>PUFA01000251.1:0-1200000 GCA_003508835.1 Eonycteris spelaea
TAGATTGCCTTTAAAAAAAAGATTTTTAAAAAATATTAGGCCTTTTCTCCTTTGTAAGCAACCTCTATTATGAATGGGATTAAAATCTCTTAAATTGGGATCTCTAATTGTCAATGGCTCCCCTCTGATGCAGTGTGTCAAGGAAGGAGAACGGCCTCTTCATCGGACACTGGACCTTCCTTTCATGCCTGAGTTAGGGATGTGCAGAATGTAAACTGAGTGGGCAATATGTTTTCAGTAATAAATACATTTTCTACAATCATTCGAAGAACCTTTGGTCATACCAACTTCAGCCATTAAAATGACTATAAGAAATTACATATAGAAAACCAAGACCATTGCTTATCATTGCAAACACTTTCTACTGTTCTGACTTTTTCTGAATGATGTAGCAGAGGCTTCTTTTAGCTCAAAAGTTGCAAGTACTAGTTAGTTTTCCTGATGCATAAAGTAGAACTATGTTTCATTTCGTGTGAGTACTGAAAGAAATGACTTAGTAAGAAATTCCTTTCTCATACAAGGCCAGAAATAAAATTCAGGGGTTAGTATGATGTTCTGCTCCAAGAAGCATTCGGAAATCTAAAACTATTCCAGGTCCCCCTTCATCTACTAGGGTGGGGTCCTTCTCCTCATGATCCAAATCTGTAGCTAGAGCTCCAGCCCTGTATCTGCAATCTTGCAACAGAAAGGAAGAAGAGGCAGAAGGGAAAAAGCAAAAGACACGTTCTGCTTCTCTTTGAAGAAATAGCTTATGCTAACAGCCCCTTGACTACAACATAGTTTTTGGTCACAGTCATTTGCAAGAAAAGGCAGAGGAATGTCTGGTTTGGTTTTGATGTTATGTATTCAGCTAAAACCAGGGTTTTATTAATATAAAACAAAGAAAGGATAGTTTATGTGAGACTATGTTTCCTTTTTAAAATCTAAGGCTATGGGTCTTCAATTCTTACCAAAAAAGCCCAAAGCTTAAATAAACGACAGGGAAAGTGGGCAACAGAAACTCTCTAACCATTAAGGAAGAATCACCACAAAACAAAGCTTTGTCACTTTCTTTGCTACACTTAGAACGAATGGCCATATAAGGAGAGACTAGTCTAGAAGTAGCAGTAATTACAAAGGAGTTTACAGGATTTGAAGTGAATTGGATTAATTATATTGTTCACATCTCTATTGTTCACATCTCATTTCACAAATCATCAAATATTTCTTTAGTGACTTTTTTATGCAACGCACGGCACTGAAAACAGAAATCTTCTAGATGTTATTTACACTAGGAAGGTCATGAAGATCCAATGGGTACAAACTTGCAGTGCAATGTAATGTGAATCTAAAGAGTTTGAATTTTATTTTCATAATGTAAGTCTTTTCAATTTAGTCCCATTCTTTCAAGAAATATTTATCAAACGAGTCTGATGTGCAATGTAGAGATGCGAGACTTGAGTGTGTGTTTGGCCAGAGGGAGCGGTCCCGGCATCTGTGGACGTCAAGGAAGCCAGTGTGGCCGGAGCAGTGTTCGCTGGATGAGGGCTGACGAGCAGAGGAGGTCAGGTAGGTTACCAAGGACTAGACTCCGAGGGGCCTCACAGGCCACCAGAAGAAGGACTGAGGACAGCAATGTAAAAAAAAAAAAAAACAACCACATAAATTTATTACTCTGTTTTTGGAATAAAAATCATCTGATACTTTTAGTGTGATGCTGTCATTGAAAAATCCTTTGTGTTTTTTTTTATGATGTGATTTATTTTAGAAAGAAAGTATTATACAAATACAAAACAGTTACATATTTAGAACTCCTAAGAATTCTTTCCATATCTTACTGATATTTCACAAATACTAAGATTAACATTTGTCAGGAATTTGGAAACACTACATGCAAAGGGTCGGAATCTGGGGCATAAATAGAAGCTTTATATACAGGACTGTTAACCTCTGATGCTTGCTAGAGAATGCTAAACCCCCGAGGATTCAAAAAGTAGGGGGTTATTGTCTTGAACAATGGGAAGAGCTAGGGAGGCTACCATGGGAGTGATGTCCCAGAGGTAAGCCCTCTTCCATTTAGGGCCGCCTAAGTGAAATCCAACTCCTCCTCCTACAGTCTAAAAAGAAACCTGCCTTCAAATAACTTAATCTACACAGTCACCACCGTCAGACTTTTTAACTTCTTTCTTTAATTTCTTTCCTTCCTCCCTTCCTTCGCTCCTTTTCCTTCCTTCTTTCCTCCTACCTTCCTTCTTTCCTTCCTTCCTTCCTCCCTTCCTTCGCTCCTTTTTCCTTCCTTCTTTTCCTCCTTCCTTCCTTCCTTCCTTCCTTCCTTCCTTCCTTCCTTCCTTCCTTCCTTTTTTTCCTTCTTTCCTATCTTCATTCCCTACTTTTCTTCCCTTTTTCTGTTCTCTCACTCTTTTCTTTTTTTCATTAATAACTCATCCAAATAAACCTCGGTTAATGGTGGCAGGTACTATCATTAATGTTGAGTGTGAGTGAACAACCAAGGATCCCCAGACATTTGAGAAAAACTTGAAGAAAAGGATCAAGTTTTAAGACATGAGTATGGATGAAAAAAAAAGTCAGAAAAGAAAAGATAAAGCCTAGGAGATACTCTAAAAATATTGCATAAATAAAACGAGAACCGAATACAGAAACCGAAAGATGAAAAATCACTTGGGCTTTAAAACTGCCTAAATTTAAATAAAATTGAACCGAAGAGTTGTATTTCAAATCAAGTAAATTGCGTACAATATTACAGATAAATTAAAAAGAATTAAAGTCATCGATAATCAAAATGGGCGGGGGTGGGGGGGGTCCTTCCCCTGGTAAGCAGAAGTTTTAGAATAAGAGAAAGGAGTACAGAAATGGAGGAAAGAATCAGACAAATAACAGAAAAGTCATTTTTACTTTCCCTAGATTGTATTTCACATGTCATCAGAGAATTAATAGTCTCTACCTTTGAGATATGCTGTAGATTTAGTTTCTGTGTCTGAGCTCCAGAAACAGTATGGTATGTGTTAGTTTGCTTGTTTTTCTCCTCAATACATGCATATCGTATAATGTGTGAACTGATGCAGAATATCTAATGAGTTGTTCAACTTGTCAGTTTGAGACTTACATTCATTTGTGAAGGGCACAAAATTTTTCACAATAATCAGTTATTAGCATAGCAAATTAAAACGGAGAAAGTTTCTAGACATCTTAACCATGTTCATATTATAGTTTCTGGGGTGATAAATTCCAAAAACTCAGTTTTCCAACGTCTCTGTAAGAATTAAGTTGAGTCTATCCAGAGTTATAGCTTTTCTTCAGTGTTAAAGTAAAACAAAAAACTATATAGCACCATACACTATCTTAATATTAAACTAATAGATACCACATTGTGTCTGGGTCTCAGATACAGAAACTATTCTACAGCATATCTCAAAGGTAGAGACTAAGAATTCTATGATAATATCTACAAATCCACGAGACCCTGGGAGCTGTACATTTTTGTAGATCTAGATTTTAGCAAAATACACTCCAATTCTTTATTTGCCTACTGTTGTTTGCGCTTCCAAACTCAAAAGGTTCCCTCTCCGGTTAACTCTTAGCAGCTGCAATTGTCTGAAAGGAGAGAGAGGGGAGAAGACGCATGAAAAGCACCTGCCTTTTCACGATCTTTGCTGACAGCTTTCCTCCCCGACTATGAAGAGAAAATTTCCTTGGCCTTTCTTTTTGCCTCACGTAATTGCAAGCCACCTGCAAGATGCATCTCCTTTCATACTTCACTTTTTCTCATTTTTTTCCCCACTCAATTGTGCTCTTTCTTTTTTCTCTTCCTGGGAAAACTGCCCTGGTTTCACAATTTTGCTTCTTTCCCTTTGGCTCTTCTGTTCTGTATGGTGTTGTGGCTTCGTGCACTGGGGCCTCTTGCTCAGCTTCTTGCTTGAGCCACATGTTACCCTTATCTGTTCCGGTGACAGAAAATTTATGCATCCCCCGAGATTTCTTCTTGTCTCTTAAATGTCCTTTCTCATGGACATATAGGCAATGCTCGTTATAGTTCTCAATTTACATTTTATTTTTCTTTCTGCTTAAAAAAACCTAGAATCTTTGAACTAGAAGTTGCCATTGCATGTTAAAGTTCTAGCTTACAGGTGGGCAAGTGACTTTGCCTTTAGTCTTAGTTTTTACTCCAAACACATGTTCTCTTCACCTTGATAAGAATGTGATAAAGAGACTTCAGCCACTGTCTTGTACACTTGAGTAGAAATTGAGATAGAACTTTGGAGCACCATGCGCATGTCACAGAAGAGACTTTATCTAAGAAGCATAAGTCTGCAATTGTGTGCAGGTAGAGAAAATAAGACTAATGGAATAGAACTGAGCACTAAAATACTTATATTAAGGATAAGTCATTCAGTAGCAGATGTTACCCTGAAAATATACTTGCCAAGTAAGAGCAAAATGACAAATAAAATGTGTAGGGGCCATTATGGTAGCGTTATTTTAAAATACTATGATGAAATGATAAAATGATACTAAAAAATAAAATAAGTATATTTTATCTCCCAAATTGAATGTCATTTACCAAATGGTGGAACATAACTGCCAAGTTGTTTGTAAGTGGGAAATGTTTGAAAATTAAATGACAATATGTCTAATCTGCATTGATATGGTCTTATATGGATTATTTTAATTCAGCAAATTGCAGGTGAAAAGGTAAATCAGAGTTTGTGCCAAGCTTCAGACTTTCTTCTGCGGAGTAACACGTAAGGATCATGACAGAAGCCGTATTGGAACAAATAATAAAATAATAAAGCAAAGCTAGCACACTTTTCTGTGCCCTTTAGCTCTCAGGAGGGCACTCATAGTGGGGGCTAAATAGGAGGGAATGTCACTCATGGATAATGTTCAGGTGACCAAATCCTTCCGCACCGTAGCTGAATAAACTAGAAAGTCAGCGTCATTGTGTTTGTGACCAGCGAAATCGTTCGTTGCTGATTTCCTTGCAGTCCCTACTGTGGGAGGAAAACAGGACAAACACAAACTTGTTTTAAAGTTTTTGTTTTTTGTTTTTATGGTGACATTGGTGTTCTTTGGCTCTCTCAGTGCTGGGACAGTGCGAGCCCACGTGGCGGAACGGCTTTGAGTGTCAAGGCGAATGCTGCGGGGCCTGTTTCCTGTCACTTCTGACGTCACTATGTATCCTCACCGGGACCCAGGAACTCATCTCGGCTTTGACAATGAAGCATGGGCCTATGATATGAAAATGAAGTAGGAGAAGAGAACCGAGAACAGAACCACAGCGAACTCATTCCACGCCAGAGCATCCCAAGTGCCCGCACGGCGTTTGCACAGGTGAGCCCTGTGCTGACACTTGTGCCTGCTTAAGGTTTGGAGTTTCTCCAAGGAAGAGCCGAGGCGAGTTTCCCCGCCAAATCAAGGATGCGGAGGACATCAGTCTCGCTGCCATGAACGCGCAGAACTTTAGCTTCAGGACGTTGACATGATGCTTTGAAATTGTACTGCACGTCTCGGGCCATGGGCAGGCCGAGACGCAGACTGGGCCTTTCCATGAATCCAACAGCGAGGGGACAAGAGTGGGAGCCTGTCTGCATCGTGGCTCCGTCCCCAGGGCTGTTCTGCAGACCAGGAGCCCTCTGAGCCAGGACTTGCGTGTGATCTCTCTCGGCACAGTGTCCTTTCTCGGGGCCAGGCGCCAGCAGTGGGCCAGCACCTCTGCCCAGCAGGCAGGGAAGCAGGGGTTCAGGTGACCTCAAGAGCCTGGCTCATCCTTGGTCAACAAGTACTTCTGCTCCCTGGCCAAACTGGAAAGATCAGTTGCTTGCTCTTCCCACCCGTAGATCAACTCAGAGACAGAAATAGCTCTTTCTGGCTGAAATTTAAGTAAAACACAGTGAATATAGACTCTTGGCTTTATTTTGTTTGTTTTCAAACAAAGCTGCAAACATTCACAAATATAGATCTCTATTCCATGCTTAAATTTTCCATATATATATATGAAGTACATGTTTCCATATATAAATTATGCATTATATAATATATATACAGTGACCAAATCCTTCCTTATATATATATATGTTATATATATATATATATTATATATATATATTATATAATATATATAAAGATTTATATATATTATATATAAGGATTTATATATTATACATTATATATATTATATATAAATATCTATATTATATATATATGTATTAGCCATTCCTACTCATTATGCCAGAAATGCTAGCAAAGAAATCGCAAAATAGAATTTCAGACGAGAAATTATCAGTAAAATAAATTATTTGTGAAATGCATAATTCATCTCAGATAAAATGAAATCCAATCTCAAATTCTAACCATAATTCGGAGCACAAGTAATTGTGAATTTGGAATTATTCAACATGTGTTTATCCTGCTCTAACTCATTATAATGAACTTATTTTAATTTGTAAATTAGTACTAGAGCTAAAATAAAATGAAGAAATTGTATAAGAAATATATGGTAAATAGCACAGTGAAACTATTTTAAACACTTGCTTTACTATATGGTAAAAGTCCACTGTTCTCACCAGTAGCATGATGTGCCGAAGCCCTTTCAAATTCTAAATTCCTTATTCCAATATAATAAAATAGGAATTAGTTAACTTTTGATCCCATGATTGTAGAATGGCACTTCTATTAACATTGCTACTAGAATAACTTTGTTGCTGTTGTTGTTATTGATCTGCTACCTTGTCTTAAATCACTTATTTCGTCTTCTGCTTTATCTAATATGTGGTTGACTCCTTCTAGTGTATTCTTCATTTCAGGGATTGTATTCGTCTTTTCTGACTGGTTCTTCTTTTATGGTTCCTTATCCTTTTTTATGTTGACTATTTCTTTGTTGAAGTTCTCACTGAGCTCAGCTGTCCTCCCCCTAAGTTCATTCAGCATCCTTATCAGCAATGTTCTGGACTCTGTGTCTGGTAGATTGCTTGCCTCCATTTCACTTAGTTCTTTTTCTGGAGTTTTCTCCTTTTTTCTGTTTGTTTGTTTGTTTGTTTGTTTAGGACATGTTTCTTTGTTTTCTGATTTTGGCTACTTCTCCATGTTCATTTTTATGTAGTCGGTAGATCTGCTATATCTCCCAGACTTATCCTGGTGACCTTATGTAGTAGGTGTCTTCTGTGACCCAGCGGTGCAGTTTCTTTGATCATTTGTACCCTGTGTTCCAGGAGTGACCTTTGTGTGGTTGCGTATGCCCTCCTGCTGTACTTGAGCCTTCATCGTTGTGGGCATGGCAGTGAGTGGGACTGATTCTCAGGCTAACAGGCTCTGAGGATTAGTCATGCTCACAACACATGAGCTGCTGTGTGGGACCTGACTCTATGAAGTGGGATTCGCCAAAGAGCTCGTGTGCCTATTGAGACCACTCTTCGGTGGTGCCACTTATGGGTTAACCAGGTGGTGCTCTGCTGAGGTCTAAGAACAGCCTCAGGGAGTGTTGGTTCTGGAGCCACTTGGGAGGGGCTCCCATGCTGCCAAGGTCATCCACTGCCTGTGAGTGGCCCAGGAGACCTGGCAGGAGCTAAAAGCGATCTGCGTCTGGTTGCTGCCTGAGCTGGGCCTGGAGGCACATGGGAAAGGCCATGTCGTGAACCAAGGCTGACTGCCACCAGCACTGTACTGGGAGCAGCTCAGCAAAATGCTTGGGGCACTCGCAGGCCTGAGGCTGCTTGCCAGCTGCCCATAACGTTCGGCGGCTAAATAAGCCTTGGGAATACCAGGGTTAGATGCGGTGGGGGTCTCAGAAAGTCACCAGGGTGGAGCAAGTGGTATTCTCTAGGTTCGGCAGATTCAGTGTGTTACCAGTGCTGAGCCTGTCGCCATTCGTAAAATTCTTAATTCACACTGAGGCCATCACTGTCTACTTTAGGCCCATGGAGCCAAGAGATTTGTTAAAAAAAAAATACCGCAGCTCAGACCAGGGCTGGTTACCAGTCACCAAAAGTGTCCCAAGCTGTGCGAACCGTGGCTTGTTGACTGATGCTGAAGTAAACTCCTGCTGAGAGGGTGGGCTGGGCCTGGTAGCCCAGCAATGAGATCACCACGGGAAAGTTGTGAGTTGTGCGAGGCAAGGTCTCAAGGAGTGAGCTGTGTGGAGCCAGTGGAACTCACCATACCCATGCAGATTCAGAATTAGCTGTGTTGGTAGAGGGCTCAGCACAGACAAGATGGCACCCACCTGCAGGAGGAGGGTTCAACAGAGGGACAGTGGTGGCTGTCTCTCCAGCCCTCACCTTGAAGCCACACAACTTAGTCTCTCCCTGTAGGTCTCTGTCACGTCCTGAGCTGTTGACCCTCTGCTTGAGTCCAGGCTGAGTGCCTGTTAGTGAGTGTGTCTGTATGCAGGCCTTTCAGGGGGACTTCTGGATTTCCAGCAGCCTCTGTCTCACCCGGACGACAGTCAGAATCACCACTGATTTTCACAGCTAGGTTTTATGGGGACTCCTCTTCTCAGCACTGGAACCTTGGGCTGGGGAGCCCCAGTGTGGGGCTGGCGCCCTTCACTCCACAGCTGAGATATTCCTCCTGATGTTCAACCACCACTAGTAGGTGTGGGACCAGCCTGTTTCGCATCTCCGCCCCTCCTACCAGTTTCCACGTGGCCTCCTCTTTATGACCCCGGGTAAAGGAGTTCTCTTCAGCTAGACTTCAGATCATTCTCCAGCTTCACTGTTTCCTAATTTTGTTTGACCTGCAATTAAATGCAGTCATGGGAGGAGGCATGCACAGAATTCACCCACCCCTCCATCTTGACCTGAGCTTTCTGGGATGCTATTCTTAAACAAAATTGCTTCACTGAGAATGGGGTGACAAAGAACTGAGGATGAAAAAAATTCCATATGAGCGCTGTCTCGATCGCTAATTTATAATGTTCGGGTAAAAAGGATTTCCTGGAATTAAGCCACAGCAACTCTGGCTTAAGTCAGAGCAGTCAACTGGGAAAGCCATTCCAGATAGTTTAAATTTTCATTCATTTGATTTTTCTTACAACAAGATTAGAAAATATGATTAAGCTGAGCAGGATATTTTTTATTACAGAAGTCTGACTTTAAATGAAGCAAATAGCTATTAAAATGTTAAAGGAAAAGAAAGAAAGAGGCTTTAGGGATGTTTCCCTCATGGAACTTATGAACAAAAATGTAAGAAAAACATGCACTAGAGATTTTTTAAAAATAAAAGGAAAGATGGCATTTTACATTGTTGTCCATAAACTTGTTCATGTGGCTGCATTTTTACCTTAAAAACTCTACTTTGAGTAAAAACCTGTGTATAGAAATTAAGTGAAAGAAAGAAAGAAAAAAATTTTAAAAATGAACACTAGGGATGACTACGAAATAATATTGGTAATTTACATGGATTTTTTGTTCACTAGGAAAGCCTGTGTGTGCACAGAGATATACGAGATCCAGACACTAATGTAGGGATTTCTTTTACAGCTATTGAGTATGAAATTATTTTTAGATAATAAGAAATAATACACAGCACCAACTTCAAATGCTCTATAGCATTCCTAATTATGAAACAGTAAGAAGCACTTTTTATATAATGATTGTTTTTAGTAGAGAAAAAACTAAACAAATTTTGCAAAACTCCTCCTTTTATTTCATTAATTGCAGGGAACACAATTAACAAAATCACCATGTAATTCACTTGAGATTGTAAAAGAAAATTATTTTATTAAATTAAATGTAAGTATTCTGTTAATATTAATGGAATATTTAGTTAATATCATGATTAAATAAAGTTCTCGGCGGCAGATTGCCTTTCTAACTCCACAAAGTCTTTTTGAATACTTGTATTTAACTATATATTTTGAAAATTATTTTGTAAATTATAAAATCTAATCGAATTCAATTATATTCCATGCCTTCTTATTTGATACTTTTGGGGGTTTAACATCTTTTGAGTAAAAAAATACATTTAAAAATCTAAAAATTTAGTAGTCATCAAAGCACAGTACTCTATAAATGCTTTCCAACTGGTTCTTTGCAACCTGGTCAAGGGATTGAGTTGGAAATGTTCAAAGCTGGTGTGGTGGGAGCGTGTTTCGGAATGGGGAAAAATAATTCTGCATAGGACAAGGACTTATAAAAGTGATGAGCATAACTTTTTAAAGGAAGAAAAATGGAATCCCCAGTGGTGGACAGTCTGATCATTTAGTTTTTGAATCATGTGAGATTATGTATGTTACAGTGCATTGGAAATGATCATATTCTATAGCAGAACTATGACCACTTTCTACATGAGTGTGCATATTGTTATTCTAGCTTCAATCCCTTTTGGAACGTTTATATTGAGATTAGTTTCAACACAAGGGAAATGTAGTAATAGAAAGATGGTAAATTTCTTCTAAATGCTTTCAAGTTACAATGATTCTCAGGAAAAATTATATGAATCAAGATCTCCATGACCAGTATAACATTTTTTTAAAAGCATTGGGAGAATTGATGCTTTGCAATAAAGGAGAATTACATATTTGTAAGTCATGGACCTAAGTCTTTGTTGTTTTCTCAATCTAATCCTGAATGTAAAATTATTATTTTTTGAATGGACTCAAGTGGCCCCAGCAACAACAGTAATCAATCTCTTATATCATTATTACTAATTAAAAATGAAAACATTTCACATTAAACTTGGTACCTTCTCATTTTATTAAAAAGAGGACGTTTCTCCTTATCTTTTCTATGTTGAAATCACTCACTGCAATCTTATAGAAATCAGATATGATGGCAATTAAGTAAAAACTTCTAGTCCTACTCAACCTGTGGAAGTTCTGCATGACGTCAATCAAAGACCTTTGTGATTGCTCAACCCTAAGTACAAGCCCTATAAAATGATGGGCTTCGAAATGCTGGTCAGAGTAGACTGCAAAGCAGCTGCTGGAAATAATAGCCAACCCTTAGCCAGGACCAAGCTCTGGTTCAGCTCTGCGGGCAGAGAACTGGTGGAGCCAAAGACAAGTTTCTCAAGTCTCCTGGTAAGTATAGGGACGCCTCGACACCTCACAGCTCAGTGGTTTTTCTAAATTATTTTTCTCGAAAGATGCTTTTCCTGTTTGCTATTTTACTCAATTCTTTGGTTTTTTTTTTTAAATAATGTATTCAAGTAAGGTTTTGTTTTGTTTTGCTTTGCTTTTATATAAAATTCTGACTGAAGGGCTCAGTTAGGTACTGTGATTTTGAAGTTTTCAACTAATTTTGTAAGTGCTATTCTTTCTATATCATTTGTTGGTTATGTGAATCTAAGAAGCACTTATTTTCCTCTTTTTTAACTTTAAATGCCATAATTTTTATATGCAACTTCTAAGTTTCTATATAGAAACTTTTTAGAACTATAATGTGTCTGTGGATTAGATCAGAGATCCCAAACATTTTGGCACCAGTGACGGGTCCTTTATGAGAATCTAATGACCAATGATTTGAGGTGGAGCTGAGGTGGTGATGCTAGCTCTGAGGAGTGGCTGCAAATATGGATGAAGCTTCACTCATCTTCTGCTGTGCAGCCTCGTTCCTAACAGACCACTGACTGGTACTGGTCCATGGACCTGGAGTTGGGGACTCCTGGATTAGATTAAAAAATATAAGCTTTGTTTTTAATATGTTTTTCTTTTTATTGTAAAAATTACTTCAACTGTAATAAGTGTTTCAATGATTTTTTGGTATTAATTCTCACTATTAATAGAGTCAAGTTTCCAAACCCAGGCATAAGAAATAAGTTCCCAATAAAATCTACAATAAAAACAGGAAAAGAAATGTTTATATAAAACAATTTTATGCCAATAGATATAGAAATATACATACATACATATATACACACATGATTAAACACATAATACCCTAGTTTATATTAATCAGATGCAAAAACTTAGAGTAGAAGAAACTATCAGGTTTTTGAAACTTAGAAAAGATACTAAATTGGATCTCACAACTGTAATAAGGACACGGCCCCTAAATTGTTTCTAGCACTGTTAGACTATGGTATTCGATATATAATTGGTCCAGCTATATGCCGGATGAGGGATAGACAGCAGGTGAAAGTGATCTTTATTATACAAGTACCTGTCATGAAGAGAAATCCTTTTCCTTAAAAAGGAAATCATACTGCAGTTTGTTTTTATTTAAGACAAAATGATTTTTGTAAACTATGCAAGAGTCTTCAAAAATTTCTGCCAGTCACTCAGAATTCCTGGTATCTATGCCACAAAATGGAAAACACTTATTCATAAGCAGATACATACCCCTGTGTTCATTGCAGTATTATTAACAGTAGCCAAGACATAGGAATGATTTAAATGTGCTTCAATGGCTGATTGGAAAAGAAGTGGTACATATGCATGGTGAAATAGTACTCAACATAAAAGTCATGAAATATTGCCATTTTCAACAACATGGATGGATCCTGAGAGTCTCATGCAATAAAAAGTGAAATTAGTCAGACAGAAAGGACCAGAACCATTCGATTTCACTCATCTGTGGGACATAAAACAGAAAGCAACAAATGAACAAAACAAAGAAATCATAGACACAGACAACAGTATAGTGGTTACCAGAGGGGAGAGGGTGGGGAGCAGATAAAGAGGGTAAAGAGGGTCAAACGTATGGACGGAATGAGAGTAGACTTTGGGTGGTGAGCACACAGTACGACGTACAGATGACGTGACATAGGACTGTACATCTGAAACGTATGTAATGCTATTAACAAATGTTACCTCAAGAAATTGAAAACAAACAAACAAAAGGATTACCTGGCTGGTGAGGTCTGTGGTTGGAAAATCTAGTGTTGCTTCCTCCCTTTCAAGGTGCAGAGATGGAAACCAGAAGGAAGCCCCAGCTCCTCTTGAGCCTGATAGCTCTCAGCGTGCTCTTCTCACAGATGTCGGCCTGGCCTCTTTTGAAACACGTTTTGTGAGGTAAGTTCATTTTGAGTCAGAGAGTCGAACATTCCATCTTCATCTCAATGAGAATTTATTTCTGTCATTCAGACAACTCAATTTTTTGAAATCATGTATTATTGATTTAAATATTTGGTCGATGTTAAGACAATTTCTTCAATGTCGAATCAACATGATTATTCGATAGTAAAATTGAGTTAGTATACTAGATCTAAAACCAGAAGGCCCTACAAAATTCTTTGAATTTAAGTGACTATTCAGAAATGGAGATCTTTGGACGTGGTCAATGCACACATACACATTACACTTTGTAAAATTGTAATATATAATACGTAATAACTTGAATAAATGAAACTTTGAATAAATTGTAGGAACTTAGAGAAAAAAAACATTAACCCTCAGCTCTTGAGAAATGTTTGAGCCAAATAAACATCAACAAATATAAAATTGTCCCAGGTTTTATGTTAAATATTACATTTTTTTTCAAAGTTCCTATTTAGTAGAAAATCTTTCTTCTTATGAAATTTAACTTTGCAAAGTGAAGGCATTGCAAAGGAAGCGTACTTTGCTCAATGCTATCACAGGATTGAACTGAGCAGCTCAATGCTTGACATATACAGTTGTAAAGTTATATGCATCTATCGTGTGGGATAAACAAAAAATTTACTATTTATACTCTCAAACCACATACACATCAGAATGCTATCCATATTTTTTGAATGGGTGGTATTTCCCAAGATTTTGAGTGTTTTATTTCAAGTGAATGTAAATTCATAAGCATTGCCTATTGAGAAAAGAAGTATTATACATCGAATGTCGTTTTTCTAATATGTTGCATGACAGAGTACCATTGGTGGAAGAGAATGAACTTGATCGAGCTTCTTTCAAAGTAGACGCTGACATCTCAAAAATGCATTTCCTGGAAATGGCAGGTGAGTTCGGTTTTACTGAGTTTTATAGTAAAACCTGATTTTTTTTTTTATTTTTTTTGAAATATACATGTTTCATTCTTGTGTCTCCGCAAAGCTACTCCCACAGCACTGCACTGCAGGTTCCCATGGCCGGGGCTTCATCCAGCCTGACGTACAGCAGCTCTTGCGGCTGCGCATGATTCTCATGCACGGAGGCTGTGACGAGCGCCGATGAACACACCATTCACTCACACTCTGTTGTATGAAAGGTCAACCTCAGAAATTGCACCAATACTGAAAACTTCAGCACTTAGGATTCTATAAGAAAAGATGTTTAAAAGCAAAAGTTTCATGTCTACATAATAAAACGATGTCTAATAATAGAAGCCACCTATTCAAAGAGTCATTTGTCAAGAGAAGCATTCAAGTATAGACAGAGTAACTCAACGTTGAAGACAAAGTATGAAAACTTCCTCATTTGGACAGAAAAGTTGGCTGATAGGACCTAAGATCCTCTCCATTTTAGATATTTTGACTCCCAATTTTTTTGAAGAAGAAATAGTAAAAGACATAACAGAGTTTTTGCTAAAATCAGATATTTTTTTGTATGTCTTTATTCATGATAGACGTAAAGGCACCATAAATAAAATAAATAGTTAAACATATAAAATTAATTTAAATACATTATATTTTTCACAGCAATGTGTCTCAGAGAAGAATTAGATTTCTAGATTCTATCAGAGAGCTTAATTTAATATTGATATACCTCTAAAAAGCTAATGTATTAATTTTTCAATATTTTTGGCTGAAAATATAGAAAATATCTTGATAATAAATCAGTAAAAATATTTTATTAGATTATTTGGAATCTTTAGGACTTAAGTGTATGAAGAGTTTTTATATTAATCTGCTGTTTTTTAAATTATTTATTGAGTCAAAATAATACTTTAAGAAAACATTTTTAAGTAATGGTTATCCTTTCTTCTTTGTTTTAGGAGTGCCAGACAAGCCAATGAAATTTTCAGTGACTTGAGTGGACTCTTGGATGACCTTTCTGACAAACTTGAGGCTTTAACGAAAAACGAGATCTGTAAGGAAAAGTTATTATTTTTAACACACACGTTATGATTATTTAATCTGCAACTTATATTTTTGCTGTTAACAATTTATTTACTTGGTCTCAAACTGTAACTCAACAATGTTCGATTTTGTTAAAAAAAAATTTATATTCTTCACTAATTATACCAGGCCTGTGGGTTAGAAAATGTAGCTTTTTAAAATATCATACTCACTGGCTCCAGACACACGTGTTTTTCTCTAGTAGCAATCACGTGTCACTCTGCAATCACACTGGGGCCTGGGAGAATGACGTGAGGGTTAACGAAGCGTAAATGCTTAGCCATGGACGGTCATGGGGCTGGGGAGCACAGCAGAGGGAAGGCAGTCAGCATAAGACGATGGCTGAGCGGACGGCCAGGGTGCGAGGGAGCAATTGGGGGATCTTTTTACGAACTGTATAGATGTCCAACCAATGTACTGTATACTGAAACTAATTAAAATAGATAAATATTTATTTTTAAAAAATTGAACTAATATGGTAGAAGAAGACATAGTATAAACTGGAGACATTTTAAGGTTAACCATAGTACTTGTTTTTTAAATTCCTGCTGAAACTGAGCATTGGATACTCTTTCTTCATATGACAATACCTGAAAATCTAGATGGCACAATGCAACTGGCATAGCTTTAAGAGACATTTATTTTTAAAGAGCTTTTCCTCCCAAGTAGACACAACTCAGATATCTCTCCAGTTCTTTTTTTAAATATATCATCTGCTCAGTTACTATACTGTGTGTTAAGTCACTCCCAGGAAATGCCACAATGTGTTGGATTATTCCTCTCACCTATCTTTCTTTTAGGTGAATTTTTCTATTAGTATATTTGTGATAGAAAATGAGTTGGGTGTTGGAATTCACTGTTATCAGACTCCACGAATTTACAACTTTGACATTTTTCTCATTTCTTGTTAAAACTCTTTGATTTCTTCTTCCCTACTTTTCTCAGCGATAACGTCGCAGAAAATGGGAGACCAGTGAGACGCAGTTTGCATTCAATCCTCAGTAATTGCATATCGGCCATATCATACGAACTGCTCTGCGCTGGGCCCTGGACACGAACTTAAAGAGGAGAAGTAAAGAAACAGAAAACTTGCTGACATGATAATTTATAAATAACTTTCATGCAGAAACTACAAATGGAGACTTAGCTACCTCTCTATCTCATCATCTGTCTTTTTTTCTGCAAGCAGTAAATCTCAGCCTTGCCTGCCGTTATGCAGAATGTATAAGATACTGATGTCTGAACTGAATCCTAAATTCATTGCCAGGAAATTAGTGACTCTCAAAATCCTCTTCTAGACTTTTATAATTTTTAAGAGTTTCCCAATTGATTCTATTTTGCCTCCAGGTTAAAAATAATGACTGAACACTTACCTAGTCTGAATCTGGAAAAGTTTTTTTTCAAAAGTGCTGATTTTTAAAACATGTTAAGCACATTCAATCAGCAATTTAATATCTCATGGAACTCCCTTAATCTGTGTATTTAATTCTTTTAATTTTACCAAATTAAGCCACGAGTCCTTTGCCTTCTGAGGCTCTGTGAGATCTCCTTCTCTATGTAGTGTGAAAATATTGGACACAATAAATAGAATGTGTATCCTCTCTCTCTCTTTTTACACCAATTATTTTCTTTAGATGATAAGATTAAAATACAAAATTCTGACTGGGTGAGATGAAAGAAGATACGCTCTTTACCCATCAGAGTATAATTCTTTAAGTATAATTCAGCTACTTTAAGGTTGAAGAACCATTCATAGATAATAACTAACCTCAAAGGTAATTATGTAATTACCTCAGAGCACTATGCAGAGCACAGATCATAGCATAGGTCACACATCATCATTTCTTTAGATGCTTTCTTAGAGAAAAGCCTTAACATGCCCAATTCTCCTTTTCTGTTCTGCAGGAAAGACGGTGAACAGTCAAACAACTGATGAAAAAGCTTTTGGTGCAAAGCTGGTGACAACTTCCCAATGGTAGGTATATCTGTATATTCTTATCATATTCTTTCAGCAATCATGCAGGTATTTAAGTAGGTAAGAGTCACTGGGTGAGAAACATCTTTGAGTTCTCACAGTAAGACCTCATCTGAAAAGGGCGCTTCTACCTGACGTGAACACCAAACAGTAAACATCTTAAAAACATTAATACAGGGTGCTGATCACATAAAAGAGGAAATTCATAATGAATAAACAGTTTGTGATCTCCTAGGTTACTCAGAAGTGTTCCTATCCTTCTTTCGAGGTATAAAACAGAGGAGACTTTTGCACACTGATGAGAAAGATAGGCTTTTATCTTTCTTTCTTTTTTTTTTTTTTCTTTGAGACTCAAGCCATATTGCTTTTATTAGTTGAAGGTTTAGTTCCACTACTGACTGCTAGCAACTCATTTATGTACAGGGAAATACCACCGAATTACAGCATTGCTTGTTTCTGTGAAAATACCAAGGCATTCCGGGTCTAGTTGTATTGTTACAAACATAGCAAACTTTATGCAGCAAAAGTCACATTTAGCTAATTTCATCAATAAAATGAGTGTAGGTACTATGACTCTAAAACTATTCCCTGTGAAATATGTTTTGAGAAAACAAAAAGTTTTTTTTCCTTTGTTAAGTAATAATTTTTTATCACTATTGCTTTTATATATACAGGGATACAAGAGATATTTCTTTCCTGAGTTACCTTAAGATTTACATTTGCTCATAAAAGTATGTGGAAAATATTGGCAAGAGCTTAGTGAAATTTTATGTCATCACTATATCAAGTGTTGCCAAAATTTTTCTCTAAAGGCTATATTTTCTTGAGGGCTAGCTGGCTTTCATTACAACTACTCACCTCTGTTACTGTAGCATAAGGCAGCCACGAATAACTCATAACTAATAGGAGTGGCTGCATTACAATAAAGCTTTATTAGTAAAACACAAAAGCAGGCTAGACTACAACCTCTGACTATGTGCAGGACATTAAGTTAGACCCAGCTCAGACTGAAGACAATTCATGGTCTTTTTTCAGACCCTGGGGCAAATATCTAAGGGTTTTCAAAAGAGTCCTGGAGAGTAGACAGGGTGTCTGGGAAGACAGCTGTACAGTGGGTAGTTTTAGTCCACTGATTACCCTCACCTCTAAGAGACATATATGGTCGGGGTGCTGCACGTGCCCATTCATTATTATGAATAGATACCCAAAGAAATGAGTCTATTGGCTCAAAAATGAAAGTAATCCCACATAAGTCCTTGAAATTTTATAAAAAGTCCCCAATTAAATTAAGACATACAACAGACACTAAAATATAAAGAGGATGAATCACTCAGTTTAAGTGATGATTATTGATAAGATTCCAATTTTCATCCTTTTAATTTCTTTTTGGTATAGGTAGCATTGGACAAATTCTTTAGTGGATATCTTGAGGGTCAACTCTTTGTGACTATTACAAATGGGTAATTATTAAAAGCTAACCAGAGCACCTGTTCTCATTGCAGTTTTCCTTCTGACAATCAGTCCTTCTGAAGATGCCGACTTGATATCGCATGACACAGGCCGTTCACCAGGGTCAAAGAGAAAAGATGTTTATCAAAGATGATAACTGAATGAAACTAAAATACTATAATAAAAATATTTTATACTTAAGTACCAAATTCATCTTGTTAAGAATTCTTGAAGAAAATGATTGGGTGACATCCTTATGTTTTGAGTTCTACATAAGAAATTCAATAAATTAACTTGAATGTTAAAACCAAACAAATGTTGTAAATGTTGTAATTTATTCTAATTTATTAACTGTGATGTTTATATTCGAATGTTATTGGAGAGTTCTAAAATTTATCTTTACCTCATGAAAATTATGCAATTTCATGTACTCTGTATCTTTCTAAAAAATATATTTAATAATAAGTGAATACCAGGTTAATTCCAAATATATGCAGCTTTTTGAAAGTATAGGAATAGACCAAAAAAAAATGATCTGTTTGTTTATAGAGCATATTCAACTATTCATAAGGTGGAGCAGAAACCCCTGTGTCCGAAATTTGAATGTCAAGCAGATAGAACACTGTGCTAATAGACCTCAAATTCTAAGAGAATACAACTAAGATAGATGCCTTTAAAAAAAAAGATTTTTAAAAAATATTAGGCCTTTTCTCCTTTGTAAGCAACCTCTATTATGAATGGGATTAAAATCTCTTAAATTGGGATCTCTAATGTCAATGGCTCCCCTCTGATGCAGTGTGTCAAGGAAGGAGAACGGCCTCTTCATCGGACACTGGACCTTCCTTTCATGCCTGAGTTAGGGATGTGCAGAATGTAAACTGAGTGGGCATTGTTTTCAGTAATAAACATTTTTCATAATCATTCGAAGAACGCTTTGGTCATACCAACTTCAGCCATTAAAATGACTATAAGAAATTACATATAGAAAACCAAGACCATTGCTTATCATTGCAAACACTTTCTACTGTTCTGACTTTTTTTGAATGATGTAGCAGAGGCTTCTTTAGCTCAAAAGTTGCAAGTACTAGTTAGTTTTCCTGATGTATAAAGTAGAACTATGTTTCATTTCGTGTGAGTACTGAAAGAAATGACTTAGTAAGAAATTCCTTTCTCATACAAGGCCAGAAATAAAATTCAGGGGTAGTATGATGGTTCTGCTCCAAGAAGCATTCGGAAATCTAAAACTATTCCAGGTCCCCCTTCATCTACTAGGGTGGGGTCCTTCTCCTCATGATCCAAATCTGTAGCTAGAGCTCCAGCCCTGTATCTGCAATCTTGCAACAGAAAGGAAGAAGAGGCAGAAGGGAAAAAGCAAAAGACATTCTGGTTCTCTTTGAAGAAATAGCTTATGCTAACAGCCCCTTGACTATAACATAGTTTTTGGTCACAGTCATTTACAAAAAAAGGCAGAGGAATGTTGGTTTGGTTTTTATATTGTTTTCAACTAAAAACAGGGTTTTATTAATATAAACAAAGAAAGGATAGTTTATGTGAGACTATGTTTCCTTTTTAAAATCTAAGGCTATGGGTCTTCAATTCTTACCAAAAAAGCCCCAAAGCTTAAATAAACGACAGGGAAAGTGGGCAACAGAAACTCTCTAACCATTAAGGAAGAATCACACAAAACAAAGCTTTGTTCACTTTCTTTGCTACACTTAGAACGAATGGCCATATAAGGAGAGACCAGTCTAGAAGTAGCAGTAATTACAAAGGAGTTTACAGGATTTGAAGTGAATTGATTAATTATATTGTTCACATCTCTATTGTTCACATCTCATTTCACAAATCATCAAATATTTCTTTAGTGACTTTTTTATGCAACGCACGGCACTGAAAACAGAAATCTTCTAGATGTTATTTACACTAGGAAGGTCATGAAGATCCAATGGGTACAAACTTGCAGTGCAATGTAACGTGAATCTAAAGAGTTTGAATTTTATTTTCATAATGTAAGTCTTTTCAATTAGTCCCATTCTTTCAAGAAATATTTATCGAACGAGTCTGATGTGCAATGTAGAGATGCGAGACTTGAGTGTGTGTTTGGCCAGAGGGAGCGGTCCCGGCATCTGTGGACGTCAAGGAAGCCAGTGTGGCCGGAGCAGTGTTCGCTGGATGAGGGCTGACGAGCAGAGGAGGTCAGGGAGGTTACCAAGGACTAGACTCCGAGGGGCCTCACAGGCCACCAGAAGAAGGACTGAGGACAGCAATGTAAAAAAAAAAAAAAAACCCATAAATTTATTACTCTAATAACATCTGATACTTTTAGTGTGATGCTGTCATTGAAAAATCTTTGTTTTTTTTTATGATGATGATTTTTAGAAATAAACTATATACAAATACAAAACAGTTACATATTTAGAACTCCTAAGAATTCTTTCAAATCTTATTATATTTCACAAATACTAAGATTAACATTTGTCAGGAATTTGGAAACACTACATTGGAGGGCAAGGTCATGCAAGGGTCTGAATCCGGGGCATAAATGGAAGCTTTATATACAACGATTGTTAACCTCTGATGCTTGCTAGAGAATGCTAAATGCCCTGAGGATTAAAAAGTAGGGGGTTATTGTCTTAAAAATGGGAAGAGCTGGGAGGCTACCATGATAGCTGATGTCCCAGAGGTAAGCCCTCTTCCATTTAGGGCCGCCTGAGTGAAATCCAACTCCTTCCTCCTACAGTCTAAAAAGAAACCTGCCTTCAAATAACTTAATCTACACAGTCACCACCGTCAGACTTTTAACTTCTTTCTTTAATTTCTTCTTCCCTCTCCTACGCCTTTTTCCTTCCTTCCTTTCATCTTCCTTCTTTCTTCCTTCCTTCCTTCCATTCTTCCTTCCTTCCTTCCTATTTTCATTCCCTACTTTTCTTCCTTTTTCTGTTCTCTCTCACTCTTTTCTTTTTTTCATTAATAACTCATCCAAATAAACCTCAGTTAATGGTGGCAGGTACTATCATTAATGTTGAGTGTGAGTGAACAACCAAGGGTCCCCAGACATTTGAGCAAACCTTGAAGAAAAGGATCAAGTTTTTAAGAAATGAGTATGGATGAAAAAAAAAAATGTCAGGAAAGAAAAGATAAAGCCTAGGAGATACTCTAAAAATATTGCATAAATAAAACGAGAACCGAATACAGAAACTGAAAGATGAAAAATCACTTGGGCTTTAAAACTGCCTAAATTTAAATAAAATTGAACCGAAGAGTTGTATTTCAAATCAAGTAAATTGCGTACAATATTACAGATAATTAAAAAGAATTAAAGAGTCGTCGATAATCAAAATGGCCGGGGGGGGGGGTGTCCTTCACCTGGTAAACAGAAGTTTTAGAATAAGAGAAAGGAGTACAGAAATGGAGGAAAGAGTCAGAAAATTTCAGAAAAGTCATTTTTTTCTTCCCCAGATGTTTCACATGCCAGCAGGCCACTTGTCCATTTTTCTCCTCAACATGCATATCGTACAATGTATGAAGTGACGCAGAATATCTCATTAGTTTGTTCAATTTGACAGTTGGAGACTCACATTCATATGTGAAGGGCGCAAAATTTTCCACAATAATCAGTTATTAACATAGCAAATTAAAACGGAGAAAGTTTCTAGACATCTTAACCATGTTCATATTATAGTTTCTGGGGTGATAAATTCCAAAAACTCAGTTTTCCAACGTCTCTGTAAGAATTAAGTTGAATCTATCCAGAGTTATAGCTTTTCTTCAGTGTTAAAGTAAAACAAAATAACTATATAGCACCATACACTATCTTAATATTAAACTAATAGATACCACATTGTGTCTGGGTCTCAGATACAGAAACTATTCTACAGCATATCTCAAAGGTAGAGACTAAGAATTCTATGATAATGTCTACAACTCCCTGAGACCCTGGGAGCTGTACATTTTCGTAGATCTAGATTTTAGCAAAATACACTTCAATTATTTACTTGCCTACTGTTGTTTGCGCTTCCAAACTCAAACGGTTCCCTCTCTGGTTACCTGTTAGCAGCTGCAATTGTCTGAAAGGAGAGAGAGGGGAAAGACCATGAAAAGCACCTGCCTTTTCACGATCTTCTGCCACAGCTTTCCCTCCCCGACTATGAGAGAGAAAACATTTCCTGGGCCTTTCTTTTTGCCTCACATAATTGCAAGCCGCCTGCAAGATGCATCTCCTTTCATACTTCACCTTTTCTCATTTTTCTCCCCGCTCAATTGTGCTCTTTCTTTTTTCTCTTCCTGGGAAACCGCCCTGTTTCATTTTTGCTTCTTTCCCTTTGGCTCTTCTGTTCTGTGTGTCATTGTGGCTTCGTGCACTGGGGCCTCTTGCTCAGCTTCTTGCTTGAGCCACATGTTAACCTCATTTGTTCCGGTGACAGAAAATTATACATTCCCCGAGATTCTTTTTGTCTCTTAAGTTTTTTCTAGTGGACACATAGGCGATGATTGTTATATTTCTCAATTTACATTTTATTTTTCTTTCTGCTTAAAAAAACCTAGAATCTTTGAGCTAGAAGTTGCCATTGCATGTTAAAGTTCTAGCTTACAGGTGGGCAAGTGACTTTGCCTTTAGTCTTAGTTTTTACTCCAAAGACATGTTCTCTTCACCTTGATAAGAATGCAGATAAAGAGACTTCAGCCACTGTCTTGTACACTTGAGTAGAAATTAATGAGATAGAAGTTTGGAGCACCATGCGCATGTCACAGAGGAGACTTTATCTAAGAAGCATAAGTCTGCAATTGTGTGCAGGTAGAGAAAATAAGACTAACGGAATAGAACTGAGCACTAAAATACTTATATTAAGGATAAGTCATTCAGTAGCGAGATGTTACCCTGAAAATATACTTGCCAAGTAAGAGCAAAATGACAAATAAAAGTGATAGATAAAGCTGGGGTTCATGTAGGGGCCATTATATAGCGTTATTTTAAAATATGATGAAATGATAAAATGATACTAAAAAATAAAATAAGTATTTTTATCTCCCAAATTGAATGTCATTTACCAAATGGTGGAACATAACTGCCAAGTTGTTTGTAAGTGGGAAATGTTTGAAAATTAAATGACAATATGTCTAATCTGCATTGATATGGTCTTATATGGATTATTTTAATTCAGCAAATTGCAGGTGAAAAGGTAAATCAGAGTTTGTGCCAAGCTTCAGACTTTCTTCTGCGGAGTAACACGTAAGGATCATGACAGAAGCCGTATTGGGACAAATAATAAAATAATAAAGCAAAGCTAGCACACTTTTCTGTGCCCTTTAGCTCTCAGGAGGGCACTCATAGTGGGGGCTAAATAGGAGAGAGTCTCTCATGGATAATGTTCAGGTGACCAAATCCTTCCGCACCGTAGCTGAATAAACTAGAAAGTCAGCGTCATTGTGTTTGTGACCAGCGAAATCGTTCGTTGCTGATTTCCTTGCAGTCCCTACTGTGGGAAGGAAAACAGGACAGGAACACATCCAGTTCTTCTTTTTAATTAAATTAAATTATTTTTTTTTTTTTATTTTTTTTAGGTGACATTGGTGTTCTTTGGCTCTCTCAGTGCTGGGACAGTGCGAGCCCACGTGGCGGAACGGCTTTGAGTGTCAAGGCGAATGCTGCGGGGCCTGTTTCCTGTCACTTCTGACGTCACTATGTATCCTCACCGGGACCCAGGAACTCATCTCGGCTTTGACAATGAAGCATGGGCCTATGATATGAAAATGAAGTAGGAGAAGAGAACCGAGAGCAGAACCACAGCGAACTCATTCCACGCCAGAGCATCCCAAGTGCCCGCAGGCGTTTGCACAGGTGAGCCCTGTGCTGACACTTGTGCCTGCTTAAGGTTTGGAGTTTCTCCAAGGAAGAGCCGAGGCGAGTTTTCCCCGCCAAATCAAGGATGCGTGAGGACATCAGTCTCGCTGCCATGAACGCGCAGAGCTTTAGCTTCAGGACGTTGACATGATGCTTTGAAATTGTACTGCACGTCTCGGGCCATGGGCAGGCTGAGAAGCAAACTTGGCCTTTCCATGAATCCAACAGCGAGGGGACAAGAGTGGGAGCCTGTCTGCATCGTGGCTCCGTCCCCAGGGCTGTTCTGCAAACCAGGAGCCCTCTGAGCCAGGGCTCGTGTGTGGTCTCTCTCGGCGCAGTGACCTTTCTCGGGGCCAGGCACCAGTGCTGGGCCAGCACCTCTGCCCAGAAGGCGGGGAAACTGGGTGGGGGGGGCGGGGGGGGGGCGGTTTGGGTGACCTCAAGAGCCTGGCTCATCTTTGGTCATCAAGTCCTTCCTTCTCCCACGCCAAACTGCAAAGTTCAATTGCTTACTCTTCCCACCCCTAGATCTACTCAGAGATAGAAACAGCTCTTTTCTGGCTTCGGTTTAACTAAAATATTGACTCTTGACATTTATTTTTTTTTCTGAAACAAAGCTTCAAGCAGTCACAAAAATGGATCTTTATTTCATGCGTAAATTTTCCATATATATTTTTTAGTTTTTCCTCAAATGATTTAAGTATTTACTTTCTACATAGAAATACCTGATTTCATTTTGGATATGTTTTCCTTATTTACAGTGCTATTTTTTCAGATGAATATAAAAGAAGATATTGATGATTATAATTTAAAATTTTTAAATATATTTTTGTGGCAGTGTGTGTGTCTGTGTGTGTGTGTGTGTGCATATGTAGTGCTTCAGAATGAGTGACTATATTTTGAAAAGTAACCCCTTATCAGATATATGATTTACAAATATTTTCTGCCATTCTGAAGCAATAGTTTTAGTTTACAAGTTTAAAATTTATAGTCAAGCATAGAAATGTAGAAACTGGATGATTAACTGTAGTTTAGGCTTATGTTTTGTTTGTTTTTTGTTTGCTTGTTTTGAGTAATCATAGTTGACAAATCTGTGTTTGGAAATGGTCAGGTCCTGAATGTAATGGTAGATAACAAAGCTATGCTCGAGTGATTTAAAGATCACATTCAGTGGTCCTGCAGGAATCAGAAAGACTGGCTGAATTGAAAGATAACAGGAAAAAAGAACCGTAGACGCCAAGATGTCTATACTCACAGCGATGACTCCTTAGATGCAAAGGCAACAGAAGAAATGACCCGAGAATCCTCCGAAACTGTCCTTCCCCTCAAGTCATTAACTTCCCTTGTCAGATTTGGAATCACCAGCTTTTCTCCCTTTGCACGTAAAGTTCCCATTCAAATCCCCAACTTTAGTCTTCTGGGGGACAGATTTTAGTTTCCTGCCTGTTTTTTGGTTTGTCTGCCTCTCAAAAATAAACTCTTTCCTTGTTACATATTCATTACTTTAGTGATTCATTTTGCTGTTTCTGGCATGCAAATCTGGGTTCTGTTACAATTATATAGGTTGCTTTTTCATTCTGTTAGTTGCTTACTTTGCTCTGAAAAAAGTTTTTAGTTTGATGTAGTCCCACTTGGCTGTTTTTGCTTTTGTCGCCTGCGCTTTTTGCATTATATTCAAAAATCCATTGCTGATTCCACATCAAGAGTCTCTTCTATGTTTTCTTCCAGGAATTTTACAGTTTCAGGTCTTATATTTTAAGTCTTTACTCCATTTTGAACTAATTTTTATGTATGGTGTAATGAAGGTGCTCAATTTCCTTTTTTTCACACATGGATAGTCAGTTTTCCCAACATAATTTGTTAAAGAGACCTTCTGTTGTCCATTGTGAACCTTTGTCCATGATCAGTTAACTGTATATTTAAGAGCTTTTTTCTGGGGTCACTATCCTCCATCGGTCTCTGTACCTATCCTTATGCTAGTACAGTTCTGTTTTAGTCACTGTACCTTTGTATTTTATTTTGTAATCAGAGATTGTGATGCCTCCAGCTTTACTCTTTCACAAGGTCACTTTGACTAGTATGGAACTTTTGTGGTTCTATATGACTTTTAGAATTTTTTTCTGTTTTTATAAAATATCAAACTCCTATAACTCATTAGCAAAAAAAAAAAAAAACCCAATAACCCAATTTATAAATATAGGCAAAAGACCTTATTTGTAAATATGTATGCATGTGTCTTCAAGGGGTAGGGACTTTTCCAAAAAATATAACCACAATACTATCATACTTGAAGACAACGATTTCATAGTCAAATTTTGTCTAGATAATATGCAAATGTATCTGATTATAAGTGTATTGTTTCAGTTGGTTTGTTCAAATCATGACACAAAGTTTAGATGTTGCATGTGGTTGATGTGCCTTTAAGCTCCTGTTAATCTATGAGTTCTCCTCCCCATTTCTTCTCGCCATGTATTTATTGCAATTTCTCACAATATGAATAGTAACCTCTTGGCTTTGTTTAGAACATGTTCTTTAACTTCATGAATTTCCACTAAACTGGGAAGTACATCCTATCTGGTTCTCTCTCTCTCTCTCTCTCTCTCTCTCTCTCTCTCTCTCTCTCTCTATCTATCTCTCTCTCTCTGATGTTAAGATTGATCTGTGAGCTCAGGTATAATCAACCCAATCCATCCATTTTAAGGTTTCCTATCAGTTTTTCATTTGACAATTTTAACAACCATTAATAAATGTTTCTCAGAGGTATTATTTCATTAGGAAAAATATTACATGTTACTTGTTACTTTCTGTACTTCTAAGAAGGATTTTGTAAAGAAGTATGTTCTGTCTTCAGCTATTAGGTTATCCTCATGTGTGTTTTTTGTAGAAAAGCACAATAAATGTTTAATTCCCAAATTTATTCTTAATAAATTAAGACTGCTTATATATTTTTATTAAGACCTTTCCAATACAGCAAGACATAGATAAGAATTTTAGTTTGTTTCCTTATTTTAGAGTGAGAGAAAATTATTTGGGGTTGGTTTCTTCTGTCTTTATTTCGTTGTAATTATAGAGTGTATAATCCTTTTGTCGGAGATGTGATTATCTGGAAGTCATTTAATCTAAAAATTCTGTGGTTCAGGATGGTGACAATGAAGAACTGGTAAACTAGAGAGGAAGAAAAAATGAAAACGAGAAACTTTTCTTTTACATAGTGATTTGAAATGAGATGGAAAGCATGGGAGAAAGAAGATGGGCTAGAGCAGCAAGGGGTAATACTTTTCTTAGTATGCCTTCCGGTATAGTCTTGATTTTTAGAAGAAGTTATTTTTACAAACTCAAAATCGAATACATAAAATAAAGAAGAATGCACTAGGTACATGGAATGCAAACAAGAAAAACCTAATAACATGAGGGAGACAATAGCATTTCATATTTATAAAAGGTCTTCCTTGGTGTTCCTAAGTCAAAACAATTACTAAATGATATATTCACTTGTCATTTGTTCATTCCTTTTATTCACAACTGGAATCCAAGTCATATCTAAGTACATTCTTTCTGGAGTCCAGACATTCCAAGAACCAAACAGAAGAAAGTAGCCAAGGAGATGACTAAGAAGGGGGGGGGGGGGGCGGGGACAGGGTGAGAAACCAGAAGAGTGGCATCTCAAAAGCATGGAGATTTTCAAAAGACAGAAGTGGAGAACAGTATTAATGATGCGAAGAGTCAAGGAAAATGATCATGAACAGTGTTTCTTGGGTTTGGCGACATGGAAGTAATTCTTGATATTAGAGAAAAGCTTATATAAATATTTGTGGGCAGAAACCAAAATGCAATGGGCTAAGGAGTATAGGAGTTATATTAGGGAGGGCACTATAAATGTAATTTACTGTTTGCAGTGATTCGATTATTACAGGAGAGGTTTATAATAGCAGTGAGAATGCTCCGTGTCACACATAGAGCCACGTCAGCTATAGTAACCTCTTCATGTCTAGTATGAGAAAAAGCTGCTAGATGTTTTTTTATATATAAATTTTTTTCAATATAAAACTTGCTTTTGCTTAAATTTGAAATTTCTTCATTGTAAATAAACATTTTAGATAGCCAAGAGTTATTTTCTATACCTTTGTATTATAAATAATTTCACAATTTAAAAGCAAACTTTTCTATATATAGATATAGCTTTATTAAAACGTGATCATTTTCTCCCTTTAATTCAATATGAAATGTCAGTTGATTTTAAATTTTCCTAAGGAGAGAGATGATTATTTTTCCTACGTACCTTTAGTTTTTGAGGTCATCAAGAATTAGGCAACAGAAGGACAACACAATGTGAGAACATGTAGCATTTTATGAGATGAACTCCAAAGCATCATAAAATAAAATTATCAGCAAGTAATGAAATAAAATGAGAAAAATAGGGATCTGTAGTTGCTGCTCAGAGACTCAGAAATCTAATCATCACAATTTAAGTGAAACAAATAAATCTTAATCAGCCATTTAGCATCCCCTCAAGATTTCAGTATATATATATTTAAAGCAGCTAACTTCAACATCTCTATACAGTTTTTTTCCAGCCTGAAATGAAGTATTAGAAGAATCTAATATCTGTTTGTTTGTTTTTTTCTGCCTAAGGTATTGAAAGATTATAACATGAGTCTATACTACAACCTTATTTCCTGTATATTCTCCATGATGGTTCATCAGTCTACTGAGAAGCTGATAATATCTTTCAAAGGTAAACTCTTAAACAACAGAGATGGCTCCTTTACAATGTCTAGCACATGCAAATCCCAGGAAGGTACACAGTAAAGATTTAACTTGAAAACTTCCTTATCAGCTAGTCCTTATTTTCTGTGTGGACTACCTTACTTAGAATATTGTGTCATTTTTGAGGTTATTTTATACTCAGAATGTTTCATTTACTCATCATAATGTACTTTTTGTTGAGAATGGCCAAATAGAAGTACATGCCAATGTTGGTGGCCATCAGGAGAGCAATAGTCACTATTTATTAATTGAAGAATTCTAGAAACAGATACGCATGGTTATAAGTTTGGGAAATTACAAAAACTTCATTGCGGTTTCAACTTTTCTCCTTCTGGACTCAATTTTCTTACTAATGAGAGCTAACAATATTGATTATTTGTACTTTTCCAGGCACATTCTAAGCATTTTACATATAGTATTTCACTTAATTTTATAATAATCCTAAAAGGTAGATACTATATTCCTCTCCATTTCATAGGTGAGAAAAATAAAGAACAGAGTAATTATGAAGCTCGAATTTGCAGGTCAAAAAAAATGAAGGAGTTAGGTTCCAAACCCAGATTATGTGACTTTCAAGTTTACATACCTAGGAATATACAAATGTATATGTGTATACTTAAAATAATTCATTTGGAATTCTGAAATTTAAAAGGTCATTGGAGGACAAAACTATAGATAGTCACTAGAAAGAATTTATAAGAAAGTCTTCAATATCTACTAAATTTAGAAAGGCTAACTTTTTAAGACGATAAAAGAAAAAGAAGACAGAAACTCTAATGGAATTAGAAGCAAGTATCAATCATGATTCCTTGTGAGGAATCTTTTCCCTTGCTTTTTGGATCTGGAATGCACAGAGCTGAGGCATATGAGAAGACATGCCGAGCTATTCTCCAGTTCAGAGTGTGAATGTCACAAAAGCTTTTGTAGCACCATTTTCCCCCTCGGTGGTAAGTTGAGTGTTGCGATATGCAAAAATTATCTTTTTTTTTTTATTGAAACAAAAAATCTAGTAAAGTTTTAAGCTAAAACTTAAGATTTCAAATATTTTTCACCCTCTCCATAGTCTTATGCTCTGTTCCCAGCCTTCCGAAGATAAGTATTTACTTTTTTTGACCATTAACAGTACACAATTGAAAAATTTGAAAAGCACAGCTTGAGGGCAATAAGTATGTGTAGCGACTTCACCTAGAAAGTAAAGATAAAAAAATGCTACCTTTAAGAAGAAAAACGATTTCAAAACATGGAAGCAGTATTTTCTTTATCTCTGCTTCTTGGTGGTTAAATAATCCATAAATTAGAAGGACTTCCATTTGCAGTATAGGGAAGGGAGTGCCCAGTCCAGATCATTGTAATAATTAATTTGCCCTCACCACCCTGTACTGAGAATACAAATGCAGAAAGAGAAGCTGAGGCTTAATTGCTGGCAAATATGCTCTGCGTATTGAAAACCAGAGAATTTGCAGCTGTCACCCAGACTCCATTGTGCAAATTGACAATGAGCCACAAATGGGACATGAGGTAAGTGTAGGGTGGGTGCCGCAAGCCATTCTGATGAAATCTCTGGGGGACAATTTAATATGAAATATCAGCTGGTAAAAGAGACCAGCTGCCTGTTTAGAAGGATGACTCAAGCTAAAAACTCTAGCCCCTGTTTTATAATGAAAGATTGCCAATATATAAACCTTCATTGGGGGGGAAAGTGCTGGATCTGAATGCGCAATGGATATGCTTGTGAACTTTCAAACATCTAAAGAAACAACTTTTCTAAGTCTACTCAAAAGCCAAAACTTATTTGGAAATCCAGTACACAGAAACTTTCTTAGGTGATGTATCTTTCTATCCCTAAATCTTTCTACATTGCATGGAATCACAGTAACAGAAATCCAGCCTCACATGAATCTCACTTTTAGAGTTATCAGATGTATCCAACTCCTGCAGTTCTGAAGTTTTGCAGTCTAATAAATGTATTCTTGTGTAACGTGCACTACTGGCTCAGCTTAGAGATTTATTCAGCCTGCAAAATCGCTTGCCACGTGTTCATCTACCTCCAGATTTTGTTGCTGTCTTCTCCCCTCCTGTCCTCTTTGTTCTTATGGGAAAATCTGTCCACCATTCTGTGTGGCGGTGTTTGTCGTTCCCACGTAATTACCTTTTGCAGCAAAGATGAATATCCCTGTTACATCAAAATCATATTGCATCCTGCAAAGGAGTCCCATAGCCACATCTGTCATGAAAACATTTCAGTCTACTTTTTCTCCCTCTTCAGTTACGTTATTTATGTCTTACTATATCTCCTTAGTTTATTGAGTCCAAGAATATAAATAACATTGTATAAATAGATCACCTTTCCATAATAAGAAAAACCCTGTGAAAAGTCCTGGAAATAAAAAAACATCATGATGTTTATGGCCTGTATTACCATTTCATCATGCTATGCTTGTAATGACATCTGCCTACAAATGAAATTTTTTAGTTATAAAATAAAGCATGTAGTTCAAAGGCTTTTGCCCAGATGTTTCTTTACTTATAAATAAAAGCGCGAGCATTTATGTCTTGGAAGGTCATGCTAGAAAAGAGGGCACAATGAGTTTAGAGTTTAGGGTCTGGGCTTCAGGAAAGATTAACCATCCTTGCACTTAAGGGCTTTAGGTTTCTGTTTTCTTTGGTCTTTTAAGAAATTTCTTTGGAAAAATACATTTGAAAGCATCCAGAAATCCTTTGCCATTCTGATTTCCTAAAAGTTGCCTGAAGAAATGTCTCTATGTCTTCATACATTCAAGGGTATAATTCATACCAGTAGGAATATACAACTAAGCCTATACAGAAATTAACATAACTTAATTAAAAGAACATTAAGGAAAAAAAACTTGCTTCAAGAGTTGAAAGAGAATTAAATTTAACTTAAATATTTATTTGCTTCAAAGTAAGTCTGAAGAAAAATACCAGAATCTGCCCAGTTCTGGTGTTTTTAATTTCACTAGCCATCAGTTGATGCTCATGAATACTCAGCCCTTCTGCTGTTCTGAGAATCCAGACTGACCTTTGGAAGGTAAGGATGGGGGATAGAGAGCCACTTCAGGAATTGTGATGGGTGACTTGATATCAGAGCACAGTAACTGCTGTTCCAGACCTGACCTAATGTCTCATAGCTGATGGTGTCACCCAGTTTGGAGTCCCTGTACTTGATTTAAGCATGTGTCTCAGGATCCTGTTTGTCTCCTAGAGGGGACCACTCACATTCATTAATTCATTTATTGACTCATTCAATAAACATTAATTGTGCTAAATATGTAGCAGATGTTAGGTTTTTTGTCATAATAGGAAGGTAAAGAGTTGCTTAATTGATGAAAGTCTAAATAAATAATTCAAATATCTTAGATGACATATCCTTCTTTGGCATTCTCCTACCACCAAATTTACTGTGCCCTGCCTAGGTGATACCTTTTCCAAACTTCCACTTCTGCAAAACAGAACCCGCCTGTGTCTTAAAGCCCTTTAATGATGGCTGTCAATAAACATTGGAACCAAATTAAATATATACCCCTTTTTTGGCTAGGTATTTCCTAGGAACGTGTAACTTTCTGGAAGCACTGAAATCCATAGAGAGTAATAATAAGAATACTAACTTCATGATCAGAGGTGGTCTAATAGGCAGGACTAACCCAGTAGAGCTATAAAGGTGGTCAAGTATGGCTTTTTCTCTCATCTCCTCCTCTGTCCTTAATCTAAGCTCCTGGCACCTGTTTTGGCTTCCCCTTACATAGATTCTGTGTCTTTATGTGTTTTATTACTAACCACAGCTTGTCTACTCAAGTGTACCAAATTCCTGGGCAAGACACAAATCTGAAACTTTTCCCCACCTTGCTCATTTTAATGCCTTTGGATGGTGCTCTAAAATACACTCTATTCTGCCAATACATAGCTTTGTCACTAGTTTGTTTACTTAGTTTAAGTATTGCAATATTCTTCCTGACAAATGTAACTACTTCAAGTTCATTGGGGAAAAACTGAAAATCAACAAAATTAGGAAAAAATTACCATCTTACTTAATTTCCATATAAACTCATAAATACTATTACTTAATATACTAAAATTCTGATACATTTGCTTTTAAACCTTAAAAGGTGGGATTTAAAATAAAAAGTGCTCATTTATGTTATTTGATATATTATTTCTTCACTTAATATCTTTTCCCATATCTAAAAGTAACCTTTAGATGTAATTTTAATAGCATTAAATTCTATGACACATACTGCCTAATTAGCTACTTTTATTTTCTAACTAATGTTTATCAAATTTTCTACTGTCATAAATTATTCTATAATGAACATCCTTTAGATATATGTTCGCATAAATATAGCACTGTCAACTTTGGTTGCCTGCTAGCCATCATCCTCTTCTTCCCTAATAAAAGAATCCTGAGCAGCAACAGCCACATTGAAAACATCACAGTCCCACCCCTCTGTCATGTTCTGTAGTAGTTTGGAATGTTCATCTGACCCAGTGCTGGCCAACAAAATATAAGCAGAAGTATTAGGTAGGACATCCAAATAAAAAGTCAGGATGTCATGTACCTTTCTTCCTTCAGCTTTCTCCTTTCTTTTTGTCTGGAATATGGATGTGGTGCCTAAAGATTTATCAGCCATCTTGCCAGCCTGAAAAAGGGAGCCACATCACAGGGAAGGCGAAGCCCAGTCTTTGATGATGGATGTCCTTGAACTAGCCTTCAACAGTGTACCCAAATAATCCTCTACCTGGGAAATATAAACCTTTTCTAACTGAGTTTTGCTAAAATTCTCCACATATCTATGTTTTTAAAATATTTTTCTTGAATGGTGATTGAATAGAATTGTGAATATTTTATAGTTTACCATTGAAAAATGCTTTCATTTACAACAACAAAAAAAGAGATTTGTAAAAGCTAATAATTATTAAGAACATAAGAAGATGGAGATGTTCAGCCTCATTAGTTTTTAAGCACTACACACATTGTATAAAAATGAAAGTTTTTTTGTTTCTAATTCTGACTCAATGGTCTACTCAATTATTCCTTTTCTGAATTTCAGATTCTATTCTTCAATTCTTTTTGTACATGTCTTATTTTGTTTCATTTCCAAATCAAGTCTACTTCTGAAAAGACCAAAAGATTTGGTCTTCTATTACAATTGGAAAGGACCCATTTTTTTTTCCCTGAAATTATATTCTACCACATGTAGTACAATGATTAACAACATGGATGTCAGTCTCAGAAAGATCTGGCCTTGAATCTTGGCTCCACCATGTACTAATTGGGTACCTTCCAGCAACTTACTTAATCCCTCTAAATTGTAGTTTTTCTAATCTGTAGAATAGTAATAATAATAAAATCTTACCTATATATATGTTGTAGTAAGTAAAATATCATGTAAAGATTTCAGTACATTATTTTCACAGAGGAAAAACACAAAGGTTTACTACTAAGTATTACTATTATTGATTGTATGAATTGCTCATGGGAAGATGAAAATAATTGGAAAAAAAACATAAATAACATAAATATTTTAAATATAGACTGTGTTTATAGTTTACAACTTCTGATGAGTCCTCTCATTAAATTCCATTAAAGTAATTTTAATGTCAGAAACCCAGAGAAGCACATGGCTATTCGGGAGACCAACTGCTGAGCAATGCATCAACATAATAAAACATGTCTCTTAAAATGTACCTACCTGTGTTTTAATTATGTCAGTCTTCAATAAATCTATCTAAACTTTATAAATACTATGTGCCAGGCAATGTGCTTTATTTTACAAAAGGTCTAGATTAAGGATCCAATTACTGTCAAATAGTGAGAACACTATTGCACATTCTGCTAACAATGAAATATTATGTGATTAGCATAAAGGACTATTTGAATGTATTAAAGCACCGGTAAACTGCATAATGAGAAACTAATTACAGGGAGAGATCCTGGCTGCAGATATTTGTAGAAAATTTCTTTTCTGACAAAATGCAGAATACTTATGTGACATTTATGTAATTCAGCTGATTTCCGGGTTGAAATGGTGCAGCAAAAAGTTGTTATCCTAAATCAAGAGGAAGTATTCTCTGTGCCCATTATTTCACATCTGAATATTTTGTTCTTTCACAATCAACCAAAGTACAAATGTTGATTTTTCCTCCTGTGTGTACAAGTAGAGCTGAGAAGGATTGTTATGAAATTATTTTCCACCTGAAAGTATCCATAAGTTGTGGATTCTTAAGGAACTGTTTTCTGACTCAAAATTTTTAATAAACAATTTCTTGCTCATTAAAGAAAACAAGGTAAACTCATGAGTAAAATAACTCATGTTTTCTTTCCTGTATTTGCTAACTCAGTCTCTGCTCAGTGTGTCTAAAATATCTCAAAAGGTATGAGAACAGCAATACCCTCTACTCCCTCCCAACTCTACCCTGTCTAATCTCCAAGCTAATACAGCTTTTAGAACCATTTGCACTCCAGAATCATCAGTCAACTCAGAAAAGTAAGACTGTATAAACAGATCTTGAATATCAATAATGGGACTCTGAAATTGTTATACTACTTTTAATAAGTCTAGATCCTAGCTAAGCAGATTTAAAAGCTGAGTATAACTGATTATTATATATTCCAAACCAAAAATCAAGTCCTGTAGTCTAACATGCCGTTTGACAATGGGACAGAAGACATAAGATCCAGGATGCCCCAGAATATCTTACTTGAATGATCATGAAAAATATAAATCTAAAATTTATTGCAATAACTATGACAGAAATTGGCTTTTATGCAGTATTTTGCAGTTTGCTTCCACATATCTTATCACTTTCCACACTACCTTGTGGACATCTCAAGAGCAAAGATTTTAATTCATTCATGTTGTCACCTCCAGGCTTCACAAGTTACTTGAGCATCCTCTTGAAAGTTCCTGGGTACCAATTATAGCCAGAAAGCTCCTTCTTCATAAGTTTGGGTCCTAACTGTACAAAGCTCTCCTATTAACTTCTAAATGTAACAATCCCAGTCTATTCTTTTCTGTCCCAGACACAGGAATTAACCTACTTCTTGTAGTTACTACCTCTGTGAATCACTGGTTCTATCTACTTGGAATTTCAGTTCTCTGATACTTGATGGAGTATTCTTCACATTAAATTAACTGATGTGGTCCTCTTTTCTGACTGGATGGTGAAGAGAGAAAAATGAAATAATGTCAGGGAAACCGAAATCAGTACATTGGCTGAGTTTATCATTTTGAAAGCTTCCTCGTGCACTTTATATCCAGACCTTTGTACACAAAATTTCTTTAATAGACTTTTCCATTGGTGTCTTGCTATCAAGTTGCATCAACTCCAACACCACACTCCTCCAGCTGGCCAAAGCATTAGGGCTTCTGATAATAATAACTAGGTATTTTCTGATGCTGCCTAATTATCTTGGAAATAGATGCCTTTGGCTTCAGTTTTCACCACATCATTTTGGGACTTGTGTGCCATTTCTAGCAGGAGAAAGAGGAATATATAAAGGAACTAAGACAAATATTTTCTTTAGTCCATTTCCTTAATGGAAAGGAAAAGAGATGCTTAAAACTGAGAGTCCAGGCCTGGTTATCACCTGCACTGTAGAAGAAATGGTCAGGTGGGTTAGTCTGTTGCTTCTTATAATATAATGAAGCACCCTGAAAAAACTTAGCTCTCTTTGAATTGAAATGAAACAATGCTGTCCAACTTTGAGCCTGCTGCTTAAAGTGTTTCAAACATTCTTAAAAAAAAAAATGTTTCTGAGGAGTCGATTTCTGAAATTAGCTAAGTTTGTTTGTTTTGACCTTAACATGGGCAACTACTGTAGAGACTAAGATACTACACACACTGTTTTTAAGAACACAGTCTGGTTGCTGTCTAACTCAAATAATTCTCAAGTCTCATCCATCAACAGTCTCCTAGTCAAACCAGTGACCAGATGGAAAGACTTAGCATTGCCATTTTTAATATCCTTCTTACAATATTCCCTTTTTTACCATTACAATCAATTTTTCTTTTTAGAAAGACTTTCCTTTTTACTGACTTTCAAATCAAGTATTTTTACTTTCTAAAAAAATAATGAACCGCCCCAAATCACATAACTTCTTTATGCCTCCAGTGCCAAGTCTACCACTATCTTTCTTTCTTTCAAAAAGTATTTTTGTATCACCCACTACTGTGGTAAGCCCTGTGCCACCATGCCAAGCACTGGCAATAGAGAGACTACCCAAGCCCAGAACCTGCCCTTAGGGAGTTCACGGTTTCTTAAGATGGATAAACATCTATAATACAAGATTGACTGTGGTGACTAGCAAAAGAAGGAAACAAATATAGTGCATTGAAAGTTCAGAAAAGAACAATATTAATCAGAGTTGTTGGGGATCAGAAATGGAAGAGATGACATTTGGATTAAATTCTAATCTCAATTGTTGGGGATCAGAAATGGAAGAGATGACATTCGGATTGAATTCAACACTGATATATTTTAGCACACAGCCAGGTGGGTGGCATGTTAACTGTAGCCAGATGCATTAAAATTAAGTGAGTTAAGACTTAGATAAGATGAACCCCCAAATAGGAACCAAATTGAGAGAAATGAACCTGGCTAAAGGTTCTTCTTGTTAAAGTATAGCCCAGCAGAATTATCTAGGCGCTTCTAAAAATCAAGATTTCTAAGATCGATTCCCAGGGTTTCTGATTTATTGACGGGAGTGAATGAGTGACAAAATCTATTCAATCAACACTGCAGATGATCCACATGCATGCCTAAATCTAAAAGTCCTCACCCAGGGACTTAATGCCAGGCAACAGGTGGTGGTGCAGAGAAGCAGCTGAGGATTAGGGATACCCAATATGACAAAAGCAGATGTTCTGCAGACATGTGGACAAATGGAAGTGCAGGAAACTCAGGCACAGATAAGAATGAAGATTCAAAGGCACCTACCACAAGCATCCTGTCACCTCTTTTGTATGGCCTAGGTTATTTGGGATTTAGAGTTTAGGCCTCTGTTCTAGGTGAGAATATAGGGAGAAAGTCAGTTGGGAAGTGCAAAGCAAAGCGCACAGTTTTAAAGTGTGCTCGGTAGAATTTGAGCATCAGAGATCAGATCCAGGATTTAGTTACTAGAAGTGGGGAACAAGAAGCCTAGTTACCAGAAGTAAGACCAGAAGCACATTTTCTTAAGTTAGTTTCCAGTGCTGGTTCATTATCTGAATCGCCTAAGGAGTTCTATAATAATACATACTCCTAGCTATTCAGGTTTGAGGGGCAGTAAACAAGAACTCCTCCTACTTCTCCTTCCTTCATGACAATCCCCACCAATCAAAGGTTGTGACTGAGCCCATCACAGGAGTAGAGTAGAAAATGCCAAGAAGCAAAGAATCCTGTGGACAAGCTGGCTAACATAATGACTTCATGGCAGAGGAGATTATAATTTGAAAATTCTGTGAGTCTTACAGCCAATGAGAGATTTTCAGTACAGTCATCAAGTTCATTGTTATTGTTTTGTAACAATATATAAAATAGTTCTCTGGCATATTGATACTTAAAACAACAGAATTCCATTTGGTCCATTCTCTTGCTACATCTCAACAAATGAATATAATTTTCAGTTATCACTGAGACTTCTCCCTGTTTGAGAATTTTCTTTTTCATGGAGTGACAATTGACAAAGAGCAGTATTGAATATGATGTTAACTTAAACCAAACAGCCTGAGATGCAAATATTAGAATATTTGCTTGTTTCATGCCTTCATGTCACATTATGCTATGTTTTCAAGCAATTTTAACTTTAAGTTTTAATTCTATCTTTACCTGAAACACAACCAGCATTGATAAATCACACAAAGCAAAGTATGAGCTAGAAAGACAGGAATCAAGCTAAACTTTATAGCAGTTGAAACCTCTCTGTATAAAGAAAAAGCAGGAGAATCACAAAACGATCTGTTTCAAAGATCAATAAATTTATGCTAAATAGTGTCCAATTCTGCAGGGTGCAACCCAGTTGAGACTGAGCCAGGCCACCTGATTCCTTCTTCCACTGGTAAAGACCATGTCACATGAACCAGCTGCCATGGATCTGGTTCAGAAAACTGTCCCAGAAAAGAACTCTGAGCCATCTGTGCTTGCAGTCCTATTAATAAAATGTTCTCTAAATCATAGACCTTCATCCAGTAACCACATATCATGACCTTCCCCAACGTGAGCTTTGGAGAATATCGCTCATCGGCATTTCTCATTTCTTCGGCAGGGTTGGCAGGGGGTGGTGGTGGTGGGGTGGTAATATGATTTGAAGGGAAGGGGGTCCAGGGTATGGTGGGAACCAAATAAAATCGTGAACTCTATGAGAACAAGAGTGTATCTTTTCACCTTCATCTTGCTAGTGTTAGGTACTGTGACTGACTAAAAAAAAAAAAAGGATTTAATTGTACTGAAGTACTTTCTAAAGGCAAAGCACAATGCAAGAAGTTTGACAAGAATATCTCATAATGGAAAGCATTATAAGGCAACTTTGGCTCATTGGTGTAATAACTTAGATACAGAGTGGGAGATCCAAGATTTAGACACAGAACTACTGACTCTATACCTCTATTTGGCCATTTTCATCATTTTGCACTTTTTTTTGGTCTTTTTGATTGTGCTTTAGAACTTCAGCTTTGACTGTGATTTGTTTTTCTTGAGCAAACTTTGACATAGTTTTCTATGGCTCTTGAGAGAAAAGTGAAATGATCAATACAGTAAGGCTTAAGTAGCAATGAAATTCTTTTAAAATGTATATTTAGGAGACAGGTTTAAAACATGTAGAAAATACGACAGAGAACTTAGACACAAGATAGAGTCAAACCAGACAGAAAATACATGTTTGATAAACTTAAGAAAAATGCTAAAATACACTAAAGAAATGAAAAGAATATTTGCTATATTTAGATCTTTTTTCAAAAAGGAAAAAAATGAAGGTTTTGCTAAAGCCATCATTTTCTCTTCAAGATTATGTAGTTAATGGATGCCAGAAATATTGCAAAGCTATCTAAAGACATTGATGTCAAATATGGGTGAAGCATCCCCATACTTAATATGCTGGTGAGGAAAAAAATACAAGTAAGCCATGGGGACCCTGACCACTTGTCCCTAATAGTATTTATCCACCATGGTTTTGCTCTTAAGAACAGCATTAAATAAAAAAAATATACATCTAATGCAGATAACAAAGATAATTTGAAATGCAGTCTGAACCCAACCATATGGCATATGACATAAATAAAATAAAATAAAATGGAGACAAGACTTGAAAATCTCTCAAGCAGACAAAACCACTTAAGCCATGTAAGGAAAACTAAATCTGGCTTATTTTATGAACATAAGGGAAAATTAACTGAGGTTATTTCTTGTAAACGCATCTGTTAATCGTAAATAAGTCTCCCCATTTGTAAACAGTTTGATTCTCATTTCATAAAATATTCGTATCAAGTAAAACTCTCTGGATTTCTTTTTGAAGTCCTTTGAATTCTATATGTTATATTTATAACATACAATACTGCCAAGAACAGAAGAAGTGAGAGAAGACATGATTAAAATATGTTTTAAAAATCTGATATAGAAGTTGAAATACAAGCTCATATAAGGGGTCTGTTTCTGTAGCATAGTGGTTATCACATTTGCCTCACAAGTGCATCTAAGGAAAATGATAGTACAATTTATTCAGTCATTTATTCATGCACCAGTTTGATTCAATGTTGGAGGTAAAATTATGCTCAACATCTATTCAATGTAGCTGGATATGGTTACAGTTTAGTGAAGATTAAAATGCATTTTAAAAATTTCTTATGTTGAGTGAAGAACTAGAAAAGAATTCTAAGAATATGTACATATATATATATATATGTGAGAAATTGGAAATCAGACTAATGAGACTACTTGAAGTACATTTTGAAGGACAACAAAAGAAATTAGGAAAAAAAGAGAAAATACAGAATTTAAAAGAGAATATAAGGGTGATCAAGCTGTTCTCAGTCTAAATTTAGTAGCTATTTATTATTACCACAATGTAACAAGAATTCATGTTCCACTGAAGAAAACCTTTTCCAATATTTCCAATATTTAAGAGGAAACTTAGAACTTCATTCAGTTCTAATGTGGTAGGTACAAGGTTATTTCATGGTTTTGCTTTATTTCATTTGTTGGTATTAAAAGCAAAACCAGCAATTATGTTACATGCTTCTAATTCCTCTTACTTGTGTAGAAAAACTGTGTACAAGAGGAAGAATCTCCAAAAATGGCAAAAAGAGACCCTACAAAAACAGCCATGTAAAGTAACGGCGAAGAGGAGAATAATGTCCTCAGGCGTTAAAAGAAGACCTAATAAATGGCAGAAGAAATTCTCACCTTTAAAAGAAAAATCATTATATCAGTGATTATGGGGAGGGGCGTGGGGTTTAATGGAAGTGGGCAAATACCCAGAACCACCTGGGTAGCTTTTACAAAACCACACCATACGTACGTGTGCACAAGCACACACGCACCAAGAATTCGATGTGCTTACTAGATCATGTTCTCATGATTGTGAATCAGAGCCATAGTGAGCCGCTACTGTTGATGTGCAATCCATTCGAAATGAAAGTTCACATGCTGTATTGAACCCCCACTCAGAAGACTATTTGAAGAGTGCCTTTCCATAATTACTATTTTAGCCTCCATTAACGATTATGAATGATCTTTCCTAGATGTTATCTGTCCACTAACATACAAAGATGGGGATTTCCTGACCTTTCATGAGAAATAACTTACTTAATTTGAATCCTATGAAAGTTGGTAAAACAGTTGGCTTTAGATAGATGAAGGCAATTCTTTGAAGACAATTTGAGAAAAAAAAATGCCTCTAATACCAGGGCATAGTTTATCACATAGAAAGTAGTAAGATAATACTTATTTATAAATAGAAAAAGAGTGACCTAGAAGTTTTCCCAATTATTAACGTATCAACTGAGATGGGATATAAGATGAATACCTAAAAGGGCCAGTAAAGAAATTTTATATAGTTCTAGCTGCACATAAATTGCATCCCTCAAGATTCATCTGAGATATCACCTCTGTGAAGGCTTTGCAAATTCAAAAGCATCCTCGTGCACGAAGGGAACTCCCTCGCTCCCCAGCTTCAATGGAAGCGCCTAAACCTTGTTGCATTTAGCTTGTAGAATGGCAAATTCAGGATCCAAGTCAGTAGCAAACATGGAATCCTAAATCCTGGAGGGTGGAACTTGTGCCTGACCTACCTCTTAACAGGCACCAGCACAGGACTTATAGTAGGCACTCAGTATTTGTTCAATAAATTGAAGTATATTAAATCGGTGACTTAGCATTCGCTACAATTGCTCTCCATAGTCCTTGTATAGGGTGAAAACTGCTAAATATGCTGCTTGTTAAGAAGTAGTGTCTAGAGTGAATAAGTTTAATTTAGACTTTCCTGTGTATTATTTAATACATCTTAGAAAAGGTAACTGTATATCCCTATTCAACTATGTTAATTAACAACAGATTAGACACAAATACTTTTTATGTGACACCTACTAATAGTGAAGTTGAAGTTCCAAAAGCTTACAATTAGAAAATTATTCCCATGGAGCGTTTATCGAATGAAGTGTGGAGGATTTTATGAGCTAGTGTTCATGCGCCTGAGGAAAATGCCCTTGAGAAGCTTCTTAAATACTTTGGGTTCCTGAGTTGCCTCTCCCTGCGACTTCCTAGAATCATCATGACAATGAAATGTACACTCCCTAGTACTTAGCATTAACTGAATGCTGGAATTGATTTGCCAAGTACATTCTGAACTGCCCTAGGTTTCAGTTGCATTAGAAATAACAGAAATGACTTCATAGAACATTGTGGACTATAAAGTAAAATTCAAAAGATTACTCAATGAACTATAAATTATAGTATTGTTCTTTTCCCTGAACTGATCCTTGCTTATGACGTGTTATATATTACGATGTTAGTGTTCATATGCTGTCAGCTGGTAATAATTGCATGACTTATTTGCATCAAATACAATGACAAAAGCATTTTCATCATCTTGTTAAAAAGCTGATGCACAGGCACTAAAGCAAGCAAATCTCTGGATTATCGTTATCACTCAAAATTGTTCATATGTGTATGGAATAAATTCTTTCATTACTCTAAATGTTTTATAAATACTTAAAATGGAATATTTTCAACCTGTTCTTGTTCTTTTATTCTTATTCTTTCATTCTGACCAGGCTTAGAAGAACCGAAAAGCAATTTTCTCACCCTACTTCAAATAGTCCCACAGGACTCGTTTCTCCAACAAAAACTCTCAAATCAGTTAAACCCATATCTAACAAAGACAATATTAATGAAATGATAGCGAAACCCATGAAATAACAAAATTTTCTTTACTCTTAGACACCTCTTTATTAAGCGAATTGCTCTGTGAAATATCAGCCTAGATTCTAAATCTATTTAGAAAGAAACTTGGGATTTTACCTGAATAAATGGACTAATCAGGTGTTAGGTAATACAATGGAAATTGTTATAATGGAGGCCTCTGGAGATAGGATAGTAAGCATCCCTTTGTAAGGATTTGCTACTTTGTAATGGAGGCAAGGAGGCCACAGTGGTGAGAGAAAAAAAGTCACACTCCACTTTCTCTTCTTCTACCAGCCGAAAAAATATGCAGTAAGAAATAATGGTGAATAAAAGGAAGGAAGGATTAAATGAAGAAAGGATTCCTTCACCTTAAGGGCTTTCCATAGTCCTCACAAAAGGGTTAAAACTGTTAAATATGCTGCCTGTTAAGATACTAATGTCTAGAGTGAATAAGCTTGTTGAATTTTAGACTTTCCTGTGTTGTCATTTTAACACATCTTAGAAAAGGTAACTGTAAATCCAGATGCAACTATGTTAATAAACATCGGATTTACAAATTACTGCTGTGGGAACCATGAGCAGTCACATCTCCATTAAAGTTCTCTTTGTTTCTTCTCTTGCCAAATGTCAGGACAGAAATCGTGCAAGAAAATCTAGGCCAAAAAGAAGTCCTCTCTAGGAAACAAAGCTAACGAAGGGGGAAATGGAGTTTACAAAGGGGCATCTGATTAACGAAAGAAGCCAGGGTAGACGGAAGCACAGAGGCTAACACAATGGCTATTTTGATCCAGTGAGTATTGACCACGGGGAGAAAAGGGCTTTACATTGTCACACTTACTCCTAGCTGACAGAGTCTAAAGATTTCTAGGTCACCATGTACCCAGTTTTATCAGAGTGACTTGTAGATGTCATATTACTATATAATTTATCTTTTGGCTGAAGTTAATCAAATAAACTAGGAGGTCTTTGAGGACCAGAGTGACCCTGACCTGCATGTATTCATTCTCCATAGCTTCTTCAATGAGGAAACTATTTCAGTCTTAGGCAGTCTTCACAATAACAAGGAATGTTTTCACGAGAACCTATACATGAAGTGGAAGAAAATAACTATTTTCAGATGGCTTTTTTCCCCCAACACTTGATTATACTCTTTTTAGTTTGATGTTTGACTTTCAAGCTGTCTAGCATTTATAGGGACAAGAAAAGAGAGACCACAGTGCTACTAATTGGGATGGAAGAATAATGTACAAAAATTGGGTGTAATCAAATCAAATCTAGATAAGGGTGTTAGGGAAATCTAACTCCTAGTGGAGACTCACAGGAAAATTGTCCTGAGTGTCAAGATGTACAGAGATATCATAGAGAAAGTACATGAATGGTAACATAAGGAAATAACAGCAAGGATTACAGGGCTTTTGCCTTTGTGGTTTAAATATTTATCATTATATTTTTTTTTAAAAACTCTTAAAAGCATTCACACTTGTATGAATTTACACGTGAATCGTGCAGCTTTTACATAACTGATAACAAGAATACCTGAGATAATATAAATCCTTTTAAATTCTAAACAAATTTTACCATATGTTGATGAGCTACTGTATAGCTTACTATTTATTTCCAAACACAATTTAAATTTCTTCTTACTCATGCTCCAATAACTTCTAAAAATCTTCTTTCTGCTTGGTTTAAACTCTAATTCTTTTACATTTGCTTTATTATTTTTTAATATGTTTTGCCTGACATATTCTAGGATGGACATTTTGGCCTATTAATTCTTTCTCTGCTGCTTACCACCTCCCCCCCCCCCCCCACACACACACATACAGCGTCTTCCCAAAAAATGTTTTCAAGACAATTAAATTATTTAGGTAAATTAATCTGTAATACAGCCATTAAGATCTTTTTATGAGTTTGAATAAAGTGCTGAAATTTTTTATTCTAGCTAAACAAATGTTTTGTGAGATGGGAGATAAGATCTGCATTTATAATTCTTTAACAGCTGAAAATTAAATATTTAAATTATGCTATTAATTAGTTCTAATTAATGTTGTTCAGTTTCTTCTTTGGGAGAAATAAAATATAGAATTATCAGAAGCCAGACCATGTGATTAGTACGCTTCTCGAGTTTCTACTTGAAAGGTCATTTAGAAGCCATGGTATATTGCTTCTTTTGATAGATTGTTGTTTAATTCATCTTCTTTGGGGGGAAAAGAAGTCTATTCAGGTCTTTTGTCCATTTTTATCTTCAGATCATTTGTGGTGCTATTGAGTTGTATGAATTTCTTATATATTTTGGATACCAATATGCCAAAGCTGATATTATGCTCGAAAAGCCTGGGGATTTTTCCAGAGACTCTTTACATATCGAGCTAGTGGAGGCAGATCTCCACCCCAGGGAGGTCAGTTGGGATGCCCTGGGAGGGCAGTTGGCCACCTATGAAGAAGCCCACAGTGACGTACTCCACAAACATGTAACATGTAAGGTCAAAGTAATAGGAGAAAATCAGCAAGAGAAAGTGAGATAAAAAATTTTACCTTCAGAAAAAATTGAAAACCACATGATATAACTTATATGTGCAATATAAACCTAAAAGCAACAAACAAGTACTGACTCATAGACATGGACAATAGACTAGTGGTTACCAGAGGGTAAGGGAGGAGCGAGGAGAGGGGAGGTAGATGGGTAAAAGGGATCAAATATGTAAAATTAGAAGTTATGTAAATTACATCAAGTGAGTAAAAAAAAAAAAAAAGAAAAAGAAAAAAGAAAAGAGAAAAATGTTTACCTTAACCGAAATTCACATCTTCCTTAAATATTTTGTACAGCAGGAAGAAAGGAAGAGAGCTGATTGGCTGCTGCGGATTTTTGGACTGGGCTCTGAATGTTTCCTCACAGTTGCAGAAATGCACCAACTGGCTGGTATTGCTAAAGACCTGAAATCCATAAACTTCTCAAAGATCCATCCTAAGTACATGTCCATTTCCTCCAAGATGCCACACAGATCCTGAGCCCCCTTGGCTTTCACCTGAACAGGGCTGAATGAAGAGATACATCTCAGGGGGAGGCTAACAGGGTTATCAAGGCCTCTAGTGAAGATGAGGAGGGAGAAGGAAAGGCGAAGGCCATTAGAGCCAACGACATTTGCACCAGGGCCCTCTCTTTCCTCCCTAGGTGGTCACGGCCTGGTGCCAGGCAGGCTCTGCCATCACAGTGATAACTAAGGCTACTGTGAATTAAAAAAAAAAAAAAAAATTAGAAGAGGCCCAGGTCCTGCTGTGCCAAGCTGGCATGGTCTGATGGGTTTATTATTTTTATGACCACAGTGACCCAAATAAGTCCTTTCTCATTTCTAACCCCGAAGAGGCCCATTTGACTCTGAGTCCAGGGAATTCTTTTACAAAGTCCTCCCCCTAATCCAAGGCATGCTACGACATGCCATTTCGTTGGCACAGCTGGCAACTATTTAAAAAGGCACTGGAGGACGTTGACATGATTGCTAGCCATGGAAGAAATTCCCATCAGACACTTCGGATGTATGACTTACCCAGGGGAGTCCTCCTTGAATAAATTTCCCCTATCAAAAGGGGCCCCCCTCCTTTCCAAAGAAATGTCTAACCTAATTTTGCCGCTGTGGGTATAACACAGGTAAACCTCTGCCAGGAGTTATGAAATCTTGACGTCCCCGGCCCCTTGACCTCAGGACAACCAGTCTGTCAACTCACTACCTGAGACGGACAGGGAGTCAGTGTTCGTCACCAATGGTGGTGCTGCCAGTGTGCGATGCAGCTCGCTGGAGACCATGGATTCTGCCCAGCCTCAGGGACCCCACTAGTCAAGAAGGGCACTCCCAGCTCAGCCCAGGCCACAGAATTAGTAGCTGTTCACCTGTTCCTTAAGAAGGCCGTAGAAAGGGACCTTTCACAGATCCACATTTCCACAAACCCCTGGGCTTTTGCTACTGGTTTTGCAGTTCGATCTGGTTTTCAGAAATGGGTAATTAACACACAATCCAAACACAGATGCCGATGAAATCTGGGCCACCCACCGCTCTCCTCTTCCAGGATATTTCTCACAATGCTATGCTGAATCACATACCCTACCAGAGTTCCACCTATCCATATTACATAACAATAAAATATGTAAATAACTGAAAAAGAATCCCAAAGACTTTTGAATTTGTATCACAGTTAAAATGCATAATTGGAACTCGATGATCTTATAGTGTAATATAGCTACCTTGGGAAATGACAAAATCTAGGTATGTGACTCCAAATGCTACCTTGGGAGTAAATAATACTATCTTTAAGATTGTGGCAGAAGTCATGAAGAATAAGGACAATTTCATCAATGACCATTTTACTCTCATCAGCACCTGCTCTATGCAATTAGATGTTTTCTGTAGCCAAAAGACAGCAGGCCCTGGAAAGGAGGGAAACAATTCTATCTCTACTTCTTTTCCTAGCACACAGCATTAGGAAAAATGTCCTAGAAAAAATGAAATTAGCAATTTTAATTAAATGTTAATGTAATTATATCATACTCATTATACAAGTTATTGTACAAAATTTAGAAAACAAGAAATAGTCAAAAAAAATTTCCGTGATCCCACAAAACCACTGACCACCTTGCTTTCTATACTTCCTGCTATTATTCTAGGTATAATTCAAATCATTTTAAACAATGTTTCACTGTGTTTTCACAAATAATCTGGTTTTAAGAACGTGTATGTTTACACACGTCTTGATAGTTTTTGTTCCTGTGACTGAATCAGTATGGCCTTTGGGGACTGGAAGGCTGGAGAAATTCAGAGCTCATCTGAGGTGACTTCAGTTGCATGCAGACACTCCAGATGTATGCCTTGCCCAGGGGAGTCCTCCTTGGCAAGGCACACATCAGTGTGACAATTTATCTATAATTATACTTATAAATGAGCATGTGAACCTAGCAATGGTTTATGTGAGATTATTTTCCTAAACATTTTCAGCAACCTTAATGAATCTTAAACTACTTACGTGGTTAGCATCATTACATGAGGGGAAAAAAACAGTGACTTGGTATTTGAGTACATATATGAATGTAGAAAAAAAAATCACTGACTTTATCAGGATTTAAGAATCATACAGTAGTTTTACTCAAGCTTATCTGAGTCAAAAGATACAGTTTAAAATAGGAATTAGCCTCCAAAATACTTGAAATATTTAGGCTGGAGAAAACATGACTGAGTAGTAATTCAATGCCGCTTCAGTTTATTATGTTATCCTGAGGCAAATTACCGTGTACGTAAAGAAGACAAGAAATAGGAAAGGAATTTCAACAGAAGTTTATGAAAGTTATTCAAGATATATTAGTTACTGTTCCTCCCTAAGCAATGCAAAGTTCACTGAGGTTGGTTCTCTGTAATAAGAAATAATAATAATTTATTGTTATATAAATGAGCCAAAGATGGCCTCTGCATATTGTTGGCCTTTAGGTTTATTTTTTTTTAAAGCAGAGTGAGACCTGTTAGGACAAAAGCTCATGAGCACTAAACTCAAATTTTACACATTCAATTATTTTTTAAATGGCACAGAAAGAGCAGATTTTGACCACCCAGAGACTGCCTATTTTGCATGCCCTGCAAATCCCTACCCAGCATCCACTGGCCTTTAATAAGATTGTCATGTCTAATATCAAATCAGATAACCAAAAAACTCTCATCCTGACTCCATCTTTGTTCTGCAGGGATGTCTTCATGGACGTACAATACAGAGCTGTACTATCAGCTATTGTCAAGTACTGATCTAAGAAGAAGACGCTATTTTAAAAACTCTCTGTATTTGTACAACTACATAAGTAGTGTCGATTTGGTTTTTTTCCCTGCATGCAATAATAACAACCATAACCAATTCAGTGTCACAAAAATAAGATTATTCTCTTGAGAAAGTCTTATAATTTCCCTTATTAGATGAGAGCTCAATTGTGGTGATTTTTTTCTTACTCCAGGTTCTTTTTTTTAATATCTGCCTCCACTCAATGCAGGACTCTTGTTCTTTTATCAGAAATGCAATGATTCTGTGGTCTTACTGCATTCGTCTTTTCTTATTGCACCAGAGCACTTTGCTCAGATCATCACAGCAGTATCAACTACATGCACGGTACTTATTGGCTAGACTCTCCTTAACAATGTGCTTTTGGGTAAAGAGGACACAGCACATCACATAGAGCTGTGCCAGGCACACAGAAGATACCCATACATTTTTATTGATTTGCTTCATTGAATTACTATAAGCTACCTCAGATCCTTCCAGGCAAAGTACACAAATAGTAGCTTCAAGTAAGATATCAGAAAGAGTGTCAGTATCTCTTGACATTGGGATAGAATATTTTACTGCCATTCTAGGAAAAGACAAATTCTATGCTATTTTTATAAATAAGAACACTAAACGCTGTCAGTACAAATTTATTCTCTCAACAAAATGTGCTGAAAGTCTCCTATGGATAAATCACTGTTGTAAATACTGGAGGAAAATAGTGAATATGACAGAAGCTTAAAGAATAGTGAGAAAAAAATGTAATTGATTGTATCTGGTTGAAATGAATGGGCCCTATACTTATTGTATGATAACTTAGAAGAATGGTAGTGAATATGGTCATGTCCTCAGTCTGTCCTTAACAGAATATCTTTAAACAACAAAAGGAGGCCTTGAAATGAGTGTCATTTGGATACATAGAGGTGAAGGTGGAATAGAACAAATCTATTTCCTATAATGTTCCTTTCAATGAAACTCATTTTGACTGTGAGAGAGAGACCCATGCAACTGAAGCCGAATGGTCATGGGGTCTTATGTGTTGAGTTGTAGAGAAAGCTTTTTTCAGGTACCAGATTTGACTTGCTCCAGAAAGTTGTAGAAAGGTAATAGGGAATTTGAAGTCCAGGGTTCTAGTCTACAGTCCCTCTGTGACCTCAGGAGAGTCACTCTTTCTTAATATGTTATGTGAAGTTCTAGGTAGAGAGTCAATGATGTAATAAGTACTAATATTTGTTAATATTTACAAATATTTTTTTTCTCTACTTTACTAAATCATAGATGATTATTTCCTATCTATATCTCCCTATGTAGGAAATATGGATTCTATAACATTAAGCTAGGAAAATAATGTGCACCGAAAATAAAACAGAAACAGTCAGTTTAGCTAATTTAATAGTTAGAACTATTCATAAAGGTAATTTTATGCCCAAATAATATTTTTTCTTATTTTAAAGAAATTTTTTTAAAAAATGATGAATGCTGTCTCAGAATAGATGGAAAGATATTTAAAAAGATCAGGTCTTGTGGTCTTTTCAGACACAAACTTTCTTAATAGATTGACAACATTGTTTTTCGGTTATTAGATTTAGTTGGAAAACTAAGTGCCTCTATGTTCAAATTTAGAATAAGTTTTTTTCCTGTGAGAGAAAACACTTTTTAAAAACAGCATTTTGGTTACTATTGTCCAATCATAGATGTGAAACACACTGAAAAACCTAACAATCCTAGTTCTCCCTCTCATGTACAAATCCCAGTAACTTCCCACTGAACTTGGAGTGAAATGCAAACTCCTGACTGTAGCCTACAGAGCTGGCCGAGACTCAGCCTTAACCATCATGTCTTCCACTCCACTCTCCATCCTTCCCTATTCTCTTGGCACTGGGGCCCTCTCACGTTCCAGGAGAATACTGAGTTTAGGTCCAAGTTAGGGCCTTTGCACTTGCTATTTCCCTGCCCATGATGCTTCTCTCCTAGACTTCTTATGGCTGTTTCCTTCTCCTTACTCAAGTTTCATTAACCACAGTGCCACCTCAAAAGAGACTTCCCTAACTCACCAATGTGAAGTATAAACTGCCCTCTTGGACCCTCTCTTTCCCATTGTCTTACAGTTTTCTTCATAGTTCTTATTATCTGAAATTCTTATCGTATTAGTTTATTTATCTACTGTTTATTTCCCCTACTATAATGGAAGATCTAAAAGACCAGAGATCTTGGCTATCGTGTACATTAGTTGCTATTCGACAAGTAGCTATTGAATGACCGACTGAATAAATGAATGAACACGATTCCATTCTATTTTAAAATATCTCCAAAGAAAGATAACATTTTAAGTGTCTAATCGAACTAATTGTAAGAAAATTTTTTTCCTGGTTCTATTCAAAAATTCTTACCTTTTAGCCACTGCTTTTTGTTGTTGTTTCTCTGTTCTTAGAAAACTTATCACATATTTAAAATTTTTTCTCAGATTAAATAATTTCAGTTTCTTTAGTCTCCTCTCTTGGGTTTCATGCATTAACATTGTAACGATGTAAAAGTCTGGCTCTCCCCTGAACCCTATTCAAGATTTCTACTTTGCTTTACATTTTAGAGACCAAAATAGCCAGTACATGAATAATGTTCTGACCAGTGTTGAATGTATATAAATCATCATTTAATACACAAAAAGAGTAAAATCGGTGGCTAATAGCCATTTGTTTTTTTCACCTTTTCTGTAGAAGTTCATTACTATATATGCATGCATGTAGAAATATTAAAATTATATTCCTTATAGTACTCATAATTTCCTTTTTTCATCATTTTTTACTTAAAATGAAGATGGCTTAATGTTTCCAGAATTTTAAATTAGCTAAATAACCTTTAAAAATATGAGTAACGATAAAACAAATGTTTTCTTCAGATCCTAATTGACGATTTTTTGTCCTTTTCCTTTGTGATGAGTTTCAACAGTATGACATTCAATTCATTGAGTGGCCTCTGACATTGAGGCTGCACAAATCCAATCAATGGCATTTGACATTATGGAGTAGTCGAAGACATGCCAGTCAATGAATCCATGTCACCTTCCAAACACAGTCTCTTAAAGAATCCAACAGAGACAAGGCCCCATTTCATAAATATGGTTAGAAAGTTATTTGCTCTGCATATACAAAGAATATCATCACATAATAATAAGACCTCTGATATTAACCATTAACATATTAAATACGTTCTATAGGAAAGAATAAAGGCTTTTGTGAGAATGGTAGCTCATTCATCCCATTATTTTGTTGAAAATGAAAATCTGTTAATCTTTTTATCTTTTATTCAATGTCTTTACTGTATAACACTCTTTCAGGGACCGAGAGTAAAAAAAAGTCTTTTCAGTATGCAGTAAAATTAGCACCACTGAGATATCTTTAATATCTATTGTTTAATGACATCTTACTGGTTTATTTGTTCTTTTCTTTGTTTACATAGAAGGTGTACATAGGATTTCTGAGTGGATTCCAATGAGATAAGAGAATAGCCTCCAGACACAACCCCCCCACCCAGCTCTCTTTAGTTGGACTATCACTGCATGACTCACCTTACCTGTTCACAGCCATCAACATCAAGCCGTCTCACACATCCTCTGTGACTACCTAAACCATTTGCTTGGTTTCTAAATGCTTTCATGATTTGGCCTTATACTATCCCACTTAATTTTCTAAGAAACTCTTGACACATACTCTCCATCAGTGTGCTCTACCTTAAGGCTGTCTTTCCTTTGAACATACCCTACTCTTTCTTCCTTCCCTATTCTCACTCATACTGGTGAGAGCCTACTTCCTGGTTTTCAGATAACCCTCTTCTCACAGTGTCCTCACATGGTGGCAGAGATGAGAGATATCTCTGGGGCCTCTTTTATAAGGACACTAATCACCTCCAAAAGGCCCCATCTCCAAATACCATCATGTTGGTGGCTAGATTCCAACATATGAATTTTGGAGGGACATGAATATTCAGTTTATAGCCTTCTCCTTGATACAGAGTAGGGTTTGGTGGGATATAAAGACCTATAAAACCCATCGCTCTTGGTTATTGTTTAATTCCTTGTTTTTCCCACTAGGTTCAGTGCTGTGGGTGCTATGAGGCCAGTATATCTTTCTTCACAGATGATTCCCTTGGCCTAATGGAATCTGGCACCCTGTATAAAACAAACACTTGAATGAATGAATGATTGATGTGTGACATCACTGGGACTGCATTTTTCTAACCTTTATTCTGTCACCTTTTTCCACTGCTCTATGGATTTTGAAGCCAAGGATTTTATGAAGCTTAATTTGCATCAAGTTGCTAATTATCCTGATAACCCTCTAATCAGTACTCTCTAATGCTTAAACATACATAAAAGGTCTTTTATGATTCTTATCTTTTATATCCATTTTACTCTAAGAACATTAAAAAATGGAAATACAGTATATAGTAGCGTCTACTAATTGGAAAAATAATATAATATAAAAATTCAGAAAAAAAATAAAATTCAGAAGGAAAAAATAAATATACTTAGGCAAATTATTAGATGTTCCCATTTCTTTTGCATAATCCCTACAGATAATATTTTGTCTATCTACCTATTTATTCTTTTCCAATTCTGATTTTTTAAATTATGTGTTCTTAGTGAGCACATTAAAATAATAAATACATTATTTAATTAATGTGTTTTGATATTACATTGTAATCATAAGAGAAAAATCAGGCTAGTAAAGAATATTGTAGGATATTAAATAATCTTTTCTAAATTTATTTTTCAACTCTAATAATAATTGAGGCCTGAATTATTCAAGTTTTATTATTCCATGATAATATAATAGACCTCATTCATGCATACATTATTTAATCGGTCTGAATAAGTCTGTCACTTTTAGTAATATGCTTAAAATTTCAACATCATCAATTATTTCCATCTAGTAGTGTTTTGCCCTATAAAAACTATTAAATCAATAGTGTCACACAGCAAAAGATTATACTAAGCACATTTTGAATAAGTGTAAAACTTATTGGCATGGCACTTAAAAATAAAAGAAACTTGGTATGAAATGAAAACTACAGAAGAAATAAAAACATACATTACTTCTCTTGACACATAACACATGTGTAAATAAGCAAAAGAGAGTTAGCAATATGAAAGCCAGTTACATAGTGTTTAATCACATTTAAAATATTATTTTATCTGTCTCACATGTATAGTTTTCATATAACCTTATTAAAAAGTATCATAAAAATGTCTGAAGTATGTTGAAGAAGCATTTTGAAAAAGCAACAAAAATAATTCTGTCTGCACCATGTATTTGATGAAAGATAGATTATCCTAAATATAATCATTGTCCAGAAATAGATATCTTATCATTTTCTTCTCATGACTCACTTCTCCATCATATCCAGACTTAGCTCATTTTTTTTTTTCTTTTTTCATCTGAGATGGCAATCATCGCTCCAGGAGTGGAGAGCAAAGAAACCGACCGTCCCCTTAAAGGTCAGTCTTAGTCATAGATTAAAAAAGATGCACATCTGGGGGGCATGATTTCAGGGGCATCAAGCGAGGTTCCGGTTTCTGACATATCTTCTCACCAATTCCAAAATGGATTCCTCAAAATATATCCTTTTATTTTGGTTAGGAATAAGACCAAAATATGAACTCTTCGAAGACACGATGCTTGACTTAAATTTACAGGGATGTTTATTGTCAAAGTAAACCCTTCTAGCTAGAAGGATTTTCTAGATAGAAAGGCAGAGAAGAGACGGAGTAAGAAACAAAGATCCTAGGTACCCAATATGAGTGGAGATGGTAGAAGGGTATTGCACATTTCAACCTAAGGGAAGAGTCTTAGGAGTGGGCTTAAGCTACCTAGACTCCAGGAGTACCAAGGTAAATATTTATAAAATGAGAGTCAAAAAAGCACCAAAGAGGTGATGGGGGTGGGGGGGAGAGGCTGAAGCAGAGGAGGGGATTAAATGGGTCAGATGAATCTGTGTTGTGTAAAATGCTTAGCTTAGTGCCTGACACACAGAAGGCACTCAATGATGTTAGCTGCTATACTTATTCTGATTTCTGAATGGAGAATAGAAAATTTCTCATGGCAGATAAATCAGATATACAGGCAGTACACTTGGGTATATGGCTAGAGAGGTCATAAAGGAAGCTAATCAAGCTATAGCCCATTAAAGATTTCATCCTGCATGAGACTCTGGTCCTATGATGGTTTGTTCATCTATTTATTCATCTACTGATCTTGCTCTTCACAGAGCCACTCCACATCTATTCTGGAGAGAAAGAGAAAGGCATTTTGCTCTGACTCCTCATGTAAACTTGCAGAAGGTTTTATTCTGGGAGCAATTCAATACAACCAAAGTTATATGTTTGACACGTGGGATAGCATTATCAGGCAAAATGTGCTGGCGTTTGATAGAGTGATGCTTTCAATAATGAGGCTGCAGAAATAAAGCTTTTAATTAAATAAATCATAAATTATGGTTAGAATATAGGGAATAAATCTTCAAACAGCATATATAAACAGGATGCTGAACAACGGGAAAAATAATTCACTGCTAGACATGTCAGTACATGTGTAACTGATGTGACAGAAAACCCCCAGGGACCTTGTATGGAGGTAATAACCGTGAGATAAACTGTGATACAATAAGCTCAGGCACTAGCCTGCATGAATTATAGGGAAATGCCCAAATGGTAAGAAATTGGACAATTAGGTATTTCAGTCAAGCCTATTAAAAAAGAACCTATTTCCCAATAGGAGAAAAATTTAAATCATGCTCTCACAGCTTAATACCCAACTTAAAATAACCACAAGCACCTTTTGATAATAATTTGGTTTCTCTAGAAGGTTTTCCTACCTGGGAGAAATGCACTGGTTAAGGAAAAAGAGTATTTAGTTCAGAAAACAATTTATTTTTTCAATTTATTTTTTAAATGAAATAAAAATATTCACACCAAACTCACCTGAAGAAAACAGATATATATATATGAAAGAAAAGCAAATTATAATTTGTCTTTAGTTGAGTCTTGAGTTCCCAAACCCAATACATACATCTATTAAGTTAACTTAGACACATGGAAAGTACATTATTACTATATTCAGAAAGCCTACAAAACAAAGCCAGAACAGATAGAAAAGTCTATTCTGTCTTTGACTCTCTTCTTCAGCTCAAATTCCAAAAACCCAAGACCTGGAATCACCACTTGCCTGCACTAAATAAACAGGAGACAAGAATAAGAGAACATTTTTTTTGCCAAGAAGGAAGTGTAGTTTATATAGAATTTTTGATTAACTCTAATGTAAGCAAGATTATGGTATTCCTTTGATAACCAACTTTTATATTTCTCTTGGGTACAACTTAATGTAATCATATTATAGCAATATCTGAAAGACTTGTTCTCGCTGGATTTTGCTTTCTTGGATGTCAGACTCCAAAGGCATGCATTTCAGAGTCCTTTCATTGTCCTTATCACCCAGCCTGTCCTGTGTAGTTCAAGCTCCCACCATTTGTGTCCTATACTTACCCACAATTAAGGGTAGATATCTTAAAGAACAATCCAGCAGGGACTTACTTTAAGAGAGTTACGCCTCCACTTGAAGGGACAAGAAAACTTTGCTTGGCAGTCAGAAAAGAAGTAAAGAAGCTTTTCTATGCTTAGGTCTTGGGGAAAATAAAACCCAAAATAATAAAGCAACTTTCTATATTAATCAAAACCCTAGGCCTGAATATGATGGAAGGACAATGGGAATTTAAACTATTTGTGTTGGGTGAAAATTCCAAGGTGAAAAATTTCACCCAAACCTGGTGCAAAACAAGGCAAACTTCTGGGTACCTAGCAGAAGTAAATGCAAAAAAGGTTGTGAAGATACTTTAACAATACAAGTTCATAAGATTTACACATAAAAAATATGATCTCAGCCAGATATTAATTCGTAATCCAAAATTACATACTATAATGAAGAAATGATCAATTCCATGATAAAGTGAAAAAACAAATAATATAAAAGGAAAGAAACTTAAAGCAGGAATACCTGCAACAGTATGTCACAGAAAGTTTGCAAGTAGTCGGATAGAATGACATATTTCAGACAAATATTAATAAAAGAAATAGAATATATTAGTTGCTTGGGTTGTCAGAACAAAATGCCATAGACTGGGTAGCTTAAACAACAGAAATTTATTTACTCACAGTTCTGAAGACTAGAATTCCAAGGTCACGGTATTGCAGGTTTGCTTTCTTCTGAGGACTCTCTCCTTGGCTTGCAGATGTTTATCTTCTTGCTGCTTCTTCAGATAAGTGTCTCTCTGTGAGCGTACATCTCTGGGGTCCCCTCCTGTTTGTATATAGATAGATATCAATTCATATTAGATTAAGGCTCCATCCTAATAGCTTTAGTTTTAGCTTAATAACCTCTTTAAAGACATTATTTCCACATAATGGTTACATTCTGAGGTACTGGGGGTTGAGACTTCAATATATGAATTTTGGGGCAACACAATCCAGCCTATAACAATTCATATAGCTAAACTATCAGATAATATGGCATGTAATATAAAAATGCACTAATAGGTGTGGATTCACTACACTGCAATAAAAGAGACAATTTTCAGGAAAATACAAAATCCCTGAGGCACTATGCACAGAACAACGTAGCATCAAAATATATAAATTAAATATTAACAATATTACAAAAATAAATGAATCTATCTCTAATCAAAACAAGAAAAATTAATACACTTCTATGAAAATTGGTAGTCAAAGAGTCAAAAATGAGTAAGGATTGAGAACTTTTGGATAATACAATTAACAAGCATAGAGATGTCTGTACCCAACAATTAGAAAATGCACATACTTTGAAAGCAAACATGAAACATTTATAAAACTGGACTACAAAGTGTCCCCAAAGCAAATCTCAGAAAATCAATACCATATGTACCACCTTTTTGCTATAGTTTCTACAATAGTTAAAAATCAAGAGAAAAAAGGTACACCTAAAATTCTATGCCTTTAGAAATTTAAGTGTTTGTATAAGTAATTTGTAGGTCTAAAAATAAATACTAATGGGAATAATAAAATATTTAGAATAAAATGACAGTGAAAATATACATATACACAGGTGACTTGCCCAACAATGGTAATTTAGTTCATATTTTGAAAAGAAAGAGTTCAATTTTGGAGATGGAAAACATATATGTAGATAATTTAATGAAATACATTTTGTTAGTCATTGCTTTATTACTGTATTATTCCTAGTTTATGATAATTTTTAATAGCACTGGACTATACAGATATGGTTGAATACCAAAAAGAAAAAAAAAATCTACCAAGCTAGTCCAGTGCTATTTATAATTTTAAAAAGTATTTATGAAGACAAATTCATTATTTAATTCATTATAATGAATTAAAGTTTGTATGCCTACAAACTTTAAAATATATAAGAAAATAATACAAATTTTATAACTTCATATCAAGTGATATTGCATATAAAATAAATTATACATATTGAATATCACTAAAGTGATATCTATAGGTGTATACAAGTATTACAAATGTACATACATGTGTATACATGTATTACTATATAGTATAGTAGGCAGAGATGTTTTTACAATATATTTCCATGTAACTGAAATCTATGAATATCACTTTGTCTTTTTGTAAGCAGGAAAGTTTATAACCTAACACGAGACATCTATAACAGAGAAAGACAGTTGCATAAATTTTAACTTGGCTACCCACCTCCACCTTGGTTTTAAGAACCACATTTTGGTGATTCATTATGTATAGTGTAAGGGAAATACTGGCAGTAAATTGACTCCAGGCTATAGTAACCCACAAAGAAAAGGAAATCAAACCTTCATACTTCATATCACTTCATACTTCATATCACTTCATGGATAATGATCCATGTAAGAAATAATTTTGTAAAATTGGAGAAACATGTCCTAAATTGACATGATTGAATACAAGTCCCTTTTTAGGGAAAAATAAATAAGTTTGTCATTTTCATTTCTGAACTCATTCACATAGAGATCCTCCTCCCTCCCCCATCAAAATATATATTTTGGAGTTTGATGGTGCCTAGCATAAATTTTCTTCCAGTTCTTGCATTTTGAAACATGCTCAGTAAAAAGTGATTATTAGTTAACAGAAATCAATCGTTTGTTTTCCACATTACTATATGGACTAGAACAGTGCTTCTCAAACCTTAATGTGCACATAAATCACCTGCAGATCTTATGAAACTGTTGATTCTGATTCAGTGGGTCTGGGCAGAGACTCGGCAAAGGCATTCAACAAACATATTGACCATAAACTGTGAACCAACCATTGAACCCTCCAAAAAGTAAATTTAATGTAAGCAGGCTTTTTAATTTTATACATATATATATTTTTGCTTATTCCATTTCAGTTATGGAAAACACGTTGCAAACTGCCTTAGAGCAAATGTAAGCCAGAAATATTTGCAAGAGCTGCTTAAGAGTAATTAAGCAATTCTTTCCTAAATTATTTTTTTGCTAAGCGGCATCTAACTCTCGAGAGAAACAGTCTTCATAAAGTGTTAATGAAAGGAATATTTTTCATTCTCCCTGTTAACAGTAGAAAAATGCAGCCTGGCAGTTCTGTTATGAAAGTCAACCAAAAGTTCATTTTCTTCAACCTTCTCAGTCTTTGTTCAAGGTAAGAAAACCCCATAGAAAGAAAACAGCTTTTAGATTTGGGTTTAGATACCACATATTCCACTTATTTGTGCGATCATAGGCAACTTACCTCAACTCCCGGAGCCTCTGTTTCCTTGCCAGTAAATATGGGTTAATACAAATTTTTTACATCCCTTTAAAACATATGTATTGAATGCCTGCAATATGCCAGGCACGGTTCTAATACTTGAGAGGGATCAATAAACAAATGGTCCTACACGTGGCCCTCATACCTCTGTCAGGTGGAAATAATGCAGGTAAATAGGGCCTGACACAACTGATACCCAGAAGTGGTGAGTAATTAGCTGCACTTAGCAGCTTTCAACTCTGACGCTTTCCAGACAGTGACTCTTAAGTAAGAATTACCATTTTCATAAACTTTCGTGGCAGCTCTCACTTACACAGTGCTTTCTCTAAGCCAGGCGCCCGTCTAAGTGCTTCACGTGATGTGTCTATACTCATGTAATCTCACAACAAGCCTATGAGGCAGGCTGTTATTCTCATTTTACAAAAGTGAGAACGCCGATACTTCGGAAATTAAGAAATTCTCCAGGCCACGGAGCTGGTAATAGCAGAGCTGGGGTCTGGGTTTAGTATGCCTTCAGTGACCCTACTCTTAGCGAGTGCTTTGGAGGGATGAAATTAGAACCATTTTAAACAAGCCCCCAAAGTTGGCACGTTGTTAAAAATGTTTGCACCGAACTGTGTTTTAGATGGGCTTATTGCGCCCTCTGGTGGAAAATCCAAAGAAGGACAGAATGTTAAGTGCAATAGGAAGAGAAAGCGGCAAGTTTGCTGACTTCGGTGCCTTGGAAAGTTTGAAAGCTCGTGAAACAGCTGGAAAGTCTTTCAGGAACAAGACAGAAGAATACTGAGTAACACTCTAAATAGTCGACAGGACTAGACCTCTCACACACTGGCTGCACACAGCAAAGTCTCCAGAGGGATAAAATATCAGATTGCAATTTTATTAGAAATAATTTTCATTAAAAAAAATTTGCCAGCAGGTCAGAAACAACGTGATGATGAAACTACTGTATACTATTTTCTCTGAAAGGACTTGGTAGCAGGAAACATGATATTCCCTTAATTGTAGTGCTAAAATTGTCATGATTTCTGAATTCCTGGGACACACCCCAAGGGCTGCTTCTGTGCACCCGATCCATCATCATCCCCAAAAGTTGCAGGTGTCACATAAGACCTTATTTCTTTGCTTATCAGCCAACACACTCAAGAAAGTGAAAGCCAAAGACCTTAAATGCAAGCTGACTGTTACCACCCGACGATTGCACAGCATTTTATATGAAGTCACCAACACTGATGCTTTTTTAAATAAACAGATAAATGAATAACTATGAACTTCTCTAAGTATGAGCTTGGAAGTCATGTGAAGTTTCATTCCATCCATGTTTTAACAGAATTATTCTCTAGTAATGTGACTTTCTCTGCTTATTTACTGGGGACAATAAGTCTTTAAATTCTCAAAAATAAAGAACATAGGTGATGGAAAATTTAACATCTAGATATTTCAGAGCATTAATATATTTGCCATAACAACAAAAAATTACAATAGCTGTATTTGTGTCAGATACTGCATTAGCACTTTACCTATATGTTCCAATTTAATCATTATGTTAGTATAAGGTATTCATTATTATCTTCTCTATAAATATAGAAAACTGAAACTCATAGGTATTAAAATTTGCCCATGTTAATAATAAGTGGAAAAGTCAGAATTCCACATCAAAAATAACTGATGGTACTTATTTCTTGTGTGATCTTAGACCAATATTGTCCAATAGAAATACGATGTGAGCCGCATAGGTAATTTAAAATTTCTCATACTAAATAAATAAAAAAAAAAAAGAAGAAAAGAAGAAGAAAAGAAGAAGAAGAAGAAGAAGAAGAAGAAGAAGAAGAAGAAGAGAAGAAGAAGAAATTAAATATAAAGTAAATTTCATAGAATTTTATTTAACATCAATATATCATTATTTCAACAAAGTAATTCATATAAAAATTAATGAGACTTTGCTTTTCTTTATACCAAGTCTTTGATACCTGGTCTGTATTTTACATTTACAGCACATCTCAATTTAGATTTGGATGAGCCACATTATAATGTTCGGTAGCTTCATGTTGTTACTATGCTGGACAGAGCAGATCTAGACTTTTAGTGTAAAAAATGGATGTAAACACTCCAGATAAGCAAGACTTGTGTTTTTGATACTGAGACCAACAAGTAAATGTTTCTATCTACCTATTCTAGCTTAACACTATGCTGTGGACTTAATTCTATAATCTGAAAACAAAAATTGGATGGAAAGCAGCAATATCGTTTGCCCCGTTTTGATGTTAAACGGCACATGAATGAACTTAAAAGTATGGTGTTACAAGAGCACCATCTTGTGGCATTGTGTTGTTCTACAGCATTACGACGGACTTTGGGGAAAAAAGGCAACATGGTCAATGAGGGCAAGATTATGAGTTTAAGAAATTACTTTAGTAGAGGAACTGTGTAAACTGGGCGTGACAAACTGGGCAGGACATGGACACGCTCAACTCTGGGTGCCAAATAACACTCCATCATGAATGAAACTAGGTTGAAGGCAAGCTGACTTCAGGGCGAACATGCTAATGCAGCATTTGCTTTAGTGAAATGTATGGGGCTGACACTGAGAACTCTCACGAAAGACGAACCCATGAGAACACACTGAGATTTTTACAGAAACACTAAAATATAATCCCCGTCATCCACAAGTGACAACAGAGCTACTAGGGAATCAACCTGAATGGTTTTTTTTTTTTTTTTCCATTAGAATGAAGCCTCAGTAAAGCAGCGTTTGCCGTTCAAAGGTCACTCAAACTAATAAGAAATCCTAGTTGGTCCCAACACTGTGTTAGGGTGGCCAACAATGACCATGTGAGGGCCGCCCTGCTTACTGTCTTGATCGGAGAAGTCTTGTAAATTAAGTCATTTTAGAGACTAGCTCCCAGGTCAGGCCATGTGTGCCTGGGGTCAGTTTAAAGGACCTGCTGAATATGTTATGTATTCTTTCTACACATAAACCATGAAAGAAATCTTTTGAGATAAACTTCATTTAAAGTCAATCCACAAAACATTAGGGCCTGTCTGGATGCCATAACACAGAGAAAGGTGTTTTAGGAAACTTGAAGCTAGTACTATGACTTACTCTAAAAAATAATTTTTGAAATACCATCTATATCACATTAACCATGAAAATAATAACATCTATGCTATTTATCTCCCTTATATAGCTGACTTAAAACAGTCCATTCTTTGAATATACTAGTCCCAAACCTATTTTAGCCTGAGAATGTCAGTTCTTTTTTTAGGGAACATTCTCTATCCTGTGCCTATGTCAATGTTGATTATAGGCCAAGTAATTATGTCTCAGAGTCCTGGGGAAGACCTGATCTTCTTACTATTAATTAATGTAGCTAATCAAGGGGCATGAGAAACGATTCTGCTCATCTTTCTCTTGTCTAATGCTCTTAGAAGGATGTGCCCATTTTGTGTTAGTATCTATTACTGCAAAACAAATAATCCCCAAACTAAGAGGCTTAAAACAACATTTATTATCTCACAGTTTAGAGGGCATCAGGAATTTGGGAGCAGTTCAGTTGGGTGACTCAGGTTGTACCTGGAGTGTTGGCAGAGACCAACGTTGTCTGAAGGCTTGACTAGAGGACTTGCTTTTAAGACACACAGAATTAGCAGCAGGCCTCAAGTCTCCACTACCTAGTTTCCTCACAATGTGGGCGCTGTGGGCTGCTCACTATTGACTTTTTCCTAGTGATTGATCTGAAAGAAAGAGGTAGAAATCAATGTCTTTTGTAACCTAGTCTCAGCAGTGACATGTCATCGGTTTGCTGTATTCTATTAGTCACATGGACCAAACTTGATACAGTGTGGGAGGGGATTACACAAAGGTATAAAACATCAAGAGGCTGGGATCACTGGGGAACATTTCAGAGGCTGGCTAACACAGTCTGCCCTCTGGCCCTCAATAATCCATATCCTTCTCATACGAGAAATACACTTGTCCTCTCCCTAAACTCTGTTATGTCTCACCCAGATTACAAAGGAAGAATTAAAACCCTCCGGTGGGAATGTAAAATAATACTGCTGCAGTGAAAAGGTTTGGCAGATTCTACCCCCCCCGCCAAATTTAAACATAGAATTAAACGTAGATTTCAATACTCATCTCTCAATAATAGTACAAGTAAATAGACATCAGTGAGGATATAGATGACATGAAAAACGGTATTAACCAAATTGACCCATAATTGACATTTATAAGGCATTATTGCACCAAAGAAGAGCAAAATTTAGTCTTTTCAAATAGATATGAAACATTTACCTAGATAAGTCATAGTCTGGGCCATAACATAAATAAATTCAATAAATTTGTACGGATTCTCCAAATTAAGCATCTGCTATGACTACAATGAAATTAGAAATCAATAAAAGGTATCAGAAAAAATCTAAAATATTGGGAAACTGAATAACATATTTATAAATGATCCATGAGTCAAAGAGATCAAAAATAAAATTATAAGGCATTTAAAAATCAATGAAAATAACAGAATTTATGGTATGTCGCTAAAACAGAACTTGGAGGAAAACTTACAGCACTAAACACCTATACTAGAAAAGATTATATCAACAACCTCGGCTTCCCCCTTAAGAATCGAGAAAAAGAGGAAATTAATCCCAAAGAGAAGAAAGTAAACAATTTTTTAAAAAAGGAAAAAATAGGGAAAAGTCATGAGATCAAAAATATTATTTGAAAAGATCATTCTAAGTGATAAACCTCTCACCAGACTGATCAGTAAAAGAATGAGAAGACTCAATTCACCAATATCGGGAATGAGATAAATGGTATCAGTGCAGATTCTACAAATATTAAAAGGGTAATATTGTGACCAATTTATTCCAATAAATTCAGTAAATTAGATGAGTGGAAAAATGCCTTTTAAAACAAACTACCGAAGCTCACCCAAGAAGGAATGGATAACCTGCACAGCACTATATCTATGGACAAAACTATTTTAAAGAGCTTCCCAATACACACACACACACACACACACACACACACACACACACACACACACTTAGATGGCTTCCTTGGAAGATTCTAGCAAACACTAAAGGAAGAAAGAATACCAATTCTATAAAATATCCAAAAAATGGAAAAGTAGAGCCTGTGCCTCAAAGACAATGTAGGAAAACTACAGATCGATATCCCTCATGAATATAATACAAAAATTGTTTATATAGCAAATTCAAAATACAAAAATTGTTTATATAGCAAATTCATTCCAACAATATATAAAAGGATAATACATCATGACCAAGTGATATTAACTCAAAGAATAAATGGTTGCTTTAACATTTGAAAATCAATCAATGAAATTCACCATATTTTAAGAGAAAAACTCAGAAATAACCATATCACATCAATAGATGGAGAAAAAATGACAAAATCCCATACCCATTCCTGATTTTAAAAAAACTTTCAAAAAACTAGGAATAGAAAGGAACTTCAACTTGATACAGGGAATCTACCACTAACATCATGCTGAGTGCTTTTTTCTCTAACATCTGGAACGAGGCATGTCTCCTTTCAACTGGAGGTTTTAGCCAGTGTTATACAGCAAAGGGGAAAAAGCACATAGACTGTAATGTAAAAAATAAAACTGTTTTCAGAGGACAAGATCATCTACATAGAAAATCTGATAGGCTCTTAATTATAATTAAATGAGTTTAGCAAAGTGGTACGATACAAGATCAATAAACTATATTTCAATATATTAATAAACAATTAAAAACCATAATCCACAGTATCATTTACAGTAACATTAAAATATAAAATACTTAGGGATAAATCTAACACAAGATGTGCAGGACACATACTATTAAAAGATAAAACACTGCTAAGAGAAAATTTAAGACATAAATAAATGAAGAACAACTATGTTCATGGATTGGGAAACTCATTGGTGGGGTCTAGTCTCCCTTAATCTAACCCAGTAGATTAATTCATTGAATCCTGAACAAAATCCCATTACATATTTTTGTAAAATTGACAAGCTAATTGTAGAAATGTAAAGGAACTAGTAAAGACAAAACTTAGAATAAACTTTTTAAAGAAACAAAAAAGAATAAAGTGCTGTCACTACCTGATTTTAAGACATTATAGAGCTAGCTATCATGGCAGTGTGGTTTTGGAATTTGAGAGACCGATTAAACTAGAGTCCTGAAATACTTCCCCATATTTATATAATACTAAATTTTGGCCAAGATGCAAAGGCATTACAGTAAGAATAGTCTTGTCAAGAAATGGTGCTGGAACAGTATATATTCATTTCGATCCAGACCTCCCACCGTATTTTAAATGCAAATAGATCATTTATCTAAATGTGAACTTGAAAACTACAGAACTCCTAGAAGAAAATAGAGTAAAGATGTATGCTCTTAGGCTAGACAGATTTCTTAGATACAACACCAAAACATGATCCATAGAAGACAAATAACTGAGTTTGGACTTCATCAAAAATAAGGACTTTCCCAAAGACACTGCTGAGAAAATAAGAGATCCTAAAAAAGCATTTGTATCCAGAATGTATACTTTCCATTATCAATAAAACATAATAAAAAAATCAAGTCATTTGGATAGACATTTAACCAAAAAAAAAATGATGTATAAATGGCAAATATGAAGAGATGCTAAACATCATTAAGTCATTAGGAAGACATAAATTAAAATACTATTATTACACTTTTTACCCACAAGAAATAAAAACATACCACCTACAAAGACTTGTATATAAATGTTAACAGCATATTCCCAATAGCAAAAAATGGGAAAAGCCAAATGTCCATCAACAGGGGACTATAAAAACTGGCTCGTCAACAGTACACTTAGTAACAAAAAGGAAGTATGGGTACAAATAAAAAATTTCAAAATAATGTTCAGCAAAAGCAGATTATACACTTTACAATCCCATTTATACACATTTATTAGAAAAGAGGCTAATCTACAGTGGCAGCAAGACCAGTGATTGCCTGGGGGGCAGGCAGAAGGGATCACAGACAGAAAGAACTTGGGGGATCATGGTTATGTTCATTACCTTATGAAGGCTTCATGCTTGTATATTTCAAAATGTCAAGTTACACATTTTAATGTCATTTTGCCAATCTTGCCTCAATAAAGCTGCTTAAAAAGTCAGTTTTATTGATGTTTCTCTAGTAGATAAGACACACCCATAAGCCCATTTGAGATATACCTCAGGCTTCTGCCGAGATGAAGGGCAAAGCTCTTGAACTTCTCAGAGGGTCTATTGATTGAGGCCCAGCGAGGCCCACACCTTAGATCTTCAGGCTGTCTCTTAATATTTCGTTCTACCTATTTTTAGGTATGATTTTTATATTTTGTGGCTCTCAAACCCAGTTTAACTGTTTCAGTGATGAATTAATATATCAGTATTTCTCAAAATGTGTTATGTTTTCTTATATTAAATCATCTTGAGATACTTATTTCAAGACCCTACTTCACAATTACAATACTGTGAGTGGGAAGAAAACTGAGATCAGAGTATGGCAATCAAGCAAGCTCTCCAGATGAGTAGACATAAGATACACTCAATGCCTCCACAAACACAAATGCAGTCTCCGACAACCTCCTAATTGAGCTGTTTCTAGGACTAAAATGTCCATCAAAAGAAAAGGTCCACATTATTTATTAAGCTTGTAATAATTTTATTCATAACAAAATTTATTTTTACATATATATATACAAGTCATATTTACTTTTAGACACATAAAATAGATATATTTACATATGTATAAAAATATTAAAACAGACTTTACACATCAGAAAAACAAGCACTATTTCACAAAGAATATTTGGAAACATACACACTGAAAACAAGGTCAAGAACAAAAGGTGACAAAACATTTAAATTAAGACTCCAGTTGATATTTCAATAGATATTAATTTGGTGAGGCAAGTAAAATGTCTCAAATGCTAAGAGATGGTAAATAATTTATATTTAGGATTGTCTAGGTAAGATTACATGGCCTTCCTTTACCATAAAACGGAAAACAATTTTATTTTACCTATGAATCAAGTATCAGATGTTTTCCTTTTTTCTTAAAATATTTAAATTTTCTGATTTACACTGAGAATTTTGAACTTTTTCACATTAAATCATAAAATATTTTAAGAGGTTGTGCATCCTCTGCTTACCAGGGGGGAAAACGCATCTAGTACATTGATTTCGATATAAAATTGAATACAACAATACATTTTTATTTTTCAAATTAAAACGTGACTTTGTCTGACTAACCTTCATGATCAGTTATAATAGATTTAATAAGAGATCACAATCGTCGTAAATTCTTCTTGCTTTTCTTAGTACCAGGTAAAGGACCCATTTTATAATTGGCTTTTAGAGGCTTGCCATTCGAGCAGTCTTTGCTGGTATGATAATTACACAGACACCGTGTACAATAATCAAACCCACAGCCTTCTCGTTTGCAGGTTGCCCGCTGTAAATAGCCATCATATTTTGCAGGTGAATTACAGCGAATACAGGCTTTGAGGCTTTCATTCTTTTTCAGAGTCTTGGCTACCTAGAAGGAAATCCATTAACAAATTTCAGTAAGGGCTGAATGTAATTTAGTTAGGAAAAACAAGAGTGGTACCGTGGCACCTTCTCCAATATGCGCATAAAGCACCATGTCACACGTAAGCCAGCTGGCTCCCTTAAGGAGCTTACTGTTTGTACAATGGGCGAGAGATCACACCACTTACCAACGGGTCCGGTAGCAATGTCCTAACGCTGCTTTTAAATGCATTCCCCTTTACTTTATGAACTACTCACACATCAATGCCTAACGTAAATGGTCACCTTTTCTGTGAAGTCTTTCTAGTGTCATGCTAGAACTGGCTGCTGTTTTACCTCTAGTTTTATCTTTTTTAAAAAAACACCTGCCACATTACATGGCATTTTTAAATGTAAGCCATCTTCCATTGTAGATTAAGGTTATAAAGGTCGCCATGTTTTCTTATCAATGCAGTACCCGATACACTGGCAGATGCTCAATAAATGCTTTTTGAACAAACTTACATGTTGTATTAGTCATTACATTTATAAATAATTCAGAGAAAACTAAATGTTATTATACATTGTTTACATTTATTTGACCAACATGAGGCAGTCAACACTTTGTCATAACATGCACTCTCAGATAGGTTATGGTTTTTAAATTACGCTCGCAAAATTATCCACCTGTGAGTAGAACTTGTAATACACATTACCCAATGATTTGAAGGTAGAATAGAAGTCTTAAATTTCAAAATCAAGGTTTTTCATTATTTTCTTGATGTTTCCAAATTAAACTTCGACGTCACTGAACTGTCATAATGCCAAGTGGTATCTATAATTTCATCATAAAAGGACATCTCTGTATTTTCTCAACTTATCAGTTGAGTTATAAATGGTTTCTTAATTTCCAACTTTTTGAGAGAAGAGGCAAAAGATAATAGTTCTAATGCTGATTATAGGTAAAGCCCTCCATTTCTTACTCTAAATACTTTTAATAAGGGCCCCATGCTTCTAATTTATTGATAAACAAAAAGTTACCTCCGAGAATTCATTGTGCCGACTATAGGTAGAACCTTCCTGATCACCTGGATTGGGTAACTTGGTTCGAGCATCTTTTCTGGGAGGAGGCTGGGCTGCCGCTTTTTGAACAGAGGACAATGCGGTTCTGACCATAACATTCTCTCTGGTTGAAGCATGTGGTGAGAACTTTATGTTCTTCTCCTAAAAGAAATGTTTTAATAGGACTTAAAAATATTCTCCTATATTCTCAACCGTCAGGCCTTTTTATTATGTCTGTGTATGCAAAAAAGGGCAAAGGAGAATGTAAGGATTCGGCCCTATATCCAATTACCTACACGTTTAAATGCAGCCACACAAACTATTCACATACATATGGAAAGCCTAATAACTGAGTTACTGACAGGAATTACAAACCAGAAATTGTGACTCACCTGACATGCTTAGTCTATACAGCATTACCACATGATTTATAAAGTACCACCGATGGAAAAAAGTTCATTCTTCCTACCACCAGTAGGTGGCAATAGTCTCTTTTAAGTGTCACTCAATGTCATGAATAGATTCAAACTCTTTCAGTTTGAAAATTGTCCATCAACAGCAGCTTATCAATAAAGAAATTCTTAGAGAGATGAAGCCAATTCTTCTTAAAGTAGCAGCACCAAATTTGGACCAAAGTCTGCCATCCCAGGCCTAAAATGTTAAAAACATATCGATCTTTGAAGCAGTTTGAAAGTAAATGAATTCCCTTGTATTTAAGATCTACAATGTTATAATTTACTGTTTATCTGGTAACTGAAAAAAAACACACAAAATGGCAACCAAGATTAGCTGTATGATCAACTCACACTATCAAAACTAATTTTCACTTTTTTACTTTTTTGGAAATTCATTGCTAGGAATAAATGGCTGATGTGGGATTCCTTTCCCTTTATCTTTGAATTTCCTTAATGAGTTTCTGTAAATGCTGGAATGGTTTTTTAATGTAGAGAATTTCCGATTACCTCTTACCAATTTTCCCCTCCTATTTCTTGAAGGTAAAGGGCACTAGACCAGCTACTATAATTTAAAATGAAAACATCAACTGCAAAGACTTACAGTAACTCTTCGTATTGCTTCATTGTATAACTGCAATGCCCTTTTATCGTCTTCTAGAATCTTCTTCCAAGTTGTGCTCACTTTAGACACACTAGAAAAATAAATTATAATGGAAATGACTAAAGCATCACAAACATCTAAGATAAATATATTACAGAAACATTAATAGTGCAAAAAAGAAATTTCTATCAGTAGTGCTTCTTCGAACATGGCTATTTATTAGACGTGCCTGGGACACTTAAGATTTAAAGATGTCTCATGCCTAGTTATTTGGATTTAACTGGTCTAAAATGGGGTCCAGGGTTCTGTATTTAAAAGATCCCATCAATTCTAAGTGGATCCAAGCTTAAGACTCACATATTTGTACTGCATTTTTTCACAATATTTGCAAACATCAAGTAAGTAGCCACCACTGTATATAAGGTACCATGTTGACTTTTTGGTAAATATTGTGGACAAATTTCAAAGTGCTCTAGGACACATTGCTATTAGTAGAAATCAACTTTAAAAATCCTTTTTGTGAACAGAAAAAGTAGAAACTGTGATGTTGACTTGCACTCAAGCTAGCCAACAATAAAATCAACACTTATACCTGCAAGCTAGCCAACAATAAAAATCAACACTTATACCTGTTTTGCTTTAACTATATAGTTCATAAAGACCAGTGTAAAGTAACGCAGGGAGTACCTCTAAATTTTTTTTCAAAAATTGAACAATGATCCCAGGTGAGCTGAATCCAATCTAATCCAACTGTCTATAAAATCATTTTAATTCTCATAATTACCTCATTCTAACTGGTTTTCTTTGGTAGAATGAGGTTAGTATAAGATTTCTAAGAAATAGTCATAAGCAGACCCATGTGTGGATCACCATATTTTCCTTACTGTCAAATCTAGGAGTGCCCTACATTAAAAAACCTAAAAAAGAAGAGCAATTATATATTCAAGTGTGACAAAAGTCACAATGTCTATTGGACCTGTATACTAGAACTAGGATGTTGTTTACAGTTAAGTTAGCAATCAGGTAAAAGTCAATTAAACTATGCAGAAAATACGACCCTGCTGTTTTTGCATGAGCTGGTGGTGTTGAGCCACCTGATGAACACGTTCAGTGTAACATACTAATACACTCAAAGCAACGATACTTACTTGATTAAGTCCATATCGCTGAGCTGTGTTAAAATATTTGCTAAGAGATGTCTGAGTCCCCGTCCAAAGAGTTCACTAAGAACATCTACACATTCTAGGCCCATTTTCCTGCCAATTATATTCTGTAGTCCAAAATTTACATTATACTTCTTCAGCTTCTCCCAATCTATTTTAAAATTCCGTTTGGAATTCTTTTTTAATGTTGAACAAACCACTTTTGCAAAATGAAGAGCTGGCAGCAAGTTTTTATTGGGATATTGGTCTGGGCTTTGTGTTTGCAGCAGGCAAGACTGTGGACTGTCACTGGAATTCTCCTCCAGGGGAAAGCTGGCTTCTTCATGTTCATTGATGCTACTTTGTTGGGAAAATGAGGAATAGCCACTGTCTTCGTAAGGTCCATTTGTGTCTAGTTCTTCTGTTTCATCTGAACTACTAAGTGTTGGCTGCACGTGCTGATTTTCCTTGTTATGCAAGGGCTTGCTCTCAGTTTCAAGTTCTACAATCCTGGGGATCCCAATCGGTGACCCAATATCCGATAAGCTGTCATAGTCTTTAACGCAATCTTTATAAGAGCCTTTCAAACATGCAGAAGTATAGGAACCTAGCCTTTCACTGTCATCAGGTTTTACCAGTTTAAGTCCAGAATGAACACTGTTATAGTTAAAATCACACTTCATTTTGATAGAAAAGCAGAACTTTCTTCTTTGCGACCTACAAAAAGAATGAAACACATTTACTTCTGAATAGCAAAATTTCCACATATCCTTACATCTTAAATTGGGATTTACAAAGATTTAATTTGTATTCTCTCAGACTTGTGTATTGCCTATATAACTATGAAACTATTGAAGTTTAATTACTGAGATGTGACATGAGGAAATATTACTTAAATCTTATGTGTATGTGTATATACATATGTATATCTTATTCTTGAAAGGGTACTTCAGAACATACTGCTTTTTGATATGTACAACAATGACATTTAACTTTTAGAGACTATACTGATTAAAACATAGTGGAAAGGCACTATTTAATAAAAACCTGGGCTTATGAAACAAATAAGGAAATGTGAGGCCTCAAGAGTGGGGTATCAGGTTAGCGATCCCTATAATAATCAAATACTTCTAGGATCAGTGTTTGTACCCTGGACTTGAAATGGTATTATAGTCAGCTTTGACTTAGGCATAACTCAAACCACTGATAGTAAATATGGTTAAGACCAATGGGGGAGGGGAATGTGTAAGGGCCAAAATAGTTTTATCCATGAAGTCTACTTGAGCTCAGAGCTCTCATCTCTTAAGTTTCATTCTGACTGATGACAGGCTGACATATTTAAAGAGCTGGTCACCTGACTGCATAGTAAACTCAAGCACAGGAGCATCTCCCCATATCTTGCATAATATGTGCTAGAAACTCTGCTATCTTTACTGAGCGAAGACTTCTCATGATTGACGAAAGAACCAGAAGAACGATTTGGAAAATAATTATGACGCTCTGATCGGACAAGACAGATGTAAGAAGAATGTGAGGGTGGTAGGGCAGTGAGTGTTAATTCCTGTTTGGTTGCAATTGTTTCTGGATGTTATTCATTGACACTGATTCAAATTTAAACTTCGAAAAAGCCAAACACTTGTTTAGGGTTGCATCACCACCCCACAGCTTTAGAAACTGGTTAAAATATGTTTTAAACAGGTTTTCTCAATCTCTGGACTATTGACATTTTAGACTAAGAATTCATTGTTGTTGGCACATCCTGTGCATCATAAGATGTTCAGCAGCCTTTATTCACCTGATGCCATTAGCAGCCCCTGTCCCCCATGCAGACAATAAAAAGTCTCTAGCCACCAGTTACTGCCAAATATCAGCAGTGGGGGGAAGGCAGGGCAGCAGAATCTCCCACGTTAGTCAGTTGAGAACCACTGCCTTAAGAATGATTAGGATTTTGTCAGGCTGTAGAGGCTGGGAAGGACATTCACTGAAGAATATGTAAGCAAAAGCACTACTCTGGGAAGGAAAATAATGGGTTCAGAAAAACTACTTAGCATTATTGAAGGCAGTATGTGAATAATATGTGCTTCAAACATACTCCCATTTACTATCCCCCCTGCAAGCCAAGCCAATCATAGGTAGCTAACAATTTATCCTATAATGAGTGTCTGTACCAGTTGGTATGTTTAGTCTGTACTAAATAAATATTGATAATCTGTCCATAATAATTTTACTATTTTTATTTAGAGCAAAATCTTTAAGTCTAAATACTAAAGGACACCTTGGTAGAAAGTAACCTAGTAGATAGAGACCCTCTTCAAATCCACAATCATTAACATGGTGAGAGATAAAGTATGTGCTTCAGAACCCCATTCGAACTAACCCTAAAATTTAAGTGTAAGCTAAAAGTTTGGGACATAAAAAGCAAGTAAAGAATATACAAATTCTAATCCCCTAATTAACCCTAACTTGAGCAAATTATTCTGAGTGCTTCCCTTCCACTCAGAAAAAGTAAAATATTCCGAGATTTTCATTTTTGTCATTTAATCTGAGAGAATTTACATGATTTACATGACATGATTTACATGACATTTAATCTGAGAGAATGAAAGGGAAACCACCTATAAAGACACAGCTGTCCATTGTTTAGCTGCCTAAAGGGAAGAGGCCTGAAACCGTACTTCAGAAACTCTTCACATAGGCACTCTTCTGCTTGTCTTTAGAACCCAGTTACTGGGAGACTATCCTACAGAACCCCTTTCATTCAATTTCACTTGAATGTGAGCAGTTCTTTAAATTTAGAACTAATAATGATTACAATAGCTAATGATTATTTAGAAGTTTAGGATTTCCAACTTGTTTCCAAACACTTGGTTTCCATAACCTTTTGAGGTAGGATGGAGGCATTACCTTATTTTTATAAATGAGGACATGAAACTCAGCTAAGTAACTTGCCCAAGGTTTTACTGATAGTTAAGAGAGATGGATTACTCTTCTTGAATGTAAATTAAGTATTCTACTATGTCATCTGAGAAGTGAGATAAAAGTGCATACATACATACATACAGATGTATATATATATATACATATATATATATGTATGTAAAATACAAAAGGGTAAACACATTAACTTTGGTTTAAAATCCAATATTACATTATTTATGTTATTGCTCAAATTGTTCCAGCTTTGCCACTGTTAAGTTCATGTGCATTTGACATGCATCCATGGTTTTGTTTCTGGATCATTTCTTACTTTCTGGCACTGTAAGATGGTCCAGGATCATCTTGCATTTTCCCTGTTCCAGCCCTAGAATCGGTTATCTTTCCAAGGAACTCTGGTTCCTTTTATGGTCCCAAAATTTGGATATTGGTTATAGATTTAGTTTTAAAATGTGAAACAATGTACATTTTTAAATCTCCATAAAAATGCTGCAAAAAATATCACTTTTATACAAAAGGAAGCTGAAATCAAGTTGTAAAAGACTAATTTCAGGTCTTTCAACTAGTTCAGTGCATTCCAGTAACCAAGCCACGTATTTGGGAAATACATGTTTTATATATTTGATCTGATATTATTTAGAAAGGGAAAAAAATATTATGTGGTTTCATGACCTCTCAAATCAGACCAATGGGGATTCAGAATCTAGTTTTGCCACTTCCTTCATTTATCCAATGCCTACTTGGTGATGGTGTAGAGAGAGGAAGAAATTAGTGATGATCTTTGTTGGAGGTGACAATCTGAAATCTGAAAGCCTTGTGAAGACCTGATGAGAAAGTTCCAGACAGAGGGACACTGGAAGCAAGAACAAATGTTGAGGAAGAGAAACTCCTATAAGACTGCAAATTAGAGAGCTAGGAGGAGAATGATTGAAAAATAAGGCTGGAGAGGCAGAATGGTCTACAAGATTTTTAGGGTAGAATGGATCTTATTGTGTAATAAAGAGCCTTTGAAGGGTTCTGAGTACCGGTATTTGGTTTACACTTTAAAATAAAAATCATTGGTAGCTGTGAAAAATGGATTATAGGAAAGTACAAGTAGAAGCAGGGAGGCCAGTTAGAAGTGAGTATCACAAAAGTCCAATGAGTTGGGTACTTGAGATTTGATGACCACAGCAGAAATGAAGATAATTGAACAGATGTGAGATCTACTTAGGAAGGTAAAGTCAAAGTCAACAGAGCTTGCTGATGTATTGGATGTGGGTGATGAAAGTAAGTGGAGTAAAAAATACCCTGGGGTTTAAGTTTTGAGCATCTAAGGTATAAAGGGGTCATTTGCTGAGTTGAGGAAAACTGAGAGTGACCTCTTTCATCTATAAAATGGAGGTGAGAAAATAAAACTGGACTAAACTCATGACAGAGTCCCTGTAGCATATGGTCTAATCAATAGAATCTAGAGTATTTTCTTCACATTAGTCATAAGCAAAACCCCTTCATATTCCTTATACTGTATATCATGAACATTTTAAAAGCAGCAAAATATACTCCAGGCAGATATATGCATTTCAGGTTATATACATTTCTTAGGAATCAGATCCAACTTCAAATGAAAATCCTTGTTCAGTCTTTTGACTGTGTGACCTAGAACATTCACTTTAATTTTCTCTAAAATGTTGATATTAATAATTACTTTGTAAAGTTGGTAGATTCAACATACTGCATTTTTCAAACCTTACAGTACAATCATGAAAGAGCTATTATAGTTAACCATACAAAATGTAACCTATTTAACATTTGAATATAGACCTGATATTCCATATTAGTTAAATAGACTACAATGCTTAAAAATCTTTACAGCTATTCCAATGTTATTAAGTCCTATAATCTCTAATGCCTCAAGAGAATCACCATGTGCCAACATTAGGCATGGCTATTTCTTTAACAATTTAAAAGAACATGAAGGCTTGCCGCCATAAACTACAAATCAGCCATAATCCCTAAGAGAAAAAAAAATTTTAAGTCTACTTTCAAAAATATTCGAATACAATAAATTTTTAAATTTCATTTTCTCAAATCTGTAAACAGCAAAAAAATTCAAATTTCAAATATTCTCTTGAGAAGCAAAGTCATGAAGAGGCAATTGAAATTAAACAATCAAAAGACCCTTCTGAGGGCCATCAAGCTTCAGAATTTCACAGGGAGACCTATGATCCAGGATATTCCAGAAATAGATAAAGCCTGTTAAAATTAAGTGCTTTTTCCTCCAGTCTTCTAGAGTCTTTTCTAACGAAATAGATGTCTTCCAGAGACTCCCAAACATTACAATACCAAATTGCTCATTTTTAAAATTTGGTAATTTCCGAGTTAAAATAAATGCATTTAGGCCCCTTAGAGACAACGACAAAGAGGATAAAAAAAACGTTTATTTGAGTGCCTTTCACTCTATCCAAGTTTGGAATAAAAAAACTAGTGTTTTAGAAACACAGGCAAAAAGAATAACCAATTCTTCAATTCTCACAAAATCAGCTCCTAAATACAGCCACATTCACGGTTCTGTATTAAAAACTGCATTTTCCCCCCTCTGATTCCAGGCCTTGAGACTAAGTTACTGGATAAAGGGCAAAAAGGAGAACTGAACGTTTTTGTTTGGAGGTCCCAACAGAGACTGGTCCGATGAGGGGGGTCCTTCCATTTGGCGGGAGTGGGTGGGGGAAGACCCTGGAAATCCTGTGGGGTCGGAAGGGTGGCCCCTCAGGGCGCGGGCCTTGCGGAGGAGGCGGGAGATAAGAGCCAGCCCGATCTCCCGCGCCCGCCAGCAAGAGTGAGCTGGCGAAAAACCGGGGAAACTGACTTCAGATCTGAGGGTGCGGGACAGATACGGAAAAGGGTGCAGAGAGTAGGGTTAGGCACCTGGCCGGGCCCTGGGGGCCGCCGGCTAGTGAGCCCTGCAGAGTCGGAGCCCCAGGGTGGGGTGGGGGAGGGGGGGGCATTTGGCGCCCATTCCAGGCGTGTAGGGAGAGGTTGGTCTTCCAAAAGGCGCCCTAGGAAGCCTCAGCCCGCTACCTCCAGCGGAGCAGGCGTCCAGGTTCGGCGTGGCAGGCGGGACCCCGGCCCGCCATCCCGCCTCAGCTCATCTGGCTGCCCGTCCCAGAACCCCAGCCTCTTTTTCCCGGTGCCAGGAACGGCCGCCGGTGCCCGCCCGAGGCCCAGTGTGGAGCTGCACGCCCGAACTCGGAGGAGGTCGGGTTCGTGTCGCAGACCCCCCACCCCTCACTGGCACCCCTCCGGGAACCCGCGCGCCCCTCGCGCCCTCTCCTCTCACTCACTGTGCGGGTGATGAGGGCGCCCGGCGGCTGTCACGGTGCTGGAGCTGCAGCGGCAGGAGCTGGATGGGGAACGTGGGGAGCAGCTGCAGGGGCGCCGGCTCATGCCAGTACAAGTGGGGTCCTCCCCAGGTGATGGAGCAGCTACCGCAAGAAGATGCTGGACACCCGCTTCACAGAGCTCTCTCCCCTAAAAGGCGCCAGCTGGTACTTTTAAAATCTTTGAATTTCGTGCCCAAACCGCACGGTCCAATAGGAGCACGCCGCTCGCACACGCGCTCCAATGGGAAGGCGGTGGGAGGAGATGCCCTCACCCAAGCCCAATTGGAGGCTGCCGAGGCGGGGCCAGGCCGCGAGGCCCAGCCTCCTTCCTCCACCCGGCGGCGCGTCCGGAAGGATGCTGCGGTCGGGGGCGGGGCCTCGGAGCGCGACCCAGGCTGCGGCCGGGCCGCACGTGGAGGGAGCCTACCACGCATGCGCCCACCCGCCACGCTTTCATCCGCTGTGGGAACCGGCCTCCTGCAAGTCCTGACTTCATCCTGAAGGCAGCTCCGGCTTCTGTCTGAAGATCTCCGATGGGCACAAAGAGGCTGACTTTCTCCGATCATCTCATAGCGTGAGATTGGTGAGCGGCGACTCTGGTCGTCCGGGAATGCAGACTTTCCGGAAGACGAACCCTCCCCCCTCCAGCAGCATAGCCCGCCTCTCTAGGATTTAGGCGCGCTCCTCTCTACCTCCTGGTTTCGCCCCTCCCCGGCCCAGTGATTTTGCGCAGGCGCTTTTGGCGGCCCGTGGCTGCAGAGTTGGCGGGTTGGCGCTTGCGCCCTGGGGTACCCCGCGGTTCTCTGGGTGGGAGGGGAGAGGAGCTGGCCGCGGTGGGTGGGTCTGCCTTCATCCTCGCGCGCTTAGCTGGTCCCGTCGATGCGGTGGCGGGAGACCTGGAGCCGCGACTTCTCAGGTCCTTCCGGTTGGGGTGAAGGTGGGACATCTTTCTTGTAAGCTTATTTATTAGTTAATTCCAAACACAGTTCTGCCACCATTACCTTGTATGGGCCTTAAGCTTATTAAATTTTTGACTCCCTGTCCTGGTTGTTCGTTTCTTTCCTTCAAGGGTCAAGCGCAAAAGACAGTAATCCTGCCCAAAATAAATAAAACGCCCTACTTTGGGAGTTTTCATTCCCCACACCCTGGGGCTGGAGGCTCTTGGCCAAGAGATTGATTTTCTAGTCATGGAAGAGTAGGTGGAAGTATCAGTTGTTAAAGGCTTCGATGACACCTTGCACCGTATTAGTCACGGTGAGCTTTTCACTTTTTGAATGTGCATCTGAGTGGCGACAGTGCATTCCCTGGACTCGGCTTTCAGTCATAGCTCAATGAAGCTACAGCATCTAAATTCCAAAAGTCTGAATCCTTGTGTTTCGCAGTTTTACTTTTTAAATTTTATTTTTGCTTTTGTACAGCCTCGGGGACAGTTGATACTTGGCGATGGTGATTACTCAGTTAAATTGGTGGCAAGTCGGGGGTGAGGCAGGGCCTGGATGGGAATGAGCCTTGAAAGTGCTGGTGGATCCCATCTTTATGTGAAACGTTTGTGATTAGTTCATTTTTTTGCATTAATTTTGGTCTTTTAGAATGGTGCATTAAATTAGTAATTTTCTTGATTACTGAAATTTTGAGCATCCCCTTAAATTTTGCACCTTAGTCATGTGTCTCACCTTACTTAGCCTGGCCCTGATGCTAGGTCCTGGAGATACAGGGCTGAAAAGACTAAAGTTCTGTCCTTCAGGGAGCTTGCATACTAATGGAAAGAAATTGACAATTAATTGCAGTAAATGAAAGAGGACTGTAAAACATAATGGGGTAGAGAATAGGCAGTAAGGGGCATCAATTAATGGCTTAGTTTTTGAGGTTTTGGTTGGAGTCTGAATGTTGAGCTAGCAATGCAGAGATCTGCATAATAGGCAGAAGACAGGCCTGAAAGTGCTTATCTTACTCAAGGCCTGATGTGTCTAGAGTGTGCTGAGCAAGGAAGACAGTAGGAGAGAGGTCAAAGGTAGAAGCCATATCTTGCAGGACTTTGTAGGTTTATATGTAGAGTTTAGTATTTCTTTTGATTGCAATGGATAGCTTTTGGAAGGATTTTTAGCAAGGGAATGATTTGTTGAATAAATATTAAAACTATAGTAGCTTTTTATCTACTCAGCACTTTAGAAATGTTATCCTTTAATCCTCACAATTGCCCTAGCATTATTTTAATTTTATGATTGTGCTTATAATTCTTACAGAACCACACAGCTAGGAAACAAAGGTTCCAACCCTGCTTCAAGAGACCATGTACTTCTATGTTATACTGAAGATTAATAATAATTGCTGGAGACCCAATTGTTTTACATTCCTTTTTGACCGGAGAGGTTATCTTTATTCATCTCTTTTATTTTCAGATGCGAATATATGAAATTTGAGGAGAGGAGACATTCTTGTTAATTGAGCACCTGGACTATAACCTTTGGATCTTAACCACAGCTTAAAAAGTATTGTCCAGCTGTTATTTATTTATTCATTCATTCATTCATTTCAGGAAAAGGCTAACATATGTTATTGGAAAAAGCCAAGCATGTTTTATTGCATGCTAGAATAGTTTGTCAGGCTCTTTTTTAGCTTAAATTACTTAAATTTTTAACAGTTAAAGCTTTAATTATGATGAAATAGTAATTTGACTGACAACTTGTTCAGTAGGATCATGAGCACCTGTTAATTTCATTTTTAGAAAAATTTGGAAAGAACCATTCTAAATTTTACTAGATGTCAACAGATACACATATATGAATACATGTCAGATATATGTATATGTACATGTATGTGTACATATATATACACATACACACCTCCTCCAGTAAATCAGTATCAGTCAAAATTGTTGAATTTTTTAGGAGCAAAGTGAAGTACAGAGAGAATTGGCTTCATTCTTTTGGCAAATTCTTATTGCCTACAACTTTTGAGACATTGGTGAGTGTATGCAAATAATTGGTACATGGTACCCATACTTGTGTTTACTATCTGGGCCAGACATAAGATACTCAGTAAATAATCTTTGAGTAAAAGCATCATAGGTTCTAAAGGGGAGGCGATAAGGTATATAAAATATAGCTATAATGGAACACTAGGAAGTCAAATAACATCTGGTTACAGTGGGACTTTTTATAGAACAGAAGAGTTAACTTCTGTATGCCAGGATAAGTGAATTCGTAGGACGCAGTTTCTCAGCCTCTGCACTGTTGACATCTTGGGCCAGATGCTTTGTTGTGGGGAGCTTGCTTGTGCATTGTAGGGTATTTAGCAGCATTCTTACCCTGACTCTCTTCCCCTTCTAGTTGTGATAACTGTCCACAGACATTGCTGGATGTCCTTTGTGGGTGCACGGTTTCTTGTAGACGAGAACCACTACTATAGGGGATATCTTTTGAGGGAATGGAGAGGAGGGAGGCTTTCCATGGCATAAGGAATAAAATGGGAGAAACTTAAAATGCAGGTGCTTTATCAGGAAACATTATTTGATTTGATATGACATAAGGGTGGGCGTTATGTAAAATGGGCTGATATGAACTGATGCTAGATACAGATATGGATGTATCCTATGCACACTTAAGAACTGGAGTGTTATTTGGGAGGCATTGGGAATCTATTAAGCAAAAGGGTGACAAGATCAGAGCCTTTTTAGGAAGAGTAATCTGGCAGTTACGTGTATGTAACCTAAATTAGCAGGTAGAGAGGACACAGCGAGAAGTCAGAGGATGAAAGCAGTTCATGAGAGAAGTAATTCTGGACAAGAGTAGTAATGGAATGGGAGAGGATTAAGTGTTTCGTAGGAGAGTAGGATTTAGCAATAAACTGCATGTGAGGAAGAGGAATTAAAGGTGACATTTAAATTTGAGAGAGAGAAAATGGTAGCGTCATTAAAGAAATTGAGATCTACAATGAGAAATGGGTTATAGAGGAATATGACGTTTCATTTTAAACATAGTGATTATCTGTTTATACATCTTCAAAATTGCCGTTCTAGCTGAATGAGTTGATTAACGGGTGTTGTAGGCCATTTTGAAATTTAGTTTTGGTTCTTTCTAAACAATACACCAGATTTCTAGACAAAAACTGCAGCTATAACTGCCTTTTAGACATCTGTTTAGTGCCTTTTATAGCATGTTAGGTCCCGAAGAGACAAAATGAAGAGAACACAATTTAGTCTGTTAATGAGACAATGCGAAAGGTCTAGCAATAAGTTTTTTCCGTTTTCTGACCCATCCTTTCCACTTCCTATTAAGTATACAATCCTGAGACAGGAGTAAACCAGCGAGTTTGTCGCCTTGTCATAAATGTTGTCATACAGGCATCACAAAGTGCTATGAAATACAAGGAAGGGCAGTTAATTCTGCCCAGGGCCAAGGTACCCTTTAGGGTGAACCTTGAAATTTGTCTGCAGAGGTAAATGGAGTGTGTTTTCTAGGCAGAGGGCAGCATAAGCAAAGGTAGGGTCGAGTGACAGGGCACGGTTTATAAGTAAGATAGCTATGTGGGAGCATTGTTTGTACAGATAAAAAATTCCAAGGCCCATAAATGTTAGTCTTAGGGTCCCTATAGACCTCATGCCAAAACTATGTTGCTCTACACTTACTTTCTCCTGCGTCCCAAAATTACATTTGATTATCTAGGATTAATTTCGATTATCGAGTGAAGTGGGAGCCAGTGTCATTACATTCACAGACTGGAATTTGTCAGTTACTCTGCATGTGTCCATAGTATACCTACCGATACATATCTTAAATTTACATTGTTAACATTACCTGGGCATTGTGATTTTTTTCTAACCAACTATGATGTTCTGATGGATGGGAAGTTTAAGAATTGATCAAAGGTTCTTTTCTACCTTCATTAGTATAGCTTTCACACCTTTTCCCTTTGAGGCAGGAAGTGAGGGAGTGGAGAGGGAGCAATTAACTACTCTCACCCCTGTGTTGACAGCATAAATTCTAACCTTTGAGACCCTTCACAATCTCAGCTTTCCTAATGTTGCCTATTAGACGAGGTAAAGGAAAACTAATTGTTGTAATATTTAATAACCCATAGATATGTCCTTTCATTCAGAAAGGAAACCGAAAGATGGAAGAGGGAAGTGATAAAACCGGGGGACACAGGCTTGCATTGGGCCTTTTGTAGACAATGTAGTCAGATGGACATGTCTGGATGTTCTTGTGAGCACAGGTCACTGAGAGCTGCCTTCATCGATTGTTCTTGTGAAGGCAGAATTCCTTTCCTGAGCAGAATACTACAGGGGAGAGGGAGTCACTCCAAAGTAAAATTCTCTGATGTATTTACAATAAATTTTCAATATAAAATTACTCTGAAAATTAGGACAAGTTGGGGCTTTTAAGGAAATTTGGCTAATGAACGTTGACTTAAGGAGGGAACCCATTACTCGACAATGTTGTAGTATTAAATTTATGTAGTACATATACGATTGCAAGAATTCAGTCTGCTGCTGATTTCTAACAAATATGGAAAAGTATGCAATTTGGGGAGTTAACGAAATATCTCCCTAAGTCTTTAACATTTTAATCATATGAAAGTGTTTTCCCTGGAAATCTTACCTTGTCGTGACTACTATAAATTTAACATTTCTCCATTATCCGCCAGGTAGAGTTCGTCTCATAATTGTAGTCCTTAGTTTACCTCATGTTTAAAAAAAAATTCTTGGGCTGCATTTCCAGCTTTTCTCATTTCTTTAGGGAATAACTGATGGGTCCTACATAGTTTTCTTTTTGTAGTTAAACAGGTTGAATTTACTACTATGTGCAGTGAAGGAGTACACACACCACGGGAGAAACATGGGTCTCTTATTCATTAATCAAACACATATCTTTATTCACTGTGGCCCTCATGCTGAGAGGCCTTTTAGAACTATGCAGCCTCAAGCAAACGTGTGTGGGCTTCCCTCTCAGGTCCAATTCTCTGGAGTCAGTCTTCTCAGAAAAGAGCCAATCATAACTGGGATTTCTATGGAAAAAATAACTAATTTTTTAAAATATGACAAAAATATTGATATAAGATTATACTGGCTCACATTTACTCAGTTTCAACAGCAAATTCTCAGTTTACAAAGGTGAATTCATTTATCTGTCACTATATTTTAGAGAATCTAAAGCATCTCAGCATATCAGAGTATTAAGACCTGACTTATTTAAGTGTATATTTAAAGGACAAAAATGCTGGTCTTAAATGAAAACTCAATGCAATATAATGAAAAAAAGGGGCAGAGGTTGGCAGGGCTGTTCTAGATTAAGGGAATCCTTAGCGATACAACCACCAGTTTCCATGTATCATCCTTAATTGAATCCTGGTTTAAAGAAGACAATTATTTCTTGATAAGACATTTTGGGGAGAATTAGGGAAATCTGAATTTGGTATTTGAAGAGAATAGGGAATTGGGGAATTGTGAATTTTGTTAGGTGATAGTAAATGGAGTAGAATAATGTCGTTTTTTCTATGCAAGCTGAAATATTTAAGGGTGAAGTGTAACCTTTGTAACTTTTAACACTAAGCAAATACAAAAACATATCAGTTACTGAAACTATGTAGAGTATGGGTGTTTGTGCCAGTTACTGACTTACTGCCTCAGCAACAAATTCACCCTTCATTGCCTTCCTTCATGATATTGGAGATGGACCTGTAAACATTTCTCCTTCGTCAACTGCTACCATGCGAAGCTTTGTCCTGGGGGTGGTGGAAGAACAATGCAATTGGAAGGGGCTTCTCTTGTTTTTAATGTGCTTCGTCTGTGTGTGTAGCACAGCTGTCTGGGGTGCTCTTGGACACCACTGGAGTGGTTAATTTTATGTCAACTTGGCTGGGCCCCAAGGTGCTTAGGGAGTCAGCATGTTCCTGTGAAGGTGTTTTTGGATGAGATTAACACTTAAATCAATGACCTTTGCGTAAAGGAGAATGCTCTCCATGTGGATGGGCCGTGTCCAATCAGTTGAAGGCCTGAAATGGGCAAAGACTGGCCTTCCCGGAGTAAGGGAGAATTCACCAGCAGACTGCTTTCAGACTGGAACTGCAGTCTCAGCTCTCCTGGCTCTCCGGGCTGGTGCACACTACAGATTTTAGACTCGCTAAGCAAACTCTCCCTCTTTATATATATACTACCGTTGGTTCTGTTTTTCTGGAGAACCCTAATGCAGACACCTACTGATGCTTACCCTCCAACAACTCTGACGCCTGGTGGGAAGCTTCTTGCTTTCCTGTCTCTGAGGGTTTGAGGTTCTCTGTTTTCAAGGCCTGATCCACTACCCTCTGTAGACAGCTCTGGCCCAGGGCAACCCAGGGAACTTTTCTGTCACCACCCTCTCCAACAGGCCTGACTCCTCACCTTGGGGAAACGGAAGCCCTTTCAAGGTGGTTCTTTCCTTGGATGCTCTCTCTGCCCTAGTGTATTGGACTTCTCAATAGTTAATCCCATTGTCAGTTAAAAATTCTTTACATCAGCTTTATCCCCAAATTGTTGGTATGGTTTCTGTCTACTGACTAGACCCTGCTTAATGCAGTATTAATGTCATTTCTACTGTTTTCTGTTTGAAGTGTTTCATTATGGAGTTAAATTTAGGATCAGTCATCATATATTTTATATAAAACAAAGGATGATTTTCCTACCTCTTGTAAGGAAAAGTCCAAAATATTCAACCAGAGTCATGGTTATATTGTGCTTTTTTATTAATACAATGAGAGAAGACTTATACAAGTTATATCTTAAAAATTTGCATATTACTTCCCACTGTGTCAACTCATGTTTTTCAGAATACCGATTAATATTTATATACAATGTGATTTGCTGTTATAGAATTTTCATAAGCTTCAAAAATCTTTAATGACATTGATTTAAAGTTTTCTGGAAATAATTTCTACTAAAGATTCATAATCAGCATAGTCTTTCAATGACTGTACAAGTTCATCCAGTAGATATTCTCCTTGCATAAAAGTTTCAAGATCATGAAGTGACTTATTTATTCTGTGATCTGTGACCCGGTTCTGTGGAAAATTATACGTTCTTATCTTCTCTGACCTTCCTTTAGTTCCAATCTATATATGCCAAAGAAGATATGAGAGACAGTTAGACTTGGCAACTAAACCTACTTAACTGGAAATTAAGCTCTTGCTTTACAATTAGAAACAATGATGTAAGCACCAAGCTTTAAACATTGTGAATAATCAAATAACATGAGACTAGGATAGAGAAAAAAAGAATATGGACTTTAAAGTCAGACAGATTAGTAGTATTTGAATCCTCTCTGCCTTTCAGTGCTCTATGACTTCAGGCAATTCAACTCTAAACTTTAGTTTTCTCATCTGTAAGATACAGACAGATAATACCTGCCACACAGCAGTGATGTACACATACAGCCTGGCACAGAGGAGATATTCAAACAGTAAGTAAACATATGTAATCTCTGTGAATTAATTTTGTCATCTTTCAGTGATGACAAAGTGTTGAATTTCCCATAATATGGAACTAATAAAAGAGCTCTGTAGTTATAAAATTAAATATCAAACAAGAAGAAAGTTCAGTTTGCTTTCTATCTTCCATAATTTTTGGAATGGTGGCTCCATGTATATATATATTATATATATATTATATAATATATATATATATATATAATATATATATATATATATATATATATATATATATATTTTTTTTTTTTTTAGTAACTGCTTAAAAGTCTGAGAAAAACACCCAGGAAAACAGAGCAGAGGTAAGATTACTACAAAACAAGTATAACCCTTGGTTGAGCTACCTGAATTGTTTTTCCTATTTTGACAAATGCATTGGAACAATTAAAAAATAAATAAAAACCAAGTTATTTAAAAATACGTTTACCCTTTAGAAGCACTTTTTTCAATTCGGTTTTACCTGAATCTTTCTAGCGCTGTATCTTTTACTTGTTTCTTCTTCTAGATACATGCTGTATAGTCTTGCACGTAACTTTTTCATAGCCATCTCTCTGTTTTTCAGTTGAGATCTCTCTTGCTGGCATTCGGAAACAACACCTGAATAGTATTATGAGAATTAAAGAGTTTTAATTTTAAAAATCTTCGTTTATTACCAAGGAATATTCCTTTTCCTTCTCATCCTTTTCTTCCTTTATGAGAAGAAAATAGGACTCTAAGATAAAAGACTAACCTGAACAAATAAATTTTGATTTTTCTGATAACTCTATAAAAGTTTGAGCTTCAGCACAAAATATTTCCACATTGAAGGCATACATACTAAATAGCATGTATTACTTAATATGGATTGCTTTCCATACCCTCAGCTAGCCACATAATTTTTTTAACATAATAGCTTATCATAGAAATTAAAAAAAAAAAAGTTAATCCTATCACCAGAGATAATCACTATTGGTTTTGAGGGTTTCCATCCATTTTTTTCTATTGTTTATAGACTGTGTTACATATGACAGACAGCATCTTAAGTTTAACATGAGGATTTCCTCATATTTAAAAAAAATAAAAACATACCAAGCCATCACTCCCATCAACTACTACTGATCAACGGGAATTATGCCTGTTTGTAAGAGATTCTTGCATTCTTTCTAGATAGCTGAGGTTTGCTATCCATCTGCCCTTTATCACATGTAAATCACTGCAGTAATACGTGTAAAACACATTTATAGTTCTACTTAAGAGTATACTGAAGCCTTAAGAAATATTTAGATACAGTTCCAGTGCCTGACTATCCAGAATCAGAGCCCCTGGAGGTCTGTGGATAAATTTAATGGAAGGAAGCCCCTGAAATTACATGCAAAACTTTTATATGCTTCTAGGTAGTAGGTCCAAACTGTCATTGAGTCCATGTCCTGCCTTCAAAAAAGACTAACGGCTAGTGAGTGATTTAGAGTGTTTGCTGATAGAGAAGAGGCCATGGTCATAAACTTTATCATGAGGATTTTTTAATTTTATTTTTTTAGGTGAGGTGACCCTTGGTTGACCTCACCGATTGCAAGGGCCTTGTCAGCTTACAATCCCTTATTTTTTTTATTTTTTACGCCTACAACACCTGGTCTTCCTAGGCAGTCTCCCATCCATGTACTAACCAGGACCGACCCTGCTTAACTTCTGAGATCAGACAGGATCGGGCTTGTTCAGGGTAGCGTGGCTGTAGACATAAGGATGTTTTTACATAGTGATATCTACTAAGTATAGGCATCAGCAAGCTCCCTGGAAGGACCACCCACACCTTCTCTTCATCACCGCTGATCTAGAGGTTCCTGGGTTTAGATCGCTCCATCTCCCTGGCGTTGTAGTTACCCTGCAGTAGTGTCAGCTAAGGATTCTAAACAGACCAAGTATTTAATAGCATCCTCAGTAGTGTATCTTCCTTTGGTGATTAAAGAGCTAGTTCAGTGGAAAACTAGTCAAGTCATTCAGAATTTGATTTCTTCAGTGTTTTAGGTTGAATAAGTACATACCTGTTGGAAGATGAACTATCCTCACAGCACTGTCCGTAGTATTTACATGCTGCCCCCCAGCTCCACTGGCTCGCTTAGTATCGATTCTCAAATCTTTAGGATTAATTACCAGATTAATCTATACATAAGAGGAAAAGTTGGGATTTAAAAATATTACATGTATGGACTATTAAAGGCAAGGACTATCCACTTATAACTACAAATACATGTTATGTATAGTATTTTTGTTAAGATTTAGATGGTTTAATGTTAAGAATAGAAAGTAGTTAGAAAGATACCATTAAATTTTTTTTTTCTTTTTGGAAAAGTAGGTTAAAATATACTAGAACAAAAACAAACCCTAATCCTCAAAAATTGGATTTCTCTGTAAATTACCTTCTACCACATGAATAGAACTTAGTTCTTATTAGAAATGTAAGTATATGAAATAAAATGAGATTTATGGAATATTTCTGAGTCCAAAAAGACTAGCAGAGGAAAAAAAAAAACACTAGCTTAAGAATTATAGGAAAGGCTTATTTTAATTTTAATTAAAAGAGAACTTAAATATATTTGGAGGCAGAGGACAAATGGAAATGGGAAAGCCAAGAAATCAAAGGTAAGATCCAATTCATAAGTACACCGGGATCTGATATCAGGATAATGCTGTCCTGGGAGTCACCACTGAGAGCACTAGATTTAAAAAGCTTTGTTTCATGAACTATAGTCCACTCTGTGACATGTCCACAACCTTGGCAGTAGGAATCCTACCATTCACAGACCCTCTATGTCTCCCTACATGGCTCCTTTTTACTGTCGCTAGAATTAAATGAGATGGTATCTGGACCTCAGTCTCCATCTTTCCCTGAAAACTCCCTTCCATCTCCAAGGTGCTCAAACCAAAGTGACTGGTATCTAGCTAGGTGTGCCTCCTGCTACAGAGTGAAGTAGCACTTTCCCCCCAAAGTAAAGAGAAACCCTCAATTAAACTTCTTTCTCCTCAAATCATTCATATTTCATCCTGAAAGAAAAGCCAAATATTTCCTATCACTTTTCAACAGAAGGGATGTAAACAAAACTGAACTTCCCACCTAAGTTATTTTACAAATATTTAGACTGAGAATTTACTTTGTGAGAATAGAGGGACACTCATTATGAACTGTAACAATTTATTTCCATTGTAGTGTGACTGGGTTATGAAGTTGCAATTGTGTTAAGTAGTAACCTTGTTAAAACAGGATTCTTGCTATTAATACTCTGGGAGCCAGTCGCACAAAACCAAGGTCATTTTAAAGAGTTAAGACCCTATTTACATAGGGTAATATTGTTTCTACTTAGAGATAATCTCAAAGTAACTACTTTAAGCTTAGTGGTGGGGGGAAATTAATAAATAGCAAGATTACATCACTTATACATCCTTGATTTTTACAATCTATTATAAAGTACTTTTTGGACTGAGATAGTAGTTTCTCAAAATTAATTCAAAATATGTGGTGAAGGCCAGATCAGTAAAGTGTTACTCTGGGAGCAAGGCACTGTGCTAAGCCCAGGGTTCCAAGGAGAGGGGACTGTGATGCCTCACCTCAGTAGGTTGGGGTAATATGGCCACAGTCATGGTGCTAGTGTGGATGCGGCCCTGCTTCTCTGTCTTTGGCACTCTTTGCACTCTGTGCACACCTCCTTCAAATTTCATGTGCTTGTAGGCTTCTGAACCCCCAATGCTGGCAGATGCATGTCTAAGGCCACCTTGAAAATATTGGGAAAATTCTTTTATTACCCTATCATTTATAAGCAGTTGACCATCACTTCCACCATCTTGAAATATATTCAAAACTACAAAGCAATCTATAGATATAGCATATATTGAAAAACTTCAGCAAGTCTATGATATCCAGTGTTTTAATACTATATTTTTATAGTTATTAAATGTAATACATAGTGTTAATGAATTGATTCAATAACATATGTAAAAGGCCACTTTTAAAAGACCATAAGTCATTCATTGGTTAGTACTGAATAGATGTTTTATAGGCCATTTCAAAATGGGTACATTTGCATTCAAAATGATTAAGTAAATGATAAGCAAAAAACTTCTTAAGCATCCTTACAAATAAATTCTAAAGCCTCATCATGGTCTTTCCACCCCCTTCTAAGGACACATATAGACAAATCTACATTTTTCCCAAAACAGTTTACTGACCTATTTCACTTGGAAAATATTCCAGGGTTTCAAAATGCCATCTTTTAAATGCAGCATATTGCTGATACATATCAAATATCTCTGCAGTAAACAACATTGCCTCCTGACCCCCAACTCCTGCAGTTACCTCCAGGATCAAATCATTTTCATCTGTTTCTTCTGAGGGAACCAAAAGTAAGATAATCTGTAGATAAAAAATAGTACCCTTCCTATAATTAAGAATTATTTAAAACTTTAAAAAAGAGCTAAATGATTAGATGCAGGATTTAAATATTTAATTTACTTAGTTTCTCTAAGCAGATTTAATATTGTGATTACTATTCAACCATCCTGCCAATTTAGAACCATAAAAGCATCATTTCTAAAAAATATTGTTACATCTATATCATAAGTGTTACAACATTCAGCAAAAACTTACAGATTTTCTTGTGTGTTCATGTGTATACTTCACATCAGTTCTCTGTTCAGTTAATAAGTACTTGCTGTGAGTAGGACACTATGTTGTGTGTAGAATGTGAAAGAAGATTCTATCCTTTTGAAATGTATGGCCTAGTATGGCAGGAAAAAAAAACACTTTAAAAAGCCCCCAAATTGCTTTTTTCTTTTTTTCTTTTTAAGCTCCTTTAATGTGGAAGAGAAACTTGCAATACAGGAACTGAAAAAGTCTGTAGAGGATGATCTGGTTCAATTCCCTCATTTTACATGTAAAGGAAAATGAGGTTAACAGGTTAAATGACTTGTCCAAGGGCAAAGTGTCAGTTATTGGCAGAACAGACATAAGAACTCAAAGCCTTCTGCCTAGATTAGTCTTCCTTCCATTACAGTAATATCTTTCACACTTTAGTATGTACTAATTAAGGGGATATAGAATAGAGCTTCTTAAATTAGGTGAGTTAAGAAAAGCTACCGACATGTATTTTTTTTAAATAGATATGCTAGGCATTCTGCTAAGTAATTTACCTACTTCAATTCTTAAAACAATCTTGAGTAGGTACTATTAACAGTTCCACCTTAAAATGTGAAAACTGAGTTTAGTTTAGTTTAACTGAGTAATCTAGCTGCCCAATATCATACAGATAGAAAGTGGAAGAGCTAGAATTTGAACCTGAGTCTACCTGAATTCTAAAATATCACTTTATGTTGGTTGGGAGCTATAGTTGTTTCTGCTTTTCCATCTCTCTAGCTTGCGCCAATACCTCATGATAATTCAAACCCTGAATTAACAAATGACAGGATTCACACCTGTTTGTTAATTACTAACCAATGAACAGAAACCTTTACGACATATGCCCTTTTATTTCACACACGCACAATTAGAAAATGGGTAGAAGGCAAGTTACACAAGACTCTGTAGTGGAACTTTCCTTCTAGAGTAGGGGGTGTGGACGGTCATCTTGGATGACTTCCACATTTGCTAGAGAAGAGACAGAATCTCTAAATTAAGCCACCCCCTTTCTGCGATCCTTTGTCACCTTACCATGTTCTTTCACTACTGGAAAGCGTTAAACTCTGCTTTACAGAATTAACAAAGATTGGTTCTAATTTTATGTAATGATTACTCTTCTTTAATTCCTATATGTTCTGAAATTCTCATAGATACACAACCAAAGCAGTAATATTCAGTTCTAAAAATCCTGAGGGCCTGCTCTAGGTCTGGCACTCTAATATTGACAGAGACACAAAAATGAAGGAATATCCCTGCTCACAATCTACCAGCACTTCATAGCTCTTCTACTGTCTACCCCACCCTCCTCTCTCTACAAAAAAAAGTACAGAATACCAGTATTTCATTGCCTTCCCAGAAAATCCATTAATGTGACCTTCATCCTTGCATCGGAGCTCTATACTCCTTTTAGTAGGATAAAAATAGGACCCCAAGGAGTATGCTGTAAAAAACAGTTTCTAATTCTAAAGACTAACAAGCTGGTTAAGTCTTAAATTGTTTTTGCCAACTTCTAATAACATTATAGTACTAATGAGGCGTTGCACAGATGTTATACCTGATGCTTCAACTGAGCTATTTCTTTTTGACAGGACGCTATTTCATCCTCTGCAAGTTTCCTTAAGTCTTCATTTTCATCTAAGAAAGAGAGGCAATAGGTTAAGTTTTCCTTAATTAGTGTTAAATTGCCGACAGAATTTAAGGTAATGGTTTTATTGTTATTGTAGCTGAATGGAAAAATAAAATGTCTTTCTTATCCTTTTAATAGCTGCCATTAACTAAAAGTAGTATTTGATGTGTTAGTTTTCATGAGCATATAGCTTTCAAAAAACAAACAAAAAAAAAACCTCTTCCCCAGTGACAGAAGAAAACAAATAAAAAAATTAAAAAGAATCCCAATACAAAAATATAAAGCTATTAAACTTTTCTATAATTGTACCTCTATGAAAGTCATATTAATATGCTTTTAGTTTTCCAACTTAGACTGTACAATGACAAATGAATACATTGAGCTAGTCAGACCAGAGAGGAAAAGAAAGTTCCATTGGTTAAATCAAAACTGAATTAAGTACAGTTATTTATTGTTATTAGTAAATATTAATATAAAGTAAGTATCTACTCAAACATTTATACCCTAATGTTTATAGAATGTTTACTTGGAAGTACTCTCTCTCAGGCTTTACCCTAATTCTTATTTTATCTTTAAGTTTTAATTTTTACCTTGCAAAATATACTTTCTCATTCCTTTTTCCTATGGCCCACATGCAACCTATAGAAAGGAGAAAAGGGGACTTTTTTTTAGTGTTATTAATTGTGCTCTCTCTTGAGAGATCATACTCTTTAAAAAGTACCAGTTTGTATGTGTGTTCATTTATTAAGAACTAATTATTTGGAAAATGGGGATAATAGGTACAGCAGGATTTTAGATCGTTTTGGTTTCTTTATATTTTTCTAGGGGAGAAAAACTCACAAAGAGTAACAACCTAAAACACTACGTGATGTGATTAAAAACAACACACTGAAGGATTTTTGTTGTTTATTTTTGGGATGGGCAGAAAAAAAGGATTAATTCAAGGAGAGAGAATGACAACAGCAAAATTGAGATAAGCAAGTGCAGAAAGTGTTGATGGGAAGGCAGGAAATTATTCTGGCAAGAATTTGGTATGGAAGAAATTTGGAGAACCGGAAAATGTGTTGAATCAGAAAAAAAGGAAAAATGCATTCTAGTCCTAGTTCAACCATACGGTTCTCTTAGGAGAACATGCCCAACTTCTGAGTCTCAGTTACCCAAGGAGAAAAGGAAAGCTCTGAGCTGCATGATCTCTAAGGTGCCTTTCTGTTCTGAAATGCAGTGTTCTGTAGGGCTAAAGAATTGGAACTAAAGTCTAAAAGTAATTTAATTTAAACAAATAATTAAGTTGCAGCCACCAGGGCCCCTGAAGAATACTCCAATTCATCCTCAACACTGATGCCAACATTAACCTTTAAAAAGGTGTCATTTTCCTACTTAAAAACATGTGCTAACTTCCCATGTTCTGTAGGAACAAATCCAGGTTCTGAGTCATGCAAGGTTCTTAACTGTCCTTCGGGTTTCCAGTTTTTATTCCATTATGAATTCCTGCACCTAATCTGTGCAACTGCCATATTATATCTCCCAGTTTGGTACTTTATCCTTACTGATCAGCTATGCTTTCAGTTCCCTTCTCTTACACTTCAAGATCCATTTAAATGCCGCTCTTTTTTTTTTTTTTAATAACACACTGCTCTTTACTGAAGAAATTAAAACAAAATAACCACTCATACATTTATATTTTTACATAAACATTTCTTTACTAGGCTGTAAGCTCCTAAGAAGTCGTTCCACGCTCTTTTTGGTAACCAGTGGTATCTGCCTTTTAGTAACTCAGGAGTTGTTGAGTGATATTTTGTATTGTTTTTATGCTGAGTTGCATTCTGCCAGCAACAATTTGGTAACATTCTTTTAAATCCTCTGCAGTTTGATTTTTAAAATAGTTAACTGTTAAATCCACTTGGGATTTTAATTCTGGTTTAAACTATGAAACCAATTTAATTTTTCTCTAAAATATATTTTCCCCAGTATCCTTAATCCTTTTTTTTACACTCTGGACATCTGCCTTTTCTATTAAATCCCTTAATTTAGACTCTCCTTAGACTACTGCAGCCTGCTGTTTTTCATTCTTATTACAGGTTGACTTCTAAACTACCACAAATCCAGGTTCCTAAACAAAAATCTATTTTGAACATTCACTCCCGGATCTAAAAGCTTTTGCTGGCTCCTTTCTGCCAACAGGATGGAATCAACCTTTTTAGATTAGTATTTGACCCTTGCCCCCTTAGAAAATGTTCCAATCTACCACTCCTCGTAATCTCCCCTCTCCCTTGGTTAATAAAAGGTACAGTGATTAAAATCATGAGATTTGGAGGCATTCGGACACAAACTCCATTCCTTAACTCATTTCCCATTTAGAAAATAAAAAGTGCAGCTCGCTGCCAGTGTTAATTTAACATCACGTTTAGGAATACTACGTTTTCTAGGATTTGACATTTTTAGCAATCTAAAATTACAACATTTTATAAATGGAAATACCATTAATAAAAATACTATAAATAGAATGATGTCAATTGTTTGCAAAGACTATCGATGTACTAGAGCGATGCGAAAATAATAAAAGATATTTCATGGCAAACTTTGGGGATAACTAAGACTATATAATCCATGAGTTATCTCAGGGTAAACGCTGTAGCCACAAGTGCTGCTGGCAAGCATTCTTGGGGCAAACGGGAAATAGGTTAAAAACTCTGTTACTAATGCAAGAGTTATTTTACCTCTATGCTTCAGGTTCCTCGTCTCTGCTATTTCAGTTTATGTGAACTGGATAATAACTAACGAAAACTAAGCAAAGCTTGGAGTGTGGTGAAGGATCGATATAAAGGTTAAAATATATCCTCTAAGGATGGGCCTTTATCCTTGCACAAGGCCTTCCCAATAAGTTCTCCTTGCTCTCCTAGGTTTTTATTCAGCTATATTTTCATTTTTCAACTGTATTATAATTATCGCTCCCCAAATAGGCTGTGACCCCCTCTAGAGCCGAGCTACCCAATGTATGGCTTATGGACCAGCAGCTCGGCATCCAGGGGAGCCTATAGAAATACAGAAATTTAGGCCCCATCCAGATTTTTTTTTGAATGCACACTAATCACTTGAGAAACCTGTTTTAAAAATATCATATTTCCAGTCTCAGATATGCTGAGGCATATGTCTGGCTTTAGCACGCACCTCTTCTGAAACTTGCGGGTGGTCCTTTTACCATACTTTGAGAAACACTGCTCTCCAGCCCTTAAGATGTATAGTGCCTTATTTGTCTTTGGTGAGCTAGAGATCTTCTGCCACAGCGTACTCAACGAATGTCAACTTAAGTTCTGTAGAAGGGGGGGGGTACTGTGTCAAGGGAACGCAAGGGCTCAAACAGGAGGCCATAGACTCAAAACGCGTACAATAAAGCCCTGATCTGTTCCAAAACCAAAAAGGGCTACAACTGAGTAAAGACCTTCCAACTCGGTAACAGTATAGACACCTGACCAGCAGTCTGGTGGAAAAGGCGAACGAAGAGTCACGAATCTGCTTTGAACCCCGCTTACCATGTAACAAGTGCTGGGTCTCCCGCAGCTCCCGCTCCCTCTCGCTTAGCAGTTTGGCTATCGCCACCAGCTCCGGTGCCCGGACCTGGGATTCAGACCCGGCCTGTCGCTCCAGGAAGGTCCGCAAGGGCCCGCCGCGAGCGAAAAGCTCCTCCAGCTGCAGCCTATCGCAGCTGATGTGTCGGCGGGCGGGAGCGACAGCCCCGCGGGCCCAAAGGCAGCGCGCAGCGCTCAGCAGAAGCCGGGAGCGCATCGCTAAGCCGCCGCTGCGGAGGCGGACCCAAGCCGGAAGTTTGGGGCAGAGCGAGTCTCGCGACACCGCGCGGAGTTTGCAAAGAGGGGCAAGAGCGGGGCGAGGCCCGCCCACTGCACGCGCCGGGTTTAAAGGGCCTCCCGGAAGCCGGGGGGGGACTTCCGGCCAAGATTTTAAACGCCGCGGTCGTCAGAGGCCGGAAGTTGAGCGAGCTGGTGGGAACGCGGCGGGGGCGGGTCCGCCAGACTTCGGGCACCTTGACCTGTCGGGTCCGTGTGTTGGGCCAGATGGAGAACGCTGCAGGTTGTCGCCGTGCGTTCTGACATCCAGAATTTGTTTCCAAGCACTGAATGAGGCTTTTCAAGTCCCGCAGTAAAGGGCAACCTAGTGTCCGCTACATGGGCTAAGGTCACAGCCACGGCAGTGCCAGCCTGGCTTTTCGTCCTCAAGAACTATTTGTAGGATTGACGCGCGCGCGCGTGGTGTGTGTGTTGTGTGTGTGTGTGTGTGTGTGTGTGTTTGCCTTTTCTCCTCTCGTTTCTTTTTTCGACGGTGGGTGAGGCTCATGTTATAGGTCGTGACAACTGCAGTCGACGGCAACCACAGGGTGATTTCGCAGTGTCTGCTTTCCTGCCCTTTATCTACCACGTACTTGCTCTCAAACGACTTCCTCGCCAAGTGTATCGCCCGTCCATTCTCACTTACTCCGAGTTTCTGATAGCTGCTTTCTAAACAGAGTGAGGGACTCCACGTTCTGTTAAACCACAGCGGAGCGAAGCCTTCGGAGCCCCGCCCGCGATAGTCCAACCCGTCCCTTCTCCCAAAACTAGATACTGATGGTGAATTGGTGTCAGGACTACTCAAACATATTGGTATGATGCTTTGCATTATTCAGAAGACGTTTCGCAGCCCACCAAAGGAATGGGTATGAGGGACTAAACACAACCAAGACAGACCTAGGCGTGCAAGGGCTGAACACTCAATCGGAACTCCCACGCTGATGTGAGCAGGGTCTAGAAAGCGGTGTAAAAAAAAAAAATCAAATGGTACAATATGGGAGTTCTCGACGAGGTCAAGTTATCCTTAAGTCACCTAATCAAAACTATTGAGGTTAAATATAAAATTCTTAGAAAATGAACTTGTATTCCTCTATTCATTTCTTAGCTCTGCTTACAAATGCAAAGCGAAGTGGAAGAATGAAATGACTCTTCAAACACAAAGCAAAAACAGGTTTTGCTACTGAAAAGCTCCAAGTAATAATTGCTTCAGTTCTTTGTCTCACTTTGAATGCGTATTCAAGTCACAATACTTAATAATATTGTTTTGCTTTAAGCAATGGTAGAAACCATTTTAATTTTGATCCGTTATAAAAAAAATTTTTTTTAAAAAGGACTGATAGAGTTGTTTATACCTCCATTAGGAAGTTATTTCCCAAATCTAAACTAAACTTTTCATTTGAACTTGACATGATAAATCTCAGTTGAGTTCTCAAAACAAGTCATTTCAATAATATACTTTATTATTTATAAAAGGTGCAAAAATGTAATAAGCAATACCTTATAGAACATTGTAAAAGAATCCACCCAGGAATTATTTTCCCCTCAGATGCATAAGCATTTTAAATTTTGGTTTTTTGATTTTTTTTTTTTTTTTTTTTAGGCGAGGCAACCCTTGGTTGACCTCACAGATTGCAAGGACCTTGTCAGTTTACAATCCCTTATTTTTTAAGCCTGCAGCACCTGGTCTTCCTAGGTGGTCTCCCATCCAAGTACTAACCAGGCCCCACCCTGCTTAGCAGCCAAGATCAACAGAATCAGGCTTGTTCAGACTACGGCTGTAGTCTGAAAGCATTTTAAGTAATATAAATAAGGGTACCTTTTACTTCCTATAGTGTTACACCAATGAGGAAACAGTAATTTGTCTAAGGATATATTGGTGGATTCTTTATTAATTCAAAACATTTTTAAAAAGTCAGTGTAATGCATGTGCATTTTACAATAATATCCATAAGTTTACACAATATAGTTAAATGAAAACAGCTGTAATTTGATTTACTTTGAAAACTCAAATATACATAGTTTGAGACTTCTGAGTTTTGTTACATTGCTGTCATGCTCAAATTTTATTACATGTTGAAAATTCTAGCATTTTCAGGAAGTTATTATTTTACACAGGTAAAATGATAAAATAGACCCAAGGAAGGGGGAATAAAAACCCAAACAACTTAAATTTGAGGAAAAATATTTTGGACTATCTATTCAATTTATAGATACCTACAGTTATTCTGGCATTACAAAATAACCAAGATGGTATCTCCTAAGTTGTAGTCATGCATTCAAAATTTCTTTATGGTCCACTAATATTGGTGGAGTCCAAAATAAGGATATAGATTATTAAGCACAATGAACATGGTGGTAAAAAATTACACATGTTCGATATGATAAATTTTACAGAACCAGACATAGAGAAATTATTTTTAATATTTAGCCAACATCTTAAAATCATATATGAGAAACACTATGATAAGTTAAAGCAAGAGGGAAAAAATCAAGTCTTTTATATTGTTTCAATATTCAGTGTTTATTATTCAATGGGCAACATAGAGACACGCTCGGTAAAATGATGATAAATTTAATTTACCTATTATGACAGTAGCCTAAAATCTTTACTACCCAAGAGATGTAGAGGATTAAAGTAATTATACAGGTACTTCAAAGAAAAAAATTCACTTTCACCTCCATTAAGTGAATATTCAAGCCAACACTTTTGGAGTTTTATTTTCCCATTTCACTTTCCAGTTCATTGTATTTTCTTCATCGTATTTGTTAGTAATCATTTAATAGAACCTAATAGTACTGCTGATGAATTTGCTCATAATTTTTTTAGTTCTGTATAAATGTCCAATAAATTTACCTCCAATGTAACCTCTAATACTTTACAGTAGAGAAACCCAACAAACACTGCCTCAGCCAGATGACCAAGGTCAACATGAACAGTGGGAAGTCATAATGATGGTATGTACATTTGATATCATGTGACATGAATGGCACTTTACCTGTAGTCTTGCTTCCAAAAACCAATAACGTCTGTCTAATCATGGGAAAAACATCAAACAAATTCCAGTTAATGGACATTTTACAAAATAACTAGACTAGTATTCCTCAAATCTGTCAAAGTCATCAAAAACAAGAAAAGTTTGAGAAACTGTCAAAATGAGAGGAGCCTAAGGAGACATGATGACTAAATGTAATGCCGTAATTTGAATGAGATCCTGGAACAGAAAACGGACATTAGGTCAAAGCTAAGGGAATCTGAATCAAATGTAGACTTAATAATGCACCGATATGTTTCATTAATTGTGATATCTCATGAGTGTGCTGTATATATGACCTCTCTATACTAATTTTGCAATTTTTCTATAAATCTAAAACTATTCAAAAATAAAAAGTTTAATGAAAATTTTATGAACACACAAATACCTTTTATTTTCACATTTTCATGGTAAAGTTATTTTAGAAATCATTCTACCCTAATATTAAAAAGAATGCTTTCTATTCCATGTCAATATCAATTTTCTAATGGCCAATTTCTTATAACTTTTTAGTTCTACTCACATGTTTATTTGGCAAATTACTTAATATTTATAGTCTTCCTATTCTTGGGAATGTTTTTTTTTATTTCTTTTGGAAATAAAATTTTCAAATGATTTCTCTTATTTAAACTTACGATATTATACACGCAAACACAAACACATACACACATCAATCTATATATAGCTCTATCTATGTGTGTGATTATTTCTTGATTATAGATTCAGGGTGACATTGGTGAACTGAAAACAGTGATTTTGAATCACATTATTGAACAAAGCAATAATATTTGTATAGTCCTCCATCTTAAAGTAAGGTTGGTTATATATTTTTGGGTGAATAACTAAATCAGATTTTAAAAGTATGGTTTAAAAAAAAACGCAGGAAAAGAGCATGAAACTGGCATTTAATACATACATTCTTGAAAAATGAGAGAATTATTATTGAGCTGGAGAACTTTGAAAAGTAACAATATTATAGGTGACACTTTACTCTTTCAATGTTTATTTCATTTATTTCTCATGGCCATCCTGCAAATTAAGTATATTGCTCATTTGAAGAGGAGGAAACATTCTTGAGATCAATGATTAAAAATGCCAAAGTCACATGTAACTTGAAATCAAATTTATACTTAAAGCCTCATATTTGGGAATAAAACTTAATCTGCGCACTGTTGTGTGTTGCAAGGATACCATTAACAGTGTTGCACGGAAGATCTCCACAAGTTTTTGGCATCAGTTTTACTGATAAATATTTGCAGTTGTAGCAAATGAGGAATAGCTTAAATTTTAACAGGTCAAACATTATTTTCTTAGAACAAATATTTTATATTAGTCAGAAATAAAGAACTGAAGAGCATGCAAATATAAGTATTGCAAAAGTATACTTTGAAAATTAACATTGTAACTGTCAATATAAATACACAGGCAAGAAAATTTTCTGGAAATGTCTTTACCACCTTTCAAAATAATTTGCCAACGTATTCAGCACAGTTTTCAAAATTTATTTTGGATAGGGTTCTATATAGAGACATTTTAGATCTAAGACTTTTTAGGTGGCTTTCAAAAGTTCTTATTTTCTGATTGTATTTAAAATTTTTTCTTTGTATATTTCTTCCTCGATGCATCTGATACATTGTATTTTTTGCAATGTAATATGTCACAATTACAATGTGACTTATTTTTTTCAATATAGTTAAAAGAATATAGAAAAAAAAGATAAATTCCAAATTAAGAATTAAGTATTATTTTAAATCAGCTTAATGGGTTGAAAATGTACTTTTGCACATTATTTACCTATGTCTAGAGTCCTTTTGTAAAACTGAACTATCAGGTAGAAATATGATACACATTTCATTCTGTAAATAACCTAGGCAGCATTAAAGGATACTATAAAACACTCCATGCACCATGACCAAATATCAGAACTGGTCATCCTATGTACATATTTTAAGATTAAAAAAAAAACCACATTATGGTCTTGATTTTTACACTTCATAACATTGATATCAAAATTGTGTTTTGCTATTGTTGTTCATATGCCAGTGCACCTACTGTGCTTAGAGCTGCCCTGTAACGCTGGGCTCACGTATATTACCTTGGGTAACATAATAGCAATTCTCCAGAGTAAAGAAGTGTCCTCTATCCGTTATTAGTGTGACCTATGTACAATATCCATCTGTGAAGAAATCTGGCTCTCTAATTTATTTATATATACTTATATATAATCTACATCCTCTACTTTTCTTTCCATTATAGACACATCTGAAATTAGGCACTGTAGAAAAAGCATTAACCTCTTTCTGTGTGCATTGGCAGATTCTAACAGTATACCAATGATACTTGGCCATCTGAAACACAAAGTATACCTTCTAAAGTGCTAGTTTTTCCTCAGTGAGGAATTCACTCACTAGGAAAAATCTAATTCTACACAAACAAATATTGTGCTCTTGGAATCGTAGCATAGACACCATTTGAGGGTTTGTTTGTTTGTTTATTATAGCTCTGTAATTAAAACAGAATTGCTCATATCATACTTTAAAAAGCGGTAGAGGTGCAAATATACATACTCTTTAAAAGTTTAAACCTTTTGAAATTAAATGAGAACCCCGCCCCCATCCCTCCAAAATAGGAATTTAGCACAAAAACGCTCACATAGCATGGTTACCAACATCTGATGTGTATATCATATCTATCTACTCTAGAATCATTCTCAACACAACTTCCTAATTAGGTTTTCAAAAGGATATACTAACTTCAAAATCTGTATTCTACAAATGCCCAGTTTAGAGATTAGGACTCTTTATAAGGCCCTTATCTTTTACATTTGGTAAAAGATTAAAAGTATTGTCAAACAGACAATTCATCTAATAGTCCAAAGTATCTTATAAAGATAACTTATGACTAACAGGTCACCATCATATATAGTAACAACAAGAATATAAAGTCTACACTTAAAAAGATTGATGCATGCAGTGTATCATAGTATATTACATGTTTTCTAGTCATGTGCACCAATTTATTGTGCTTCAAATACAGTAACAAGTATGATATTACAACAGATGTGTATATATCATAGTAGCATAATAAACTCAATTCTAATCAAGAAAAAAATTAAATAATTCAGGAACAGTATAACTTCACAATAGAAATGATGATTCTTTTAGTTTTTTCTTTACTCTTTAGGAAAAAAATATGACTTTTTGTAAACATCTTCATAACTATCTTTTTTCAACATATTACTGGAAACTATTATTCAAATAGTAAATATCTAATTGACATGGATATAGTATGTCTTAACACACTAACACTTTCAGACAAATACAAGTATTTGTTAAAAGAAATTATAAATATTTTCTATCTTGTATTTTAAGTACATTTCCATAAATAATTTATTTAAAAGTGCTGAATATGGTAGGATAGTCAGCAACGCCAGTGTAAACAGAACATTTTGTTTTCTACTATGCAAACTTTTTTTAAAATCCCATTTTGTCAAACAATGCAACAGTTAAAATATTTGCATAGGGAATAGATAATAGCCCTTTTAATCATATCTCCTGAATTCTGTATAAATTAGAAAATCAAATTCAGTTAAAAAACAATTCTTAAAATGTATTACGTTTATGGAAAAAGAAACTTAAGATGCCAACCTTTCAAGTAAAATAAATTTTAAAAAAGAAACCCCCAAACTTGTTTTTTTTAATGTTTAATAAATTAAAAAATGAGAGGTAGTTAAAAATGACAAAGAAAAACTGTAATTTTTAATATCATCCTTAATATAAGGCCAGTATTCTCAGTGGATATAAATATTTTTAAAACTTTCTTTTTAGGTTACTCAGTATTATATTTAATAAGTTTAAGATTAAAAAAATATCTCCAGGGGATATATTAATATTCAAATGTAACACCATGATATAAATATGACACTGACTGTTTTGTATGTGTGCATGATAGGATACTGTTTTCTTGAAGGTCAAAAGTACATGCCAATGTCACGCAAGCATTTTGTCTTAAAGATTTAGTGGTACTTATAAAAATAATATGGCAGCTAGAAGATTTGAGCACTGAACTGCCTTTCAATTATGGATGAGAATTAATAGTTTGGTTTTAACATTTTTAAAATAAGTAATTCTTAAGATACTATGTGAAAACAGTTAAGGTCTGAAGTAGAGAATTATCTTCTTCATAACTGTTACAAAACTTTTCTTAGTTAAAAACTTAGCTTTTCATTGGATTTCACTTTCAAGGAAAATATGCCACAGGACAGATGCTTTTCATAAAAATGTTTTATGATGCTACATGTAGGCGTTCCTTTAGTAAATCCTTTCTTCATATTCCAAAACTAAGTTTTCAAGCTTATTATTATTATTATTTTCTTGCTAAAGTACATACTTTACACAACTGTTTTAGAACTGGAGAGCCAGTCTTTAATAAATTAATTACAGTATTGGACATGTGATATATACATAAATTCATTTTCTTCAATTACAATTAAAAACACTATTACTCTTTGATTTGTCATTGAAATAGAATGTCTTCAAATTATTTTGTGCTTTTTTTTCTCTTTTTGCCTTACTGTTTTTTACACAACAAACTCTTCTGTAATGAAAATGCCACAGTTTTGGCAGTGAACAACCAGAGGAACACCCTCCCCACCCCCCGCCCATTAGGATCTTCCAACAAATAGAGATAAATAGCTCTTTTTTTTCATGTACAGAAATATCGGCTTCAAAATTAGTATACTAGACACAGCATATAGCATGTTGAATACCATTGTTACAATTTAAAAATTGGCTTTTTCTGTCTTAGATTATATTTAAAAATGTGAACCATAGCCAACTTTTTGGCAGTTATTTCTATAAGACCATATTGCACAAAAGTCTTTAAATACAGATATAAGTTATGCCATTGGATTAAATATTACAACAACTACGTGGCAAATGAAGCAGTTTTACTTCGCACATGCAGCCTCTGGAGGTACACTAGTAGACTCTTCAAAGGACTACAAATACAGTTTGCTTGCAAGTAGAATGAGTGTTGAATAAAACGAACGTAATTTGGCAATTCATTGTTTTATGTGGTATGTTCCCCAAACTTACCCATGGGTACCCTTGATAAAAATGGAGACAAAGACCATAAGGTTGTATTTTCACAGTAGCCTGAGGAATGCTAAACTGTAGTTCTCCAGGAACTCAGTTTCTGGTGTTGTTTAACTACTTTTATTTCCTATCCCAGCCCTCCAAAATGATTTTTTTGTTTTAATGAAAATTAAGATTCAGAAGTAGAGCTGGCAGTACTTTCAACAAATGACTTATAAATTTGAGAGTTCAAAAACCTTGGAAAAGAATCTCTGTGCATTAAGGTATAAATCTGGAGTTGGGCATCTTCATACATGTGAGGATTAGGATCCAACAGATTTCTATTGATCACCTCTCTAACTCGAGAATCGAGACTGACCTAAAAAGAAATAAGAGCAGATACATTAAATAATATTTTTTCCAAAATACCTCTATTAACTACAGGTTCATGACATTTCAGAGAAATCTCAAAGAATAAATTCCAGTACCTGAAATCTTGAGGTTATTTTTTCAAAGGCTACATAACCTTGCATTCTTTTCTTCCTTCAAACATTGAATTAAACAAACAAACAAAAAAACAACCAGTCTTTTAAACCAGAATTTTGGTACACAGATATCTTGGCTTTTTGGATTTATTTTTTCTATGCCTTCACTCCCCGGCTTTTTAACGATTTCTATTCATTGTTGAGGTACCAGAGAAATCCCTAGCCGGAGTACGAATTTACCTTCTACTATTATGTGACTGCTGGAGTGACTCTCTCGATGAAGCAAGGTAATAATCTGACAGAGAATAAGTAGTTCTCCAGCAAAAACTGACATGCTTATCAAATGCCGATTCCGGATAGTTTCAAATCTCACTGTGTCAAAAGTAGGAAACCTGGAACGGGGTGGGCTTTGTGGAGCAGAACCACAGCAGGCATTTTTCATGTCTTACATCTGCCTGACGAGGCATAGGGAACTGCATAGTCCTGTCGGAACACATTTAAAGATCTCTGTACTAAAGATTACGCAAAATAATTGCTTAGAGTGGAATCTGTCAAAGGAGAAATGTAAATAGGGATCCACAATACCCATTAATCAATACAATGTTATTTGAAAAGAGTACGGAAATTAAATTCTGTAAGTGATTCAGGTATTTTTTTGTCCTCACTAAATGCTAATCCTACTGGCCTTGGTAGAGTATGTTGGTAAGGGAAGTGGGGGAAAATAAATAGCAATAAGGGGACAGAACTAAGCTCTGCTCTGAAATGACATGTTAGCGAAACCCTCCAAGGGGCAAATTACCACTGAGTCCTGATTGGCTTCCTCAGTTCTCACTGTTGAACAAGGACTCGGGCATCCTGATCCATGGTTAGCTATTCCATTATGTACTCAAGTTTATACGAACCTTTTATATTTACATCTAAACGTTTCATCATAAGCATTTTGCAAAAGGCTTTTGGGTTCTGGCTTCTTTTCCCACCCACTGTTTAAATTAAGCCTGGGATCTGAAACAGTCCCAGTGATGGAAGCCACTCATACTCCATCCGGTGTCCCCACGTTCCTGAGTTTTGTGGTCCATGTGGAATTAGGTCGATACACCCGGGGGAAGGCTGCTATGGGAGGATTTGTCGGGGAACAGTGGTCTAGATTGATTTTCTGTGGTTTAGCTAGATCGACTTAATACAGGAAAAAAAAAATTAAGCACCTCTTGGCAGAACTATATGTTCTTTGTCAGGAAACGGGGGGGGTGGGGAAGATGTTCTAGAATTAGATCATTTAAGTTTTATTCTCTGTGTTATTGTCATATGAAATCATCATCAAGTATAAAATAAAAAGCATAACATTTTTTCCTAAGCTTTTTATTTAAAAATATATAACTTGTGTTTCTACTCATCAGGAAAATGTTGGCACTGGAGTTTAAACGGGTTGATCTTACTGTGTCATGAGAAGGCTTACCGAGCACACTCCACTGTTTTTATAAACGGCACTTTACTTTCAAACTTGAGACCTTTTTGTTTCAGTGGAGAATGAAACGTTAAATTAGTGGTAAAGAAAGGTCACTTATTTCTTAAATAATGGCATAATTAAATATAGTTTAACACTTTATCAGTAGCTGGAATCATATTAGTAAGACAGAAATTTTAAAAAAAAAACTTGTATTGTTAAATATCTTGAGTCCTCATTGTAACATTATCTTGTTTTTTCAAATTAAAAACAGTAGTGAAATAGCATGGAGAAAATAGTACCATTTAACATTTAGTAATCTACAACAAAAAGGCATTTGCTATTTCCATTTTAAAAAGGAAATATTTACCTTTCGTATCTGGTTGTTTGTTTGAAAAGGTTGTTGTCAGTCAAAAGAAGTGTAGGGAGGTCAAATAACAAGGACAAACCCCATGGAGCTAACAATCTATAGTTTCCTCTTGGGGCATCTTTGTGCTTCAGACTGTGGAACATCTATAATACAAGTTAGTGGGGGTGGATGCCAGCATGGGCCTGAGCCTACATCACCCTAGGATTCAGGCACGACTAGGTGGCTTATAATGCCATCTTGTCTGGGTCCAATGCAGGAGGAGGTTCCCGAAAAGAACTCATCCTCAGGGAAGAGAAAGTTGAGTAGCACAGACAAGAGCTGTCCTTGGGCAATGGACATTCCTTTCTTAGTCCTCGGTCTCACGTTTAGGTGGGGGAAGGGAGGGTGCAGCACAGCGATAAGAAAAAAAAATTCCTGTGGGACAGGGCACAAGACAGCACTGATAGATTTGGGGGCATTTAACTGGCAGTTTGAGCAGTTGCTCGGAACAGTGGCAGTGTTGAGAGGTGGCAAGCGAAGCTTTAAAAAAAAGCCCAAGTGACTTTGGAAGCTTTCATTCCCACAGAAGGTAGCAGACAGGGAAGAAGAAAAGTATGTGGCTTGCAAACATAAAAATATCCACTGGCAGCTCCGCAAACTCACTGGGAGGAAAACGTAATGAGAGCTAAAGTTTCAAGGGCGCAGAGGTAAAGAGAGAATGAAGGCAGATCTTGGGAGAGCCCCGGTCACACCGAGCTAGAAGCCACGCTTAATCTTGCCAGATTTCCTCCCCAGTGGAGGAGAACATCAAGACAGGTGATTGATTGCTGAAAGAGAGCGCACCAAGTTTTTGACCCTGGCTTCCTGTTCTAGCCATCAAGATGTAATGGAAATTTTGACTCTGTGGACATTGTTGGCAGAATTATACTGAAAATGATGAATTTCCATTGAAAGCCTTTTTCTTTTTTTCCTCTCAGAGACCTTCCTTTAAGTCAATTAATTCCTAGGCTAATTTTTTTTTTATGTATCATGATTATTTCCCCATTTTTTTCCATTTTATTTTTAATGTTACTGAAGTTGCTTCAATCAGATTCTTTTTCAAGGAAAATTCTAATTGATATTTTTTCTTTGTAAGTTTATATTGAATTTTAGCAGTTATAGCCTCTGCCATATTTTTAATTTTAACTAAATTTGGTTTTCTTATGTTAACTTTTATACATCTAAAGAATATCTGATTCTCCTATCAGTTTTAATAAATGTTCACCGTGTATACTTTTAGTCATATTATTTTGTGTAGATTATTTCTACTGAAAATAATTACAAGTTGCAAATAAGACTGATTGTTGGAGTTTATTTCTTGGAGCAAAGATCACTGGTAGGGTCAAGCGCGGTGACCATATTTTTGTAGGGCAGGGGAAATTTATCTTGCTTGTCTGAGGGAGAGTCCGGGCATGAGGTTAAGGTGGCTATTTCTCATTTTGCCTCATGTTCTAAGGTGGGGTTCACAGAAATCTGTAGTGGTGTCATGAAGAAAACACTAGACAATGGAATAAGTGATTAACATACTGTAGTTGGAAGAGCACCAAGTTTGGAATCAGAAGATCTTGGGCTTGTGTTCTCTCCCTACCAGATATAATTCTAAAGTCCTCTTTGAGAATAAGTTTCCTTCGCTGTAAAGTGGTGTCATCTTTCTTAGTGGCTGAAGGACCATTGTGAGACTCATAATAATATATGTAAGACCATTTCATCAACAGAGTTTAAGCCCAATGCAAGGTAATAATAGTAATAGTAACTGATCATAATGATGAGGACACCTTTTTTTATCAAACCCAATGTCTTTGTATCAACTTGAATTTTACCTTTTCAGAGAGACCTTACACGACTCGCTCAACTAAACTACATTCTAAACTACATCGCTCAACCTCATAACGTTCACAATTTGCAGTCACTCTTTTTGACCTAATTTGTCTGTCTTCCTAAAATGTAAGTTCCAGAAGGAATAAGCCGATGTCTTTTTTGTCGTCGTTGCTGTCCCCATCACATCCCCAACATCTAGTCCAGAACCTGGCTAACAGAAAACACTCATTACACCTATTTTAATGATAATGTGCATGTACACATAAACGAATCTAGGAAAATATAATCAAATGTGTCCTATTTATAAAAAACTGATTTAAATCACTGAAAGTGCTAAATTCAGTTTTTTTTTGAAAAGGCAAAGAGAGAGAATCTACGTGCCTATCACATTTGCATGATTCTTAGATAGTTTAGGTGTTTAAATAGGATTATTGCTTTTTTTCTCCCAACTCGCAACTGGAAATTTAGGATGAAATCAGAAAAAGCAAACAATTCCCACTACTCTTAGAATCGCAATATGGCAGAGCCTGAAAGTCATCAATTTAGCGAGTTTTAGAGCTTCTTCCATGCCATCCTTCTGAGAAGCAAGGAAGCTGAGCCGCAGAGCGTTGAACTGAGTCGCTTGGCATCAGTCACATGGACCGTAAGTGGCAGGGCTGGGCTGCAGCCCCGGGAGACGCCATGCCACCACTGGACTTTGCAGATGACTGAACACACACAGCTTTTAGCAGTTCAGCTAAAAGTCTTATATTTAGTGCAGACTTATAATTATTTCTTTGTTCAATAGCTCAATGCTGTTTATAGTTGGTTATAGCTTTTAAACTTTTTTTATTATTATTAAAGTTCTTTTCCATTGGGTTTATCTTTTCAATACTTAATAAATTATTAGCTGCCACCAGCATCTGCTATGTTCAGCAAGGCTACTATTAGTCTTTAATTCCTCTTAGTTACCTCCATTTGTTTTCTCTTTGAGGACATCACATAAAAGAAAATTTACTTTTTAAAGAAATGCTATTTTTATTTTTAGACTTGAAAGAAAATTTTAAAATGTGGCCCTTTTCCCTCTTAAAATGTATGCTATACCAAGAAATGGAAGTTATATTGCCTCCTGATTGCAAACATCTATTTCGTAACATAATACTCGAATTATTAAAAATGCTTAAAACATGTTCTTAAACAATGAAATGTAACTTTCAGCACACTGGCTTCAGGAAGGAAATAAATATGTCCATATAAGTAATTTAAAGAATGTAGACTTTCTCTAAATTTAACAAAGAGAAATATGATAACTAATTAAGGTAAAATGAAAGTCCGGTGAAGAAAAAGGAGATTCTGGTTAAGAATGAAATCCTGATAATTTTTAGCTATTTAGTTATTAGCATTTTCTAAGTTATTCAAATGTTCATGTTCTTTACAAATATTTGGAATAGGTAGAAACAGTTACAGAATTTCAGAGGTAGAAAGGCCAGATTCCGTGCTCCCAGCTCCGGTTGGTTTGTAATGAGGGCTCAGCGTACTGTGTGGAGAGAGACTCCGAAGCTGAATGTGGGCACAGCGATAAGGACCGTGATTGATTCGCCCTGTCATCCGACGGGGAGAAAGAAGCAGTAGTGCCAGGTCCTTAACGCTGCTGCATTTGGTTTACTGTTCTCTGTGCTCCTTTTGATTTTTGTGAAGTCGAATGAATACCGAGGACAAGTGAACTAATTTATCCCAGGTCACACAATTAGGCTGAAGGAAGCCGGGACTAGAATCCTATGTACCTGAACATCAGTTCGGTGTTCTTACCGCTGGAGAGTCAGGGCTCTCCTGATGTGACAATAATTCTCTCCAGTGTTGGCAAACAAGATTGGAAGGGTGAGAAGTCAGTATTATGAGACATTTTGTAATGTATCGTAAATGATTAGAAATTGACACGTTTTTGCATAGAAAGGTCAGTAAGATATGAGCTGGGAAAGGACTCTGGGATAGCTTATGAAGTACGCACCATATTGTGAGTGTATCGGTGAGTCATTGGATGTACTTCAAGAGTACATATATCCACACCCTGGCTTAAAATAACTTTTTAACAACTGTCTTTTATAATTGCAAAGATCTACTTTTGGTTTATTTGTTTTTGCTGCTAAACAGTAATTAAATATAATTACTATGTTGATAGGAAAGCAATCATTTGGCTAAAAAAGGCACTTCATACAGTCCAATAATTTAGATTTTCTGTCGAGTGAGCACAAAAGTAGCATATTGATAAAAATCAGCATTTTATCTCTGTCTCTCTCTCTCTCTTTCTCTGTAGTATTTTGAGACTATTAAAGAGTGAGTAATGGCCTAATTGTAGATGTTAAGAAAATAATGGAGAAAATAAATATGGCTATTACATTAAATATTAGTCTATTTAATTTAGCAAAAGTTGTGTTCTTGTTCAGGAAATAATATTTTAATGACTGTTGGGTGAAACTCATTTTCAAGGTCAAGAAATTAGGCAAAAACAAAACTCCATTACTTTTGCAAAAGAATGAAAATTCAATAGTTTATATTTCCATAATTGATAACTATGATAGCTCTAATCTATGGCCCAAAGAAGAAGAAATTTTATAAAAATTAAGTATTTTACAAAGCTCCATCAGCCAGTGACACCTGAAAATCAGGGGCTGCGAGGACAATGGAGAAGTGTTTCCCATAAAAAACTAAAAATTAGAACATGAAAACTGTAAAACAAAGGAATTATGTGTATTTAACATGGAGAATCCTTTTTCTAGTACCATTATTTTAAAATGGAACAATGATCATTTTAAGATGATACATATTACACATTTTGGGGAGAGAAACAGACTAGATGAGCTTCCCAAGGACTCTAATTATGTAGAATTATGGGCAAGTGAAACACGTCTTTGGGCCCATTTTAATCATTTGATATATTTGCCATGTAACATAATATTAAAACAAAAATTAGAAAGAAATTAATGTGCTAATAAAATTCAAGTAGAACTGGTTAAATGCTGAGGTTCTGGATAGACCAGAAACCTAAAAATGTATTTTGAGGATGTAGAATTATAATGGTGTTAGAAACATAAAGTGGCATCAGAAATAAATGTATTGTGGCTACAGAAAAATTCCTGTTAATGCAGGAAATACAAAATGAAAATAATCTCTTGTGTATCCAATTCAAGCTTTCTCACTTTGTAGACACAGTATGACTGGAATACTCTAGAATACCAATGGCACTTACAACCTAATCAAAAAAATGTTTAATTCTTTAGGTCTGTCTCATTAGAGGTGAAATATAGAGATTGCTAAAGTAGACGTGAATCCATTTTACAGATTCCAGGGTAAGGAGTGTTGCAGTCAGGGCCACATCAGGTGTTGGATGAGGCACGGATGAGAACAGCCTATTCACAGAGGGCTTCATAAATGGCCGCGCATGTAAGAGATGGATGTGTAGGCTCATCTCTGGGAGCAGAAGGTACCAGGTCAGGATGTTTAGATGCACGGATAAAATCACAGTGGTTTAGGAGAGACAAGAAAAGACAAAGGGCGGCATGGAGAAGAGAAGGCATGCTAGGAACCTCTCCATTCAAATGCTTGAAGTTGAAAGCTCTTCTGGGCACTGTCACTCAGCACTCCTGCGGCCTGGACACACTGTTGACCGCTCCCTCCCCCAACGCTTTTAACTCATGGCTGGAACATTTCTCAGGAGCAAAGCCATTTTTAAAAAGTTGATGGAAAAGTATTAATTTGGGTACCTGAAATGTTCCTTATTTATTAGGTATATTCTGACAAAGGGAAAAATAGCTTGCACTTTCAATAACAGGAGAAGTAGAATAAGTGAGGTCATTGCCATTACCTATCCCTCCCCAAGAATGTTAATGGGTCACAAAGGCTCATTCTTCAGTTCTGTAAAAGTTGTCTCATGTGCCTCAACAAACATGGCATTTTTTGGAGCCCCTGTCATCAGAGGTTCTCAAATTCGTATGTACGTGGAAAACTTGTTTCAAGTGCAGACTCCTGGGCTCTTATCTCCAAACATTCAGATTCAGAAGGCCTCAAGAATTTGCGTTTCAAACAAGTGCCCCTGGTGAACCTCATACAGGTAAGCTGGGGATCACACTTTGGGAAACACTGCCCCATCGTAAATTCTGCTTTTTCACTTTTTAAGCGGTAGCAAATCTTATTTAACAGACCTCCTGATGTTAGTTCTGAAAAGCAAGTAGATTACCACAGATTCAGCCAGAGATAAACGATCAAAGCGTAGTGGGGAAACCTAGTTTTCAAACACATGTTCAGGTAGATCTCCAGAAAGGGATCTAATTATCTACCCAGAAAAGCCTTTGCGCCTGTCCACACTCCATGCACTACCCAGTTTGGACAGAAGTCCCTTTAGGTTGTCCTCCGTCTTAGGAAGCCCACATTAATGTTTTCCAGATTTTTACCTCTTTGGTGATAGTATAGAAATGTAATCATCATATATCATTCTGGCCTTTTCTTCAATTACTTTTTTGTTCTGTTCTTTCTTTAAGTCTTCACAGGCAAGCCAGAAAAGCAGGTTCTCTTCACTATATTCTGTTCGGAGGAACTCTCTGAAAAGGTTTCTTCCTGCTGGGGCCTTCATCATCTTGTCAAAATTTTGAGACCAGGACAAGACTTCATCTGAAGTGGGGTTTTGGCTGCAGAGACAAAACGGGGCCATTTATCAAAGGCGACTTTGACCTGTGAATAATACTAGCCCAGGTGGAAGGAGCAGATAAGAAATGCTATGCAGTTGCTGCCATCTAGTGGTCATTGCCGGTCATTCCAGCCTGATGTGGCAAATATCTGCCAGAACTAGATTAGTTATTTTGGGGTATTGACAAAAATTTGTGTTAAGTGCAAGCTGCATGTTAGGGAGCCAGATGTTCAAATAGCAAGGGGCTATACACATCTGTATATGGTCATCATAAACTAATGAAGCTTGGAAATGTTCAAACGTTAATATAGTCCAAGTTCATAGAAATAGTTTATACATTGAAGGGCAAACTGAATTCTTTGTATATGATGTAGATTTCTATTTTCAAACTATAAGATATGTTTTCTCTTTTAATCTCTGGTAGCTATTTTTTTCACTTATCATTGGAGTTAAAATAAGAATACATTGTGTGCACCTCTCACATACTTTCCTAAACTTGAATAATTATTCTATTAAATATGAATGGTTACCCATGAATGGAATAATCACAGTTACAAAGCACAGGTCCTTTATAATGACACTGAGGACATTTTAGATATTTATATTCAGGGTTGCAGTGACTTTTCCTGCAGAAGCCACCAGTTATTACTCCCTTTGCTTATATAATATCAAAGTGGATGAAATAAATTGGAAATTCTTATGATTCTAATCTTGCTTTCCTATTTATTGGTTTATTTAAAAATTTTCTAGCCTAAAATACATTTGGTCAAATAATGTGTGTGTGTGTTTGTGTGTACAGCTTTCTGACCAAGTATTTTAAATCGACTTTTACTATTCCAAATGTCGGAACTTCCTTATTCATTTAAAAAAAAAATTTAAGGAGAAAAAATTACTCTAAAGCATCAACATTAAAACCTTCTTACAAGAAGAAAAAGAAAGCACCATAATTTATAAAGAATAATCTACTTGTGTTTTGATTATTCTGTAAATATAGTACTGCACTTCAACTTCTCATTTTGGAGAAATACTTGGTTAGAGTCTGTTCTGATGGAAATGGGTCCAGAGCCCAGCTGGGTCCCCTTTCTAGCTGACTTAGGTAATTCCTTTTTTTTTTTTTTTTTTTTTGTTTTAGACTCTTCCCCTATAAAGGGAACGACTTAAAGAAATATTCTCAGAAAAAGAAGTCAAGAATTAAGACAATTGAGGTGGGGGGCTAATTCATGCAACAATCATTATTTTTTGAAAGAGAAAGTCAGGCAGTGTTTTAGCCATCAGTTAGCACAGCTAATAGAAAAACTGACGGAAAGCGATTGCAATCACAGAACAAGGTCTCTCAGAGTGAGTGTGCATTCACTTCACAACACCATTCTGAGGAGTAACAGGAAGCAAGAGCTGATCCTTAAGCAGTGAGCAGATGTAAACAGCATATAAATACCAGACACAGAACTATAATGTGAATCGCACTCACCCTTCCTCTAGGACCTGGATACTCTCCATTTTTGTGGGATGTGTGGGCCTTTCTGCAGTTTCACCTCTTTCTTCGTTCCTAACAGTGAGGCTGTAATGTAGCATAACACTTTATTTTGTCTAGGGAAAACCAATCACTTAAAGAAAATAAAAAATTGCAGGAACATAATTTCACAGAAGAATTTTATTTTCAACTCTGTGAGGGTATGTAGTGTACAGAAAAAGCAATGCCATTTTAAAATGGTAGGGAAGCCCGTGGCAACTGAAAGAAAGGGAATCATTGTTAAATAAAACCACGAAGTAAATAAGGACTCAGAAATGGATACTGCTATACATTCTGGCTTTATCCTTACATAATGAAAATCACTTAAAATCTATGAGATACTTACATAATTATATGCTTAATATTTGATACACATTATTGTGCTACTCTTTGGACTAATGCCGTTTTGACTTTTGGTTAGCTCTATTCATCGTTTGTTTTCCATTTATTTTCCTCCATTGATAGCTAAAAAGATGAAATGCGTCAGAATCTACAGCAGCATTTGCAAAATCTACATCATCCTTCTTTGCAGACCTGGTTTTCTGCCACCAATACTATCATTCTCCATCCACTCGAGTTCGAACCACTGGATTTATATTTGACTTTGTCTTTGCCCTTGCATTCTATTTAGTCAATCTTCAATGTCTCGAGAGGCAAGGCCAGCCACTCTAGGGTTTAAATAGGAGAGCATTGGGTGAGAGGGGTCTCTGGGACATAGATTTGGGAATTCTACAAGATTACAGGAGCTGGGACAATCCCATGGGCTTTAGTAACTCAGAACAAGAAGAATAAGAATTGTCTGGTTCAGGTAAACTGTAGCTGAACAGCATCTTAGGGTGGAAGACTCGAGGTTCCAGATGTAGACTAGACATAATGAGGGAGGTTTGGGAGAAATAATAAAAAGCAGGTGGGGAGGACGGCCCATGGCCTTGGAAAGATCAAGCTACTGAATTAGCAAGCTGATGCCTCTGTTTAGAGACTGAGGAGCTTCCTGCGAGCCTGTCAGAGAGCAAAAGGTAGTCAGATAACAGCTTTTTCATTTGCTCACTCATTCATCTGTTTTCAACAAGGAGAAATGAAAACTATTATTTTTTTAGTGCCTATTATGTGCCAGGCACTGTCCTTTCACTTTTATTTTTATTACCCCCATTTTATAGACAGGCAAGTGAAGCACAGAGCTGCGTGGTATATCGGCCCAAAGTCAGGCAGTAAATGCACAATAATGCTTGAACTTTAAACCAAATTCTGTTAAAGGACACTGGTGTTCTTATTAAGTGCCTATGACAAAACACGCTCTCTGATAAGCATTGAAACAATAAGCTACTTATGTGAATACAGAAAAGAGTCACTAAATATGGTTGTGGTAGAGAGAAGGCTTCTAACAATAGTTATTCTTAATCTGGAAAGTTTGGCAAGGGAAGGTGAGACAATCTTATCATTAATTCATTTTGTTTTCAGGTACAGAGGTGAAGATGGAGAGAATGTAGCAAAGGGAAGAATTTAAGGAAGAGGGGCCAATCTATGACTGAAAGGGAGACTAGATAGTACAATTTAGTTGAGAAAGTTGACTGCCTGGAGAAGAGTGAACCCAACAGGAATTGGAACGGATTTTTAGTCAGAAAAAGGACACCTCAACGAAAAACTAAATAAGATTTAATAATGAAGTAAAATTAAGTTCTTCTTTACCAATTTCTAAGGAGAGTAGTAGATTTATTGGTGTAGAAATGAGCGCACCTCTCACGAAAGGGGTGTGGCCCAAGAATTCTGGAAAGCAGAAACCATAGCCAATTGTCACCCAAATGCCCAGTGACCTGACCAGTGCTCTGCAGGGAGGCAGCAGCTCCAAGGCGAGACTCCTCAGAGCCTTCAGGGTGGGTTGCCATGGGGGTATGGTGAGCTGGGGTCCAGAGAGAGCAGCACAGTGGTGTAGTCTCTGCATGTGGGGTTGTCTACAGCTTGAAGTGGCCTAGACACCCTGTTCCTGGGGTCGCTGCACATGGAGGTTAGGTGGTGTTGACAGGGAGTCACTACCCTCTCAAAGTGTCTTTGACCAGAGAGCTTCTCTGGAATTTGATGTATTTCCAGTAATCATGAGAAAGTAGGTGGGAGGAGGTTGACAATGTTCTTTAAAACTTCCGGGAGAAAGTAATGATGCCAAATGTATAAAACATGCAAATTTGTAAATTCTAGAAAGATCATATTTAAATAGGAAATTAATACTCCTTCTGCCAAGCTTTAGTGAGCTTGTGTGTGTGTGTGTGTGTGTGTGTGTGCGCGCGCGCACAGTAAGGTACTAGAACGAGACTAGAAAAAGAGCTCGCGTTCGCTGATTAAATAATACTTGGAAATGTATTTTTGTTATATTTCTACACAAATGCAGTGTGACACACAAACACAAGTATTCTTCATTTTACGCGTCCTTGAAAAAAATTTTTTCTCCATTGTGTCTTTGCTGTAGAGCAACAAATCTGGAGTCCACACGCATGACTGACAAGTTTCTGAACATGAATTCTGGCTCTTCTGTCTGTTTCTATGATATTTACAAACATCCCAAATGCCACCATATTAGAGTGATCATTATGAAATATTGGGTTGTGTTTATATCTTTCATTTCTACAGATGGTAAAATATGGACACACATTTGTGCTAAAATGACTTATAACAGACATCCACTAAGTGCTTAACTGTTCACCGTTTGCTTCATTTCTTGATCTAATATTGGACCCAATATTGTCCTGTAGGAAGGAATTAACCTTTACTTATCAACCAGTGTCCTTTTAATCAACTGTCCTTTAGTACTGTTCTTAAAAATTTGGTTTCAAAGTTTCAATTATTAAGAACCACTGATAATGCCATTTAAGATTAAATAGAGAAAATGACAGGAGAGTTGGTACTAGATAGTTTGCCATCTATGTTTTTGTAATGACTAGAATTTGCCCCTGTTTCACTTGGTCCTGCTGTAAGTAACAAAGGTTTTTTTTAAGGTAATAAATTGCAGGAAATATTTGCTTTAGATCAACATATACATATTCTAAGTGCTCTGAAAAGTTCAACAGTAGTGAGAGGTCATGCAGACATCACATATTTTTTTACTTTTACAATGTTTGTAACATTTTATACAAACGTTTCTACTTTTTAAACAAAGCCTTAAAGAGAACAGAATGCATATACAATGGTTACTGTGGGAGTCTTGATCAAAGCTGAAGTATTTTATAGAAGAAAATGCTAGGCTAAGTATATGAAAATAAGCGTTCAAAATCCCCTTAGAAATGTTTTAGGATGGTGACTTCGAGAAGGGAGAAATACATTTGGTATTTCAAAAAATAAGCAAATATACTCTGTGCAAGGACAGATTTTGTTGTTGTTGTTGGTTTGTTTACAGGGGAGTCTAAACGGTGGGTGGGGAAAATTACTGGCTGCCCATGATAGGGTTCACCTACTGATTTGTCATCATGGAGACATGTGGGGCCTATTTTGGAAGACAGTCCACTTTTGTAAAAGGAACAATTGGTTCTTAGGGAGAACCCTTGAAATGGTTGTAAATAAGATGAAAATTTGCAGTAGCCATGGTAACTCTGGGATAGAGGCCAATTATAAAATTACATACATTTACACAAAAACTCCACTGAGGAATCAATAAGATGCTTAAATTTAATACAACATGATATCAAGGTTCCGGAAAGAACCACTGTCATTGGTAAAGCAGATACAATTGAATATTTTAATAATCTCATATATGATATCAGGTTTTCCTTTTTATTTTAACAGCTTCTACCTCAAATTTCCCAGTGCAAAAAGGGAATCAACATCCTTCAGGTTCTGAAAAAGAATTGGTAGGTTATTCTTTAAATGTTTCATTTTCCTCAGTCAAAATACCATGGTAAAATAATTCAGTTTTATTTAGTAGTCAACAATTTACAATTATGTCTAAACACCTGGTTTCTGCAGCACTGCCTGGGCTGGAAATTCAAGATCAGTAAGAAAGAGGCTCTGAGCTTGAGGAGTCCTGACAGGTAAATAAGCACCTCACAGTGTTGCATGAGAGCTAAAATAGAGGTTGCATATGGTGTTTCTTAGACACAGACGCGGTATCCAAAATTTGCATAAAACAATTGAGAAGGGCTTCACGGAGGTAATGATTAAACTGGGTTGAACAATGAGCAGGTGTTTGCCAGATGGAGACTGGACACAGGGGCATTCCAAGTGGGGGGGGGGCGTGAAGCTGGAAGTTGTAAAAAGCCTGATATAAATGTAGAACAAAATGGGCAAATCAGATATTTCAGGGTGGGATCAATAAATTACATTAGGCAGTGAGGTGGGGTGATGGAGCGGTTTCAGCAAAACCATGAGGGGATCCAAATCTAGGCTATGCCTTTTTAAAGATGAGTTTGGCTTTCCATGCTTTATTTTCCTCATTCCTAATGGGGATAATGGTAGCAACCTACTTAAACACACAAAATTATGAAGCAAAGACTAAAAACTTATGACAAAAAGGAAAATGATTGCACATGCTTAATCAAATGTAAGGGCCAGTGGGTTGCATATGACAATGATAATTCCTTTTTTCCCAAAAAGCTTTTTATTTCAACCCAAAGAAATAAAGACTCACACCTTGCCATTATTATAAAACACTTTCTCACATTACCTTACTACTTCCTCACGGCAGTTCTGTGAGTTGGGCAGGGGATTTGTTATGAATCGCCCCCCTTTTACCGAAGAGGAAACAGTCACCGTGGTTGTCTTACACAATGCCCACTCCTAACACATAACAGAACTAGCACTGGAACTTGTGTCTTCTGACTTCTGGTCTCATGCTCATTTTTGCTATGCAACGCTGCTTCTCCTTATATAAAAGAATTAAGTGTGGTATTTTACCCTTTAAGTTATCTACAAAAGTTGATTGCTCTTACATGTTTGAAAAGGGTCAACCTATCGCGAACCAGTGTATTGAGTCCAAATGCCCCCCCCACACCCCATGGGCATCGTCCCACGGCTATCAGTCTGTGGTAAGTTACTGCCCAGAGGACTAAATATACAATAGATACTGGAGAGGAGCAACTTCTCAGGTCCCTGGAGTTGAGATTCCCAGGAAGGAGTTGTGACAGAAGGTTTTGACAGCAACGTCTGGACGAGGAAGCGAAGCAGCGCTGCCCGCAGACCAGGTTTTGCAATTGCAAAGAGCCTCCCTGGGAAGGACAACTTGCTCCCATCCGCACACAGGACTTTGGGGAGACGGGAAGGAGAAGGGCACTGAGGCACGCTTAGGAAAGACCACAAAGGGAAGAAAAAGGCACCAGAAGGTGGCGCCGTGACCATATGCCACCCAGAATTTCACAGGTATAAAAACTCAGTTATAGTCAAACTATGACTTGAACCGTGTCGTTTTCCTTTATACATTTTGGTAAAACAACTTCGTTTTTGAATGGAGTGTGTGGGGATTGGATTGGTGGAAATGTTATACAACATTTGTCTAAATAAAACATTGCCCCTATGCATACTCCCCCACCTTTTTAAAAAAATTAATTTTTTTCCAGTGACATGGGTTAAAGAAATCCTTTATCATATGTCATAAAAGTATTTCATTTGGCTTAAGCTTTTATTTCATAAACCTGAATCTCTCAAAAGTAAAAGAATCTATTAAAAATCTGCCCACTAGGTGGCTATGTTGCCTTTATAAATATAATGTCTTAATTAAATCAGTAAAACTGAAAAGTTTCTGGGAGTAATTACCCTTATTTGGGAAAAAAAATCTATTCTTATGTGTGTGTGGAGTTTTGATAAATGTATATTCTAAGGAATTTGAAAAAAGGCATTCAATTTTTCTGTGAGTGAAATGATCAAACTCAACGGGGATCATTTTAATCATGAGTGGTGTGCATAATTACACCCAGCTTTCCTTTTTGGTATTTAGAAAGTGTTCTGGATACTCCCCTGCCCCAAATCATTTGATTTAGGAATACTTCAGTTTAAAAAAGGCAGGCATAATCCTATTTTAACACTGTAGTGATCTTTTTCAATAATAAATTGTTGTGAACCCTAATGTCTCTTGCCTGGGGTAATATGGAACTTAGGTCACGCATCCTTAGAACATATTAATTAGAAAAGATTTTTAATACCAACAGGCAGGAAGTGTGTGTGTGTGTGTGTGTGTGTGTGAGAGAGAGAGAGAGAGAGAGAGAGAGAGAGAGAGAGAGAGAGAGAGAGAGAGTTTTAGAAGAGCCATTGTGACAGTAGATTCTCCAAACTAAATTCTAGTTGGGTGGTATGGAAACATTTCTCTCTCTCTCTCTCTCTCTCTCTCTCTCTCTCTTCTCTCTCTCTCTCTTTCTTTTATTATTATTATTTTTTTTGATGCATGGAAACCAAAGACTAATTTCTTCATCTTCTTATATGCTCTCTCTGCACTACCAATTTCTATGTGAAAAGATGGGTTTCAAAAATTCCTTTCTTATATTGGTATTGAATTATTTTTATTTTTATTTTTCAATGAGTGGCAGTCAATATTATGTTCCATTAGTTACAGGTATACAACATAGTTAGACATTTATATAATTTATTGGTATTAAATTTTTACTTCAGAGTCCAAGCCATGTATTTAAAGTTTATCAACACACTGATTTGATTTAGACTGCCAACTGCATCAATTATTACAAAGTTGAAATCTGGGTCCACAATGTAAGCTTATGTTTAGTTAAATAACTAAAGCTTCATTTTTGGAATAAACAGGTTTTTGTTTTGTTTTGTTTTGTTTTTTCTTAATGAAAAGAATCACAGGACTGAATACTTCGATGCACTTTATATAATATACACCGAGTATCAGAATCTTCTACTTCAGTTCTCAGGTTGAGTGGAATCCTATTTTAAGCTCTTCCTTCGAAGCACTGTAATTTTCCCTGTAAGTCATAATTAAGTTAGTAGATGCTTTTGTGGGAAAGCAAATATCTTGGATGTGAAAAGGCCAAATGGACTTCTATTGAGTTAGTAGACACTATGATTAAAATTGCATGTAATCATCCAAGTCTTTAAATGCATCAGTTAAGTTGGAGTTCAAGATTCTGTTTTTTGTTAACATGTGTTCCTACCATAAAAAGCAGAATGAAAAAGTTAGAACTCTAGGAGTTGATACTCCGAAGACCAGCTGACAGATGCCAGGATCACTTATCTATCAACCCATTCATTCTTCCGTGTGCATTTTCCAGTTACAGTGTACGTGAATATGTTTGGGATGAGGCCAGGAGCATGCCCGAGAACACTTACGATGGAAGGCAATGACCTTGATCTGTGGGAAACGTAACCCTGGTATATAAAGAACTTACAGCACCCTGGGGATACTAAGGCTGTGTGGCGCATGCTCTAAGAATGCTGGGTTATACCTGTGTTGGTTAACGTGCGAGCTGGGCAGAAATGGCCAGGGGTACAGAATGCAGACGCAGGTTCTGTTGCAGTAACAACAACGTGTTAATGGAACATGCTGAGCATGCAGTGGTCAAATCCCACAAAGTCTAGTAATTTCCTTTCAACCTGAGACTTATGAGAGGGTCAGAAATAATACCTATCAGTAAAGGATTATTCAGGAGGCCCTAGAAGGTACTGCACCCCAGAATGATTTACATGTTGTTATTAATCACATCTTACAGGTGAAGAAACTGAGGCTCAGAGAGATTAAGTAACTTGTCGAAGGTGTCACAGTGGTATGTCACGAAACTGGGATGCATCCAGGTCCGTCTAAGTCCAATGCCATCGTTTCCTCCCAACCCCATGCTGCTCTGGACAGTAGGCTTTATATGAGGAAGACATGTGATTAGGATTTGTGTGTAATTTTTTAAATATGGCAAGACTGCATTTATTTCAAATGAGTTGCATGGAGTTATTATTCCAATTACTTATGGATTTGGTCAATTAAGGTAATTCTGTACATTTATATAATCTATGTTACTTTATACAAAAAATAGCAATGGCAGAAACTTGCTCCCTACTTAGGAACCCATGCTCCAGGCATGAGATATACAGTATAGTATATAGTATATTGATAGCTTAAAAAGACATGAATTTTATAGCACCAGAAATTGCAACATGTACATAACGCAATTAAGCAGAATTTCTACACAATCACTTCCATATTCACAAGAAGTGGATTTTATTGTCTTAGCTGATGAAGGATAAGCAATTATTGAGTAATGTCCTAAAATAACAGGCAGATTTTAATCGGTCTACACTCTTAGACTGTGGAAGAAAGTTAGCTAGGGCTAAAACAAATAATGCAGAGTTTGAATGAGAGGGACACATATAAAGAAGCAGTAATTATTTCAATCAGATGTAGCACAGCTATGACATTTTATAGACAAGGTACGGGCAGCAAAATGTCATAATCTCATTTTTTGTATTATTATTGATTCGGAGAGGCTGGGGGTGGGGGGAGTTCTTAAATATCGACTGGTTAGCTAAGAAATTTGGCCTGGATTTGGAAGAGCTGAATTTTATATTGTTTTAGAAATTGAATAACTTGTTTTGACTAAGTCAAAAAGGGAACCCTAACGTTCCTCAAACTGAACCCTGACCCCAAAAGACCATGGTGCCTCAGAACCCCTGAAGAGGGGCACACTCATTTTCTCCACCGGCTGCTTTTTTCTGTGAACTCTTCCTCCTGGTGTGCCTTACGGAGAAGCTTGATGCCCACCGAGTTCACCGAGAGCCTTCCAGATGGCCAGGTGACAAGGTGCTTTACAATTCTCGTTGCATTGGACCTCCCTGGCGTATCTGCGACGTCGGTCGTTCCCACCTTTGTGCAACTCTGGACTCCCCTGGCTTCTGTGCCACCCCGATGCCATGTCTTATGTCCTTCTCTGTGCCCCCTGTTTGCAGAACTCCCACCGCTTTTTACTTAAGCATTGGTATTTCCCGAAGTTTCAGTCAAGCTCTTCGCACTGGCCCGTCATTCTCCTCTCCTGTGTGCTACATACTGATGACTCCCAGAGTGTTCTATCTAATAGAGAATTGCCCTTTGCGCTTCAAATTCATTTCCACAACTAACTCTTAGGTGCCTCCAACAGAGCAAGTCCAGCTCATCATCGTACCCCGGCCCAAACAGCCGCCTATTCTAGTGTTCTCTCATTTGATGGGATCGCCATCAACCCACCACCCAAGCAAGCAATTTCCCCTCCTCTTTTTCCTCTATTGCAAATTCTTGACAGTACACCCTAAGCACTTCTCGCCATTCCTTTTATTGCCTCTTTATTCTGGCTATCTACCTATATATCTGAATTGACATAATATTCTCCTCTCTTTTCTTCACATCCTTCTTTCCACTGGTGATCTAAAAACACTGCAATATGACACTCAGAAAAATATGCCTTTACAGCAAACACAGTCAAAAAGACTTCAATGGTATGCCTTCGATGGAAAAGGGGCAAGGCGTTCTAATTCTGGCAGTTTTCCAATAGATAGCACTCTGATCACATGTAACAAGGACCTGGTAGAAGAAGCCTGAACACTAAGCTTGTCTAGAGGGTAACCTGGGGAGTCATACCAAATATTCAGGTCTAGGTTCGATTGCTTATTGAGAATCTTTTCCCTGGAGAGACAGGGAGAACCTGGTAAAAGCTAAGGTAAGGAAGTACGACGGTACCAGGCGATAATAAATTACGATGTGTGAATTAAAAAAATACATGACATTCATCCATTAGGTCTGCATTCCTGGTGTCCACTTTTTGGTTTTGTGTATATAGCCTGGGAAACCCGGGTTCATTTAGGCAGGTAGCTTTCAATTTCGTGATTTTAAAATTCATGTAAGTTCTAGAAACTATTAAGGAAATTTACCTTTGCTATGGTGAGATGGAGTCTCAGAACTGTAGAATTCTTTGTAAGTGATATTTATGACGATCTGGTTACTAGTACTTTGGAAGTTCTGTGCAGCTAACTTACGTTCCCACGTGCGACGAATCAAATCTAGGTACAGAGGAGACTCTGCTCACTGGCGCCTCAGATGAAATGGCCCACCTCGCCTGTGTGAGCAGATTTATTTCCAGGGGCGCTTTCTTTACCATGGAGCAGACATGGATTTGTTTTTCCTTTCAAAAAATATCCTCTGGCTTTTAAAGCATGCATCTTAGTATTTCCATTGGCAGAAGGCTAAAATGTGACAGCGTCAGAGGATAAAATAGGACATTATTTTTGCACTTTTGAATTATAGAGGCTGTGGTAACTCTTAAAAATGGAGGAAAAGGCAACCAAAAGCATGTTTATGAAGTGCTTAACATTTACTTAGATCTGTCCCATGGTCTGGGAACTCTGGGAACCGATGTGTTCAAATTTTAGCTTTCACAGGGATAATTTACTAAATTCACTGTGACCAATTTCTCCTGAGAAGAATGAAGGCTATTCGATGCGGGCCAAATCTTGTAGGCAATGCACACTAGTGCATGAGTTTGCAAAGCGAGAAACTTTGGAAATCATTCCCTTCAAATCTGGAACTGGAAAGCTCGGAAGTGTCATGTCAAAGTGGATAAAGCCATGGACCGGGTATTAAAGGAGTTGCATGTTAGTCCCACTTCTACCACAAATGAGCGTAGTGACAGGAGGCAAGCCTTCAGTTTCCTTATCTGTAAAATCGGACACAGCATTTTCCAAACATTAGTTTTTCAGGGCAGCCATTTTTTCTTCCAAACAAAAGCTTATACACAGGTCTAACATGTAAAATGGCTAAGCACAGAACCACTCCCTTAGAAATAGAAAGTGGGGAGCCCAGGGCTGTGGCCCGCAACACTTGCCCCCCTTCGCCCCCTCCAGAATCATCCCCCCACCACCACAAAACGGCATGAGAAGCCAGTGGGGGCATTTAGAGAGATGGTAGCAGAAGTCTTGTGAGCTCTAATTTTTTATGACTAAACATGGAAATCTGTCTTGCTTTACAGGACACCGCCAGGAGCAATGAGGAATTAAAGCAGGGATGGATTAGCACCTAGAGAGTTTACTTGAAAAAAAAAAATAGCCCGGGTTATTTTAATATAACCTCTGAGCTTAAGATGGGGATCGTAAGAATATTTGGAAATTAGCTTCAAGCTCGAAATAACTTTGGATAGCTCCACCTTTCTACCTCCTTTCTGAGGCACCTCGTTTTTGGTGCGCAAACAACAGTTTCTAATTTGCAACACACTTTCACACAGGCCCTCTCACGTGCAAGTGTCTGAATGACCTCAGTGATTCCTATTGTCCCGGTAATGGCAATTTCGTGAGGAGCCCACACATCTTCCAAAGGTTTCCTTCTCACATAGAAGAGGAAAGAGAGTTAACTATCTGCAGAATCGGGTCATTCCATGTGAATCCCGATACAAGAGGAACATTAAGTTTCGAGCATGGCAACCTTGAACCTTCAGACGAGCAGTCTTGACATGGCTGTCTCTCCTCCTGGTGGGGAACTGCTTTGTACTATGTGCAAAAGTATAAACACTATTCATTCTATGGCCAAGACTCAGACTTCCATGACTCACGCGTTTAACACAGGTTAAACGGTCTAAACTCTCGTTTTGACTTCTTGAAATGGAGGGCTGTGGGGAGAAGTTGGACACAGAAAGAGATGGATCTGAGGAAGGAAGTGGTTCCATGACAGGGACAAAGACCAGATCAGCTTAATTAGTCATTCCTTAAAAAAAAAAAAAAAGGTTTCCTTTTTTAAAATTTCACCAAAATTACTGGAGTGACATTAGTTAATAGTCACCATACTGTTGTCTCTATGTCTGTGAGTTTTTTGTTTTTGTTGCTTTCAGTTTTATATCCACATGATGAAAGTAATAATAGAATCTATCCTCTCACTTCTTCCGTCTGACACTTATTCTGCTTAGCTCATGTAGATATCAAGGTTACATCCATGTTGTCGCATGTTGTGAAGTAAGCCCAAACTTTTTAGATTTGTGAAGGAAACTGTGGAAATATCCAGCAGTTATGTACTTACTTTCTGTATCATCCCTCCCAAAGAAAGCACAGTGATAATTTTATAAAGATAAATTTAAAAATAAGAAAGGAGCTGATGATGGAATATGAATGAGAAATGTAAATGTGAGGGAAGCACTGTATTGTTTAAAAAACCCATAACCTGTGAGGCATTTATATTTATGACTTGATAAATTTACTTTCCTAGCACTCTGTTTCCTTAAAAGGAGGTAAAATCAGCTACATGACAACTTCTCCTATTTACAAAATGACAGTTATTTCATATTTTGATTTCTAACTTTTTCCCTCTAAATTACATTTTTTAGTGTTTCTTTTTGTTCTGCCCCTTTGACCTCGCCTGGCAAATTTGAAAAACATTTCTTTCTTTCTTTTTTTTCTACTCTAATAAACCTTTACAAGTTTTTTTTTTCCTAAACTCAAAAATACATAAGTAATGATATTTTAAAAATGAATGTGTAAAGGCCATTTGCAATGAGATAACGTAGTCACAATTAATATCCTTAGTTCAGGACAGCTAACTTTCATTGTTTCCATCAGGCTGTTTACATTAGAAATTACCTCTCATTTACCATATATAGAAGACATGTAAATGTACAGATCGTGCATTTTATGGCCTAGAACCAGGCACCTATGGCTCACTGCTGCTAACACAGTTCTCAACAATGATAATCTAGTCCAGAACTAAGAGAACACTCATCTAAGCACCACATATCTGGGGTCCAAATACACATCACCCTAAAGGTGTGGAAAGCTAACACAACTCCCCAAAGCTGTTCTAGATCCACAGTCTGTGTTCTGTGACAATCTGATGCTCATGAGTTCATGCTGAATATTTTGTTTTTTAATGTGAATTTTACAAATTAATAAAAGCAAGTTCTTGCTAAATATCTGTCTGACAGCAAAGAAGTACAGTGCAACAAAACTTCAGTACTCTATTTGTTTTGGTGTTTTAATCCTGAAGCAATTCAAAAATGAATCTTGGTGAGTAAATAAAATCATATACTGATCGCTGGAACATGGCATGGTGCAAATGAGAAACAGAAGTATAATTCTCAGTACTGTGTAACAATGCATTTGTGATTTCATACAGAATTTAAATAAAATGGCTTTCCTTTCCAACATACTTTATATTATATCCACGAGCTGATTTTTTAAATAAACATTCTTTCAAGCCAGCTCCTCTTTAAAGAGATTTTATTTTTCCAATATGAAATGTTCTCTAGCCCAGTGAGCTCTTATTAAATGCATACTATGTCCAGGCAGTGTTTTTCAGCTCATTTGTGTTTTGTCTCATCTAATGTTCACAACAACCATGTGAGGTAGGGATTCTTATTACTGTCATTTGACAGATGAGGAATCTGAGGACATTAAGTAACTTGCTGAAGGTTACACAGACAGTGATGGATGAGGACAAGATTTGAACCCAGGCAAGTCTGACTTTAGAACCACCATATTAAGTCGCTACACTATATTTCATTAATTAAGACAAAATCTTGATGCGTTCCTTAGGAGTGATACAGAAAAAAAATTACATCATTTTATTAAAATATATTCTCCCCCTAGAACTCTATTTCCTCCATCTGAAACAGTTACGACTTAAGAATGAAAGAAAAGGATCAAATATAGTCGACTTCCCCTAACAAAGAATCATCATCTGGGAAGCAATTGTGATAGTTATAAACACCACTTTAAGCCTTCTAAATTACTACAATATCTGATGTTTTCTGGGAATGAAGTTTTCTAGAGGGGCCAGAGCTCATTGAACACCAAGGCTACCACAGTAGTATGACACATTTCATTTTCTGTTTTGGCCACAATGATAGGACATCAAGCCACCATACCACAACAATAACCTTGATGGATGCTGGGAAATTACAGAGATCATATATGGGAAGCTGACTCAAGCATTTGGGCCTTTCTTTATGGTTTTGAAATGGTTCGTGGAGATCCAGAAGACTGCCCCTAATCCAGAATATCCACTTGCGAACTGGGTTTTAAAGGACCCTGAAACATGGGTCTGTGGAAAGTTCCATTTAGTCTAGCATTCCCCTGAGGAATCTCATCTACATGTATCTTAGGACTCCTCTGGGTCTTACTGATTTTCTCATTTGAGGGCATTTTGGGAATTTGAAACTGGAGCAGGTTTTCCGAAGTGCCTGAATCATGGACAAGATCTTAGGAATCAATTTTATCTCTTCATCGTTTTGCCAATGAGGAAGCCAAAAAACAGATCACAACTGATGTCACAGAGGCTGTGAGTGATAAAATCGCAATGGAAAGCCGAGCCTCTGGCTTTAAAGTCAGAGTTTTTAATTAACCGCGTTGGCCTTCATACCCATCATAACCCCTGGCCGTTGGATCAGTCGACGTGAGTTTGGCACCTCTTTTTCTGCCTTTATCAGGCTCTCTGACTGCGTTTGCCCCGCTGATTCATCCCTGTGACTGGATGATCAACACCTTACGAAACACCATATAATGTATGTGTTAATGTTAACGTTCTTTCACTGTTGGTAACACTGGAGTATATTGCTCATGTTTAATAAATATATAACCATAATCTAATTTTTACCCATATCTTTACGTAGCATGGAGGAAGGAAAACATGATATAAAATCATTTTTTCATTCTTTACTATCCATTTAAGTGCAGAGTATGAGGAAATAAATCTATTTGGCATATGGAAATGATTGCATTAAGCCGATAATGGTCTCCAATAGTTCCTACGTGTGAAGAAAAAAAAAAAAAGACAGATTGAGAAGTTTGCATGATCCCAAGAACCGACATGCACGTTCCCACTAGTGATTGCGTAGCTCGGGTGTGCGTCACACAGATAACAGCACACGTACCAGGAGCAGCTGCAGCAACAGCACCAGCAAAAGCAACATGTGTTGTTGGGCCTCTGGCTTCCAGGTGCTTGAGACACGGCAGGTGTTCCTTCATTCTGTGACTGCTGCCTTTTTCGCATCTCAGCTACTGTGGTACCCGACTGGCTGAAAAAAAGACAGAAAAGATAAGATATGAAAAATTACAATAAGGATAAGCTGCCTGCGCATTTAGGAGAATATCCTAAAAACTTTGGGGACCAACTTCTGTCATTATCTGCTTACACAAAATTAGAGTAACCATATTACCACATAATCAAAATCAGTTGGTAAGGTCAATATGATAAGCTGTGAAAACTTTTAACTTCCTTCTTTACCCAAGAATGATTACACCTGCTTCCCTGTATGAACACCTTTAAATGATTATAGGGGGTATTTCTTGTTTCTCCACTGATGTTTACAGTCAGGTTAATTGAGCTTTATAAATCATCGTTGCGAGGTTTCTAACTCAATAACATTGTGAGGAAGATCAAGTGTGTTTTTAGTGCTCTCTCAACTCCTTCTAAAACACTCAATCTCCTTTTTGGCATTTCCGGCTCCTGCTTCAGGGGCCCGATCTCAGAAATACTGGCAAAATGCCTTATTCTCTGTTAGGTAACCTTTTTGCAAAGGCGGTGCCTTTCTTTTCCTTTACCACCCAAACTTATTTTTATTTAGTAGAGAAAAAGATAAGAAGTCATCCAGTCCAGGAGAATTTCTTTGGTGGAATTTAAATATCATGGCAGATAAGAAAAAATTGAGGTATAGGATGCCCTACTTGTGACCTTACAAATCAGGCCTAATGGGCCTGCTTCCTATTTATAAGCACAACTTGATCTAGGATTTAGTTGAGGATAAAAAATAAAGTTTTATTGTAGTAGAAAAATATCATATTTTTGAAAAAATATATCTTTGATAAAGGAGTGAATTCTACTGAACGATTATTTTGTAAATATGCAATGTATGTAAATCATATACATGTATGACCAGATATGTGACTCAGAGCAATACATATTAAAAACATAAAGTATTTTAGGTTATTTTGGCATTGTGAGATTACATTTTAAAAATTACATTTTCAGTTCTAAATACAATAGATATTTTTTAAAAGATACTGTGTTCTTGAAAATAAGATAAATAGCTCTTTAGATCAAAAACAGACCAGAAAACCACAACGGTCAGTAAATTGGGCTAAAGCCATAGTCGTTTTGTGATTCAGATAGAAACAGAACAATGCAAGGGTTTCGTACTCCAGGCGGGTATGAAGTGCTCCACCGTGAGCACGGGAGGCCAGGTTCCGGGCTGCCTGCGGAAAATCAGGGGTCGTGGTTCCACTACTCATGAAATGATGCTGAAGAAACTGTACCATTCCGTGCTGCTTTAGCCGCAGGAAGAAGAGGATGCAGAGAAAGACATTCAGCTGTTACCAAGGCCAGGCAGCCCACAGGTTCAGTGCCTGAGTCAGGGACATCTCCAGACTACTGTTGGATGGGAGGGAATCCTGAGATGCCAGTCAAAGAGCTACTATGGGACTCAGGGTCGCATTACAAAGAGTGTGGTAGAGTGAGAAATATACCTCTCACTCAGTGCGTTGCCTGAAAGCAAACATAAAATCCAACTTAACACTAAAAAATGAAGCGCCAACTCAACAATCAAGAGATGAATACACCTGACCAAATAAATGCAAGTCTTCCATACAGGATCATCGAAAATTAGTTTAATAAGCATATGTTTAAGGTAAACAATGTAATAAAGGAAAGACTATAAGAGAACATTTATCTTGTTCATATAAGAGAACAAGAAACTGTATACATAAATATAGGCAAATATGAAACAAAAGACAGAAATGTAAAAACAAAAACACATAGCCATTAAAAAGATTCAGATAGAATAATATCTTCCCAAAGAAATCCCAAAGAGTGATAGTGCCAGAGGACTGGCCCCAGAATTCAGCCAAAAAAAAGATAAAAAGATGAAACATAAAAGAGACAAGTATGTCAGTAACACTGAAAGGCTCCATGTGTGTCCAATGAGATTTTCATCATCAGGAAAGAATTAACTGATTGTCAGAGACGTATTACTTTCAGGGAAGTTGGCTGAAAATCTTCCAGAATTGGAAGACAACAAAATGAAACAAAGTCTCACGTTGAAAGAACACATGACCTACTGAACAAAATCAAGAAAAGGAGAGCCACGCTTATATGCATTAGAATAAAACCACAGAGCGCCAAGATAAAGAAAGAAGCTGCATCACCTACAGAGGAGTAACATTTAATGACAGGAGCCTTCACGAGGAATGCCGATGGACCATGGAGTCATGTTTTCCAGGTGCAGAAGGAAGAAAGCTGTCACCCACAAATTTACATGTAGCTAAACAAGAATTCAAGAGTGAAGCTGAGTTATGACCTGTAAATGAGTTTATTACTTAACTCCTTGCTGGAATCTACTTTAGTCAGAAGAAAACAAAAATCAGAGGAAAGGAGTGGGATGTAAGAAGCAATTGCTTTGAAATTGCTAAAATATGATCCTGAGCTTAATTAACGACTAGCTGGGGGCGGGGGGAACAAAACATGTTTCTAAATAAATAAATTTGACTACATAAATTAGGAAAATAGGGCAGTTGCCCTATCCTTCCCCTGACTTTTTTCTTTTTTTTTTTTTTTTTTTGGTATACATCATAATGTCCCCATGTTAAATCTGAGTCATTGTAACATAGTTTTCTGGGCCTATCAGCATTTGACACAGTGATCACTCCATCTTCTTTGACATGCTTTTTTCTCTTGCTTCTGGGCACCACACTCACCTGTTTGCTTTCGATCTCACTAGCCACTTCTCAGGCTATTCTGATATTTCCTTTTAATCTCCCTCACCTCCAAATATTGGATAGCCATAGAACTCCAACCTTAGAATTCTTTTCTCTATCGTTTATTAAATTCATTAAGATTTTTACTGGATTGTCCAGTTTCCAAATTCACACATTCAATAGAAGTGACTTTTTTCTGAATTCTGGACTCATACGTCTAACTACCTACTTGACATCTACACTTGGTTTTCTCAGCTTGACATCTTAAGCATAACATGTTCTAATCCGACCCTCTTATTTTCCCCTAAAAACCTGTTTCTTCCAGTTTTCCCACTTTCCGTAAATGAAAAGCCTCATCTTTCTCATTATCCAGACCAAAACAACTTTTGGAGTCATCCTCGACTCCTCCGTTTCATTCAGGTTCAGCAGCCCAGCAAATGAGAGACCCCGTGACAGGTCTCCTCCTTCCCCTCTGCGTCTGCTAGTCCTTGTGTCTAGCTCTTCCCAGTCCTTTCTGCCGTTAGCACAACAGCCAAAGCAAGTCTTTTAAAATGTAAGTAGATGATTTCAGCAGAGAACCTTCCACCCAACTTCACTCTAAATCTTCCAGTGCCTTCTCGTTTTACTCAGAGTAAAAGCCAACGTTTTTGCGATGTGGTCTTTCGTGAAGCATCTTCTTTTATTTTGTTTGCTCTGTTTAACCTGGGTGGCCTCTTTGCCGCTCCTCAACCACTCCCGGTACGGTCACGTGTCAGGGCGTTTGCACTTGCCGTTCCACACTCAGGGCTTGACTCCTTCGGGTCTTTACTCACGTGTTCCAACCTCACTGAAATCTTCCCTGCTACCTTATTTAGCATCTCGACTCCCTCACTCCAAGCATGATCTATCACCCTTTCTCATGTAATTTGTCTCTATATTACATATCATTATTAGTCATACTGTAAGTTATACACATTTGTTTGTCTAACCAACTAGAAAATAAGTTCCATGAAGGTAAAGGTTTTTTTTCTTCAGAAACACCACACAAACACACACACACACAACACACACACACACACACACACACACACACACACACACACACACACACACACACACACAAATACAAAGTAGCTTTATATCAGACAGAGGTCCTAAACTCTAACCCAAAACTTTGTGGAAAGTTTCAGTAACTTCCTTGAGAACTGAATGCCTTAATTTCCTCACTGTTAAATATTCAATTTTGAAAAATTCAGAGGGAACTGCCATTGTGGTGTCCATTTATTCAGGCAATCTCTAGAGATGTTGAATCACCGTAAAGAGGTCCAAATACCATTCGTTAGATTTGCAAGATCTTTTGCTGGCTGCTAAGTCTTTTGGCTAGCTTAAGAAAAAAAAAATCACAGGAGAATGCCTTCTTTGTGCTTTTCTGATGTGTGTCATAAACATCTTCCTTCTGGAAAAAAAGTTACTACTCACTGATTTCTTTTGTGTAGGTTCTCATTACCATTTGGAGCAGGTTGCTTATTTTTCTGACTGATCTAGATGTCACAGAATACCAGCAATTCAGTGTCTCAACTGTGTTTGGGAGTTTGAAACTTCTGGGCTGCCTGGCATACAACTGTGTATAAGAAAGACATATTTTGCCCACATAGATGCATCGTCCAGACAATCAGACACACAGAGCTGGGGAAGAAAGCCATCTGAGAGAGCTACTTAGTGACAGTGCTGATAAAATGCCTTCCTAAATCTGTGTTTGGGTGACTAAGCATGGCAAATAGTGGCGTGCTCTCGGGGACTGGGTGATCACATCCTAAAACCCTTATTTACATCTGCTTCCTGTGTGCCACTGTCATGGGTGGTGCTGAAGGTAATTCGCTGGGATTTATCTGTAAATACGAAAGGGAAAATCTGTAAAACTTAATTTTTTATCCCTAGAGTTCATAAATGGAAGAAAGGAAAAAAAAAAAAAGCCTGCAAAATGGTGCATAACCAAGGACTGAAACTCTCAAACACATTTGAATATGCAGAGGCCAATTTTTTTTTCTACTAACTCACTAGGGAGAAAGGCTTTCAACAAACCATTTAATTTCACAGAGTAGGAGAGAATGAGGCAGGGGAAACTGGCTACTTCTTTGCAAAAAAATACATACCTATGCACAAAATCGGGATTTCAGACTTTTTGAGCTACACAGCCCTGGTGGTTCAGGGGTGGGACAGGGCAGGGAGCATATGCAGTGGCATCTCACACACACACACTGGCCACCTCTGAAAACATTTCCATTTAGTTCTCACAATCCCATTCATTTATTTTAGCTTTTACTGCTCTTGCTTTTGAGGTCAAATTCATAACATCCTCTTTAAGTCCAAAGCCCTTGAGTTGAGTTCCTGTGTTTTCTTCTATGCATTTTATATGATCTGGCAATCCCTCTGTTGGGTATTTACCCCAAAAACTTGAAAACCCATATCCAAAAAGATATTTGCACACCGATATTCATAGCAGCATTATTCATGGTGGCCGGGACATGGAAGCAACCAAAGTGTCCTATGATAGTTGATTGGATAAAGAAGCTGTGGTACATATATACAATGGAATATTACTCAGCCAAAAGCAGAGATGAAATACTACCATTTGTAACAATATGGATGGACCTCAAGATAATCGTGCTAAGCAAAATAACCCAGATAGTTCTCACAGTGAGATGCTCAGAAAACTTAATGGAATAAATGTTAATCCTCCAGCATCTTCATTTCCCCTCAAAGCTTAGGTTAATTCATTAACAAGAAAAACCCATAAATCTAAGGTGATCAGAGAGGGCTTTTCCTCTGTTGAGCATTACTGTATCTTACAAGAAATGCAAAAATTCTGATCTCACTTCCTGCTGTACACAATTTTACTCCATGTTGCTTCTTCCTCTTTTCCAGGAACATATACAATAATCAAAAATATCTCTATAGAACAAAATAAGAAATCAACAAGTGGGGCTATATCCATCTAAAAAGCTTCTGTACAGCAAAAAAAAAAAAAAAAATCAACAAAATAAAAAGACAACCTACAGAATAGGAGAAAATATTTGCAAACCATATTATATAAGGGGTTAAGTTCCAAAATATATAATGAACTCATACAAGTCAATTCAAAAAACATCCAATTAAAAAATGAGCAGAGGAACTGAACAGACATTTTTCCAGAGAAGACATTCAAAATACTGACAAATCATCCATGTACTTCCAGGTACATGAAAAGACCCTCAGTATCACTAATCATCAAGGAAATGCAAATCTGAACCACTGGGAGGTATGTTTCACACCTGTTAGCTTAGCTATTGACAAAAGGACAAGAAATAAAAGTATCGTTGAGGATGTGGAGCAAAGAGAACCTTCGTGCACTGTTGGTGGGAATGTAAATTGGTGCCGCCACTATGGAAAACAGGATGGAGGTTCCTCAAAAAAATTTAAACAGAACTACGTATGCTCCAGAAATCCCACTTCTTGTATATCCAAAGGAAATGAAAACAGGATAAAGAAAAGAGATCTGCAACACGTTCATTGTAGCATTATTCACAACAGCTGAGATATTGAAGCGACCTGTGTCTGTTAATGAATGAATGGATAAAGAATGTGGTGGATGTATATATACAATGGAATAGCATTCAGCCATAGAAGGAAATTCTGCCATTTGTGCAACATGGATGGACCTTGAGAGTGTTATGCTAAGTGAGATAAAGCTCACGTAGAAAGACAATACTGTATGCTATCACTTGCATGTGAAATCTAAAAACACTTGTAGAAACGGACAGCAGAATGAAGATTTCCATGGTGTGGGGTGGTAGGAGGGAGCGGGCAGGAACTGAGGAACACCAGGCAAAGGGTATGAACTCGACATTAGAAGATGAGTAAGTTCTGGAAAGCTAAGCATGGCATCGTGATTACAGGCAACAATACTGTTATACACTTCAAAGTCTCCAAGAGACCAGAACTGAAATATTCTCATCACAAAGATGATAATTATGTGATGTGATGGAGGAGTTAGCTAATGCTACGGTGGTAATCATATTGCATTAAACCAACATATCGTACACCTTAAACTAAAACTATCATATGCCGATTAAATCTCAGTCTAAAAAATCTTTACAATTGGAGCAATGAGCAAAATGAAACAAGACAAGATTTAAACATATAAGGAAATGAACTTGGATTTAAAAGAAAACTGCATAAGACTAGGATGGGAGAAACATAGCTTAACGGGAGCATGTGAAAAATTCTAGGTAATTTACTGGACAGTAATTCAGTATTAATCAATAGTATAATGCAAACCAAATCGTTAATGGAAGTTTAGAATGCATTACTAGAGGCATATTTGCTAAAACGTCTCTGAACTGGTTAAATGGTTATATTCAATTCTGGTCACCACAACTTAAGAAAAAAAAAATATGTTCAGAAGCAAAAGGAGAGTTGAATTTTTTAAATAAAAAGTCATCTAAGAATAGTACTTTTAGAACAAAGGTGTTTGCTCTTAAGACTCAGATAATCTGAATAATATTTTTTTAAATATCTGAAGTGATACCATTTGCAAGAGAATGTAGATCTGCTTTGTAAGATCCCAAATATTAGAAGATGGGTTGATGAACAGACCCAACCGGAGACTCCTGCTCCATGTATGGAAAGGTCATCTGATACCCAGAGAAGACCTTAATTTACCTGTGAGGTCAGCATCAGGTAAATGTGCAGATATTTATTCCTAGTTGTGAAGTATTTTCCCTGTGAAAGAAAACAAGTCACTCCTCAGCTTAAAATTTCTGATAGCCTCCCAGCTTATGCTAAGCCGGCATGTATGTAACGGAGCAAGCTTTCAGTGTTGTCTCACGGTAAGTTTATCTAAAAAGAGTCATATCCAAAGCAAGTTTGTTTTTGGTTTTTTGGGGTTTTTTTTGGATGGGGATATTTTCGAAACCATGCTATTTTTAAAACTGTGATACAGTAGTCCCCTCTCACCTGCATTTTCGCTTTTCACAGTTTCAGTTACCTGTGCAAAACCGTGGCTTGAAATATTAAATAGAAAATTCCAGAAATAAACAATTCATTAGCTTTAATCATGTACCATTCTGAGTACCTCACTTCGTCTCATCATGTAGGCACTGTATCATCTCACGTCATCACAAGAAGTGTGATAAATGTTTTGAGAGACCACATTCACATAACATTTATTATAGTCTATTGTTGCAATTGTTCTATTTTATTATTGTTGTTGTTATCTCTGACTGTGCCTAATTTATAAATGAAACTTTATTGTGTGTACGATAAAAAAAAAAGCGTATTATATATAGGGTTTTCCACTCTCACAGTTTCGGCTCCCACTGGGGGTCTCCGTGGATAAGGGGGACTGCCGTGCCACGTTGTCCCTGCTCATCTCCTTATCCCCTCTCCGTCTTCTTCCTTCCCATTGGGACAGAAATAGGCACATTCTCTCAGTGTCTACACAGCATTGTGCCTCTGCCACTTCGAGCTGCAATTTGGGTAGAAGCCTCCTAAAACCACGGGACTCCAACATCCAAGAGTCGCACTCACCTGTAATTCCACACTGTTTCATAGCCGCGCCATGTGTGAGTTTTTCCTACAAGACCCTGAGCTCTTTGAGTGCAGAGGCTGAGCTTTTCATCTCTGTACTCTTGGTACACACGGAAAAATAACACGCATCTCAATTAAGCTCCCACCAAGAAGTGCTGTTTGGTGAGCGGGAGCAAGTAAGTATTCCACTTCACATAGAACCACCCCTCTGTTTTGCTCACAGGAAGACTTTGGCTCATAAAATTTATCCCTTTTTCTCCTTCTTAAAATGTTTGGTATCTACTCATTTTTCTTTTTGCATTTTGGAATCTAATATGAACCAGTATTTATTTAATTTTACGCGTACATTAAAAATTAGTTAATGTCATCGAAATGATATGCAGTTAAAAAGCACCAAATTTTCCGGCAACTTCATCATATGAGTAAGCTTGAGAACCAGTGAGCTCGGTTGATATGTGTTAAGGAAGTGAAATGAGAAATAGAAGGCTCTTCTCTAGCACAGGTCTCTAAAAGACCAGATCTGCACATTTAAAGTGAAGGAGAAAGTCACTCAATTCCTTACCAATTTCAGAAAGTCAAGAAGACGAATATAGACAAAGTAAAGCTTTTAAGCATCCGATTTTTACCTGAATTATTCGGGCTCTGCTTTAGTTCAGAACAGCAGCATTAGCTTAGGGTAAATATTTTAGAAATTGAGCCAACAATACTATATAGTAAGAGCAATCTTTGTCATAACCACTGCATGGTGACAATGAGAATTCTTAGCATGGCCCTCTTACTTTCAATGCGCCATTCTAGAAAATGCCAGTGATTACTAAGGAATCATATGTGTTTAATTAGGAAAGTATTGCCAGCACTTGCATCTACGTGACATATTCATTTTCGGATTCATCAAACTGGTTTTCAGAGAGCAGACATGCTCATTATTTCAATTCGCATAAAGATAAGCAAGTTAACATAAGGAGAGGGGGAAAAAAAAGACTTAAAATGGGGGAAAAATTAGTAAAGAAACCAAAACCACAACATTTGAAAAAGGGTGTGTCAGACACTGTTCTTCCTTATAGTAATTGTTCACATAAGTATTTAAGATAGTTATACAAACCGGGATAATTGCTATGGAAATTTAATACAGAACAGTGTTTATACAAACATTTAAAAAAGGGATAAGGAGATTAATACTATGGGGAAGCATCTCCAGAAGGAGCTAAAACACACAGACTGCATGCTATTTACGTTTGTGTTTAGTGTTCTAGCCCGGTGTGGTCTTCCAACCTTTTTCTAAGTCGAGGCCGAGGCAGCTCACTCGGACTCCTCTGGCCTTCCACAACCCTTTCTGTGCTGAAGACCAGCAGTCAGCATCTGAGGTAGTACATGATCTATTCTTTCCAAAGCTACCTTCTGTAAATTTTGTTTTACACTGGTAGAAATCTAAAAAAAAACATTAAAGTACAATCAAGTAACCAGTAAACTTTTTCAAAAGCCTCTGTTCTACTCAAGGTAAAATTAGTCAAAGAGGATTTGGGGCCATGTTTCCCTATAGCACCTTATTATGTCCACTTAATCAAATTAATTATTTCCCTCCACTCTGCCTTTAACATAAATATTTTCAGCAAACTGAAAATATATAAAGTTCATAGCAGCTCAACCTTTTTTTTTTTTCTTAATAAACACACCAAGCTCCAGGAAGTACACAAGTGATGCAATCAATTCAATCCGCACTCTTCACTCACACAGCAAAATATTTTGACTCATTCCAGGAAAAGTGGGCAGTACCTATTAGAGGTTATACGTGGCAATGGAGAAAGGCTCTACCCAGAAGCCCCCGGCACAGTTATTCCCAACCTCTCACTAAGTACCTTCTGGAATATGGAAAAGAGATAAGAAGTAAAATGACAGGTTTTTATTTGGAGGGAAAGGGGGGCATACTTATTCTCCACTCTCATGTATTCATGGAATAGTATTGGTAATATAAGGAACCCCATGGTTTGGTCTTTAGCAAAGAGTAACCATGGAGGGAGTAGATACTGGCAGTAATATCCAGAACATAATCAAGTAAAACGGGCATGAAAAATATCTGCAAGTTCTAGAGTTGTGTGAGATATTAAATGGTAACTCTCTCCATGTACATGTGTGCATATATGGTTCTGTGTACACATGGCATGCATGCATATATATGGTATATAGGAGATAGATGATAGATACATAGATATATACATACATACACACATACATACATACATACAGGGGCAGGGGCAGGGAGAGAGACAGAGAGACAGAGAGACAGAGAGAGAGATAGAGAGACAGACAGAGAAAGAGACAGAGAGAGAGAAATTAAGCACAATGATGGGCACATAGTGAGGACTCAATTATCATTAGTTATTCATATTGCCATCATAATTCCTACTTCATCTAACACTTCCCCACCTGACTAATCCTCTGGATTCACCACACTGTCGGTGCTGAAGGACCAGGGTTTGTTTTGGTTTGTTTCGTTTTGTTGTTTTTAAATTTCCAATCAGCCATGGAACAATACTTTGGTCAGATATAATAAAAATAGATAATAAAATGAAAAGAACCCATGCAATATATAAGACCCAATTAGTTTTTAGTATTAGATTTAATAGACATAAAATTAAGGTCCTACTGCTGTAAACATTTCTAAATGCTTGCTCTCAGTTTCATTACTTACTTTGTCGTGGACCAATAATAAATGTTTTGTAAATTAGCAAGTGGATCATATGTGATCACACACTGAGTAGCAATGTTCTAATACTTATTGTCTGTACCAAATGTCAGAACTAGCATTGTTAGGGAGAATATACCCCTATTGTAGTAGTTGAGAATTCAAATTATAGCTCTTCCTCTCACTCTCAAGGGAAGGTCCCTAACTATTCTGAGCCCTAGGTGATTATAAAATCAAGATAACAATATTACCTAATTCTCCAGGATGTGTGAGGACAAAAGAAAAGATCCTTATAATAAGTACAGTGCTGGACACATTTTATGTTAGTTACACTTATGTTTATGCTTTTGTCCTTTCTGTACAAGTGTTTGGAAGGTAAGGGAACTTAATTACTATTTGTATGTCTAACATCTAAGGTAGTGAGTGTAACTAGTTGCTCAGTTAATGCTGACGATAATGATTTGTCATGTAGAGGCAGGAATATTAGTAAACGCAGGAGTGTGAAAAAATGTAAGTGCCCATACTGTTGGAAGAATGCCTTGAATCGCTCTATTCCACATAATTCATAAGCCATTAAAATGTTAAAAATAGAAAACAAACTGCAATTACCATAAGTCTCAGCAGAAGTCAGCCTCAAAACAAAGGCTTCTGACACTGTTACTGAGTTAGGAAGAAACGGATTATATAATTAGATAGAAGTGGGTGCAGATAATTCTTCTAAAAAACTTTTTTGTAAAAAACTGTTTTTTAAAGCAGTTTTGGTTTGAGAATTGAGAGGGATATACAGAGATTTCCCATCTACCCCCTGCCCTCACACATGCTTAGCCTACCCCAGTATCAACATCGTTCACCGGAATGGTACATTTTTACCGAGGATGAATCGACGCTGACACAGAATTAGCTAAAGTTTATAGCTTACCTTAAGGTTTATTCTTGGTGTTGTACATTCTGGGTTTAAACAAATGAGTAAGGACATATGTCCATCACTATCATATCGTAAGAGTATATTCATTACCCTAAAAACCCTGTGTGTTCATCACCCCGGAGCCCCACCACTGGCAACCACTGATCTTTTTTGTCTTCGGTGTTCCCTTTTTCCAGAATGCCATGTGGTTGGAATGATACAGCGTGTAGCCTTTGCAGCCTGGCTCCCTTCACTTAGTAACGTGCACGTAAGGTACCTCTATGTCTTTTCATGACTCGATAGCTCTTTTTTTTTTTTAAGCTGAATAATATTCCATCGCCTGGAAGTACCGCAGATTGTTTACCCATTTACCTAAAGGAGGACATCTTGGTTGCTTCCAGGTTCTGGCAATCATAAATAAGGCTACAATAAACCTTGTGTGCAGGTTCTTATGTGGACATAAGTTTTCAACTTCTTTGAGTAAATACCAAGGAGTGTGATTGCTAGATTATATGGTAAGAAGTTTTAGTTTTGTTAGAAGTTTAGTTTTGTTAGAAGCTGCCAAACTGTCTTTCGAAGTGGCTATAGCATTTTACACTCAATTAGATACTTTTTAAAATGTATTGGGGTAACATTGGTTAATAAAATTACATAGGTGTCAAGTGTATAGGTCAATAATACATCATATATATTGCATTGTGTTTACCACCCAAAGTTGGTTCCTTCCATCACCTTATATTTGACTCCCTTTACCCTATCGACCTTCCCACCTTGATAATTATTTTATTGAGCTGTTTCTATATGCATTTTCATGCAACCCTCAGAATAAGCCTATCAGGTAGACATGGCTATTTTATATATAGGGAAACTCAAGCCAGAGAGGTTAATCACTGAGTATCCAATGAGTGCCCAGTACGGGTTTAAACTTAAGACTGCCTTTCTCCAGAGTCTGCTCCTTCCTTCTCAGTGAATAACTCCTAAGCATAACTCCTAAGCAATGTGACCTAGCACAGGTATCTAGGGCAAAGCCTTAATATGGCCCAAGGAATGATCATAACATGAAGTAAGAGCTCACATACAAATCTTTCTGCTAGGCACTGGGCATATCCCAGGTGCTTCAGGAATGGCTGAGTCCATCTGCGATGTATGAGTTTGTCAATCTTCCTTAATGGTTTAGGCTTCTACACTTTTCCAGAGTAACTTGGAATCATTACAGTTAAATTGTTCTATCAGCAGGTAGACTATAAAAGAGTATTTATTTAAATGCCTGTTGGTGGTTCATTATACAAATAAATTTACAGTGCTTTGTTTCTATTTCATATGATCTGTGAACAATTTGATCTCAAATTAAAAATATGTAAATTATGACTTATAACTGAAGGTTTACAAATCCAGAAAAATCAATGTACAGATATATATGAAGTTCCTACTAGGTACAGCTCCTACTAGGCACAGCTCATAATAGTGTCTTATTTTTCATCTTAATAACCCATCACTTTTTGTTAAGTTGGTTTGCAATAAAAATTTGGATACTGGTTTGCATAAAAGGACATCTCCTTCATTACCAATACACTCCCCAAGGGGCTTCTGAAATAGCTTAGAAAACAGTGTAAATGTTATTTCATTAGAATTACGATAAGGAAACATATCACTCATCGCCATGCTCCCTTCCTGTCCCTCCTCAATCCCAGCCCGGGAGAGGCAGTCACTGTGTTTTCATCCACAGGGGCTTGCTCCACTTGAGAAAGTCTTATTAGCATTGCTGCTTTTGCAGACTCAGGCATGCCTTTGATAGCCGAGGGAGGATAGTCTTTGAAGTTTTCAAAGAGGGGTTAGCAGTCAGATTCCCAGGAGGTAACCAATGACAGTCAAATTCGAAGAGTGTTTAACAACAGGTTGTTTTATAAAGGTGTGGGGGAAGCCTTGAGGAAATGAGCCCCACCATCCCCAAGAAAAGAGCTGCCTCCACTTGTGAGACAAGTTTACACAATCTCTTACATTTCCAAAGCCGGCAGTTCTCAGAGCCTCTCTGCATAACAACTTCTGACTGTTCATTTACACACAGTCAGCACAGCTAAAAGTCAGCAGTGTTCTGTTGATCCCAAGTCAATGTTTCTGTTTTAAAAGGCAGACAAAATTGATTCAACATGAGTAGCATGCAACCTTTGTTTAAACTAGTCACATAAAAGCTGTTATTAAAAACACTATTCATTTTCAGTAGCTTCCTCATAACAAAACTCCTCATTTAAGAAGAATGGATGTCAGAAATATGTGGAACTGTCTACTTACCATATTGGAATAACTATAGAGTAAAAAAGAAAAGAAAAGTTTCCTAATTCTGTAATTGGCAGGAAAAGGCTGTCTCTCCAGCTTATTAGAAATTCCTCCTTGGCCTCAGTAAATTGGATGTGATCAACAGTCTTTAATCTCATCATTAATTGGTTAGTAACATTTCATATGAAAACCTCGGTTTGGGAAAGAAACCAAAACCCATTCTTGGTGCTTTTCTTGAAGTACACTATTAAGAGAAGTCTGGTGAGGCAGGGACCATCATCTGCCCACCCCGATCGTGAAATTCACCCTGAAATCACGATCTGCCCTGCTCGATGCTTATCATAAGAGAGAGCAAATCAACTAGATGAATTTACAAAATGATGAGTAAGTAACAATATAAATAAATGAGTTCATACATTTTATTCAGTACCATATTTAAAGATTCTTTACATACACCAAGTTAAGTAACCTATCCTTAAATAAACTGAAGATAATTTGATTTATTTTATAAAATTTCACTTTTTTGTCATTCACAGGTAAACCTAGTTCAATATGGATACTATTTACAGAGAAAAAAAGAAAATAGTATAGAATAAAAGTGAAAAGGATTCCTTTAAGTAGTGTTAGAAATGAGTGACCATTTAGAAAGATTAAAAATTAACAGAATCCTCCCACTGTATACCAGAAGAAACTCTAAATATATTCTAGACATAGATGCAAAAATCAAAAATATATAATATACAAGAAAATAACCCAGGAGAAGGGAAAGTCTGTCATACCATGACCAAATCCTAGAAAAAAAATAAGAGTCTGCATAGCAAAAATAACCAATCAATAGACAAATGACAAACTGGAAGAAAATATTTTGAATTTATAGCTTAAAGGGTTAATTTCTATATAAATAAAGAACACTACTAAAAAGAAGAAAAAGACCAAAAACCTAATGCATAACAAAATAAATACAGATTATATTACGTTGCTATGCCACTTTTCAAATACCAGAATTATGAATCGAAAGCTAGCCAATAAATCCTGTCAGAAAAGCTATGAAGAAAGAGCTACCTTCCATATACTACTGGAAGGAAAACAAAATCTTCAGTCCTTACAGAGGGTAATTTGGCAATATCAACAAAAGTACATATGCATTTATCCTTTGACCTGGCCAATCCCACTTCCACGAAGATTCACCTCTATAAATATGAGCAGCACGTGCACGTGGTTATACAACAAAAGTTAGAGTAATAAAAGATTGGAAACGCCCATGAATATGAGGGCTGGATGAATAAACCATGACACATTCTGTGCATAACGTGCCACTCAAACCCTTTTCCCTTCTGCAGGAGGATTTACCTTTTGGCTAACTGTTCGACACTGTACTTCCGATGACTTAAAAGTTGCGTGTCAACCATATCCCAGCAATACTGCCTCTGATAAAAATGACCTTGACTGGTAAATTGCATGTGGACTGGGGGAAAAATGTAGGTGGATTGTTTTAGATTAAAAAGGATTTAAAAAACAGTACCAAATATGATGCATGAGTTTGGATTAGATCCTGTTTTGAAAAAAAAAAAAATGGCTGTAAATAATTGAGACAATTTGGGAAACTTCAACATGCTCTGGATATTAGATGATTTTCTAGAACTATTGCTAATTTGCCTAGGTGCAATAATGGTATTGGGATTAAGACTGTGCTCATTCTTTGGTGACAATTGCTTAAGCATCTCAGAGGAAAGTTTCATGACATCTGCAGCCTCTTTCAGTATGTTTTAAAATTTCATAATTAAAGAATTGGGGCAAATTAAAGAAAATTATCATTAACGGCAAAAACTAAATTGTAGCTATTTACAACTAAAAGTATTCCTCAAATGAGAAACAGGAACAATGATTGGGAGTTTTTTTCTGCCAAGTTATGTCAAAGTACCATTTTGGAAGAGAGAAAAAAATATTTGATGGAGTTGTTTTGGGGTGACCTGTACATTTTTCATTATCTAAAATAACCATTAATTAACATTAGAAAGGGTACGAATTAATGTATTCAGTGTTCAGAATGTTAAAACGCTTTTATTATTATTTTACATGAAACAGTGTGGTAATAAGAAAAGGTGGGGCTCATGACAAATATATTCGACCATGCTTTTAGAACCTCTTTCCCTTAATCTTTGGAGAAATGCTATGTATTTCATCTGCATAGTTTAATAAGGACCAGTACCATCTGTGTTGTTTAGTAAGTACTTAGTAAGTGAGCTACATACTGTTTAGGAGAAGATTGTGCAGTAAAATGTAATCTCCACTACTAGTTTATACAAATTTACCGGTTGTTTTTTTTGTTAAATACCAACAATATAGGCCATATACACTGACTTTTTCTTTCTTTCCAGGGTATACTAGATGGAACAATGCTATTAACTTTTCTTTTTTTAACCAGAAAAGGTAATTATATTGTTTTATTTTTTAATTAAGTTTATTGGGGTAACATTGGTTAATACAATTATAAAATTTTCAGGTGTACATTATAATTTGACATCTATGTTTTCTTATTTAATATATGTTTATTTTTAAAAATTTAGAAACCATAGAAAAATATAAAAGTTTCTGGGAATTTGGAGTGATTTTAAGTTCCTAGAAACACATTTCATGGAAAAACTATTAATTATCATCCAATACAGTATACAGTCTCAGGGGCATTGACTTCGCAGTTGGATTGCTATGACTTTGATTAAGTTGCTTATCTTCTGTAAAACAGGGATAATATCAGTTCTTATTTCACTAAGTAAATGTTAGGGTTAAATGAATCATTTATTTGCATTTCTCTGATGACAAATGATGTTGAGCACCTTCTCATATGTTTATTTATGATAGTCTTATTTTATGAAGTCTGTTTCCGTTTTTAGCTCATTTCTTAAATCAGGTTGTCTTTTTATTACATTGTAAGATGGTTTTTTATTCTAGATAAAATTCCTTTGACAGACATACGTATTGTGAATATTTTCTTCCAGTCAGTGATTTGCCTCTTCATTTCGTTATTGCTCTTTTAAAGAGCAAAAGATATAATTGTGATAAAATAGAATTTATCAATTTTTTATCTTATGGTTTATGCTTTTTGTCTCCCCCAAATCTTTGCTTACACAGTTATCAAAATTTTCTCCTATGTTTTTTCTATGACTTTTATAATGTAAAATTTTACATGTAAGTCTCTGATACATTTTGAGTTAATGTTTGTGCATAGAATGAGCTGGAAGTTAAGGTTCTTTTTTGTTCTTTAGTATAGGTTTCCGATTGTTTCCACAACATTTTTTGAAAATTCTATCCTTTACCTTTTGAATTTCCTTTGTATTTTTTGAAAAAAAACCAACTAACTATTTCTGGGCTCTCTAATGTTTGCAAATGATTATGATATCTTTACAGGAAGTCAATAATGAGTTAATGCAAGTTCGTATACTTTGTATTTCTATTTCAAAATTGTTTTTGGCTATTCTAGATGCTTTGCATTTCTATATAATTAGGAATCACTTTCTTAATTTCAACAAAAAGGCTTTTAGGATTTCTTATTGAGAATTAATTAACTTGGGGAAAAATAATATTCTAAAATTATTGATTTGAATATCTAGTTATTCATTGCTAGCATATGCAAATACAATAGATTTTTGCATATTAACTTAGTACTAAATTCACATCTTAGTTGTAGTAATGTGTGTAGGTGAAAATTCCTTAGGATATTCTACAAACATTGTCTTCTACATATAAAGATAGTTTTTCTTCTTTATTTTAATCTGTTCTTTCTTTTCTTGCTTTATTGTACTGGCTAGGACATCTAATACAATGTTAAAAACAAGTGGTAAGACTGTACACCCTTAGTTTGTTCCTGATCTTAAAGGAAAACATTCTGGTTTCATCATTGTGTGTTAGCTGTTGATTTTTCACTGATGGTCTTTATCAGATTGAGGACATTCCCTTCTATTTCTACATTGTCAAGTTTTTATCACAAATGGGAATTGAATTTTGTCATTTTAAAAACAGATACCGATGTGATCATATGGTTTTTCTTTTTATCTAATATGAAAAATTACATTAACTAAAAAATCAAACCGAACTTGTATTCCTGGAGCAAAGCCACTTTGTCAAGAGGCATTATCCTTGTTTCTTTTTCTTTCTTTCTTTTTTTTCATTATCCTTTTTTATATATTGCTGGATTAAATTGCTAAGTATTTTAAAGGATTTTTGCATCTATTTATGAGGGCTTTTGAGCTGTAGTTTTCTTTAATATGTCTATTCATATAAGGAAAGTAATAGTCTCATAAAGTGAGTTGGGAAGTATTCCTGTCTATATTTTCTGAAAGACTTTTAGAGGATTAGTTATTTCTTCTTTAAATATGTGAGAGAATGAAGCAGCTACTTGAGATTCTTTTTAGGGAGAACTTTTAAAGTTACGAATTCAAAACTTTAATAATTATAGGAACATTTAGATTTTCTGTTTCTTGTTCTTATGTCTTTTAAGAGATGAGTCCATTTTACCTAAGTTATCCATCCATCACTGGCATAACGTTGCTGATAGAGTTCCCTTATTCTTTTTAATTTCTATAGCATCTCTCATGATACCTCTTTGTTCATCCTGATACTGCTTAATTTCTTTCTCTCTTCCTTGACTGGACTCACTAGAGGTTTATCAATTGTACTGTTATTGCAATTAAGCAGGTTTGGATTCATGAATTCTATATTGTTTTCCTGTTTTCTATTTTAATTATTTGTTCTTATCTATGTTATTAATTTTGGATTAAAGATTCTCTTTTATTAGCTTATTATTCTGAAATTCTAGGTAATTTGGGGTTGAGACCTTTCTTCCTTACTAACATAAGCAAATGCTGTGAAACATTCACCTATGCATTGCTTTAGTTGAAAAATTATATATGTTGTTTTTGTTTTCATTCAGTCCAAACTATTTTCTAAAATTCTAGCACTTTTTTCTCTGACCCATGGTTTGTTTATTTTTTATTTTTATTTTTTTAGTTCTCCAAATATCTTCATCCCCATGGTTTATTTAAAGTATGTTACTTAAATGTTGAATATTTGTATATTTTTTAGATCTCTTATTAATTTCTAATTGAATTCCATTTTGGACTGAGGACATATTGCATATATTTTTAAATTTAACTTTAATTTTTTTATTTAATAAAAATTGATATATGGCTCAGCAAATGTCTTTCTTATTAACTATTTCATGGGCACTTGAAAAAATGTGTATTATGCTGTACTTGGGTACAGTATTTGTAAATTCAGTTGGTTCATTGTGTTATTCAAGTCTTCTATACACTTTCCAATTTTCTATTTGTTCTACCAATTACTCACAACAGAATGTTAATACCTTGAATTATTATTGTCAATTTTTATTTCTTTATCCAGTCAGTTCTATTAGTTTCTGTTCTGGGTATTTTGAAACCATCTTATTGTGTGCATATACATCATTGTTATTCTTCTTGATGAAATTTACCATTTTATTCTTGGTTATAGTCTTTATCCTTAAGTCTAGGTCTTTGTTAGTAATATAGCTCTTCCAGATTTCTTATGATTCCTGTTTTGAGAGTATATCCATCCTTTTTTGTCATTTTATTCTTTTTGTACCTTTATATCTAAAATGAGTTTTTTTCTGTGTATACGTATAGTTGGATTTTCTTTTACATATATGCAATCCAAGGATATCAGCCTTCAAAGTCGAATGTTTAGACCATTTAAAGTAATTATTGATATAGTCAGTTTTAAGTCTACCATATTGCTATTTTTTCTATTTGTCTCATCTCATCTTTCTTCTTCTCTCTCTCGAGTCTACTTCACATGCTTCTAGTCCTTTATGCTATCATTTTTATATATTTTATTTTTACATGTTATAAACCCCATGTACATGATTATTTTTGCTTAAATCAATAAATATTTAAAGAAAATGAAAAACAAGAAAAAAGATTATTCCGTACTTATCCACGTATTTACCATGTCTGGCAGACTTTACTTCTTCATGCAGATCTTTTCCCACATGGTATAATTTTCTTTCTGGCTAAAAAACTTTCTTTAATATTTCATGTTGAGCAGTGCTATTTGTCACAAATTTTCTCAGTTATTGATGACCGAATGAATTTTGGTTTAGGTGTCTATCTTGAAAGAGAAGTGGAGGGGGCAACATCTCTAGGTTAACTGTTTAAACGCTTTAAATGTCATTCCATTGTCTACTTTGAATAATGTTTTAGAGAAGTGTGTAATCATACTTACGTTTGTTTTTCTGTATATAGTATCTGCGTGTGTGTGTGTCTCTGTGTGTCTGTGTGTGTCTGTGTATGTGTGTTCTAGCTGCTGTTAAGATTTCTCTTTATTATTGGTTTGCATTTTATTATAATGTTCATAGGTAGAGTCTATCTTGTTTGAGGTTCACTGAACTTCTTGGAACTGTAAGTTTACAGAATCATTAAATTTGGAAAACTGTTAGCCATTATTTTTTCAATTTTTTTTTCAATTTTGTGTGTGTGCGTGTGTGCGTGTGTGTGTGTGTGTGTGTGCACTGCACCCCTTCCCAAACTCTGGAACTCCAGCTATATATATATATATTACACAGCTTGAGACTGAGGCTCTGTTCATTTTTATTTCAGCATTTTTTTTCTCTCTGTGTTTCAGTTTGGATAGATTCTATAACTATCTCTTCAAGTTCGCTGATTTTTTTCACTATCTAATCTGTTAACCATCTAGTAACTTTTGTTATAGGCATTGCATTTCATCTATAAGAGTTCATTTTGTGATTTTTTAATATTTTCCTTTTCTCTTTCCTTTGGTTCATGCTTTCTCTTAATTCCTGGATATTATCAAAGCTCTATTATACTCTTTCTACTAGTTATCATGTACATCCTTTAAAATTCGATTTCTATTGGCTGATATTGCTGGTTATGAGTCACATTTTATTGTCTTTGTATGTTAGGAATGTTTTATTGGATACTGGACATGTGATTTATATTGTTGGACATCTAAATTTTGTTTTCTACTTTTATTATACATCAGAGACTTTGTTCTGGAAGGCTAGTAAGCTACTCCAAGATCAGTATGATCCATCCACGACCCTTTTTAAGCTTTGCTAGCAGCTACCACTCCAGGGGTAGTTCAGTGCTCCTATGAGGGCTGACCCCACCAGGGTTTCTGGTGAATGTTCCAGGTGATTTCTGTGACTATCCATTTACTCTATCTAGCTTGTTGTAGGCCGAGTGTCTACCTTCCTAGCCGTAAGTCTTGGGACTGTTTAACGTATAATTCTTTTCTTCTTTGCTTGATTCTGGAATTTCACCTTATGCATTTATGGCCTAGTACTTAGCAAAGAGTCAAGGAAACCCTAAGCAGATTTCTGCAGTTCTTCATCTGAAAAGTAACGTCCTCTTGAGAACTCTCCCCCACTAATTCCCATCTCTGTCTCTTCCAAGATAAGTTTGTATCTCTAGTGTAATGTTTATCTTAATTTTGATGGTGAGAAAACATGTGTGTTTCATGTACAATGAATATCTCGTGAGGGTAAGAAAGCTTGTTTTCTTCATTAGTTTTTAGGGAATAGATTAAAAAATAGTTATTACAGCTGCCATCATAGGTTTTTTTTTTTTTAATTATCTTTTGGGAAAATACTGAAACAGATTAAGGTCTACGCCATTCTCAGATTTATGGGAGATAAACATTTTCTAATTTCTTTTAAAATTTTAACAAATGGACCATTTCCTACAGGCAAACTTGCAGAAGGAAAAGCTGGCTGAATGGTGAATGTTTTTATGGAAATAAGGTCATTAGTACTAATCTTTGATGGATACAATTCATTAATTCTTGGACAATATTGGTGGGAGAGGGGAGAAGGAGAAACAAAGAAGAAGCAGAACCCGTAAATATTACTCCATGGCAAGATCTTGAAATTGAAAACATAAGGACTGCTACAACATGAATTAAATTTAAACACAAAGAACCACATTTTAACAAAGGAAATATAAGAATGTAAGCTAAGATTACTTAAATTTGTTGATGCTGAAAACTATAAAGCAGCATGCTTATCTTGAGGAGACAATATTAGTTTTATCATATTAAAAACTGCAATCCAGCTTTCCAGATAAGGGGCTTATTTTAAAGATACACACACATCACATACACACTGACAATATCATTGTAAACGTCATCATGAAATAGAAATGTTGATAGTGTTGATACACAAAATTGAGATATGATGTATGATCCTGAGTTGTGAGACTGTAGTGATCAATAACTTGTTAGAATTCATTTATTTAGTAGAGGGAGGGGATAGCCACATTGGAGAGAACTGGTCTCCTGGCATGCGAGGCAGTAGAAGGGTTTGGCTCTTCAGGGCTGGGAGTGGCAAAGCTTCTGTCATCCAGCCTGGAGCTTTATCACTGCTGTACAGAAACAGTAGTGGTATTTTTCTACGGCTGCCCCAGTTGGGCCTTGCTCCTGGACATTCAGCTATAGGTCCTGACTCCCTGGCCCTCTTAGAAATCTGTGAGCTATCTAAAGGCCCTTAACGAATTTGTTTTCTGTTTCATACAAAAGCGGGTCCTAGATCTGACTGTCGTAGCACTCAAGAAAACTACATAGGGATCAATGGCAACCAGAGGATGGGCTGTTTTAATATAGTCACAGGATACTGGACTAATCAGAGGGGCGTGAGGTACAAAGGAGAGGTCAGGAAAGGGAGCCAACAACTCCATCAAAAATTTGGTTGTGAAGGGGAGAGGTATGATGGAGAAAGGCTAGAAAACGATATAGTGTCAAGGGCAGCAAGATTTAGTTATAAAGATGGAAGTGACGTAAGGTTTCTGAGAAGACTGGGATAGAATAAAAAGGATAGATGGAGACCGCCTTAGCTAGGAGAAACTATGCCTCCTTTAACATAACAGGAGGTTATACAGCTACAGTCCAATGAACAGCTTCTGGGATCCAGAGTGGAAGTACACCAATATTTGCTCTGGAAGAGCCTTAACTGGTGCAAGGAGCTGAGCAATGCTGTAGAAATTCCAAATGGTGAAAACAGAGCAGTTAGATCCATTAAGATATACAGAAAAAGACTAAAACTTGTAGGTGTATTATTTAATGGAATGCATTTGTACATCATTTCTTCGTTTATATTTGTGAACAATATAACCATGTTACAAAAATTTAGATAGCAGAAAAATTAAAGAGTTAATGTACAGGCCTAATAATTCCACAGTGCTTTTAATTTTTTTTTTAATTTTATGTTTTCTGTGTATTTTTACATAGTTGTAATAGGGTATATATACAAATAGTACAGGATCTACTGTTTGTTTCACTCATCATAATCATCTTATACAGTATTCTATCTTCTACAGTATTCACAGTCATCGTTTTAATGGTATAATATTTAATTGCCATAATTTACTTAGCCTTTTCTCTATTGCTAGCCATGGCTGTACCTAAATTCAATCATCGCACAAATTTGAATTATAGCTTTGAAAAAGACCTCGGGGATTTTCAGGTGCTATGTTCTCTTCATACCAAGGAGAAGACCAACACACAAAACAGCCAACTGAATTCCATCAGGATCATACATCAAATTAGCTGCAGAGTCATGACCAGACCCCTGCGCCATAATATGGAGAAAGGACAGGCTGGCAGAACTGATTGGGCCTACAATATTCTAGCTCAGTGCTCCTCGAAGTTCTAGTTTGTAAAATGTCTATTACTGGTCCACACTGAGATAAGGGGCTTGCAAAAAATAAGGGAAGCAGTGCGCTGATTTACACTCTGTGACTGATCAGTAACTATCAGCTCGCATACCAGTTTTAGTCTGTGAATTATGCTTTGCGTAGTACAAGCTCTAACTGGAAGAAAAATTACTCCCCAAATGTTTGGTTTTCTCTGTACCTATGAACGGCATTAGTGAATATTGTGTTGTGACTTTCATAGCCAAATTTATTTCACTGCTCTTACATTTTTTTCCTTAACAAAATAAATACCCAAGAGATTGGCCTTTTGAAAATAAAGCACACATACCCAGTCTGCAAGTATGAGCGTGATATACTTACTCTGCAGGTTTACATGCCTTTATTGGGAGAGAGTCACCTGTGCAAGTAGAGTGCAGAAGACGTGTCCTTTCGACCTGGTGAGTCTTTTTGTTTGATAAATCAGGAGAGTTTGTAGGATCTATGTTCATCTCTGTCTGAGAGAATCACACCCTTAAAGGATAATTACATCCCTACTCATTCATGGGTTTCAGTTATTCCTGTCCACTACTAAGATAATTGCTTCAAGAATTCGTTTATGGATTTAATCACTGAATGCACCATGGTAATCATATCCTGTTTTTGTTGTTTTTTTTTTCCCCCAAACTGGAGAAGATGACAATACTAGAGATAAAAAAGATGCAGGACAGCATGATGCCATGATTCATCATACTCAATGTGAATTGATTTTCAGAACAAATGACAAATTTGGATATGGTCCTTCAAAAAACATATTCTGTAATTCACGGTCTTATCTGATAGTTCACTCTAACCAGAGAAAAATTACCATCGAATCAACAGGGTAAAACATAACACCAGCGGTCATCGACTTCATTTCTCACTTTATAAATCAGCCTGTACATCAGTTATGCTGAAAGAAATCATGAGCTCTGTCTTAAAGGTCTCTAGAGGAAGAGGTGATGCCACAATCGCTGGGATAGGCAACCTATTTGCAGCCACCCTAAAGGAAACCCTAACTCTGTCAATGTCCCCTCCGGATGGTTATCTTTCGGTTCAGAATGCTTAAGCATTATTGGCAGCAGCCAAGATTCTAAGCACACTGAATATATTAAATCGTTGAATCGTCACACACACCCTAACAGGTAGGCACTATTATTATTTAACTCCACGATATAAAGGAGGAAACTAAATTACAGAGAGGTTAATAACAACATATCTTTCGCTGGACAAAACATACAGATGGCAGATGTGAACCCAGGAATCTGTCCCAATAGTTTGTGCTCTTAATCAACAACAAATGTTTCTTGATGCTTTCAGATGGGTTAATTTGTGACATTATGAGGAAGTTTGATTGAGCAAATTCTATGATTCTTTCCGTTTTAATAGTCTTCTGAATTGTCTAGTATGGTAGCCACAAGCCACATGTGACTACTTAAATTTAATTAAAATTAAAAGTTGAGCTCTGAGTCACACTACCTACATTTCAAGTAGCTGCTGTTACTGTGTTAGTGCAACACTTCTGCAGAGGAAGTTCCACTGGATGGCGCTGGGCTAAAGTAATACTAAAATGCTCAATAATCAACCACCCATTTTGCTTGTATGCACCTTTTGTTTTCATAATGCACTGTGAAAACAAAAAATGGTAGGTAGCAGCGGTGGCGTGGTTTATAGAGGAAGAAAAGTCCACTAATGTCTAGGTGACATCTTTAAAAAGCAGTTTAGGAAATGCAACCAAAATATTTTTAATGGGTACGTGTGAGTTAACAATAAAGCAACTCAGAACTTTTAAGAGTAAAATTAGCAAGAATTCAAATGTAAAGGTCTTCATCATTTGCACGAATGACCCCCAATTTTTTTTTCTGTAAATATGAGATTTAAGCCATTTAGGATACATAATACAAGTGCAATTGTATCTAAAAAGACTGAAATCTGAGCTACTAAATTATATCCTGCGAGGGAAACTGTGATAACAGAAGGCAAAGGATGGACATTACACAGAAAAATCAGATCGGAAAGTCCAGATGAGCCCACCTCAGCGTACAAGACAAAGTGACTGAATATAACCAACCAACTTAATATAACCAAACTGACTTAATATAACCAACCAACTTAATATAACCAACTGACTTAATAGAACCAAACTGACTTAATATAACCCGCCAACTTAATATACCAAACTGACTTAAGATAACCACACACAGTGGAAACATTTACCAAATAATAGCATGAGGATGCTCGTCACTTATTTCATCTCTTGCTCTGACTCAGTGTTTGCCAAGCAGCTTTCTCATTTTGACTTAGTCTTCACATAGTTATTACTATAGGCAAAGAATTTTCGCAGTACTATTTATTACTATGAATTAATACACTGGCAATGTGGTTTCCATATTTCCTATCTTACGATTTCGTAGCATCAATTAATTCATTAGATTGCTTTTGGGTATTTGGATCGAATGCGCTTTCCACCATTCTTAAAAAAAAACTTACTTTTGTGTGTGTAAGTGTTACAAAAGTTGAAAATAGTTTTTTGCAGAACATTTAGAAAACAGATATGAACAATGATGATGAACTATATATCATATGATGGGAAATTTAAAAAATGATATAAATTTCAATCAGTATTCGACAGGACGCATTTTTAGATTAAGCCTTGAGTGTTTTAGGTGAAAAAGAATGTATCAGAGAAACTGATGTAAATACGATGTCCAGATTCATCGGAAATACCCTAAAACTGGTGTTTACTACTACACAAAAATCTTAATTTAAGCTAATCGATAAAAAATTTTTCAGATTACTGGATTTATTTTTTACTTGTTTTTCTTTTAAAAAATCTAGATATAATTCATCTTCTCTTAGTTTACCTAGGTAAGTGCTATGTCAGAATTTTACAAGGTACATGATTGTCCATTTTGGATAATCTTCCTTGCCTGAAGAAAATGCTGTCTTGTTGATATGTCTCAATTTTAAGGGGCAATTTTAACTTTATGATTTTCATGGCAGCAGTTAAAGACTTAGGTAACATTTCCTTAGGATGGCCAAAAGCGTTCTTGCGGTCTGGTTTTTGATACTGAAGCTTTTATATATGTTTTATAAAAAGGAGTCAAATATATGGTGACAGAAGAAAATTTAACTTGCGGTGGTGAACATACAATGCAATATACATGTGATGTATCATTGAATTGTATACTTGAAACCTATAAGATTTTATTAACCAATGTCACCCCAGTAAATTTGATAAAAATAAAAATAAAAAATGCAAAAAAAAAGATCTCTCTCAAAACTACAGTAATTTGGTATCAGTAATGTGAAGTAACACCTCATTAATTTGCTTGTTTCATCGGAGTGCGTCTTGTCTTTACTGACCTCCAACTCCATCTCTACTCATTCTGATTTTTAATAAAGAACGTACAATTAAACATGACTTGGTACATCACAGAATTAAATGACACAGTCCACTTAAAAAAATATCTCTAAGCTGCAAAGTCAAGTGAAACTTGGAACTGCTGTAGGTCAAAACATTGCTAACAAATGATCCCAGTACAATTTAGTTTATGCTTTTTTTGAAATTATACCAAGTGTCTGATGACTCATGTAACTTGTACCATAGATGTGTTTTGCTGCTGCACAATCCTTTTAGTCCAAGTCCCCCCTGGGGAACAAAGTGTTACCGAGGCAGTTATGGTTTCAATTTCCCTCTATAATTTGCTTTCATTTGAAAACCAGCTAAAGGAGGGAAAATGGACTGAGCAACTCCTGACGTTATCAGGGCTTCAGGATACTAAATATCCACTCTCCTTGTATCAGGGAAGGGAGTCCTCCCCATGACTACAAATAACTTGAAGAAACCAAGAAACATGAAGATGTTACTTAGGAAATGTTATTGTTTAATCAATAGTAATTAATTAGTCATAACCAAATACTATGTACTTAAAACATTTTTAAAATTTTTAAAATATTACACATATAATGTCTTATTTGATTCCAAATTTTGGGTTGGTGTCATTCAACGGTGAATATTTTTATGGTAAGTTCATGATATGGATAACTGTGTTTTAGGTTATGCTGATGTGATCTGATTATTCCTATACTTCTGAAACTCACTGTTCTCCAGGGGTGTCTTCTCACTAGTACCAGGATAGCGATCCTTTTACAAAGTCAATGCAGCATTTATGCCTCTAGTATTCGTTTCATTCATCTTTCTCTTTCCATGAGGAGAGCTCACTTTATCTTCCATAAATTCCTTAGCTACCAGGAAAGCGACCCAACTCCTGATTTTGATCATTCCTTGCCTTTCTCCAAGGAGGAGGAGCCAACAAGGGACAAAGGGCAGGGACTCTGGAACACACTTACCAAAGGATAAGTTAAGGGCAGGATAAATGGTACACGTACTTTACAGAATCTCCCACAGAGATAGGGAGAACATAGAGGCACCCCAAAGGGTATCTATGCAACATAGTCTTGATTTGGTAGATAAGGGACACATATACAACAAATTTCTTCCTATAGCTTTCTGGAGACTCACAATGATCTAGTGAAAAGATCAATTGTCTTGAGCCAGAAGCCTTGGACTTCAGCCCTAACCTATATGAAATCACTGAGTAACTTTTGACCAGTCACTTGAATTTACTGAGCCTTGGTGTCCCCATTTGTGAAATATGGAGAAAATCCTCTAGCACCTACAGAGTTGTTCTCGGGCCCAAATCTCACAATGTGTATGAAAATGCATCTTATGATTTGATTAGGTTATATCTGGTATCATCAGGGGATGAGGTTTTCTGTGTGTACTCTTCCAATATGTAACACACATCCATGACTTAAAGTAGGTATATCTAAGATAGGTATATCTATCTTAGATATGCTGAACTATCTAAGTGTTATGCAATAAAGATAAGCTGATGATTAAAAGAAAACAAAATCCCCAGCAGATTGGGAACAACTTCTAGTCCTTCTGCTTCTCTCTGCATAATTTTGATGTTATCAGCATAGTACTTTTTGAAAATCAAATGTAGAAAATTAAGAGCACTAAACACTTTTAGGAAGGCTGGTTCTATATATTAGGAAGTAGATGAGTTTCAATTTAATAATTTTAACTTTTGTTGGATTTTTTCCTTGTAGCTCTTTGAGATATTTTTAGTAGAGTGAGAACTTAAAAATCACATAAGCAATCAATGAGAGATGGGCAGAGTTCTCAAAATAATTCTCTGATTCTCTCCTTTCTTTCCCCATCATCAACACACAGGCATATATTTTCAGCGAAGATAAATAGGTTCCCTGAAACAGATCAATTTAACCTCTATAACACATTTTTTAATTAGGATGTTCAAATTTTTCATTTTTAATCTTTTTAATCATCACTACATTCAAAAATAAGTATAATTTGGTGGTTAACGTAATCTTCATAAAAAATGAAATAAGATAAACATTTATCTCCAATAAAACAACGGTTTTAATAACAGTGCAAAATCTCAGATGTGTCCATTAGGAGTTTAATATTTGGTGTGTTTTTGTGGGAATTTCTAAGAGTCGTCATATTTTTTAAGACCATGCATCTCACGTTTATTAATACCTCATGGATATGCTGTTTATTTGGGGGTATGGATTCCTATGTTCTCCTTAATATATCTGCAATGGAGTAGGAAATCAATGAGAAAAATATCATGTTTTAAATTACACTATCATCCTATTAGAAGTTTTTTTTCATCATTTTTTAATTGTGGGGGAAACAAATCTGAAATTTGCCATTTTAATCACTTTTCAGTATTTAGTTCAGTAGTGTTAATTTCATTTACGTGGTGTCACTCTCACCACATGCCATCTCCAGAACTCTTGTCATCTTGGAAAACCACACTTCCGTTGAATAACTGTCCACTCTCCCCTCCATCCAACCCTTGACAACGACCATTCTACTTTCTGCTTACATGAATTTGACTACTAACAATCATCATACTCTTTAGAAAAATAACTTAATGAATTTGGGGAAAATAGAAATTCAAGTGACTTATTTTCTGAGGGTAGACAATCTTTATGAAATTCAGTTGTGTTCAATCACCGGCAAATTATTAAAAAGTCCTGAGTAGCAGACAGAGAAAATCATTATGTTTCATAATGAAATAATTTTTGATATGAAAGAGTCTGTTAAACGAAATTTAAAGGGGTATAACTTGGCCACCATGTGATAGATATTTAAATAAAAAAAAAAGAGAAGTAGCAAAAAGAATACAGCATGAATAAAACAGGAGAAACATTTCTGAAATAGTATTATGTTCACGATTTAAAATATTTCTACTTTGTGTTCTGGAAAATGCTATAATTTAATAAATGATTTTGACATTGAATAACACGTATTTACTCTAAGAAAATCTATCCACTTAATTGAATTTGTAGTACAGCAGACTTTTGAATTATGTACACTATTCTATAGAGATATAGAATTGAATTTAAAACTACTCCAAATGATCCTCTGAAATAAGCATTTTAAGAGGAAGAATATCAAACTGGTTACCAGAATACCATTCCTCCAACTTTACTGATACATTATGAAAAATGTTCTAATTATATATATTATTCATATTTGCTGAGTTGTGAAATGGATGTATAACTCTTCAAATGGGAAGGCATTTGATTTTTTAGATTCTATAAGAAATATTGATAGCTTGGTTTGCAAATAACTACAAACAATATTTAGAAAACAAACTGTTTTCAAAATTTGAATATATCAGCTTCAGTTCTCTAAAACAGGGGTCCCAAACCCCTGGGCTGCAGACCGGTACCAGTCTGTGGCCTGTTAGGAACTGGGCCGCATAGCAGGAGGTGAGCGGCGGGCCAGCCAGCGAAGCTTCATCTGTATCTGCAGCCGCTCCTCGGCGCCAGCATCACCGCCTCAGCTCTGCCTCAGATCATCAGGCATTAGATTCTCATAGAAGCACCGGTCCCTGATGCCAAAAAGGTTGGGGACCACTGCTCTAAAGCATATAATTTGTCTTATAGTCATCCACCTAATACTTTTTAGACATCTGTCTTATGTCCAAAACAAATCTTGTCTAAGAAATGTGAGGGAAAATAGCACAGAGCCATCAAAGAGCTAAGTCCTGTGAGAAGAAAGACATGGACAGATACTTCATAATGCTATGAGGCAAGGGATCTGATCGAGGTGTGCACAGTTTTATTGGAACACAGAAGGAATGCTGGAATGGCTTTCAAAAGGAGTGACCTTTCGTTTGCATGTTAATGACAAGGGAAAGAAGACTGACTAAGAGACCTGCCAGGGGGAGAAACATCATCTGGAACACGGCATCAGGTTAGGAAAGGACATACAGCGTTGGGGAGGAGTGACTTCAATGAGGCTGAAGCCTGGCTCTGCCCCTTACCTGCTGTGTGATACAGAAATTCTATTAGCCTCTCTGGGCTATTTCCTTATTTGCAAAAAAAAAAAAAAAAAAAAATGTGGATGATAAGACTTTCCTCACTATCTTATTGTGAGGATTTTGTGATGCATGTAAAATGCTTGGCAAAGTGTTTGCCACCTCCCACACACACACACACACACACACACACACACACACACACACACACACACGCACGTAAGCACGCACTTAAATGCTCAATAAGCCTGGGCCGCTGCTAACTGAGATCCTCTGTGGCAACTTGGGTTCATTTCCTTATCACATTAAGTCAGCCATTTAATCTCATTTGGTTTCCTCTTTCATATAACAGGAGGATGAACTAGACGATGTTATCAAGTCTCTTCCAGCTCCCAGATTATTGTAGCTATACAGCTACTAACTAATATTCATTCCTAAAATTTAGGAATATATTTTCCTATAAGGACAAAATTTTGACATGTTAAATCTGATGAATAAAAGTTATAGAACTGACCATGTCTTCAGGTCGAATGATTCATTTAAAACTGAAAACCCCTGACTTTCATGTTTATTTCAGATAAATTAACTTTTTTGAAGGATTTCTGAAAGATGATAGACAACATCTGAAAAACATGGCCAAAGGAAGAGACTGCCCCTTCTTCGTAACAGGGCCTCTTCCTCTAAATATAACATTGGCAATAGGGGAATCATCTAGAACCTGTTTGTTTTGTTGCTGCTTCAACTCAGTATCTTGTTGGATTGTAACTTAAGAATAAAATGTAATAGCTTAATGGGCACTTTGACTTATTTGTTCCTTGACAAATCATGGAAAAAGCAATGAACTAGTCAGTTGTTATTTGTGGCTTTTGATAAAATATGTATTGTAACTACATGAGAGAATGGTCAAATATTTCTTAAGAGCAAAGAGAGGCAAGGACAAATGACCTGTTCATTTCAAATTTCTTCTTTTTTAACAAATGTTTACTGAACATCTATTAGGTACTTAGTAAAGTTTAGATGGTAGCAATCCAGAGATGGATTTTTAAAAAGCTTCAGCACCCAGGAGTGAAAAGACATCAAGGGGATGAAGGACAGTGAAGTAATGGAGTTTAGGTTCCTGTGTGGCCAAAGTCTGGGAGGAGGATGAGCTAAGGATACTGGCAGAGAGGTCAGGGAATGGGATGCCAAATACTGAGATTAGAGATGAGTCGCAGAATGTAAGGAGGCAGGACATGGAAGCGAGTGTCTAGCACCGGATGGAGGACAAGATCACTGGGAAAGGGTTGGTCAAGGGACGCAAAGATGAATCTCTAAAATTATTAAGAATAGGAATAAGAATGTGAGAGAAACAATATGCCAAGAGCGAACATTGGTGAGAAATGACAGAGAGTGACACAGGAGGTAAGTAGATGATAGCAACAGTGAGGGGTACAATGTTCCAATTTAGAGATTTTTACAGAGGCGGGAGAGAGATCGGTCTGGAAGCGTCAATGGTAAGCAAGAAGAAGTGCCTAGAACTAATGTCCCTAGGAATAATTATTAGGAGGTGCACTAAGGAAGTGTAAGAGAAAGAAGAGGACAAAATATCAGAGGGAAAGATTCTTGGGGCTGTTAGGTGACCATTCTGATTTACGTGGCATTGCTCATCTTCATATCTCTTAGCTCAAGGTGAATGTTTCCCGTGTCCCTTTCACTTTCTAAAGTGAAACTGACTTGGATGATAAATTATATGATCACTCTTGACGTCGGGATTGCAGAATGAAAATGAACACAGGTGTAATAAACACACATACATGGCACTTAGGCGACATAAAAGTTTAACCCACTTGCTCCCTTGTACACACTTCTTAAAGGAAGCAATGGCATCATACTTATCCCCCTCCTTTTCTTCTAGCAGAGTTTAGTGAAAAGTGACTTTGTCTCTTTATTTTTAATATGTAATATTTGTTGATTTTAAATTTAGGTACTTCCAGAACTTATAATTAATCTTTTTTAAAAAAAGATTGAGTGGAGAAGATTTGGACTAAATTTCGAATACCTCTGGGGGGAAAAAAAAGAATTTGGATAAAGTATAACCTGACTTAATTTGAATTATTTTTTCCACACTGCTATTGTTAGAAAAGCATAACTATGAGAAAAAAACTCTTTTCTAGAATTTATTCATAAATTAAAAAGGATAGCTGTATCCAGACTAGAGGAAGTAGGCACTCTGCCTCTACGGAGCTTCTTTCTAGCTGGAATCCATGTGACTTTGCATATAGTGAATAGCTTGTGAAGAACAATAAAAAAAGAGTTTGAGAGGAAAAAAAGAGGTTGGGCTTTTCAATCAATAGTTCTATACTGACCGTATTCTGTACTGATTGGGTTGCCCCATTCATTACTTCAATAACCGTAAGCATACCTAAGTTCTCTACACTTCAGCGTCCTTATATATTACTACTCCACAAAGGCAATCATACTTCTTAGCGTGGTGGTGAGAAGGAACTGAGAAAATATGTATGAAAGGAGTTATAGTTCTTGATAGTTCCTCAGACACAACCTTGCTACTTCACTTTCAGCTTTTTCTCTATTGTTGTTTGAGAACTAGTTTTAATAATATTTTCAAGCTGCTACAAGTTCCGAAATAGAGATTGTATTCAGTTCATTCTCCCTGATGTGGACAAAAAAAAAAAAAAGTAAACCAATACATTTTCAATTTGACAGGAATTTGCCCCCAAGAAATTAAGACTTGTCGAGCCTTAATTAACCTGGCAGATCATTTACCTAGCAGCCCCATTCCTTGGGTGTTCTGATTAATCAAAATGTTATGTGAGAGTAATAGCAGACAATTTATGTATTCAAAGATGAAATGCTTTTGTTTATGTGTCAAACAGGGCAACATTTTTCTTGTAGCATTACATATTTTTTGTGTAAGAGGCAATAATTAGCTCCTATATGTCACAGTTTATCTGTTCTTTCTTTTGAAAATTTGTTAGTTCTCCTACATACTCGTTTATATTCAAATGTAATTCTTCATGAGAGGACGGTCAGTCTTTCACTAGAATACTGGAATTAGAATTCAGATAGCAAAAGGAATGGAAATCATAGTTTAAGTATTGATATATACCAGACATTATTGCTGATGTTTTAGTTTACTGATTTTATTCCTTAGACTTCTATCAGGTAAATAAATATCCCTTCGACTTTACAAATGAAAACTTGAGCTTCAAAACCTTTAAGCACTTTGCCCATATTCTAACACTCGAATTAAGATTTGAATCTAGTCTTACAGATTTCAATATCCATGCCCACTCTATGATAGACACTTATCAGTGACAATATATAGACTACTGATTGAAAAGTACCAGCAGATGTAAACAGCAGAAAATGAAATGGAGATGGGCAGGATTGACCTTAGTTAACAGTATACACCAACCATTGGTGAATATTTACGGTGGGTGGTTATGAAGTGGTAACTACCAACAAGATGACAAACTCACTGTCTGGCATTTCATCAATGCTGTGACCTGCCTTTGTAGTTGGAAGGCAGTCTGCTCCTTCACAGCCTTTTGCTAAGGAAAGGATAGGCTTTATCACTCAATTCCTTCAGTAAGTCCTAAAAGAGTGGACACCAAGTGATGTTCTGAAAATCCGATGGGGCACCAGTAGGGAGAATAGGAAATGTAACATGCCAGAGACACACTTTGTCTCTGGCTTTCTCTACGGGGAAAAACTGGCAAAACTCACACATCTTCCAAGTTGAGTAAAATTACAAATATAATTACAAAAAAAAAAATTACAAACATATGTGAACACATAGAAAGACTAGTTCTATAGTGGTTACATTTACATTCCTAGAGATTTGATTTAGGCTATGAAGGAGTAGGATGGTTAACTGGAACTCTTTATTTGATATAAATCTTTAGTCTTTCCTAGTCAAAGAAAAAATGTTTTTAAGTTCCATACTGAAGTCACATACACATTACTCTGTAACCTATTTCCATATTTTATTTTGGATGGAAGCATACCCAAATGGAAGCTAAAGTTCTTATTTTTTTAATGTGCAGATCAAAGGGGAAAAAGAATCAAAGAATCGGTTGGCATACGCTCATGAGTTAAAAGGGTTTCCTGCGTGTCAATCTGGTTAATAAATTCTTCAGAGAAGGGGAAAATGAGGGTAGCTGAATTATATAAGCCTTGCAACTAGATGAACTGAATCGCATGTCCCTTAGTCTAAGAAATGTAGATATAGGATGTAATATATACTTGAGTCATAGACTGTCCAGAACCCACTAAGCACATAAAAACAGGGAGGACAGACAACTATCGAGGTGCAGGGATAGTTCATTGATTCTCTTTAGCCTGTCCCACAGGCTAAAGACATTGTCACAGACAGTGGTAGTCCTTAGAGTTCCTCAGGCCCTTGGGCATCTGGAGGAATCCAATCACAGTTGCCAACTGAGGGCTGGCCTATGTGAATGGATCCAAAAACATTTATTTTCTGAAATTACTTTCTTTTAAATGCTAATATGGGTTAAGCCCAAAACATTTTGGTGCCCTCCTCAAATAAAAGAAAAATACAAGGCAAACATTAGGCCTTCTATTTCATTGTATGCGTGTCTTGTTCCATGCTTTCTATCTTACTCAGTATCTGGCTCTTGGTGGAATCGCAACCATCATTGCCAAATGAATAAAATGAATCGTGCAATGAGCTTTCTCTATTGAAATTCATTATGGAAGCTAACTACATCCATCTCAGAATTTTTATAGTTCAATGAACAAAGAATAGGGCTAATGTGTGTAGAAATTTTTACAATATAGAGCACTGTACAGTTATTTTCTTCCAAATCTTCTAACTGAAAACCAGGAAACTACAACACACTACAGGACATATAGGCGACTATAACGTTTGAATACTGACCTACTGCTAGGTTATCACACTGCATTAGTAGTTTCATTTTAATTCAAAAGTGTTTAAGGAATAATGGGCTGAAATGTTCTATTTCCTTATGATGACGTCTTTAGTAGCAACTTTTCATTCCCTTTGTGTTCATATTTTATTTTAAATGGGCCATAAAATCTTACCCCCATTGATGGAGGGGTAATAGGATAGAAATGTTTCCGTGCCTTCTGCAAAATGCAGGGTAAGGAACGCTTCTTCAAGCTGCTGGTTTCTGCCACAGCCCACTGGCTCCTCCGAGATGAGAGCCACGTGACCTCTGGAGTGCAGCTACTACCCCTTTCTCCTAGCAACCGTACTCTGCTAAAGTGTGGTTGCTGTGGTTGCCAGGATATTCTTCTATTCTTGTCCTCCATGACCAAACCAAAGAGAAGAGAAAGTTTCAACCAAACCAGATTGAAGACACAGGGAGAGGGACCGAGAAAAACAAGGCACCCTCCTCTTTAATGAGGAAACACATGGAGGAAATCACTTCATGGTTAATGCTTTAACAAGATTCGTAATTTTTCTTTTGGGTAAAATCAGAAAAACAAATTTTAAAGACCACCAGCAAAATAATGGCTCTAAAACATTTTAAGACGATGTTCACCACTTTATCATTATTCACTGAAAGCCACTTTTTCCCAATAGAGGAAGAGAAGAAAATATTTTTAAATTGTCAGAGTGACCTGAAAGATGCTGAACTATAATTATCATCCTGTTTTACATATAAAAGTTTTGAGGTAGATACCACATTTCACTGAACCGAAATATCATTAATTATAAAGCGCATAGTGATTTCTGAAATGTTAAAATGTGTATCTTAGAAGTGTTGAAACATGGCATATTACCTCACCAGTGTTTCAATCAATTCTGAGATAAAATTTCTTCCTTCTTTATAGTAAAAAGGTAAATTAATTTCTCAGAGTCTTACGGCTAATAAGCAGTAGAGACAGAACTCAAATCCATATCTGTTTGACTACTGTGTTCAAACACTTCATTACGTCATGTTGTTTCTTCAGCCACTTATACAGATAACACACAAAAAAATCCTTACCAACTAACATGCTTACAGAACTTTATAGTTGAAGTGTTTACCATATTCCTAGTAATTCACTTATCATCAGCCCTGTTTTACTAATGAGAAAAACTAGACCCAGGAAGATGTAATGACTCACTCAAGGTCACATAATTAGAAAGTGGAAGGGCCGAGAGTGAAACCTAAGATAAATGACTCTTAATCCAAACAATGTTTGACCAAAGTCAGACATTAACCAACCACCAGGCTTGAAATTAGATCATGGACATAAAGATTATCCAAAGAGAAATATATTTGCTGGATATATAAGAAGAGATGTTACACATCAGAAGGATTCATTGATTTATTCAACAAATATTTATTGAACGGCTACTTTGAGCTAGGCTCTGTTTGAGTACCTGGGTACTGTAGTGAATAAAAGACATAAAAAGCACATGGAACTTCTAAGTGCTAGAGAGAGAAACAAGGTTGAGGATGGGAAGAGAGGGGGAGCTTGTATTTTAAATTGTGGTTAAGGAAGGTGTCCCTGCAAAGGTGTGACATTTGAGCAAAGATAAAGGCGATAGGGAAATGAGCCACGTAGATATCTGTGGGAAGAACATTCCAGGCAAAAGGAACAAAAGGCCCGATTTGGGAATGTTCTGGCCTATTACAAGAGCAGCTACAGGCTGTATGGTGGGACATAATCACAGGGGGCAGAGTGGAGGGTGATGAGTTTAGAGAGCTACTGGGGGCAGGGGGTGAGGGGTGGGGCGTGGACAGATCACGTAGGGCCTTGTAGGGCAAAGTAAAGACTTTGGGATGTACTCAGAGCCAAGTGATAACTTTGGGCAGAGCAGCCTCATGGAATTTGGAATCTGGTCAACTTCAATGACCCTGTCCTGGGCATTCCAAGTATGTCTGCACCATCAGTCCAATTTAATCTCAGGTTAGGCTGACAAACAGACATTGCTCTGTGTCTACCTTGTTACTGCGCTATAAAACATGGCCTATCTAGAGAGTGCTGACGGGTCATCTTCCAGCTTCACGGACAATAAATAGACATGTATGGAGACTGATTATCTGTGCTAGGTATTTTAAGAAAAGTCCTCCTGACTCGTCCTCCCCAATACCCCCACCACTGAAATTACTGCCAGTTCTCAATAAGCTTCTAAATTGTTTTTGAGATCATTAAAGTCTATACCAAGTGTTCACTTGAGGAGCAAATGCAGAATTATGCCATGGGTAGCCAGAGATGGTTTTATTAACAGAACTGTGTAAGGTGAGGTGTTCCAAGTGGATAAAGGCAGGTAAAACGTTCCACCCAGAGGGAACAGCGTGCTCAAAATCATGGAGATTATTGGCCATTTTTTTAAAGGATAAATTCACATTTACTCAATATGGCTTTGGCATAAGGTGTCTGAGAACAGCACTAGGAGACGGACGGGCGGGAGGAATCAGGGAAAGAGCCATGGTAAGTGTTTAGATTTTCTCTGTGGGCGATGGGGAGACACTGCAAGCTTTCTAAGTATAAGGCAGCATCCAAAGTCACATGTTTGGTCATTCTGGCATCGGTGTGAAGGACAGGTGCGGTGAAGTGAGAAAGGAGGCTGGGAGGCTGTTGTCATAGTCCAGGCAAGATGACGATGGTGAACTGGAGAGCAGAAAGAGAAAAATGGGGCAGAGATAAGAAGTACCCCAGAGGTAGACAAAGCCTGGGTTAGGGATAGATTAGATATGAGCAGGGTGTGAGTGAGAGGGGGTCAAGGTTGACTGCATGGGTGACTGTGGAGATGCCACTCTCTGATAAGAATATGGGAAAAAAAGAGTTTGCTCATGAAGAAGACACAACACAAGTGTCAATGTTATGAGGCAGGCAGTTTCAGTGGACAGAGGGGTCAGTAGGAAGTAGCCAGATAAAAGATTCCTGAAGGTCTTAGGACTTTAACCTTAGACCTAAAAGATGGTCAGCATTTAGAAAATAAAGGGAAGGGAAACAAATACAGCATTCCAGGCAGAAACACAGTCCGAGTAAAGGCAGAGAAGTGCAGAATGAAAACAATTTTCTGGAAGTACGTATATTTGGTCTTGTGAGTAGGAGGGTGGTGGAAGAAAGGGGACGAAGAGGTTGGTCCTTAAATTGATAGGGAGTCTGGTACCTGAAATCTTCATTTCGAAGAGGAGAATTCACCATTTTGTAAGGCATCCAGGTCCGCTGTTGATCGGCAACCATAGATGGCTGGGGGTAGTCACCATAAACATCCTGATGATGCTGATGGTGATCTTATATGCATATTATAATCTTTTGTCATGCTAGGATTCAGGATTCACTAAGCAGCTTTATAGCTATAGCTAGAACTCAGTTCTCCTCGATCCTCTATTAAGATTAAAGAGACATTTTAGTCGTTTAGTATTCATACCTACTGTGCCATGCTCTCTCCAAACACCTAATAGTATAGGTATATTTGAAGAGTCGAAAAACGAGATCGACACAAGTTGAGCACTTTGTTTAAACTGATTTCATTTCACTATTAAGCCTTTAATGAAACTAATTAATTCCATAATGGAGTTTTCATACCATTTATATAAAACAATGATAAGTACAAAGTAAACTGTCTATACTGTATTTTCTATCATATCAGGCATGATGAGAATCAAATTTTAACTGCATCCAAATAATACATAATCTTTAAAAATTAATCGTTAAAAGTCTCAGCTGTAAAAATATCACTCTACGTCTTTCGCTTGAAATTATTACAAGTGATGGCGGAATACTTGTAATGTCTTCTCAAGTCTATCATGGCGAAAACAAACACACAAACAAACAAACTAGAGCATTATCCACAATTACTTATTTTCCTGAAATACACTCAGATTTCTCCCCTTCATTTCCCCTTGGCAACAGTCAAATCCCTAACAGCTCTTGGTAATTCATCATTTCTTGCTTCAGTGCTGTCCTTGAAAACAAAGCCATCCTGTGATTCTGTATGTGTCATTATGAACCAAGACAAATCACAGGTAAAAGGGGAGCTCGGATGGCTCCAAATGAGTTCTTTCAGGAAATACTGCTTGGAAACTTTGAGCACATGTCAGTTACAGGGCAAGCTGCTAAACACCTGTAAAAAAAAAAAAAAAAAAAAAAAAAGCACCATGTCCTTCCTTCTTTTCTTGTAATCTTAAGCTGCCTCTGCCTCTTCTCTTTTACAGTTTTATTCATTTTTATTCATTTCACTCCCGTTCCAGCTCTGCACATTATACAGCTTCCATGCATAATTTTTCCAAGAGCTCAGAGAAAATGAAATTGCATTCCTACCTTATCGCCTAAATATGTATTTCAGGAACACATTCCTTTTGGTTTTCTACCTCTGTTAAATGTGATCTTAATTTTCTGATGTATCTCGGTATTCTCCTACTTCAGTTAATTATGCTCTAAATTCTCAGAAATGTACTTCAGAACCTAGAACACCAGAAAGAAAGTCTGGCAGGCAAGTGCATGCAACAGCTAAGGGATGAAGTTAAAACAGGCTCTCATCTTGGGAAATTCCTGGAAGGAAGTCAGATTTCTAGCCTAAGAAAAATGAGCTAATTTCTCCCCCTTGTGCCCAGGACTTCAGATGCCATATATATATATTTATATATTTAATAGCCTGCTTTAAGAAGGACCCTGCATGCTTTACAAAGGATTCCCTCTATGAATCAATTTAAAAAATCAAGGGTCAAACCTGTATGCCTCGTAGAAGGAGGCCATTTTTGTTGTTTCTAACTCATAAATCTGAATCTCCCAGAATAGTGCATGGCACATAATAGGTGTTCAATAAGTATTTGTTAAAAGAGAAATTTCACAGGATGAGCCATACACACAAATTCTGTCTCAGTCATTCAGCAAAAAATTCCTTTCACTTAACAGTGTTTCCCCAAATCATTTATTCATCATTTGCAGATTATTTCTCTAAAAGCCAAATGTAGTGGAACATTAGAAATAAACGAACAACAACAAAACATCACAGATTGTGAATTTAGTTTTTGCTTTGTGGCCTGAAAGATCTGCAGTTAAACAATGATCTCTTTCTTTCGTTTTTATTATGTGAACTTCAATTTCCTGTTTAGCCCCTTATTTTGAATGACAGTTCACTGTTCTGTCTTCAACTGAGAAAATGAGCCTACGTGAAAATCTACCTTATTTCATGTTGCGTTCCAAAGACTGCTTTCCCAGTGAGTTGCGAGGTGATTATTTCTCCTTTTGATGCTCTTTTCTTATTTTTTAAACTTGCATGCTGACCTGTTTGGAACTATGAGCATTTGCCTTTGTTCATTACACAAAGGCAGCACTTACGGGAGTGGACATTCTCCTGCAGAACAATTTTTCAAATTATATTTAGGAGATTTTTTCTTTACTTGTTTCTTTCAACAGACAAACATTTGGTCTGTTAGCTAAGTCATACGGTTAATATTATGATCAAAACTTCTCATTCAGCATACAAGGCAAACTAGATTATTTTCTTCTCAGCTGAAAATACTTTTTGTCATTTTGGATGCTTCCAGTAAAGTCATTAGAGAAAAACCAATTTGTAATATTTGTCCCATGATGTCTTTCTTCTGGCTGTGAGTTAAAACATTAGTGATGAAATGGTAGAGGAAAAAGAACCCATCATTTTTGTGGACTCCAAGATAGTTTCAAGGTGCCCTTTGAGCTTATTATGTTACATGATTCTAAAACACCTTGCCCTCATTGCCTTGGGGAAATTCCACGATCTCTGAACTGCTCATTTGTACCTTGGAACCGGGAGGCAAAGTCCAAATAAGGCCTAATTAATTAACATCTCTCCCAGGTACCAGTTCTAAGCTTAAATAAGTGAATGAATGAATGAATGAATGATAAACATTATATGCTTTTCGTAATCTTTGTTTTCATTGTGACATTTTAAATTTCTCAAGAATGAATAAAATTGATGCGCCAGGAAAGTCCATGGCATTTTTCCTGAATCTTCTATATTGATAATTTTGCTATTCACTGCCGACAAACTCAGTTCTCTCTACCAAAAATAAATGCTTATGAAATTTTTTCTTTGTTCTGCTATCCACCTGAGACTGCCGTTACCTCTCTATTTACTTCTCACCTCTGCATAGCTCTTTCAAACACCTAGTCTACATCCAGGTGTTCTCTGGCTCACCTACTATTCTGGCACCAGCCTCACACCAGCCAGGTCCAGTTTACGGTCCAGTACTGAAGGTCTTCTCCCAACTGGCTCCTCTGCATTTCTATTTGTCAGCGATTTGATTTATGTTTTAGACAATTTTGATGCATTTCTTACTGCCAACACACACACACACACACACACACACACACACGCACACGCACACGCACACGCACACGCACACACTCTTTAACATAGTAGGAGTTTTATTGTTAGGTGCCAGGAGGGATCATAAAAGGAGTTGCACTTACTAGCTAATTACTTTTTGAAAGAGTACTACAACATTACTTATGTTAAAATAGCATAAGATATTTTTGAAAACTATTCTCCAAAATTTAAAGGGGTAATATTCAACAATCTTATCCAAGGGGAGAGGAAAGGGAATTTGTCACAATGTAGAGCCCCCTGTTCTCTTCCCACTTTGGCTCCACCCTTTAGAAATCTGCTCAATGAATATTCATAAATTTACCATTCATATTAGTACCCCTACTTCTTGTGAGTGGAAGAAAAAATGTACAGACCATCTACACTCTTCTTCCAAACCCTGGTGTTCTTAAAATTCTCAATATGAAATCTGTCATTATCAGAATCATCAGCTTCTTCTCGGCTAACATTTTAGGGAGAACTTACTCCATTCTCACTACTACCATGCATTTAGTTATCACATCGATAAGGAGCTGAGTTCTTCCTCGTACACAAAACATTCATTCCTTCAACATACTGAGCACCTACTCTGTTCCCGGCATTGTCTGGTGTACTAGTGCCCAATCTACCTGTGGGAAGAGGGAGACATACCAAATAAATAATTTAACAGAACAGTATCTCCCATCTAGGATGTCCTCCTCTCTTTGGGGCTGCCTTATATGCCGATTTTTCAAACTCAGGAGTATTCAGGTGCTCAACTAGTCTAAAATTATCACTGCCTTACTGGCTTTTACAGACTTCATTTTAATACTACATACTTGACCTTCAAATGCTTAAACAAGAAAAAGCAATTCAAAGCAAGCCTACATCTTCAGCGGGAAAACTGCTGGCCCCATTGTCTAACATGTCACTGTTTCTTATCTAAAAATCAAGGTATATATTCCATAGAATTCAGTGCCAAGAAATAAAAATTCTTCCGAAAACCTGTTTTCTTTCATTAATCAATGAGTTATAAGCAACTTGTTCTGTAAACTTTTTATTTTGGCTGCTGGGACCTCATAGCTAAAATAAAGTGCTACTTTTACAACATGTTTTGTGGCACCTTCACCCCTCCCCCCATGTATTCCTCTTTATGGTTTCTTATCTTTATTTTATTTCATTTTCATTGCCCTGTGTGAAAAGTGCTTTTATTTAAGCTGCCTCAAACCTTTGGGAAATAGATGATGTATAAATCATTAATCACAAGTGTTTTCCAGACAATCGCAAATAACTTCCTCATTGCAAAATCTAACATGTCGCCTTGGTCCTATTCTTACTCTCTCTGCCACAAACAAAACTCAGCCACTCTTCTTCCTTAAACCTGTCTCTCTTCTCCAGTATGTTTTAGAAAATTAATGTATATATGAATAAAATTGGTTAAAGACAACTTTTCCTTGGTTTTACTGCATACTATAGTATCTTCAGTCTCTTCCCAACACTTTTTTTTTTTTCATTGTGACCTTCTCATGTCTGAGCATCTATAAGTATGTATATATGTATTTTAGTTTCCTTCTTTTCCCACATGCCCATTCAATGCAGTTATAGTCTAGGATTCTTTTTGAAGCTTCACTGCTCTCTACACTTTTCCCTCTGGCAATTACCTGCTACTGTCACCTCTCAGTAAACGATTTTCAAATTTTATTTCTAGCCCCAGCCTCTCTCCTGAGTTTGCATTCCAAATTCCCTGGAACCCTTTGCACCTCAGAGTTAGAATGAGGCCTGAAGTTCTTTACCCTCCTCATCCTTAGAGATCTGCAAAACATCTCTGCCAAGCATTTGTCCACCAAGCATTTGATGGCAAACTTACCTGAAAGGCGGGCAACCTTTCAGGGTGGCCCACCTAACTCACCGGCGTTGACTGTTTGAAAGTTATGCCCAATAGAATGGCCAAATCCGTCTCTGTGACACGTGCCCACCACTTCTAATGCTGTTCTTCAGAGAAACAGTAAGAGCCGAGGTCCACTAAATGCCAAATGTGTGCCAGAAGCACGGCCTATCTTATTGCCTTACAAGGCTGCCAAGGGTTTTATTATGCCCATTATATCATTGCGGCAATTTAAAATCAGTCTAATCATTATACATGACTCTTCTCCAAATGATCAAACGTTTACATTCTCTAGGGGAACCACTCCATTCAAGGTGAAGGAAGTACAATTTTCTCCAATCACTTTTCAAACGAATTACCATTTTTTTGTTCACTTTACCATCTGTAAGGCAAACTTCTAGCCATGATGTCCAGAAGGAAAGAAATGCAAATAGCATTCCAGTTGTTATTTGAATACGCAGACTAGAACAGAACTGTCATCAACTTCTTTCTGGGTATGACGTGCCTCTAGTGAGTTAGCCTCAGACCATATCTGTTGCTCCCTACTGAATCAACCAAACCAGGCTTTTAATCCCCAGCCTGCTGAACATCTGCCGGAACTCTGATGGACAGGTCAAACTACTTCCCAAACTGAACTCAGCTTATTTCTTCCCTAACCCCTTCATCGGTTTGTTTTCTCAGGTCTTAATAGCATCTGTATTACCCAGACACACAGGCTCAAATCCTCCTTATGAGCTTGAAGGCCTCATTTTACTTCTTCTCAATCTCATTAGTGACCAAGTCCTGAAGGCTCCGAGTTGAACATGTTCTCATGACGCCATCTTCCCACTGCCTTAGGCTGGGCCTTTTGCGGGTTCCCAGTTCAGGCGGTATCGTCTCTCACCTAAACCACTGAAATCCTGTTCCTGCTTCCCTTTTCCTTCCAACCACACAGACCTGGGGAAGCTCTGCTCTCGTCCTACTTACACAGCACCACGCTGCTCTGCGACTATGAAGGACAATTCTAGCTTTTCATTTTGATATTAATGCCAGTATCTGTCTCCTTTCTGGCCTTATCATCCTGTGACTTCCTGTATGTATTATATACTTCTGGAAAACAGTGCCACAAAGTACTTTTTGAATTTTCCTAGTGCTGGGCCCTTCTTTATTTACATTGTCTTTGAGGCCGGAAGGCCTTTCTTTTTATAATTCGGAAAATGTCACAAGCTCTATGAAACTTTTGCCAGATCTGGCTATCTGAAATTTATCTGAAGATCCTGAGTTCTCACAGCCTTTTACTTCTCTCCTAGGATATATTAGTAATAGCAAATTACAAATATATTTTCTTTCTTCAATTAGACTTTAGGTTTCTTAGACTTTGGCTGCGTCTTACTTAATTTTACTTTTCCCAGTTACAGAGTAGGATTCCAATTAGTTGCATTAATTATGAATAAGAAGGCAGGAAATGAAAGAGGTGAAACCGATGACTAGCTGAACCTGAAGAAAACTGGGAAATCTAACGTGAACACTCGGAAAATCAAACTCATTCAGGCCGTATTCACAGATGCACCACTCTCCCTTTCCATTATTTCTGTCTGCCCCTCATTTAAATTTTTTTTTTTTTTTTTTTTTTTTTTTTGGATCATACCCTCTGAGCTCTGCTCTCAAGCACATGACCTTCTTCCTCCCTGAGGTCTAGCCAGACGAACTCTCCTGGGGCCCGTGGTGAGAGGCCAACACAGTGAGTGCCAGTGCTGATTTTGGTTATAATCAGCAGCTTCACTGAGTAACTACTTTTAGTGATCCTACGAAGCCATAAATCCACATGCCCTTAAAAATAATCTCAGTGACAATGAGCAGACAAGCTTCTCCAAGCATACGTACATGTCACTCCCCAAAGTCTTAATAAATAGTTTAGACATGAAGTCACTGAACTGCCCTCAATATTGCAAAGCCTGGCATGTGAACTTACTCATTGCTGGTGCTTTAAAGCAAAATGGAGAGGTCTCGTTAAACCACGAAAATATAATAGATTTTACATTAGATTAACTTAGGAGCAGTTATCTATTTTTTAAAAAATTTGGAGCAATTTTTTTTGTTTGTTTTATCAACGTGATTGAATCTCGGGATTGCCTATAAGAATTTTTCACTATTTACCATAATCTCTGTTCAATCAAGAAAAGTGCTTCATATCTTTTCCTTCCTGGAATTAACATTGATTTAATGAAATTCTACCTCACGAAACACCATTTGCATTACTCAGATGTTCAGTCAATGAAATTACTGAATTACTGGGAAAAGAAATTATCTTCTTAAGATTAGGTCACATGAATTCATGAAAACTGGAAGTGGTTACATAATACCGCAGTTATATAACGTATTGAATGATATCCTACTCTGAGATAGAATGAGTTTGAAGCTAACAGTCTCGTGTCTTGAGCCCAGCCTGCCTGCGTTTTACTTGACTTCCCTTCCTACCTCCTTGGTAGCTTCCCTTGTGTTCTGCAGTATACGTCTCTTCTCTTCTGAACGCTTGGCTGGGATTACCCGAGCGCCAGGATAGTTGATTCTTGCTATTGACCATGAACAAAAAGGGAAAAGACACACGTCCACGCAGAAGCTGTTCACTATTAAATTTCAGAGGCCATTCCAGGGTACAAGGATCTCTCTATCTCTTGGTTTGCAACATTACAGATGATATATAAATATATTCTTCAACTACATTCATCACTTATTTAAATATAGCTGGGTCATTAGACATTGGATTTATTGAAGGTAATGTAGTCTAAAATATTTCTTCAACAGCAAAAATGCGGATTACTAGACATGGGCGGATAAAGAAAACATGGGATCTAAGAACGTGAGTAAAAACTGCCAACATTATTTACTCATAATTTAGCAGAGATATGACAATCAGGCCAGTTTATTCCTGACTACTAGAAGAGAATAAAACAATAGGTTTTTTTTTTCTGTCAGATTTAACATTTGAGTTTCTGATTTCTTAAATTATAGGCCAAAAAAAAAGTAACTATCTTAAAATTACATAAAATAACATAAACATCTATTTTCCGTAAAGTGTTAGATATACAAAAAGAACTGATCCTCTTTCCTCCTCAGTTTATCTATTTAGAAATAATACTTATACTAATAATAAAAAGAGAGAAAGGGAAAAGTCAAACTTCACCAGCACATCAGGTAGGGAAAAAATAATACTCCAACTCACAGTGGAATATCTAATACTCCAATTTATAGTATTTAATGCTCTAATTCAAAATATAGCATTCGGTTATTCATAACAGTTTATAAATTATTTAGGTCATTATTTTGCTTTATAGCATGTCTATGGTTTAGTGCCCTCATAAAAGATATTCTTCTGCCCTTTGCTTTTATCTAGGGAGTCTTGATCATAGTAAACTCACAGGTCACAGGTAAAATGTTGTATGGTGGTTCCAAGTAAAAAATTGAGAAAGAAATAGGTTCAAACCTCCAATTAACAGGTACAGTTACTTATTAACAGTCCAGCTAAAGGTTTAATGACACGCCAGTTAAATTTAGTGGCTGAAATGAGAGTTTGGCTTACCTTCGAGTTAATTCATTCATAAAGTCAGTGCCTTTCATTACTGTATAAGGCCAAATTAACTGTATATTTACACCACTTTGCTAGGAAGGACTGAAGACTTTACCCTGATCTTACAAATGATATCAAATCTTCCTACCTTAGGATAAACCTAGTAGCTGCTAGATTTAGAGATGACCCTAGTGATTTCAACTAGTAGGTGTTGAAAATGGTTTTCTTTCTCTAAAATAAAAAATAAAAATTATCTGAAAAGAGTATTCTGGATTTCTGGTCAATTTACCATATTACAAAAAGACTGTTTTCAAAGAAGGAACTGCAATAGTATTGGGAGAAAACTTTGTGATATTTTTATTGCATGGAAAATGTGGGTCCTGAGGAAGGGTGGGAGTATTGCTCTCTGTCTCCCTTTGCTCACCCCCCTGCCCCAACATTTTAACATACCTTAAATTATATTACAACGATCACCCAAGGTACCCTTTAAGTCAGGGAAAGGAGAAAAGGCACAGTACACATGAATGCATATATATTTTTTACTGCAAGGAGGGAGAATGTGGAGTTGGGCTGGGTTCACCAAGATGGTTGAGTCTCTTCTGTTTTGTTGTTCTGGATGTGGTGAAGGTTGTTAAGTCATCCACCAGCATGGCCACTTCCCACTTTCCTTTCTCCTAATATGCATTTCTGCTCAGCAGCTCTTGTTAGGGGTGGAGACCTTTACATTTGAGATCAATTAGCCTGAAAATGCTGAATGCTAAGGAGATTCCCTGCATGCTACTTCCACATGATATTTAGTTATGTCTTATAAACTTAAAATGACCAGTGCTCACCGGATAAAAGCAAAATAATAAGTTGAAGAAGCTTATAAATGGACTCCTTGTGGAAGGAGGCCATATTTAATTGTTTGCATCCAAAAATCCTATCACAGAGCCTGGCAGATAGGTGGTCAGGAATGTTTATGGATGGAATGAACGTTTCTGTAACGGGTTGGTTAATAAGCTGTAGGAAAGGAAAACATACCAAACACACGGGAGGGCAACTTCAACATTAATAAAAACCATTAGTTAGGACAAATATTGGCAAGAATTTAAAACCCCTTCAAACACTTATCATCTACACAGTGCTTCCTGGATTTATTGAAATTATTTATATTGAGTACAGTACCTAACACTTGCACAGTTACTGATGATATATAAAGTATTTTTATAGACAAAATTCACTGATTCCTTCAACAGTTTAGAAGTATGTACAATCAGTCTTCAATTTTACAGATAATAATACCAAGTTTCAACAATAATAAGGCTAAATCCCTGGTTATTTGAATCCCAAAAATTGGGCTCTTCCTGCCAAATTACATTCTCTACTTCTCAAGACCCTTTCTTTCAAGGGCGATTTCCCGTATGCTTTTTCACATCCTCTAAATTAAATCATAGTTTGCATAGAGGAGACTTTCAAATAGTTGCTGATTTTGATTAAGTGACGCCTGAAAAAGTAGAATTGCAGGAAACAAATGGAGGGTTGGGGTGGTATTCCTAGAACCAAACTTTCACTCATAAAATCTCTAGATTAAACAGCCTTTCATACTATGCCAAAACGAGCTCATGCCTTTCATTGCTAGTAGAAATATATAGAGACAGTACTGTCAACTTTCACAAAAAAGTTTTCATTAGACTTAATTCACTGTGCCATTGGGAAGACCCAAGATAATTGAGGAAATGAGATAATAAACATTTACCTGCTCATTTCATTTATGTCATATTTTCTCTTGGGCTGTATCTGTTTTATAGTTATGCCATAGCTCTTGAATTATAACCTTTGTATTTCAATAGCCAATCAGCAGTACTGTGAAAAGCCTGTGACCTAATACAAGGAAGGAAATATTTGCTTTGTGAAACATATTCATTGTCTATAATAAAATTATGTTTATTGATAGAGATTTTTTTTAAATCTCCAATACAAAGCTGAAGATATTAAGAGATCTTAGATGTTTATTACTCTTGCTAGAATGTCACATATGAAGCATTTATATAATTTAATGAAAAGGCCTACACATATAGTGAATAAAAGAGCAAGAATTCAAGTCCAGTTCTATTCGAATGAGATTTTATGTCCCACCACAACTCACTGCTTCTCCTGTTGGGGCCTCCCATCATTATAAATTCCAGATTCATTGATTCTGAATAATGGAGAGTTTTACATATTTGATAAACTGGAACCAGCAATAATTATAAAGTTTTACACTTTCTAGTAGTTCAATCTCTAAGGTACTTAATAGCATTTTCAAGCTAAATATTTAAGCTTTTGAAACCAAAACCATCAAAAGTCAAACTCAGAAAGTCAAAATCAGGAGTTAACAAGAGCACTAAATCATGTGAAGCACTACAGATACAGAACTCATTAAGGGACTAAGTTAGAGTCTCATCTTTTAAAGATTTATTTTACCTACAGCTTAGATATGATCTTTATCCACCATGGTTTTTGAATTCAACATAATTGATTTCATTATGATGGAAAAAAATTGCAGTAAATGCCCTGTAAGACCTCCATCACCTTCCATATTTCCTTTCAATACAGGTATGCAGTCAAAAGCCAGGCCTAAGGATGTACGTTGGTTGACACAGTGAAATAGTGGAAATAAAATAAACACCCAAACATAAAAGAATAGCTAAATAAGGTGAATTGTTTTGCAGTCACTGAGTTCTATTAAAATACTAATTTTCATTTCTTGGGGGAAACCAGCAAAGCAATATAAATATTTTTAAAAGCAAGTTTGAAGTTCTAATTCTTAAAAAAAAAAAAAAAAAAGTCCATTTATACATAGAAAAAGAACTGGTGATAAACTCCCCAGTATTTTCAAAAGCAGTTCTTTAGGCAGTGGGATAATTATAAGTGCTCAGCCTGCGCTAGGCACATGTTCGGCACTTTATAGACATTGCATTATATTTCTGCTTGCAGACATCTGAGGAGGTGGGTTTTTATTCCTGTTGTATATCTGAGGAAACTGAGGCTCAGAGCAGATAAGTAACCTGATTGTGGTGAAACTGAGGAAGCCAGGACACAAGCAAAGGTCAGCTTGACACAAAGCTCATGTTCCTCAGACCCATGCCTTCCCACAGGTAATTTACACTTTTGTTTTATACATTTTTATCATTTCTAGGGGAACTAAAATGAGCATGCCGTGCTTTTACAATTTATAACAAATATAAATTTGTTAAAACAATTTATATTTATAACAAATCAATAGTATAACTGTTATACTAAAAATATGCATATTCACAAAGTGACAGTTCTAAAAACTGCTTCCTCGTAAGACGTAGGACCACGAACGTGCCTTTAGTCTATGAAACTAGTATATTCGGTAATAAGTATGAGCACTCTTTAAAAAATGTAATCCTAAATCTTGGGAGACTTTTGTGAGCCATGTCAACTGTGCAAAACTTATTCATTTAAGAAATATTTAACCCCTGCCTTTTGCTATGTATTGTGCTCGGTGTTGGCACAATGGCAGGAGTCTAAATGATTTTCTTTGGATGTTAGGAAAGTCTTTGAGCGGTAAGTGGAGCTGGGAAGAGACAGGGAAAGTAAGAGTATGTATTCATCTCACACTGAAAGTCCTGGCTACCTACATCAAAGGCATGCTTTATTTTTTTAGGCTTTCCATAAGAATTTATAATATTTCTGAGCATCCCAGACACCCCTCTGGAAATGTCATGCAATTTTAAGCCTCTATGATGCATTCGCACTTAAATGCTAACTGTAGTAACCATGAAATAAATGCTTTTCAATGTCAAATAGTGTTATTCACATCCACTGGGTGCTCAGTGGTCTTTGCGTCTGCACTTCTGGGTGGTACAATATCTTCACTGCTAAGTAAGCAGAGGTGGACTATAGGAAAAAGAACTCTCCGCGGAAATACAACTGGATGGATTTCCATCCCTCTTGGCTCCATATCTCTTTGTCCATGCCCACGTTCCACTCTTCCAGAAGAGCCCATATCTTTCAGCAAACTGACTTCTGACATGAAGGCCATTATTTCTACAACTGTAGGTTAGCAGCTAAATGCTTTCTTACCCTCTAGTCTATGTGTTCACCAGAATTATTATTAATTCAGATTTAGATTTGGCTGTCACAATAAGATCAAATGGATAAGAAGAGGGTGGTGTGTGTGTGTGTGTGTGTGTGTGTGTGTGTGTGTGTGTGTTCCCTTTTCTACAAAACCCCTGGCCCTAGTGGTAGGAAATGTTAAGGAATGTTATATTATTATTATTCTACTACTACTATTATTATTATTATTATTACTTACTTTATACAAATGATAATGACATAGACCTTCAACATTAGTAAATAAATTAGGACCCTAAAAGCAAAGAGGTATTTATTTGAGAAGGAAAAGCTGAATTCCTTAAGAATTCAACAGGAACAGCAAATGACCTCTCCTCGTTAATTTCCTTCTTGGCGACAAAATACCAAAGAACAGCTAAGGAACCAGATCAAAAAGGGTAGAAACTGGCACAACACCTTAGGTTGTTTGTTCTGTAAATCAAGTGGTTTTCATAATCTTTCAGACTACAAGTTCAGGATGAAGGATGAGAGCCCATGGTTCCGAGATCAGGTGTCACTGCCATAGAGATTCATCTTATTTAATGATACCATCCAATGTTATAGTAATAAACACGTGTTTTCTCATCTCCAAAATGTGCAAATAAACTACTCCCCATGGTTTCTCTAAATACAGTTTTTAAGATTATAAAAATAGTGAACAAGTCTACTCTCCCCTGGGTGTACTAATTACTGTTTTAGTTAATGCTAACAGAAAAAAAATCCGCTTGATAACAACAACTTAACTGGAGGACGTCAATTGGCTCGTTCCTTGGAACTGATGAGTACAAACCACCTTTTCATTAGATATTAGTGCTATAATGTATATTTCATGGATACCTGCTACTATTACTACAAAGGACTTTAGAAACAAATACAATTTAATTACAATGTTTCACGGTTTTCAAAATTATTTAATACACATGGTGCCTAGCAGCTATGAAACCAGGAGGAAAACCTTATTTTCCATTACAAGAGTAAAAACTGTTTCTCATTTCTCCAATTATATGATTTTCTGAAGGGTTCATCACCCGGAACACCAGTATGTATGAACGCCGGAAATGCAGATGACAGCCAGTCTCAGAAATGCTTCTTCTAGATGGGAACCAAACTATAAGATTTCTCTTTATTATCTGCGATAGCCATCCCATGATGGAAATAACCTCGCTGTAAGACAATTTTTAAAAAGTGAAACAGCTATGGGAAGCTTGCAAAGTTCTCTAGACAACCCTTCCAGTGACTCTTAACGAAGGAAACATTTCTCAAAGGTTCAGGGAGGTTAGGAAAACTATGCCAAGAGCCGAGGGCAGCCTTGCCAGAGAGACTAAGATTGTTCCAGGTGAGCCAGTGTCCCGGCTCCGGATGGAGGCGGAGGGCGCAGGGCGGGTCCCCGCATGGCGGGCATCTTTCTGGCCAGGAGACCCCTGCTGTTTCCACCAGCTGGGTGACTCTTGAGGATGGCGCGGGCTGCCCGGGACGCGCGGCCAGCTCGCGGGGAGCATCTCCGCATCCGCGGCTTCCGAGGCCAGCTCTGTCCCTCCGCCATCCTCCAGTCCTCCGACATTTTTCACGGAGACAGGAAGGTAGCAAGGGGAGGCAACCGCCGAGTTGCCTGCACCCAGCCTCTGCCGCAGCACAAGGAGAGGAGAGGAAGAGGGAGGCTGCCGAGGAGGCAGCTATTAAACTGTGATTCCATCGATAATAAAAAGAATCATCATCACCCACAGGAAGGGAGTCTCGGGTACACCCACCCCAGCAGCGGCTAGGGGCTGGGTGGGCGTTCCTGCTCCTCGCCCCCTCGGTGGCTGTGACTCTACCCCAAGCCCTGCACAAACGAACTCCTTTTCCTTCGACTAAGAGGGGAAGGAACAAAAGAGACCCCCACCATCCCCCTGACGCACAGACACCTCAGATGCTCAAGGTATGCATTTTTGGCAATCCCGTTTTTACACCGTCCCCACCTGAATTGTGCATTTTCCCAAAGGTAGAGAAAGAAAAAAGAGCACCCGAGGTGATCGATCGGATGATTGGACACTGTTAATTCCACATTCGATTTTCTAACAACCAACCAGAAAAATCCCGCAGGACCTCGCGCCCCCGCAGGGTCTGGCTCGCCCTCCGCCCAGCCCCTCTCATCCCGGTCCCCGGAGGCGCCCAGCTCTCCGCTGGGGACCCAACCGAGGGTTCCCGGGGCGGACAGGACTATCGCCCAGCCGGCCCGCAGCACCCGGGGGGCGGCGAGCACACTGCGCCGAGGCGGCAGCAACGCGGGCTCCAACTTCCCAAACCTGCCGCGCGGCCCCGCTCACTCCCGCCGCGCCGCGGGCAGCGCCGAGACCCCAGCGCGGCAGCCTCCCCACGCAGGGCATTGGCGGCTGCACTCTCCGCCCCCTCTTGCCTTCACCTCCCTCCCCCACCACCTTTAAAAAAAAAAAAAATTCATCCATTGGTGCAAAGCAGACATTTTGCTGTCATTTACTTAGCACCGCTCGGTTTCAGTGGCAACATCTTACCCAGGAGCCTGGAGGTGTGGGCGGCTCAGCGATGGGTCCGGGGGCGCGAGGCTGGGCTGCTGGGTCCTCTAGCGGAGCCGCTTTGCTGCCATCCGTCCAACTTCAGCACCCAGCGGGCGAGGAGAGGCGAGAGAGGCGAGGATGCTGGGGAGGCGGGAGGGGGAGGAGGGAGCGGTGGGCGGGGAGGGAGCGGGCGCCGCTCGGCACCGCGCATGCGTCCCGCGCGCGGCGCAGCCCCTCGCCGCGCGCGGCCGGAGGGGCCACTTCTGTCCCCGCCGCGCGGCCGCGTGAGTCACGGCCCCGCCCCCACCCACCACCGCCGGCGGCCCGGCCCCCGCGCGCTCGCCGGGGTCCGCCGCCCACGGTGCGGAGGGTCTCCCGCGGGGCTCCAGGCTCGGGTGACTCCGGTCCAGAGCTTCGCGGGAGCCCGGAGACCGGGGAGTCTTCTGGAGCTGTGAGGCTTGGGCGCCCAGACTCCTCCAACTTCACGTTCGCCCGTAGCCCGAGTTATTTTATCCAGCGCTTTCGGGGAATGCTTGAAACCAGAAGCATGTCTTTCAGGGACAGAACGGCGCGGCTGCAGCGGGGTCCCGGTGGAAACGGTCCCTGGGTGGGGGTCCTAGACAGTGCGAAGAGAAGCAAGTTTTGCTTACCCAAGAATCGAGTTTCTGGAGTACTTTACTTTATTGACGTCCTCGCTCAGATATCTGACTTCTTCCCCTAAGAATGATTTCGGATGCTCAGTGGTCTGGGGCGTGTGTTCGGTCTCAGGGGTCGGGACGACCGGAGTCAGAGTTTTGAGTGAGAGAAGGCTGGAGTCGTGAATTATTGACAGAGGTGTTAATGCCTGGGGCCTTAAGCATCCTTCCGGGACAGAGATGCCCAGTAGCTCTCGGGTCTGATAATTGTTCTGTTCACAAGCGGAGCCCAGCTTGGTGCGAAGGCGCTTTGGATACTTAATGCATCATGAGCGCTAGATTGCATCTCTGATGATTAGATTGAAGTGTTTGTGAGGGTGAATTAGGGAAGCGGGTGTCTCTCTTCAGATGTGTCATCTGTGGGAAGAGGAGTAAGTTCCTGGCAGGAATGATTAGGCTTTTTTCTTATACCTATTTAAAACCGATTACTTGTAAATGTATATGATTTCCCTTTGTTAGTCATTACGGTGTTGGCATTACTTCATGCTCCTTTCCTGAACACCCTCCCGCCCTCCTCCTTGATTCAAATAGGTCTTCAGGTGTTCTCCAGGGGCCTCCTTTCTCTGGTTACATCATGGTTTGGGGTACTAGTGCTCTTCAAAGTATATTTTCTAGACTGGTGCTATCTGTCTGCAAATCGTTCCTTAATGGTCTGTAACGAGAAATAAGTACAGAAATTGAGAGTAAGATTTAGAAACGTCTATAGCAATTTGACATTGTCTTGGCATGCAAGCGCATTTGTCAGTTGTACTTTGTGTTTTATTTTGTTTGTAAAATGTTTCGTTTTTGTTGGATTTTTACAAAGGTATTGGTCCATGATGCATTCAAATAAAAGTCCTTACCAAAAATGGCTTGAGCAGCACTGAATTCTACATAACTCCTAGATTTGCATTGTCTGTCCTGATCTCTCACCTTTTATGGCCTCAATACTTTTTGCAACTCCACTTGAAGAATAATTATAATAGTTAATGTTTAGTGAACAATTACAGTGTGCTTGCTAGGTACTGGTATAAATGTTTTGCTGATGTTTCTTATTTTGTCTACAAGATACATTCTCTGGTTATGTTTAACGGACATCTCAGAAGCAGAACCCCAGATATCACCCCTTCCAACCTGTTCCTCTTCAGATTGTTCCATCCCATTACTCAAGTGAAACATTTAGAAGTCATCTTTGTTTTGTCTCTTTCTTTTTAAAAAAATTAATTTATTTCCAATTACAGTTGACGTACAATATTATATTAGTTCCAGGTGTACGACGTAGCAATTCTTAAGTTTGTCTCTTTCTTTTGCCCCCACATCCTAATAAATTAGCAAGTCACGTTGTTGCTACCTCCAAAATATATCCACAATTTCATCCACCTGTCTCTTGCCATTGCTATTACCTTGGTCTAAGCCTCTATCATGTCGCACCTGAACTACAAGCTTCCAGCTGGTTTCGCCTCCACAGCCCCTCAACAACACATTCAATGGCGGAATGACTTTTAAAAACATAACCAGATCATGTTCTGCTTCTGCTTAAAACTCCCCAGTGAGTTTTCATTTAAATACAACCCTAATCCTTACCACAGCCTAGAAAGTTCTATGAAATCTTGTCCCACCCTAGTTCTTTATACCATGCTCCCATTGACCATAGCTATGTGTGCTGTAGCCTTATCGGCCTATTTCTTTAACATTCTTGAATAAGTCTGGCTTATACTTGCTGTTCTTTCTGCCTGGAATCCTCTGTGCCCAGTTCTTTTCATAGCAGGCTTCTTAATACCCTACAGGTCTCTGCTGAGATATCACATACTCAGGCTTTATCTAACTACCCAAGCTGCTCTGCCCAGAGTTCTCTGTTGGATCCCCTTGCTTTATTTCCTTCCAGATACTTTTCACTATCAGAATCAGCTAGCTTTTGTTTACTTGTTTATTATCTTCTCTAGAACAACGTGTCTCAAGAGCTTTGCCTGCACTTTTTTTTTCATTGTTTTTTATTTCTGTGCCTAAAACAAGATTTGGCATCTGCACATCATACATACTCAGTAAGAGTTTAGGGAATGAATACATGATTGAATGATTAACACACTTCGAAAATATTCTTTATTTCTTCTGACGCTTCATCTTGGATCCTCATTGCTGCCTGTAAGAATCTGTTATTTCTCAGCAGTGCGCAGATAGGATGCATTGTTTCCTCTGCCACCTGTCCAGGAGGGCTCCAGGCACTGGCACACATTTACACTGCATGCTGGAGCAGTGTTCCTGGAACCAGCTTTAAAGCGAGCATACTCGATAAATAAAGAGATCCTACTTCCATGAACTTCTCTAAATTATTGTAAAAGCCGTTTAGGCAAATTTTTGCATCTGTTGGCTATTCTGCCAATAATGTACTCGCCAAAGTCAAATGTAACTCTTGGTGACTTCCTTTCACGGTTGTAGTTTGTTGTTTAATCCTTTATGTGTTAGAATCCTCAGTGATAGCGTGCCAGGAACTGGACATGTTGCCTGTGACCTGAGTGTGGAACAGTAGGGTAGACTGACCGCAGCTTTAATGACCTTCACCTCATGGAGTTTGATCACTTGCAGTCTATGTGTCTGTCTGGGTCTTAGAAAATATCTGCAACACCAGTGACATCAAATAATGACTGGGGTCAAAATTCAGTTGAATGAACTTCATTAATGTCTGCTATAGGCCTGCTGTTATGTCTTCAAGTTTTTTTGCAAAAAATGTAAATGTTATATAAAATTATATATGACTCTGAAATGGATTTATTTCATTTTAGTCATGGGAATGCCTTCCTTTTGTACAGAATTTCAGAGCTCGGTGGGCTTGTCGTCCTTGAACAGCTGTGTGGTAACTATGAAAAGCAGCATTGATCATGATGATCATTTCCATGCTGTTTTGAATGTGTTTTCAAGTGGAGAGAATCTGGGTACAGCAGCAGATTTTGGTATAATGACTTCATAGTAAGGCACACAGGAGATTTGCGGCAAGATACTTGCAGACAAGATATTGGGAAAGAATGGAACATCAAAATATTTACAGTACATTGACTCATAATTTGAGGTATTTGTCATCATTAGGAGACCTAGAATCAACCTCAGTGAGTTTAGTAGCCTTGAAAGTTTATGTGAGGAAGTAATTATGTAGCTAGCATATTTACATTTCATTCTCTCTTTTCTCACATGCTCATTTTGTTAAAAAGCAACTCTTTTCCCTTCAAAAAGCAGAGGGAAAAGGAAAAAATTTGCTTGAATCTGGAAACCCCTGACTGCTCCATCCAGGCCAACATCTCCAGAGTAAAGGTGGAGAGATAGTTAAAATATGACTGCTTAAGCATACTTTTTCTTTACTGTTAGTAAACAGAGTTTATCATGTTTCTTCAACTGGTTTTACTCAAACCTTAGAGACGCGCTCTTCTCAGGGAACTTATTTAAATGGAAAATACTTGTGTTTCTTAATCAATATTCGAAGGAGATGAGAAAGGAAAGAAAGAAAAGGTAATTTGCCTCCCAAATACATAAATAAGGTGTAATTAGACTTTCATATTTTATAAATACTTTATTTTTAATATTAGTTATTAATGTTCTTTTAATTGTTTACCTTACCTACATTGAACTTAAAAGGCTCAATATTATTCTTTTAGAATAATGTTAGTCCATTTATAGTTCAACATATTTGGATGAGTCTATAGAAGTAGTTATAAACGCCTTCATGTGATTTTTATCGGTTATGCCCAGTTTTGTGTCTCATACATTCCTGTAATGGCTCGACAGTATAGAGTTGGTATCGAGTCAGTCTAAATACCTCATAAGAGTGCTCATTAGATGAAAACTGCACATTCACATTCTGTCTGGTTCAGCAGATCTGTCGTATAATGTCGGACGACAACCCTCTGCTCCTCAGTGGGAAAATAGCAGGAGGTTTATCTCACCTAGTGAACGTGATGATGTTCAGTTATTATGTTCAGATTCTTTGTGATGGAGACAAATTCCATGATGGCAAGAAGGGAGGAGAGAGGCAGCGGTTTGATTTCACAGTGATTTCTCACATATTTACTATATTTCGGTTCTTGGAAGAGCAAGTTCAGAGAGGTGTAACATTAACACAGCTCTTTGTCTATCTGTGTGAAGAGGGATAGCTTGCTAAAGATGTCTAGCATCTAGAAGAGCCGAGGTCACTAATTCTTAAGTTCCATATTGAAATATTCTTAAGTCGCAAATCAAAAGATCTGTATTCACATTGGAAAAGTTTTGTTAAAAGCTTTCTGGTGTCTTGATTTTCCGTGAACCAGTTTCACATCATGGATATGTTAAAGTACTTTATGAAAGTTCTTTATAGACTCACGTGTCTTCACATTTGAATTTGAGTAGAATTTACCTAATATTGTATGAGAGACTATTTAAGTTTCATCCATTTAGTCATTCACTCACTCCCTTTAAAAAAAAAAAAACTCTTAGAAAGTGTCTGTCAGTGGTATTGTGGGGAATAGAAATATAGTGGAAAATATTGTTCCTATCTTTGAGAATTTATGAACCAAGCGAGATAGGCTTTACATACATGGGGTACCCTGAAGAAATCAATGAGAACACTTGAGCTAATGTGGTATCATCTTTTCTTTCTAGGAGGTAGGCCAGAGAATGATAAAAGAAGAAATTGTGTGTTTTGTAATCAGGACTCTCAACTACACTGCATAAAAATTACAAATGATCAAAGTGGCCAATTGAAGGACAGACTGAGAACTTTCTTTGTATTATGTAGAGCTAGCTTTGAATGGCTTTGCAGATTTGTAATAGGAATTCAAGGAAGGAGAGATTATTAGAATATAACATTCAAATAGGAAGTTATTGTTACACTTTTAGTTGACAGCTCCGTGGAAGATATTAATCACCTTCAACATGCAAAGTGTGTGCAGGGCTCTGTGATGGTTGCATAGATAAATCAGAACCTAAGGAATAAAGTGATGAGTAGCATAGAGGCTAGAGAGATCTTACTTATCTCAGTCTTTACAGATGACAGTAGCCCTTTGAGTCATCAGCAAAGAATGGGGACCATTTGTATATGCTGAGATGTTTGAGGTGGAAATCACACTGTAGTATCATGATTCTGAGCTGATGTTGTGAGAATTACAGGATATGTATAGGAAACTTTGATTAGTATGGTTTAGTTATATAAACTGCTTAAGTTTTAAATGCAGAATGAGACTGCATTGTGGTTGGAGGTGGGTGCAGTTAGAACCTCTGGCATGGTTAACTTATTTCATCTTCGTACCAACTCTAATCACCTGCTACTAGCATGTTGAATAGGATTCGGAGGGTAAATCTGAGATTAAGCAAGAAATATTACTGTGATTACTATCAATGTCTGATATGCTCTTGGTACCTTTGTCTAGTATGTGAGATCTCTGTTCTAGTAAATTGGGAGTCAAGTGATTTTGAAAAAGAGGGAGTTGTGTATATTCAGGACTGTAGTTCTTGAAGAACTCTCACACTTATTCCAGAAAAAAGGGATAATATGTGTGCATGTAAATTGCAAGGGGGTCCAGAAATTAAACACAGGATAGCAAAGAAGACCTCAATGAGAAGGTGGTATTTGAGTCAAGATGAGAAGGAAGCAAGTGATTGATTTAGTGGCTATCTGGAGAAAGAACTTTCCAGCAGAGGGAATAGCCAGTCCAAAGGCCCCGAGGTGAGAGTATGTCAGTCATAGTCATAAAACAGCAATGAACAAATGGGAGCATTGTAAGAGATGAGGTTAGAGAGAGAAAGAGGTTATGATGCACTGCCTTGTAGCTCAGGATGTTAGCTTACACTCTGGGTGAATTCGAGAGCCCTTGGAGGGTTTCAAATGGAGTGACGTGAAAGAAAAGCCACAGCCTTCCTCTAGATTGTTTGTAATGCGTATGTGACAGGACTCTGTAAAGAACTGTTAACTCTCAATAAGAAAAGAACAACAACCAAATAGAAAATGGAACGACATGAGAATAGAATGACTCTGGCCACTGGGCTGAGGCTAGACTGGGGGGGGGGCGAGAGCAGGAGCCAGGAGTGGTGAGGGATGATGGGGGCGTGGCCCAGAGTCATGGCCGTGGAATTATTAAGGAGTAGTCAGATGCTTGATACATTTTCAAAGTCGGATTTACAGGATTTGCTGACTGTTTGGAAGTGTGGCATAAAAGAATTTGAGGAATCAAGGATGACTCCCTGGTTTTGGCCTGATCGCAGAAACTTTCCTTTAATAATGATGTGCTTGACTTCCTGCTTCCAGAGCCTGCCTGTCCCCACAGCTGAGACCAATAAATTACTATAAACAGGCTTAACCAACAGCCCTTGCAGGGCCTCTTCGGCCAAAGAGCAAGAGGGATTCCAGAAAGAACGCATGCATACCTGTATGCATCGCCTGCTGGCTCCACATCTATCAGCCTCTCATGCTGGTGCAGCATTGACCTTGAATCCAGGCTTCAGATCTTGTCCTTTTGTTTGTTTCCTTTGCCTTTGAATTCCTACTTCAGTTGTCTGGGATAGGAGTGCCGTTCTATTGCTCCAGTACTTAAACGAGACGAGGTCCTGTGTTAGTGCTGCACTGTCAGCTGCCTGCTTCCAAAATCCCTGATGCCAGCCACCCGCCTTCCTCGTTGTCCCTCCACTTCCTCCTGCCAAATCTGTTGACATAGACCCGCTGAGCTTCCAGGACATCTGCCTGTTGCCGACCGTTGGACCTCTTGGATGCTGACAACTTGCCATCCTGGCCTGGACCTTTGCCCGTTACCTGCTGTCACCATCCTCTAAAGCCCTGTGACTTTTCCCATGTTTTCAGTTCTTTCCTGTTCCTAAGATAATTCATTCATTTAAGGATTCATTCATTCATATCTGCATTTATGCATTGAAATTAGCATTTACTGAGTGCTAACTTTGAGTCATCTATCTACTGGAGATTGTGAGAGAAGGTGAATAATATGTAAGCTCTATTCTCTCTGCTTAAATGATCTAGGATCTAGAAGGACGTGGGCTAATGAAGGAGACAGACATGTAAGCAATATTTACAGTGAATTGTGATAATCACCCTCAATCTATAATCATCTTTTTAAGATGAGACATTTTGCTGCTATACAGAGTGTCGTGCAGTGTCTTACGGCTTGGGACTGGAGTTAACCTGATGGGCTGGAGCTGTGGCTCTCCCGCTCACTAGCTGAGTGACGTTGGCAAGTTACTTGAGTTTCTTCATCTTTGAAATGGGAGCAATAACTAGATGCCTTTTAGGGCCGTTGTGAGGATTACATAAGATATTCATGTAAAGAGCTTTATCATTGCTTCTGACACGTCCTAAAGCACAGTAAGTTTCAGTACATCTTCATTTTCTTCTCTTCCTCCTCCTTCCTCTCCTAGCAATCTAAGTGGGTGTGATAGAACACCGGAGAATTCTTGGCATGACGGAAACCCTCTTCAGGGCCTGGGTTAGGCATCGAGGGCTCTCAGAACACCGCATACTGATCTGAGTCATAACGTTGCTTAGTAATTGCCTATTTATTTGACCATCTTCCTCATGAGACTTGTCCCCTTTGTGGGCAGGGACTTTGCACGCTCACATTTGCAGCCTCGGCATCTGGCACAGTGCCACCCGTAAAGAAGTGCCCAATAAATATTTGTCGAATAAAAATAATTATGAGGCTTCCCATTGGTGGCACCAATTAAATTAAATTTGAAAGACGGAATTCACCACGTAAATGAGGAGTAAGGTCGTTTGAAGCAGTAAAGAAAGTGTGAGCAGAGCAGTTTGACGTGAGACCTTTCATGTGTTCAGGAACGCGCGGGTCGCATTGGCGTCATCCACCTGTCTGCGCATGCGTGAGCTTTTGAATTTTTGGAAGGTGGTCAGGAGCCGGATCACAAGGACCTTATATGTATCATTAGAGTTTTGGACCTTTTCTGGGATGCAGAGCATGGATATGAGTAGTGTTCACCAGGCTTTTCGTGATCTGGCACTTACTTCCCTTTTCCTCCGAACAATTTATGCTTCAGCAATACCAAAATGTTTGCACACCATCCCCAACGCCGTACAAACTGTACACCATTGTGACGTTGGAGGGATGGGCGAGCTCCAACATCATGATGCCTCCCGCTTCTCACTTTGTTCCTTTGCTTGTGTTGCTCTCTCTCACTGCCGGGAATGTCCCCCAAACCCCTGAACATCAACACTCAGGCTGGGCCTGTCTCTAGGCTGTTATCCATCCTGTAGGTCAAGTGCCACCACCCCCAGAAAGTCTTCCGGAGTTCCTCAACTCCCAGCCAGTCATCAGAGTTCACGTGCGATGAGTGCTCACTATGTGCCAAGCAAGCATTCTAGTGTTTACTTTGGGCCTATTTGATGAATCCTTACAACCCAATAAAATAGCTACTATTTTTATCCCTTTTGAAATTGAGCAAACATATACTTTTTTAAAAAAAGATTTACTCTGCGTTTTGTACATGAGCAAACCGAAGCTTAGATAAATTAGCGTTGTAGAATGGCCGCACCAAGGCCCTTGATGTAGGGACTTCAGTCCCCACCATCTTCGAACTTGAACTTTACATTGTCCTGCTTAGACATGGTCATGGGACACGTCCCTATCTACGTACCTTTTTAATTTTTTTAGCAGTATCAATTAAGTAGAATATTAAGTTGATGCAGTCTTCTTTTTTCAGGTATGCTCTCAAAACTTTATCAAATTCCTTTTTCCCCTTTCTTGATGAGATCTTGGGCAGATTCCATAATTATCTGGTCACTTTCCATTATTAAACTCACTCCAGCCCTGTTTAGACATTTTAATTATTCTTTTCCAAATTCTTTTACTTCCCACTGAAGGAGAGGCTCTTGGCACACTGGACTTGGAACGACGATTGGGCACAGTGTGCTGCGTCACTCCCTCCCCCACCTTCGCTCGCCGGACGCCAGCTCCACTGGGTCAGAGAGAGTCAGGGAGGAGAGATGTGGGGAAAAGAGCAAACGTCTCTTGCTTCACTAGGCTTGGCCACTGTTCTCTCCTTGGCTATACGTGCTTCGGAGACAGACACTAATGGGCTGTCACTTTCATTTACATGGCACATGTCCAGGGGCGGGCTGTCCGTGAGCACATGCGTGGGTTTCTAAGAGGGCTGGACAGGGACTCCCCCTTACAGTGCCCTCCTATTTGAGATCCAGCCTCCACTCCAGCACTTCCACAGCCCCTCTCATACCAGTTCCTGCCGCTGGTGGTCTCCCCACCGACTCTCGTGGTTGGAGTCTCCCCACCAAGTGGGCAGTCCTCTTGGCTGGGACACCAGCAAGTTGGCTCAAACGTAGGTAAGTTCCATGAGCGAGCAGAAAGGCATCCTGTCACCTGTCCTCGCTGTGTTGCCACCCACCTAGTCGTGGGGCCCATGAGCAAATCCACAACCTGAGCAGGTGCCCATTCGGGGTACTGAAGATGATATTCCTCTTGCAGCATGCACCCCCAGTCTAGTGCTTTTGTCTTTAAAGGTAATTTTTTATATACCTCTCAGTTTCTTGAATGATAAGTAAGATGGGAACAAGCATCTTGTAGCCCTGCCATCTTGAATATTCACTTCTATTCTTGTTACAGCAGGGGAAAGACAGCTAGGGGAATCACGGCTTCTGCTCCTTCCCCCCATCTTTTTCCTTCTTGACTCAGCTCCCTCTTATTCTTCCTCCATTCCATTTTCTTCTTTTCCCAGAACCATGGTGGCAGTCATCACTTCTGCCCACATCTCATTTGCCAAAACTCAGTTATGTGGATCCAACCTAAATGCAAAGGAGCCGGAAAATCACTTGCTGCCCATTTGAGTTTCTTTTTCAGTGAATTCCTATTTGTACGCTTTAGTCTTTTCTCAAATTTTTAGGTATATAAATTATTTATATACTCTGAAAAATAATTTTTTGCATGTTATATGTTTCAAATATCTCCACAGTCTATTGCTTATTTTTTAACCTTGTTTAACTTTTGTCATATGGGATAGGCTAATTTTGTAGTATATTTTCTTTGTGATTTGAGCTTCCAACATCTTGTTTAAGAAATTTCTTTTTGTCTTGATATAAAGAGATATTCTGTATTTTCTTCAGAGAGTTTTAAACTGATTTTTAAACTTGCTTATTTAAATTTCTTTGGGCATATTTTATTTTATTTTTCCATCTGACCTAATTTGTGATGCTGCCTCTGTATTATATGAAGTTTTCATTTATATGCAGGTTCGTCTTTTGTTGTTGGTGTGTGTGTTGTTTATTTCTATTGTTTCCAAAGTTGTTTTCATTGATACATTTGTCCATTCCTTTAAAAATAAATATTTAGTTACCATAGTTTCAAAATAAATCCTGATTCTTCACTGTATTAGTTATCCTTTCATTTCTGGTTATTCTCATACATTTACTTTTTCATATGCATTTTAAAATTAGCTTGTCAATTTTTAGCAAAAATCCTATTGGCATGTTGATTTGAATTACATCGATTTATAGATAAATTTGAAGAGAAATTAAATATAGAGTATATTTAATCCACTCATAGAACATTTGTGTATCTTTCTATTTGTACTTTTATGTCTTTTAATAATATTTTCCAATTTTCTTCATATAAGTGTTATTCATTACTTATTTGGTTATTCCTAGGCTGCTTATACATTTACTTACATTGGGACTAGACCTTTTTTACTTCATATTTTTTTATATTTCATATTTACAGGAACATTATTTTGTAGCGTATTTCATGCATGTTATCTAACTACTTGCTGGACTTAAAAAATTGCAACATTTTATTCAAATAATCTATTTTTGGCAAAGAATACAGTTATTTATAATATCTTTTATTGAGTTACTTTACATAAATAAACAGCTTAGAAAAGTGCCGATATAGTAAGAGCTTGATAAATGTTAAATAGTAGTGTAACTGTTTTCATTACTATTATTTTTTTTTGGTGCACGAACATAGCACCTGCAAATAATGGCACATTTTTCTGTTTTATTTTATATTTACACCTCTTTTTTTTCTGTTGTATTGGGTTAATTTGGAATATCATAGTGATAGTAGGAATGTACCAATATTTCAACACAAGGTGATTTTTTTTTTTTTTTTGCTGTCATGGTTGGCAAATTCTTTTATCAAGTTAGGAAAGTCAACTTCTATTTCTTGTTCACTAAGAGCTTTGAAACAATCGTAAATACAAGTTGATATTTACAGAATGCTACTTTTTCATCATTGAAATAATGTTTTTTCTCCTTTGGCATGTTAATATACAATTTTACTTCTAGTCACTGTAACGGGAAGATAAACTCAAAGAGGGCTGGAGTTGGTGTTGAGTGAGGCAGTGTACATTCTCTGCCTGGTAAATCCCTCTGGCTTTTCAACAGTCACCTCTACTCATCTTCCAACATTTAAAATTCCAAATAACCTCGGAGTAACTTCAAAGTGCTACTGCCTAACATAATACATCCATTTTTGTACAAATCAAAACAAACCTTCTCTCTGAAAGCAGTAGCATAGTTTCATCAGTTCCTGCATTAATTTCTGCTCTATGATTATTCTTTTAGTTCATAATTCAATAGCATCTTGGTATCCTGTAGTCTTTGCACTAAGATATTATTACTTGCACATCCCGTATATATCACAGGTAAAAATGAGAGAGGAAAGGAAAAGGAATCCTATACAAATAAGAACATAAACAAACAATGAAAAATATGGCTTATTGTTATAGTCCTCAGTTATAAAGCTGATTATAAGGTTGTATTTATATACAATAATGTCTTTCTTAACTTCTCATTTTACATAGTCTTTGCTTTTAGCCAATATCTTCACTGGGACAATTTCTCTAGGTGACAGATGACTTGAAATTTATTCCTGAGACATTTGAACTCATGATGATCCTGCCTGTACTAGCTTGCTGAATTATTTCTTTCTCTTGTACAAATGCATGTGGGTGAAGTGGGAGGGATGCAGCAGGATTCTCTAATAGACATACTTCTCCTTGTCCCCAACCAACCACGCATCAACACTCCTGCCTCACCTTGATAGCAAGACTCATTCACCCAAGACAACACAACAATGAGTGTGGAGCTTGACCATCTTCCCTTCGGAAGGGTTCTCATTCCCGTTGTCCCTCAGGACCACCCTAAATGGAAAATGGAGAGCCATAGCAATCCACTTGTGTGTGATATCGGGATATTATGAAGAACCATCTGTCAACCAGGCTGGTGGTTTTTCCTTCTCTCTCAGTCAGAGGGAATTCTGAATGAGACCCAGGGGCTTGCTGAGGGCTAAGTGACAGGCAGCAGGAGTAGGCACCATGGGAGTGTGAATTCTCCACCCTTGTCACTTAGTATTCAAGATCTGCCTAAGCCTGATAAAGTATATACCTCTTCCACTTGGAAATGAAAGTTGGACGGGCATGCCGTACTTTAGTTTTTTAGATCAGATGACACCCACTTAATGACATGCTTCTCCGGTCACTTGATTACTTGATGTTCCACATTCCTTAACAGCAAGCCAAAAACTTTTTCTTAAAAAGAGAACAGTTACTTGCTAAGGAGGGCATGGCTTTGTCCATTGCTTCTGCTGTGATTTTATGTTTAGGTCCTTCCACAAGGTTGTTAGAGCAATCTGTTAAGTCACAGATCATTTGAGCACTGTTGGATCTATTGACTGTCATAGGTTAAAGATGGTTGCAGATTCTTTACTACACTTATTGAAAAGTATTCTAATCCTCTACCCTAGAGTCTTAGATGGCTTATTAACTTGCTTGATTAATAAAGGATGGCAGAAGTGATTCACAGCCAACTCTGAGTCTCTGAGTCTAGACTCTTAAATAACTGGCAGATTCCATTTTTCCTACTTTGAGCCCTAAGCAGCGTATAAGAAATTCAGTCACCCCAAAGCTGTGGGGAAGCTCAAGCTATGTGAAATGACCATATGAAGAGGCCACATGGAGAGATGACCTAGCCAGCTCTCAGTAGTTCAGTCCCTCAGCCATTTGACTTGTCTCAGGTGAGGCCCAGACATTGTAGAAGAAAGAGGAATTATCTCCATGAAGCCCTGCCCAAATTTTACTGAATAGATTGTTGTAATTTTAAGTAATGACTTGAGGTTGTTTGTTATGCCATGATAGATTAATGCACAATGTCTCATAAAGGCCAGTTGGCACTGAAGCCTGATGCAGATGAGTCCAGTTCTAGAGTTTTCTCTTGCACTGACCCCACTCAAAACTGTCAACCACATGTCAGAGCAAGGCATCTATATGCAGTGTATATATGTTACTTCCAGAGTCTAAGAGAGTCACCACATGTTGTGACTTTCTGCTAGAGGAAGGATGTATAACTATAAAGCAACATGTATTTTATTTGGGACCTGAAAAGAAAAATGACAAACATTGGATACCTAGAAACTTGTTGCAGAGGCAGGTCCCTGGATTTTCCTAGACTTTATTATCTATCCTCTGGCATGCATATTTTTTCCTAAAGTATTGGTATATGCTACTTCCTCCTCACTGGGCTCCATCAGCACGATGTCATAAATATAGTGAACCATGGTGATTATGTTGTTGTTTAATATTTATTCAACCTTCAATAAGGACAGAGGTCTAGAACAATTCCCTTCTCTGATCTAAATCCAGGCAGAAGACTGGGGAAGCCCAACTCTTAATTCATTTTGAATGGTTATTTTGCGTGTGCGTGTGTGCGTGCGTGTGTGTGTGTGTGTGTGTGTGTGTGTGTGTGTGTTTCCTGGGTCATTCTCTGACTTTGCTAGAGAATCAGATTAATCGACTTTTGTTGAAAATCACAGCCTCATCTTAACTGCAGTGAAGAATTAGGAGAGGTGTTTACACTCAATTAAGGTGCAGGAGTCTGGACAAAGTTATCTTGAGATCGCTGGTGAAGAATTGAGAAAACTGGAGCAGTGATTAAGCAGCCATTTTAGGTGAAAACTGACCCCAGGAAAGACATGAGATAGTTCTTCACAGTAAAGTTGTGGATTCCTAGTGAAAATATCATATTTTTTTTCTGTCCTGATGTGAAAAAAAGAGTCTACACATTTTATAATTTATATATTAAAGAGGGGGTTCTTTTTTTCTCGAAGCTAGAGGAGATAAATGAAAGAAATCCTTTAATGTCCAGGGGTATTTGTATAAAACATCAAATAATAAAATTAAAGAGGGTATAGCAAAAGATATAGTTTAGCACATTCATTATCATACATGTTGTATCTAAAAACACAAAAATACATTGAGATACATTTCTGTTCAAGATATCTATGACAATTCATCAAGATAAGATAGAAGTGTTTTTGTATGATTGACACTTAGAAATGTTATTTTAGCTTGCTTTATGATAAATGAGAACTCCAAGTGATGTATTATGATTGATTTTTTTAAAAAAATCCAACAGTCCTCTTTGCTAGAGAATGGTTTAGATATTTCATAGTGACCTAACTTTTTATGACAACCACTTGCTCTCCAATATTCTTTGAAGGATGTGTATGTATGTGTACCCACATATTGCTTAGGATTTCTCAGATGCCCACCACATTTAGCTGAGAGCAGAACCTTTTTATCACTTAGAAGACCTCTTCATTGCAACTGAGTAAATTAGTGAAGAGCTAGCTCTTGCTGGAGAGTTTCCTGCTTTTGGTCCACAGGGCTTGTGGTCATGCTTAAAAGAGATGAAACTTCCTGAGTGATAACACCTTTCGTGAGTGTTGGGGGTCAGTTAGGTGGTGTTGGTCTCTAGGGCACTGTCAGGTGTGCTCTCCTTGGACCTTAAGAGAACTCTGAGTAGTGATTGTAGGGTGGTGTGGTATTCCATCATCCCATTTTGTGTGTTAAGTTTCTCAGACTCAGACACAACTTTCGTTTTTTTTTTTTAAGATTAAAGGCAAATATTACTCTACGTTTATACTTTTGTTCATGTTTATTTTTATTGTTGTTAATAGGACTGCACGTGCTATTCAGGAACTCAAAAGTTTACGTGTTATCGAGATGTATTTTCTCCTCATTGGTAGAAGTAAGTCTAGTTGAGACCAGAGTACAGTGCTTGGCAGTTTTTAATTTTTCGGCCAGCTATTTCTGCCCATTTGCTGTCTTAGTGAATGTTCTGCCAATTACTTCCCTCTGTTACTTGAAGAATTGTTAGTAAAGGGAATTACTAGGGTCTTCTGGACAATACATGTTCCCAACTAACCAATAATAATTTATGCTTTAAACTATTATCTTAGCAATTAAACATTTCTTTCCTTTTCTCATAGTTAGAGCTGCTCAATAATCCCTTGCTCTACTACTAAAACAAGCTGGGTGTGAGTGTATGTTTTGGGAAAGGAGATTTGTCTCTGTGTATTTTTCAGGATTAGTATCAGTTTAATCCTCCAGAAGGAGATGGAAGTGAAGCAACCCACTTCTGTTTTCACACCAGAGACATATATCCTTTTCACATTTCAGCATGTCTATTTCAATGCTTTTGAGTGGGAGAGGTTTGTTGATGAGCATGACTGTTGGAAAAAGATAAGAGAAAAAACTTAAAGATAAATTGGCAATCCCTTTCCTAAGTAACTCTCATTTGAAAAAGGGAAAACAGAAAAGCTTCATTACTTCTTATTTTAGACGTTTAATGGAATGCTGGTCAGAAATTAGAAATATCCATTTAATAGTCATCACATGGTTGAATATAATTCAGTCATAGCATATTTATCCACTACTAATTTATCTTTCTATACTAGTACGAATTAGGAAATTTAAAAAGAATACCAAGTTAATATATACTTTTATGGAGAATAAATTGTGAAAATAAAAAATTATTTGGAAAGAAAATATCTTCATATTAAGAACAAGTAATGTGCAAATCTACACAGAGTACAGAATTTAATGCTTTAAAATGACTGGATTTGAAATTACAGGCTAATTACCAAGTAATAGACACATCATAATTTTAGAATCACTCGGCTTATGTTTAAGTATGATAATTCTTGTGTGTCATGTCCAACAGCTCTTAAAAATAAATTTTAATTTTTATACTTTGAGAAAAATAAAACAAGAATATGAAAACAAGCATGAATTAGAAAGAGAGCTAAGTATGAAAATAGGCAAATATTTTTATTCATATCTTACAAAATTGTGTGGATCAGACAATATTCTTAAAGTATTAAAAATACAGCTACATTTTCAAAAAGTAGTAATGTAGTTTGATCAAGAAGATAATACAAGGAAAAAGGCATACAGATATATTTATACATATAATCTTTGAAGAGTCTATCATAGAACCAAAACTGTGTTATATAATATTTAAATCAGGTGAATAAGAAGCTTTTACTAAAGAGTTTAACAATATCTGGACATAATGTGTTCTCTGCTGTTATTAGTTTTGTTTGAAATGCTCCATGAATATTTGTACTTAAAAAGTTAAAACCATACTTTTTTCACCAAAACATTGCTGGATTTGGCTCTAGAATATATACAAATGGAGAAAAAATGCCAATAAGTTTATTCTTCCCTTTAAAACACATTTTTAAAACATTGCTCTAAGGTACATTTTAAAGTTCACCTTAGAAAATAAAAGACCAGAAATAAATATTTAGAAACATAAATATTAATTACTTTATCAAATGTAGTTTTCACAAATAAATGGACATTAGTCATTAGGGAAATGCAAATCAAAATCATAATGAGATATTACTTTACATCTACCACAATATAATAATAATAATATAACAACAACAACAACAATAAAAGAGACAATAATAAGTGTTGGCGAGAATATAGAGATACTAGAATTCTCATACATTGCTGGTGGGAATGTAAAACAATGCAGCCATGATGAAAAAATTTGGCTTCTTCAGAAAGGTCCACATAGCATTATCAAATGGCCCAGCAAGTCTACAACCCAAAGGAATTGAAAACAGGGATACAGACACTTGTATGACAATATTATTTGCAGCATTATTCACAGTAGCCAAAGGGTGAAAACAAGACAGTTCATCAGCAGGTTAATGGATAAACAAAATATGGTACACACATACAATAGAATTTTATTTAGCTGTAAAAATTAATGTAATTTTGACACATGCTAAAACATACATGAACCTCGGAAACATTCTGCTAAGGGAAATAAGCCAGTTGTAAAATGACAAAATATTGTATGATTCTACTTGTGTGAAATATCTACATTAGGCAATTTCACAGAGAGAGAAAGTAGATCAGAGGTTGTCAGGAGGTGGAATGGGGAGATATGAGGAGCTAGTGTTTAATGAGTACTATTTAGGGTGATGAAAATGTTTTGGAAATGGTGACGGTTGCATAGCAATGTGAATGTAATTAATGCCACTGAATCATACATTTTAGAAATGGTTAAAATGTCAAATATTATGTTATATGTATATTTTACCACAATAAAAATATTGAAAAATAATTTGGACGCTTTTATGCTTAAATGAGAATATTGATTTTGTAATGTTAATTTTAAAGAAGGAAACAACATGAGAGTATAGGGAGAAAAAATAATGGTTGGCCCAGTTGAGGTTTAATTTCTGTGAAGATGCTATTCTCCTTTTATACGATTGTTTTCCTGTGCTTTTCTTACATGTAGTGCTAAAGTTCCTTTGAGTTGTTTGACTGGATTCTATCTGAATACAGTCTACACAGGAAACTGAAAAGATCTGTCTCTAAAGCTGTGCTCATTATGTTCTTGACCCCTGTCCCTTCCAAATATTCTTACAACATAGAGGAGAAATCATAGTGTAAACTTGCATCAATAAAGTCCAGTTTTAGTAACTTTAAAAATAAAGATTAGAATATTCATGTGGCAATGAAATCCTAAGTGTTCACTACTTTGTGAGTACTTGAAAGCTAATGAAATATAAAAACAGAAAAGAGTAAAAATAATGGGAGTAGGTCTTAGAACTGACAATCCTAAGCGGACGATAATACAGCAATCAATTATCTTGGATAGTCGTTGTGTTTTTTAATTTCTCTTTGAGTATGAGTGTGTCTGGTGGTCTGGGAATGTTCAATCTTTTCAATAAAACAATGGAGCCAAGTAGAGGTATGGTGCCCAGCTTTCCCATTACACACCTCTTCGCAGAATCATCTCACGCTTCACTTTTTGGTGAACAGGAGTACATCGGTTACTCAAATTTGCAATGATTTGCAGTGATTCTTTGAGCCCACATCACTGCTTGTCTCTACTGTTGCTTTCCAAGTTCTTTTCTTTCCATTCTCCTCTTCTCGAGAGCTGCTTGTCCACCAGAGGTGAAGTCAGAATATTCTCATAGCCCTAATTAAAAGCGTTAAGGTGCAGAGATTCGTTTCTCACCGTGTTTCTAAAACACTGCTTTGGGCTGGTGTTTGCTCCACCCAACTCCTTGCAGTGTTCATGAATTTTGACTCTACCTGGTCATTTTGAATGATTATTTTCTTGCCTTTTGTTTTAATTTTTACCAAGACCGGTAGAAGAGTAAGGGTTGTGATGGTGTAGGGCACAAATGAAACAGTTAACCTCTAGTCTTAGGCTCTTGTTAGTCTAAGTTAATTCAAATAGCCTTTTAATTGATCTCGTCCTCTTTGCACTTACAGCCACTATCAATATTACTCCCTCAAAGGGTTTTTCAAAATGCAGATGCGATAATGCTGTCTGTTTAAAAATATTTTTATAAGTCTATATGATGGCAAATTTTCTTTATGCATTTTATTTACTACAATAGAAAAAACAATGGGATAAGAATTATCTTTCCATGATGCAGCTACCATTCTAAACAAAGCCACTTTCTTTCCAAAATTAAACTTTCTGGTTCTAAGATATTACATTGACAAATCAGGTAGACATGCAGGTTACTATAAATCCACTACTAGTATCAACTATGCTAAACATATCTTGATGTCTATCTTATATGAGCTCCATTTATTGGACAATCAATATAAATAGAGCAGGGCAAGAAAGAAGGCCTTGAAATTTAGGAGGACTTCAAGTTATAATGCCAAACTCATTTTTGAGTCAGTCAACTTATACATTCCTGTATGCCTTTTAGAGGAGAGTCTTTAATAAGGCTACTGAAATTTATACTGGTCTTGCAACATAATGATTTCTGAAAAGATCCACTTGGTTTCGGTGTCTGTTGTCTTTTATTTTCTCCTTCCAGAGTTTCAGTTGGTTTCCTCACTGATTGTGAGGTCTGTAGAGAGACTGACTAGGGCTAAGGTTTCCCCAGTGTACTTTATGGAAAAGAGCCAGCTCTGTTCGGTTGTAACAATCCTTTAAAAAATATGTGACTTGGTCTTGCCTAATATTTCAGAATCCCATAATTACACGGTGCTGACTGTATTCTCTGTTCTTAAGCCTAGTCCCCCTAAAAGGACTCTTTTGCCTCAGTTTATATTTCTTTGCATACCACCCTAAGGAGACAGAGTTGGCCTCTGTTCTCCAAAAAGTATTTTAATCATAAAGTTTGTATTTATACAAGTACTTATGACTTATATAGATATGAATTATAATTTTTGGATTATTTTTCAAATTAATCCACTTTCTTTGTCTTCATTGATTAGAACATACCGATAAGCAGAGACAAAGTAGTCATTATCATGACCCAATCCTTGAACAATTTGCCTTTAACAGGAAACCATACAACCTAATGTGAAATGAATGTCTTATCATACATCTTTACTGCCTATAAGCATGCAGCCAAATTGGAAAATCCTTTTAGCTTTCTATCTCGTGGAATGAAGGAGAAAAATATATGTGGCCCTAAATGGATTGGGGATAGCAGAAAATGACCCTGGTAACTGGTAATATGAAATTGTTCTTTAAAGCTGCTGGTGACTTAGAGTCCCTGTTGAGCTGCTGGAAGGCAGAGAGGAAGAGTCGTTAGTCACTAATGCTGAAAAATGTTGGTGGCCTCAGTCGTTCTTTGGAGCAAATCTGTACATATTTATAAGCGATGGTTTAGAAATTATAGTAATTTGATACATTGTTGATTTTTATAAACATTATAAATTGGTATAAATATCTTATGCTATGTGTTTGCTTTGCTGAAAGCACTTGTTGAAAATTAAGCACTTAGTCACAGAAACATCTGGGCAAGAGTGCGGATGACTCAGGACAAACTCATCACCATTATTGAAATTTAAAGAGCATGGCTTCCTGACAATGAGTCATGAACATCATATTTTCATACAGGGGTCTCAACCACTCCTCTGCCTCCTTAACCAATCTCTGCAGGCCAGCCCACTCCATATTATTTGGATGGATTTGCAGGCTTCATTGTAGAAAGAAAACATGCCATTCTTATTATGTTTTAACCATTGTATTAAGTTTAATGACCTTATATAGTAGTAATCACAAAAAATATATTTTTGTTTTTACAAAATATATTGATAAAATCATGAGATAGAAGAATCATGAATAATAAATAACAGGGGGTGGTCATTTTGGATTATTGCTTACTTCAGAAATCAAGAAAAAATCCTAAGAAGCAATCAGCCATTTTCAATGAAACGAAATCCTAATTATTAACCTTGCTAGTGTCAATAAAAATTAATAAAAAACTGTCGCTGCCATCTCCAAGCTATAGTTTCCATGATGATTATTAATATTTAAAATAAGATTATATACATTCTTTTGGATTAAGTAAAATAGAGGATTGCATCAATATGCCTTTTAGAACCTCCTGCCTTAAATGTGTTTTGAATTATGTGGTATTCCTGGGCCTGCAGTGTTCAGACCACATGTTTAAATCAAAGAGTTTTTAGTAAAGGATTAAAGCACTTCTATCCTAGAGTGCTGGCTTTTTTCTTTTCCTTTCTAAAGTTTGTCACTATTTGGCACAGACTGAACCTTTGATGTACATATAAGGCTTGGCTTTTACTTTAATGTCTTAGTTTATGATCTATTTTATAGATTAAGGACGACATTCTGGGGTTGAAAAATGGTGGAGTTCTTTCTAAAAAAAAAAAAAATTATCCAGCCTAGAGCAGCCATTTGAAAATTATTTAATCACTGTAAGAATAACCTTAAAAACATTAGGTAATTTTCCAAATGATATTCCCAAAGGTGAGCAGCTAATTTCACACTAAGAATAACTTCATTTAGGATTGCCCTTGCTTCAGTATCAGGAGCACTGATACTGCTGAGCCATGATAGTTTCTATTAACTAATGATTTTGGAAAAATCTAAGTGGTTTTCCATGTGTTGCCTAGTGCTGGGAAGGTTGGCTGCTTTGTGTCTGTAAATTCAACTGCTTCTGATTGAAATATAAGATGAATTAAGCCCATCTAATGTTGTCTCTGAATTCTAATAAAGCAGCATATCATTAATTTCTTTAAAATGTAAGAACTCTTCTCTAATTATAACTTCTATTCTTCTTGAATTCTCTTCCCCCTCATAGGCATCTGCTTTTATAGACTGGAGGAACGCAATGGGATCATGGCTGGAGGCTTCAACTGTTTTAGATGCTTCTTAGTAAACTCTGAGGAGATATCTGACCCCCGCATCTTTTCTGGTGTCTTTAGAAAATGGGTCATTTTGACTTTATGTTTCTAACTTTAGATCCTGCTTTGATCCGCTGCAATGAAAAGCATCTTATTTGGACTCCTGTGTGGCTTGGACTATAACAGTGTTTGAGGAGATGGAGGTGATGTGCTAAGCCAGAGAAAGGCATGACAACATACACAGTATTTGGTGATAGATTGGACATCGAGGGTGAATGAGAAAGAAGGGAAAAGGGTGACTCAGGTTTCGGTTTTATACTGCTCAGCGGCTGGTGGCACGAGAGAGGACATGAAGAGCGTCCCCTTAATTCCACTGTGCTCCATGGGAAGAGGAAGCAAGATGATGAAATGACATGTGTTCAGCTTGAGAGGATATCAGATAGACAGGACTATGCTCAGAGGAGATGTCGGGCCGCAGGTATATACCGGTGAGTCCCCTTTTATAGGTGATAAATGGAAGCCATGAGTATGGATGGCATTGCCAGAGAGAGAATTTTGGGTGAGAAGAGTACAGAGTGTTTACACACACATGCATGCACACACATGGTACATACATACACATATATACAGAGGAGGTATGTGAACATAGACATCTACAGAAACATGGACATTAGAATGAGTTTTAAGGAAGGTTGAAAATGCTGTCATTATGTCCTAGTCATATACACTGTCACTCACTATACATCTCTATCTCTATCTCTGTATCAAATGCAATACGGCTTGACCTATAAGCTCAGGTAACCTGTTGATGGGCACCCCTTGGTTCCTACAGGACCAAAAGGTTCATAACTTCATATGACAACAAACTTCAACTAGATTACTGACTTTTGAATGCAGCATTCAGGGGTAGGAAGGGTGTGGGGAATAAAATTAATCACCTTAGAAAATATGACTGGATCATAAATCTAGTTTTCTGGGGAGGCAGTCACACTCACCTCAGGACAGAAGCCCTGGCTGGAGCAGCACCATGTCTGGCTCAGGCGCGGGGGGGGGGGGGGGGGCGAGTGGGTGAGAATAATATTAAGGCCTGATGGTCACTCCAGGAGACAGGAGTAACGTGGCAGTGAGGCTGGGAGAGGGGGGCAGAGGCTGTGGCTGCAGCAGGTGAGATTTTGAACAACACTGGGGATCCTGCTGGCGAACTTGGGGCAGAAGACTCAGCGATTGTGACAGGGGTGCCCCAGAACGGAGAGTGTTCTGAGAACTGAGAATGTTTTGCCGTTGCTATAATAATTCTCCTATAACAATTATTTCTTATCAGGGTGAAATCACTGAAAGCACCTACTGAAAAAAATAGTGTAAGAATGAATAATAATAACAATGCACAAAATTAATACTGTGTATTTACATCTTCTCTCATACTCAGCCCAAGGCTCCACCTCTTGACACTTATGGGTGGAAGATGAATTTCTCCCACAGATGCCTCAAATGCCTGTGCTTGTTGAGTCTCATTCCACTGGTGGAATTGCCTATGACAGCATGTGAGGGACTCTGGATAAGCACCCGTGAGCTTTTGGGAGGCCTGGAGTTGCCTACGTTCTAAAATCTAAATCCGAAGTGCCAGGCACGACCAAGTAATAGAGACTTTATCTCAAAACCCCAGTGTCCAGAGTATGTTTCCTGATGCATGATTAATTAGAGCAATCTCTTATTTTGGGAAAGAAATGTCTTACTTTAATCAGTGTTGTGCTCAAGTCACTGGAGGCTCTAATAGGGCAGGGAGTTTTGTTAGTACAGCTGCACTTCAATTTGCATGTTTAAGAGACTTTAGGAGTCTAAGGACATGGCTGACTTCATATTATAGATCTGTCTTCCTTGTCCCTTAGTGTTATAAAGCACTCAAGATTAGAAAATAATTATTTGTCCCAGTGGTTTTCACACTGTTTTTCATGAAGAGAAGCTTCTGAAAGAGGTCCATTAACTGTGTTACCCAAAATATCCAAACTAATGAAAGATAATTTTTTAAGCCATTGGGCTTATTTATTATTTATTTCATTGCAATATTTTACATCGCTGTAAAACAATTTGATTTTGGCACATGATAGCCTCATTAAGAGCAGTTTATTCTCTTAATTTGTGGCCTAATTTTTCGGGCCCCACTTTATTCAGCTGTGGGTAGGACTCCGCTGTTGTAAAGATCCCTCAAATATCCAGCAGGGACATGTAAGCAGGATCATGCCAGAATCTCAGTGGGGTTAGGTTGTTAGGTGTGACAATTTGACAATTTTCTCTGCAGCTTTGCTTGCCCAGTGACCAAAGAGAGGTGTAAATTGTCAAAAATCCTGCATTATTGCCCTCACTGTTCAGATTCCAGGACCTAGGACAGAAATGGACTTCTTCTGGCTCTATGCCTTTGACATTGTTGTTGGGTCACAGAACATTAAAAATTCTTTTAGAGAACACATTTTCCCAATTCACACAAAGTACATAGAAACAAATCATTCTGTTTGCAGTGGTTTAGAACAATTTTCCAAGTAGATGTCACTATCCAGAAATTTTGCTCCTTCACCTCCCCCCCTCCAAAATAATAATAGTGATAATAACAATCACAATGACAGTCATTTTGTGAGCACGAGTTTATACTGGGCTCTGTGCTGGGTGCTCACTCTGCATTGTCTCTACTCTTTACATCAAGCTTGAAAAGTAGATATTATTACTACTGCTATTATTATTGTTATTGTTATTCTATTTTACCGAAGAGGAATCTGACACTCAATGGGTTGAGTAATTCTTTTAACCACACAGTGGTTGTGTGTAGAACTGGGGTTCAGAGACAATTCCATGTGACTTGGAAGTCTGTATTCTTTGTTCAGTGCCGTGCTCTATAAAACCTGTTTATTCCACAGAAATCTGGGCAAATGCCCATTTACAGTGCCAGCTGAGTGCTCAAATAAATAATATAGAGTCGTCCTAAATTTCTGCTTGCTCAATTTTCATATAGTCGACAAATATTTCCTGAGCATCTGCTATGAAACAAGTATTGCTCTAAGTTCTGGGACACGGCAATGAACAAAGCATACAAAAATCATTGCCCTTGTGGGACTTGTATTCCAGTAGGCATAGATGGATAATAAATACATTACTATATAAGACATATGGCGTTTTGGGTGGTAGTCAGTACTATGGAGAAAAAGAAGTAAGGAATATTCTTGTGGGGATCCAGTTTTAAGTATGGTGTTTATAGAAGGCCTCACCAGGAAAGTGACCTTTGAGCAAAAATATAAAGCAAGAATGTGCCATATAGGTATGGTACGTAGGGGAAGAGAATGCCGGGCAGAGGGAATAGTAAGGCAAATGCTGTGGAGCAGGGGCTACCCGGAATATTTAAAGAGATGGTAAAAGTTGCTTGGCAAGAGAGAGAGGATGAGTTATAATTTAGATTGACGATAGAAGCAAGACAGTGGAAGGGCAGGTCATGTGGGCAATTAAAAATACTGTGGCATTTACTTTGAATAAGTTGTAAAACCATAGAGGATTTTGAGCAGAGGATGCCATGAGGTTTCTGGGTGACAGAAGATTGTAAGAAGGCTAGGCGAAAGGAAGAATGTGAGGTAGGGTGTTTGCCGAATTCCCAGTGAGAACTGTTAACTTGCTCTGCAGTAGAAGTAGCAGAGATGGTAAGAACTGGTTGGATTTTGTATACATTTTCACAGTAGACCACACAGAATGTGATAACAAATTGGATATTGGCTGTGAAAGGGAGAAGTCAAGAACAATGTAAAGGTTTTGCCACTTATTGACGTGAAGGAGACTGTGGGAGATTTGCTGTGAGAATATCAGGATTTAATTCGAGATGTGTTGTATTGAGACCTTTATTGGTCATTCAAGGAGAGATGTCAAGTAGGTCGTTGGATATACAAGTCATGTTTCCAGAAGGGCCAGTGAAAGATATTGTCACATTCCCTTGTCCATAGGTAATGGCTACTTCTTGAGAGAAGTTCAACATTATCGAAAGATTTTTCTACTCTCATTAGCTAAAGGAGTAGTGTCCATGGGCTCGCTTATTCTCCAAATTCATATTGGAGATTAATTAACATTAATATTAATTGGAAAAAAAAGAAAATGGTTGTTTTTTTTTCAGAAAAGGAGAAAATGGTTAATTCTGGGAATACAGGGTTATATCGATTAAAAAAAATGAAATTAATGACAAACCATTTAGGAAGGAAGAAAAGATGTGAGCATTCGGTACTGAACACTAAGCTTGGTGCTGGGGTCCGGCTGGCCGTGAAGAAGACCTAGTTCTGCTCCGAAGTGCTTACCCGGAATGGCTGCCACGTAACCATTATGCTGTGGAAGGGAGAGTGCCGTGAGGGGGACGGGACACCGGAATGTGACAAGGAAGAATACCTGTGGCTGTCGCAGGAAGTCAGAGCAGTAACTTCCTGCCGAAAGCGGATGCTGACGAGATTAAGTGTTGGGGGAAAGGAAGGAAGGGCCTTCATGCCGGTTGTGTGAATACCGCCTGCAAAGGTCAGAGGGGGAGAAAGCATGGCGCCCTTGAGGAAGTGACAGGTGAGTGGCGTGTAGCGGCAGCGAGAAGAAGGGAGAAGCCTGTCGTATGTAAATCGGCGCTGCCCAGTCGGCTTTTTGTGAAATACTGTGCCCTTCCCCAGGAGACAGAAGGAGATGCCCCATGAGAGTCAACGCCCCAGTGCATTAGCAGTAACTAAACAGGTTTTTTTCACTGCTGTGTTAATAGGTTACTCCTGTTAAATCAGATAATTTAAAAACACTATTAGCATAAATTGAAGGTCTCTGCAAATGAGATAAGTAGATTTGAATTTGGCTAGTAATCTTTTGGTGTTTTTTTTTTTTTAAAGAAACAATATTTTATTAAAGTGTAATCGCAATTATTAATGATGGATATCTGAGAACATTCCCTGCAGCAGACGGGCACTGCTCACTGCTCATACTGATGTGCTATGAATGGACCCTGAGGGACCCTAAGTACCCTGAGGGACCCATTTCTCCTGCTTTCAGGAGAGGCTAGGCAGGGCATGAGGCAGCTCCAATTGCAGACATCCTGGTCTGTTTCACTACTGTGCTGTGCACACTCTATCATGTTCTCTGAGTGTGAAATGGATGGGCAGCATTATGCCAAGATGCTATTCTTGATTTTATTGTCAGTGTGTTTTCCTGTTGTCTGTTCAGTTTTGATCTTCAGACACCAATATATCTTCTACCAAAGAGAGGCTGAATCACTCATATAGGAAGCCAGCATGTACTTCTAAAACATAAGTACTTTAGCAAACCATTATATAATATTTTATTATTAGTGATCCCTGTTTCATGAAGACTGAGAGGAATGATCACATAATCACATAATCACATAATTATTACATAATTACTGAGCACCCTGATAACATCCGGGGCTGGCATATTAATCACCACGAAGAACACATGAATTAGTGTAAAGAGCAGGTTTGAGTTCTGGCATCACCACTTACCAACTATGTGACCTTTGGCAAGTTTCTTAACATCTCTGTGCCTCAGTTTCCTAATTCGTGAAATGTGGAATAATCATCATACACACGTCAATTGGTTAATTAATAAAAATGATCGACCTCATTAGTTTATTGATTAAAAAAAAGAAAAAACAACCCCATGTAGTTGCTGTGAGGATTAAATGAGTTATTATGTACATGAGGTTTAGAATTGTACCAGAGGTAAGTGCTATAAAATATTAGCTATTATTTTTATTTTCAAGGATTCCCAAGGTAGGTGGAGGAGCACAGTCAATCAGATATCCCTTCCTGGGTAGGGATTCAAAAATGCAGGGGATTTATCTGAAGTGGTTCCCTGAATCTGAGATATCTGGGTGTAGGTCTCAGTGATGTCTTAAGCAGAATGTTCCTGTATATTATTTCACCCCCCCCAATTTTTTTATCATTTTATGAGTCTGTAATAGGATAATTTTCAGGCTTTGAGCAATCTAATATCTTTTAATGCATTCTTTTTCTGTTTAAGTTAGTCTGTGTTGGTCTCTGTTGTTTGTAAGCAAAAGCCTTGACTAGTATATCCACATCTGGATGTTTAGGAAAAAGGTTCAGGGGATTATGAATCTTGCTCAAGTTCTTCAAGTCAGTGAATAGTAGAGAAGGAATTCAACATATATTGCCCTCACTCTAAGATTTTCTTAAGTGTCCTATTAAGTGATCAATACATTTATTTACTAAATGGTTATATGTTTTGTTTTGTTTTTTCTGATATTCAAAAGGAAAGTTTTTTAAATTTTTGAACACTATAAGGCAATTACCAGTTGAACCCTAAGATTTAATGACACTTTATTTTTTGTCACTCTTCGTTGGTAACTGCTGTGCCTAATATTGATATGATCTTGATGTCTCTCATTGTTCTTCTGGAGTAATTGCTGTGTACAAGCTGAGTGTAAAACCAATAAATATCAAACTGCATTATAATGTGTGCAATTAGGAATAAGTGGTGAAGTGTATATTGTATCTTAGGGTATTGGTTTAGTTAACTAATAAAAATGAACTATGATTTAAATATTTAACAGTATGTTCTAGAGAAAATTATTTGTAGAATATGATATGAACAGAAGCAAACTCTTGAAACAGCCTCCAGAGTAGGATGAATGCTATGAATTTGATTGCCCAGATTCCTGGCTATGTGATACTTCCTTAATCTTAACTACCAAAGTTATTATGTCAATTCATGGACCTCAGGGAGTGCCATTATAATTTATTCAGAATTGTGTGGTGTTTTGTAGAAATGATTTGGCCTATGCCAGTTTCATGCTGTGATATATAGGCTTTGATGATGATGAGTGGGTCATCAAAGCAGTTGGGGATGAACAATGCCAAATTAAACCATAAATTCAGAGAATAAGGAGGAATTAGAATTGAGCTATTAAGCCAGAGATAGAGCTTGAGACAGGCCACAGTTGAATGTGAAGTTAGGAATAAAGGAAGCCACAGACTTATTGAATTAAAAATGAGAAATGTGGAAGATGAAACAGAGGAGGATTTGAGAGAGACAGAATAGTGGACAGAGCCAGGATTAGGGGCAGTGGGCTGTGTGTCTTGGCTTTCTCAATGCCTGGATGCCCAGGATGGTGATTCCCCATCTTGGGTCACATATTAATTACTTTGTGACAATACCTGTGAGATTTCGACAGGGAGTTTTTGGGTAGATGAATCTGACCTTTTCTTGTGCTTAAGGACCACTTAGTCAATCCAATGACACCTGCACTAAATTGAAGACTAATTAGTATGCTACGGTACATGACGTCTCAACAGTGGAAGTCTAGCCACAAATGAGAGTAAAAAATTCTCTTTTGCACTGATCTTTGGCTTTAATTTTTTCAATTAAAAGTAATTTATGTACAAGAATATAAAAATGAAACAGAACAGAAGGCTTATCGTGAAAATCAACAGTGCCCTGCATTCCTCCACATTCCGTTTCATTTTCCAGGGGAAAGGGAATATTAATAGTTCTCTCTATTTTTTTTTGTTCTGGCAATTACTCATATATCACTGGATTTATTGATGTATCTACTTATTTAAATATTTAACAGAATGAGATTTAGTTGATACTATGCTCTCTTTTCCCATTCCTCTTAGCATAGTTTTGATATAGTTCTGTTCTCAGCTACGTTTATGCCTTTAAGTAAGGTTTTTTCTTATTCCATCAAATTTAAGCAATATCTCTCGACAGCATCTACCACCGTGAAAAGATGCTGTTCTGGTGCCTCTAGCCTGTATTTGCCTCTACTTCTCCCACCTTTCCCATCTGGTGTCTGTTCACTTTCACTTTACATTCTCGAAGTTGCAATGTTATACTGTATTCTACAGCCACAAGGAAAGTTTTGTATGTGTACACAGGTTGACTCCCAAAAAGTTAAAAATATACTGGTGAGTCTGTTCTGTTTGTTCCTTTGGAGCTTTTCTTTAATGCTGTTGTTTTTCTTTATATGTCTGGTGATCTTTAGTTGTTTATTCATGTTTAAGAATTTGAGGATACGGTTGAATTTGAAAGAAACCAGTCTGGGTTTCTCTCCTGTTGTGTTATCTTTTCCCCATTAGGTCTCTTCAATGAAAAGGGAACGTTACTCTGAGCTCTCTGTGCGGTAAAGGGCTTATCACCTCCCCTCACCAATGAGAGGAGGAAAAGGAGAGAAGTTAGTTTTCAGGGTAGGGTCCCCAAAACTCCAAAATGGGAAGTACTTTCTTCTGGAGTTCCAAAAGTCAACCTATCGCCCTATAGTTCCATAGCAGTTTGGTAAATTTATGCGGAGTTCAGGGGTTTGCCAGGGTAAGATTTGGGCCGCCTTGGGAGTGGAGAACAAAGAGCAGTTCACATTTAAGATATTAGGTCTTCCTATAAACAGAGACTAAAGAGATGTTTGCCAGGAGGAGGGTGGCAAGGGAAATAGGGAGAGGTTTACAAAAGAGTACAAACTTTCAGTTGTAGGCTTAATAAGTTCTGGGGACCGAATGTCTGGTGACTATAGTTGATAACACTGTATAGTATAATTGAAATCTACTAGGAGAGTAGAACTTAAATGTTCTCAGCAAAAAATCAAAAGAAAAGGTCAATATGTGAGGTGATGAACGTGTTCATTAACTCAATGGGGGGGGCATCCTTTCACAATGTATATGTATGTGAAATCATCCTGTACATTTAAATATCTTATGATTTTATTTGTCAATTAGACATCAGTAAAACAGGGAAAGTGACATTAGTTCTGATGGTATTTCCTTGTCATACTCCTTTCTCTGTCTTGTCCTCACCAATCTGAGTTTGGAACTCTCTGGAATCCGACTCCTTTGCAGTCGCCTACCTCTTATTTTGCACTATTGTGTTTAATGTCGACAGGCTTCCAACTCTATTTCTGTCTTTCAGAAATGTGTTAAAAATCCCTTATCTTTGTGTGGACCATCTTCTCTGATGTAATGGGTTTATTTATGTAATATCGTTTCATTGGGGATATGGGAAGGGATGGAGATAAACACTAGCTCTAAGTGCATTCTGGAATCGGAAAGCCAACGATGACTTTTTGATACCTCTTTGAAAAGATCTCACAAACTCCCTTCACATTAAAAAATAATAATAAACTGAGTTGCTATATTTATAATGCTTTTAAATATGCATAAAACTACTTTGTAATATTATTCATCAGACATAGAGAGAGGTCTTAATCTGACATAACTGAGGCATCAGGTTTCTCTGTCAAGTCAATTCCTGAATGTTTCCTGGAAGATAAGAGTAAGAGACATTTATTTTATGTATTATTTTTTGCAATTTTGTTTTTTATTACATTTATTTTTAAATTTTTATTTATTTTTTATTTTTTTACGCCTACAGCACCTGGTCTTCCTAGGTGGTCTCCCATCCAAGTACTAACCAGGCCTGACCCTGCTTAGTTTCCAAGATCAGATGGGATCGGGTGTGTTCAGGATGGCATGGCTGTAGATTATTTTTTTATTAAATTTATTGGGGGGGGGCATTGGTTAATAAAATTATATAGGTTTCAAATGCATACTTCAATTGCATTGTGTGTTCACCACCCATTTAGATCCTATAATAAATTCTGATGTTCCTCATGGGGAAAATCAAAGGTCATTTTTGTTGGCTTGATAGTGTTTATTTATGGGGGGAAAGAAACGATTGAGAAAACCTTGAAGAAAAAATTCAAAATTTTAAAGAAAAGCTCAAAGAAAACATTTCACTGGAAATCATTAAGAGTCAGCTTCTTCTGATTTGCTGCTGGCTGGTTTTGAGATGTCAACATGCCTCCGAGGGGAACGTGACCTTGAACTGAGAACGGAGCCAAGGCTATTAGTTCAGTTTAGATGGGAAGGGTGAAGGAGCCAGGGAGTCAGGCTTCAGCAGCAAAACATATTAAAGAAGCATGAGATCAAATACTTCTAAAAAGTGGAAATTAGGGAAGGACTCTTAGGTGCAAAAAAAGATGGAGGCTTAGGTATGTAAGCATTACTGAATAATCTAAGTGCAGATTTCATGTTTCCAGTAATGGGGAAGTTTGAATCAAAAACTGAAAATTATCCCTGAAGAGTTAATTTGTTAATTCACTTAATAATCCATTTATTCATTCCTTAAATATTTATTGAGCAAATATTAAGCTGTATACTATGAGGATTTTGGGGATCCAGTGGGGGAAACTCAGACTTAGTTTCTACTAAGATCTTACATGGATCCCAACAACTAAAAAGGCTATATAGTCTTTCCCAAGATCTAGCTAGAGCCAAAGCACATCAAGGTAAATCAACAGGTTTTGCCATGACTAATGTGTTCTTCTATGCCAATTACAGTTATTTATGAGATTTTTCAAATACAAATATTGACATTAATAAAGTAAATACATTGATGAGAGTCTGGACAGTCTTAATCATCAGCTGAAAAATACCTCTGTAACATACTATTCTCAGCAAAATATTTAGATATAAATGATATGGTTTCCCCAAGGAGTTTGGATGGGGCACATCAACTTCACCTCATTTCCAGCTGAGAAAATAGAAAGGTGTCAAGTGGTTCACTCTGGTCAGATTCCAGAGTCAACATGCTGGATTTCGGTCCACACTCGCAGTCCCCTTCTGCCTCATTCTCATTATCTGACTGTCTGCTTGGAAATATGGAATTCGATAAGGCAAGCGGAAGAGTTTGTGTAGAGTCACATTGTCTACCTTTAGAAATCAACCTGTAAAAATGTATGATGGAAAGGAATGAACCAAGTACCCATTTAACGAGCTAAAACTACATCAAAGGGGCAGAAAGAAACCACTTGATAATAAAAATGTTGCTTTGATTGAAACTGGGCAAAAAGCCAAAGGTACTGGATGGAGACTCTTAAACATACTGAATTGTTTCTGGATCAAACACTTCATAAATCTAAGGTAAAATGTGAAATTTTTTTGTAGTAAATTGTGAGGCTACATCAAAATCGGTCTCTTGCTGATCTTCAGAGTTGAGCCGTTGTTCATGAAGTTTCTTTCTTTCTAATGAAAGAATAGATATAGATACATGTATTCATGTAAAATGGATTTGTCAAATGTCAATCATGTTCAAGAATTTCTCATCAGGAATTCTGAAGAAAAGTTATAGGCATGTTTTCATTTTTTCTCTCATTTCTTTGATTATAAAGAAGTCACTTAACAAATTCACTGAAATGCTTTTCAGAACAATTAAGCATTCTTAGGGTATAAAACTATCTATACTCGGTAAAGCAACTTTATTTTGATAAAGTGATACCAGTAAGCTACTGTATTATATCTCAGGCTATTGCACTGTTGTATTGTCAATGTTGGGGATTACTGTTTAAGCTCTGTTCCCCCTATCATACTGCAAAACGCTGAGGGAGGAACCATGGTCGTCTTGATCAGGAATGGCACATAATAGGGGACCAGCAAAATTTTGTTGAATAGATCTGTCAAACATTGGGATAGATTGAGAAAACTTGTTTGTATGACTTGATATCATTTCTGTATATATATTCATGATTTATGTCTAAGTGGAAGAGAATTTATATAATTCAGTGAACTTTTATATGACTATCTACAAGTTCACAGGCAGATATATTAGAAATAAAATATTGGAAATTTAGTAAGTCAAAGTTGAGTGCAGATTCAAATAGATTGCTGGTGTCCTAAAGATATGACAGCCCATATAACAGGAAAATTGTCTCCTGGGCAGCTGAGTGTCAGGTAGCTGGACACTTCATCATTGGAGAACCATGATAACCCTGAATCCTTGGCCATGCAGCATATTAGGAACCCCAAAGAATGGGGAGCAAAGAGATTCAGTGGAGGGAAGAGATAGATAACAATTAGTTTTACCTGCAGATAATCTGTTTTCCACATCTCAAGTAAAGATTCCAAAGAAATAGGAAAAAAAAACTACTGTGGCCAATTTAAAGGGAACAGAGTAAAACAAAATTGCTTCAGCAAGAGTTTCTAAGCACATTATTCTTGGTCTCAAATAGATGCCAGGGCCAGATAACAACAGCAGCAATAACAACAATTGGTAATATTTATCGAGTGCTTAGTATTTTAAATACTCTGTTAAATAGTTTGCATGCTTTTTCAATCTTCACAAATTCTTTAAGATATGCACTGTCATTTGATACATTTTATAGAAGAGGAGGCTGCAGGTTAAGACAAGTCAAGAAACCCAGGAAGTAACAGAGTGAGAACTCAGACCCAGGCTACTTGGTTCCAAATCTCATGCACTTGACCTCTGTGTCACAGTGCCCCATATCTGAGAAGTCTGAGAAGTTTATAGGGAGACTGAATAGATTCTCATCCTGGGGAATTTGGCTGGCAGGGACTATAAGATGGGAGCCAGAGTGAGGAGCTTCGTGGGAAAAGCCAGTGAACCAGTACAGAAGTTTCATTAAAACTAGGAAATTATTGAACGTCAACTGTAATTGAAATTGTAAATAATAACGAACTAATGAAATAAATACATACACACACATATATACATACATACATACATACATACATACATACATACATAAGATTCTCTTAGATCATGTGAACTTGAAAAAATAATAGGAAATTATATAGAGAGACTTCAGCTTGATCATCTTGTGGATACTTAGTACTCTGTTCTCTCCTAGGCAGAGGGTAGTAGACAAAAGCACTTCTCCTGGATAAGGAAGGTGGTACCATTATAAATACCAAATCCATTATTCATTGTCATAGGGCACTAATAATTAACTGGTTTGCCCAGAACACTGGTGTACCTGTTACTCTTTAGTACATGCCATATGTCACCAAACTGAATCTTGTTGTTCTTTATTTTTCAATTGTATAAGTATGCCACAAACTACACAGGAGAGGTTGAGTTGAGGATCGAATTGTTCAAAGGTATTCATCTTCTTAATGAATTTAATAAATGCTTATTCAGCACCTCTTGTGTCCAGGCACTGGTCTAGAGATAGATCAGGAACAAAAAGACATATATTTCTACATACTTGGAGCTTGTCTTCTGATAAAGACAGGCAATAAATAAAAAAATACAATAAATTCATAAAATTATGTAGAATATTAGAAGGTGCTGTGAAAAAGAATCAAGGTAAGGGTGATTTTAAGGTCATAATTTTAAGTAGCTTAGTCAGGCTACAACTCATAGAGAAAGTATTATTTGAACCTTAAAGATCAACCCTTTTGCATTTTTTTATATGCCACTCTTTTAATAAATTTGGTTTTTATTTTACCTCACACAGGAGCTCCAACTTTAAAATAGTCCTTCTGAATTATTTTATAAGTTTCTCAGTTTTTTTTCTTTATCTTTGTGACTTTAAAAATTGATGCAAAATATATTTTAAAAGTGCAAAAAGGTTTTAAATTAAAAAAACAGTTTAATCATCATCAGTGTGCAAATGAAATATTTATAATACTAGAATAAGATATGTAGAATTTCAAGTAAAAAGCAATAAGTGGCTAGAAAGCATTAAGTAGGACAAAGAAAAATTAAATACTTCGATGTAAAAATAAAAGTGTAAAGGACTAAAATAATTTTTAGTCAATTATTCTGTAATTATGCAGTGAGCACTGCCTCTCTAAAGGACACAAAGCCAAAAACCTTATAGGGAAAAACATATTGATCTTTAAGGTTCAAAATTTCAACCTTCTACAATGTCTGAAAATGGAGACACATCAACAATAATTAAAAGGCGATAACAAATCTGGGGAAATATTTGCAATGTTTATGACAAACAAATGATTAAAGTTTTAATGTAAAAAACCTTTAAAATAATAAAAAAATTTACAACTCAAGAGATAAATGAGTAAATCACAAAATGAGGCAAAAAAAAAAGAGAGAGAGAAATTGGAACAGCAAATAAACATGATAAAAGTTTAACCCACTTGGAGATCCAAGAAATGCACAGTAAAATGATCATTGTTTTCACCTGCTAAATTGATGAGTGGTCTTTTTTTCGTCTTTTTGTTTTAAAAGTAATAATAGCATCTTGAGTTTGCAGGTAAATGGAAATTCTCATACATTGTTGACAGGCATATAAATTAGCAATTTTCTTAAAGGCAATTTGGTAACTTGTATCAAAAGCCTTAAAATATTCATTTCCTTTGACTCAGTAATTTCACTTCTAAGAATTTATTCAAGGGAAAAAAAGTCATTTATTCACACAACAATGTGTTATAAGAGAGTTCAGCACAGATGTATTTATGCTAGAAGAAGGAGTTTTTTCTATCACATTTTACTAAAGACAAATCTTGAAGTAGAATATTTTGCAGTCATTAAAATTTATATTTTTGAAATACATGTAATGACAGAAAATTCTCATGATATAATATTAAATGAAAAGAGCAGGTTAATAAATTTTAATTATTCAAATTTTATTTTTAAAGTATATTTATAAAAATGAATTAAAGGAAATATAAAAATAGCAATGATTTTGGGAGATGGTAGAATTGTGAGTGATTTTTTTAAATTAAGTTTATTGGGGTAACATTGGTTGATACAATAATATAATTTTCAGGTGTACATTACAATTCGATATGTATATACTCTATTGTGTGTTTACCACCCAAAGTCCAGTTTCCTTCAGCTACCATATATTTGATCACCTTTACCCACTTCACCCTCCCCTACTCCCTATATTTGACCCCTTTACCCTGTCTACCTCCTCTATCTCCCCTCCCCCCTACCCTCCGGTAACCGCTAGTCTATTGTCCATGACCATGAATCTCTGTTTGTTTGTTCTGTTCATTTGTTACTTTTAGGTTTATATTCCACATATAAGTAATATCATGTGATTTTCAACTTTTTCAGTCTGGCTTATTTTGCTTAGCGTGATTACCTCGAGGTCCGTCCATGTCACAAACGGCAGTATTTCATCTCTTCTTCTGGCTGAGTAATATTCCATTGTATATATGTACCACAGCTTCTTTAGCCAATCATCTATCATAGGACACTTCAGTTGCTTGCATGTCCTGGCCTTTGTGAATAATGCTGCTATGAACATCTGTGTGCAAATATCTTTTCAGATATGGGTTTTCAAGTCTTTGGGGTAAATACCCAGTAGAGGGATTATTGGATCTTATGGTAGATCAATTCTTAGTATTTTGAGGAACCTCTATACTGTTTTCCATAGTGGCTGTACCAATTTTCAGTCCCACCAGATGAGTGATTTTTTATTTTATTGTTTTACATATGTCCAAAATTAACTAATCATAGATCAATTTTATAATGAAATGTGATTTTAAAATATCCAGTGCTGAAAGATAAATAATTTGACCTTTTTTTATTTGCTTATCTTGAATTATTTCAATATTTTTCTAATTCAAAGTTATTCCTGATTCCTCAGGTAGAATTATCTATTCTTCTATTGTGTCATCCACAAAAGAAATGTTCTCAAAAATATTTTTTAATATATTTGCCTCTATCTCTTGAATTGTAAACCCCTCAATTTTATTAATATTAGAAATACAAAATGCCTAGCTAGTAAGCATTATTGATAATGCTTATTAAATATTTGTTAAGTTAAATGAATATATTCCAGTTTGGTTATGGAGATAAAAATTTATAGAAAAAGTAAGTGGTTTATAAAATTATCCAATAATAAAAAAAATACTTTGAATGTGGTCATTTTAATTTTGTATATTTTTAATGTGACAACTTAAATATTCACATTTTTAAAAGATTTTGTCTGATCTTGTTCTATCTTCTTTTACGTTTCATAGCCATTGATACATTTCTAAGTAATCTATAGAAAACCTTCTTTTGTAATAGAGGTTGAAGTAAATCTATAACACTTTAAAAATACTGTGGTTACACATTTAAAAACCCACCAAGCTTGAATTGAAGACTGGTCTGACAGAAACTGTAGTGAATTTTCACAAATTAAAATGTCTAGAGTCAGTACATTTCACTAATTTTTATATAGATTGCATTTCTTCTTTATGTAGAGAACTGACATATTTTTTTCTCCTTTTGGAATTTTAAAAGCAGGAAAATAATAGGACCGTGTGCATTACAGATTTAGGGGACACATATAACAAGTATGCCTAAGAAAAAGTATTAATAAACTTAAATTGTATTAAAATTATCCAAAATACTTTGCATCTGTAATTAGTGAATCTTCTATATGAGGAATCTTTTTATTTATCATTTTACTAGCCCAAAAGTCAAGAGCTTTTTTTAAAGGCTTCTTTGGTGCTGTGTTGTGATACATGGGGGTTTAAAGTCTAAGTAGAGTAAGAAAAGAAAAAATTTGATTGAAAATAACAGTGTGTGACGATCATATGGTTCATCCCTGTTCTCCTAGAGTAATTATTAGTAGCATTTATTTTCAGTCTCCTTACTGTTGAAGAGAGTTTTCATCATCACCCTAAGTATGTGGTACGTTAAAAATGCCAAATGAGTGATGTGTGTAAGAGAAACTTGAGGACTTAAGTTCTGAGAATTTTCCACGGTGGCCTTCGTATGTATTTGTCCCTGGCAGCTGCTTCCACCCACTCTCATACATGACATAGTCCCGACTATTTCTCTTCATCCTTTAGATAAAATCCAGGCTGCCCAAACAATGGCTTCTAATCCACTTGAAAAATCCCTCTCTTCCCATTTCCGGAACTAGCTGAATTTTGGCCAACCTCCTTCCACCTGCTAAAGCCCCATAAAACATTCTACCCCTTCCCCAATTTGGAATGCTTCTCCACTCCTTCAGGTCTTCTCATGGTAGGCAGTTTTGAATAAACTCTTAACTAGATAGTACTCTGATTGATTTTCTTCCCCAAGTAGGAAAAACTCTAGGAATTCAGAGGTGAGATAGGATAGGGTATTTCTTTTGTGATTAATGGAGATTAGTGGGGTGAGGGAAATATTTGAACTGAGCATAAATGGGTGAATTATGTGCAGATTAAAGAATAAATTTTATATAGTATTTATAACATTATCAGATATCAGTTTCCACTCAGGAATTCCTACATATTACAAGGCAAAAAATATTATAAGACGAAATTAGAAGCTGGAGAACTCCTTGTGAAGGTAAATATATGAGTAAATGTGCAAGGAAAGTGTAAATAAAGCCAGCAAATATAGAAAGTCTCATTACAGAGGGATTTCAGTTTTCTCCAAAGTTTTCTGAGTATAGCTATAGGTTCCTAAAGCCTGTATACACTCTAATCCGTGCAGCCACAAAAAATTCACTTCAAAAAGTGCCTTTAAACCAAAAACTATTTTTTTTTATAGCGAAAGAGCCAAAGATGTCAGAGAGCTAGTCAAGAACCTTTTGACTTATAATGTGATAAGGACATTATCACAAATAACACACATGATGTTTTCATTAAGGTGTAAATGCAGAAATGATATAACCATCCAAGAATTTACACTGAGTTCCAAGCCACTCTTAGCAATCAGATTGTACACATGTTCATCACTGTAAATTTCATTTGACTCCTAAATGTATCCTTTTTCTCTCTTCAGAGTCACTATGTGTTTTAGTACTAAAAGTACAATTCTTTTCAGCTATGGAAGAAGTAAAGGGGTTTCTATTTCTCTCTCAAGTCTGAGCCTTGAGCGCACTTACAGAGCATTGTGGCTACCTGGTCTACCCTTTGGGTGCTATCTTAGAGAAATGGACAAAGGCGTCACTATGGACCAGTGGTGTGCTGGTAATGTTCAACAACGGGCTCTTTAGAAAAAAACAAAAGGGAGGAATTGATTTGTAGTGTTTGCCCATTCCCATGTTATAATTACTTGCTTCGTGGCCATTTCAGGTGAGCAATGTGATGTTATTGAAAGCAGAGTTCGAAAGAGACGTGTAGCAAAACACCATTATATAGTACTTTCATGATACAGACAGAACAGTTAATAAGTTCAAGATCATGGCTAAAAATAAAATGTAGGGAACTAGTTAGGAAATGACTTTTAGATATGTATTTCCCACATTTTAATATAATTTATTTAATTGAAAGTTTACATAACTTTTAATAATGGCCATGTTAACAACTGGCTTGCAGAATTCCTGCAAATGTAACTGTGGGTTCCCAGGAGTTGGTTAAGAGCAGGATCAAGAACAAAAGCTCATGTTCAGAGCATTATGGTGATGTTTTCTCCCCGCTAGTCAGAAAACATGGGTCTGGGAATCAAGATGTAGAAGTGGGGTGGAAATAAATATAGATATAAATACACATAGATATATATTGAATAGTATATATAGATATATATAGTATATCACATTGAATAATATATGAAGTTTATACTGTCTTAGTCTGTTCAGACTAAGATAAAGACCATGGACTGCGTGGCTTAAACAACAAACATTTTCTGTTCTGCCAGTTGAGAAGTCTAAGACCAAGGCTCTTGCAGATCTGTAGTTTGTTGATGCCCAGTTCCTGGCTCATTGATAGCCATCTTCTTGTTTTGTCCTTACACTGGGGCATCGAGGTGCAGAAAACTGTCTGGGGTCTCTTTAATAAGGATACTAATCCCATTCATGAGGGCTCCACTCTTATAACCTAATCATCCTCGCCTCCTAATTTCATCACATTGAGGATTAGGTTTCAACACATAAATTGGAGAAAGAGGAGCACACACATTCAGTCTTTAGCACATATGTTGAAAATATATAAAGATAACCATTAATAAAGTTAATTTTAAAAAAAGAAAACAGCAACCAACATAAGAAAAGATGATTAAGGACTCAGACCCTTCAGGAATGGAAATTTTGGTTACTCTTCCAGGTAAGGGATCTAGAACAGTTTAGGACTGCTGACTCAGGGCTAAAGATGGATGGAAGTCATACCTATCACTACAGCCTTGGGACCAATTAACAGAAAGAAATACCATAGGAGCTTTGCATTTTCTCCTGGCTTGTTATGTGTATATAGTTATATATACTTTATATATATACATATATATATTTTATATATAATCTCTCTCTATATATATATATATGTACATATATAAAATCTATTTTTTCTTCTTTCTGTTATTATTTTTTAGAAGTTTGTTGGAAGTAACTACAATTTAGTCTTTAGGTAATAGAATATTCAGTGGGACTGTGACTGAATTTGTGGAATAATTAATATAGCTAGTGATGGACAGAAGAGCTGCTGAAACTGTGTATCTTTCCATCTGGAGAACAGGGGGAAGCATCTTTACTAGTATAAAGGAAACTTCCCATCTCATTAGACGGAAAGAGTCACGTCACTGTTGTGTGTTGGCTCAGATGTATGTAGAAATATGTGTATGGTTACTGAGTAGCCAAAGGGGTAGATTGTGCCAGTTATATATTGCTTCTCAGCTCCAAACTCACACTTGTTTGCCCTGCTTTGTGATGATAGAAATAGACTGCTGATTACATGCGTCCTTTGCCAGGTGCCTTGATATTACCTCTCCTGAGAAAACACTGGAGGGACACGGGAGAGCAGAAAGAGTAGGGAGGGATTTTTGGCTTACGTGTTCTGTTTTCTATGGGACTCCGACAGGGTGGTGTGAAGTGGACACAGCAGCATGCACCGCGGCTGAATGCCCTTTGCTATTTACTGAAGACACCTCCTAGCATGCTCCTTCATCTCCGCCAACTTCTTTTGCAATTCCGTAGCAGCATCCTCCAACAAGTTTCTGGGTCACCACCATGACAGGATGCTCTGTGGTTTCATAGTTTCTTAATGAGCTCTTCTATCAAGCTTCTTCATCATCACTGTAGTGGGCCGCATGTAGCAACCACGCCATCGACTGTGAGGTCTGAGTATCTCTTGCAGCCCTCTTTAAGTTTCTGAGTTCCTTCCTTATTCATTTTCCCTTCAGCCCTAGGGGGGTAACTATCCTGCAGCTGCTACCCCTGTTCACCGACCTTCACAACTACATCTTTAGTTAGGAATTCTAATTCTTCTGGTCAAATTTCTGATGGTGTTTTTGTCTTCTGAATGGACCCAACTGATGCATATAACTTTATTATTTAATCTTTTTTCTTGGGTAAGATGTTTGCACAGTAGGTTATATAGTTTGTTATAATATTTATTAAGTTAAAGTTCAGGACTAGGTGGAATTCTCCTGTTATGCTTTGGGTTTACACATTTGCAAGTAATTCTTTTGTTGAGTTGAAGAACTATTGTGAATATTGTGACATACACACATCTATTTTGTGGTACTTTTTACTATCATTCCTGTTTTAAACCTTTTTATATCATATCCACATTTTCTAGGATTGCTGTAACAATTGATCACAATTAGGTGGCTTAGAAAACCAGAAATCTATTCTCTCACAGTTCTGGAGGCCACGAGTCTGAAATCAAGGTCTTGGTAAGGCTGTGCTCTCTGAATCCTTCGTTGCCTCTTCCTCGCTTTGGGTGGTTTCTCACAGATCTTTGGCATTTTCTGACGTGACAACATCACTCTGAATTTCTGCCTTCATCATCATGTGATGTTCTCTCTGTGTCTCTGTCTTCACATAGCCGTCTTATATAAGGACACTAATCATATCAGATTATGGGCTCACTCTCTTCCAATATCACCTCATCTTAACCAATTACTTCTGCAACAAACCTATTTCCAAATAAGGTCACATTCGGAGGTCCTCTGGGTTAGAACTGCAACATATATTTTTTGAGAGGGGACACAATTCAAGCCATAACATATTCATATCATAATATATTAGCCATTATATTTTTGACATGTATATTCCTGATATCCTAAAAATTAGGTTACAAAATATACATAATTCATTTTTCTAAAAGAAAATACATATATTTTATAAATAGAAAACTACCTATTAGGGTATGCCCTAAAATGAGAATAGTAGTTATCTCTGGTTGGAAGAATAAAATTATTATTTTTTTAATTTTGCCTACCTATATTTTTAATTTTTCTACAGTAGGTTTATATTATTTCTGTGACAAAATATTTTTTATTTAAAATAATTAAAACTATTGTGATAAATAATGCACCTATATAAAAACCTGTTTTCCATCTTTTGAAAACATTTTTCATCTTTTAATTCAATATTTTAGACAATATATTGTAACAATAAGTAGCTTTAGCACAGGACGTGGTTGTGGACCTGTGCATTTAACTCATTCTGTGAGATAACTTACTGCACTATAGAGATGAACAATAGTCCAGGTTCTCAGTGGAAGCTAGGGTCAAGGTAGATTGGTTATCTGTTGTTTTGTACATGTGCGTGCATGTGTGTGTATGTGTGTGTGTGTGTGTCTGTGTGTGTGCTTGCTTGTTCCATGATTCAAAATGATGTTTTGACACAAACGTGTAAATATGGGTGTGGCAAATTTGCTATTGTCTGTGCCCAAATTAGGTTTCAGGCTGACTGTATTAGAGCTGAGCAATTAGATATGAGGGAATATCTGTAATCAAAGTTTCTTGTGAATGATTTTTAACCATAAAAATTCTAGTTGCACAACCATTTATGTTTCTATCTTGCAACATTTCAAGAAAAAAATATTCGTGGAGTTGTTCCAAAGTGTTGTAAGAGTCATGGTCAATTTCTATATTCTATATTTATTTGGCTTCTGATTTTCAGACTGCCTTATCTCAATAAACCTGATTATTCTACACTGATACTGTATTTGGCTAAACCCTTGTTGGGAAGAATTTCTGTCCTAGATGATTCCCTCTGAATAAGGGAAAGTTCATGAAGAGTCATTTGGCTGCAAAGTAGGATAGAATGCTACAATTCAAAACATGGAATTCGATGTGAATAATATTAACCCCTGTATCTGGTGTATTTGGCAAGTTTACTAACAGTTAACATAGGTAGTTGTCAGAATTAAGCAAAGGACGTTAGATGGTTCTTCAGCACTCCTACACAAGAATAGCTTGGTTATAGAGTTTAGGCACAGAAGACTAGCATAAACTGGACAAGTAAATATTTGGAGCACATATTCATATGGTTAGTTTGGCGGGGTCCATAAAGCTTCTTGATGCTTTCTAGGAAATGCCAAGGAACATTCTTTATTGCTTTCAATTTTCTTTTGAAAGCAATACTATTGTTGGAGGAGGTCATCAGAAGGACGTGCAAGCTGGACCCTGGGAGTTAGAGGTCACCACTCCCTTCCCTGCTCACTGTTCCTACACTAGAATCTGTTCTAAGGACACACCTTGAGTGAGTAATGTGCTGTTAAGACCGTCTGGACTGAGCCCTGTCTGTTAGGCCTTTGTATAAACTTTTTAAATCCTGGCAGGTGAGTATGGAGATCTCTTCTTCATCTTGTGGCCACCCAAGACAAGCCTATAAGTTCCCTTGCTTATTAAAACCACCACCTACCAAGCTGGAGTGGTCCGCTTCTTTCTTCAGCTTCTCCTTGTCCTCCACCTTTGGGGGCCAGCTTCAAGTTTCACCCTGGGGATCTCTTGACATTGAAAATCAACAAATATGTCAAAGAGTAAAGTTAAAGAGTTGGTACAAATCTACCCAGTTCATTTCACTCTGGGAACTCACTTCTCTCACTCATTCACTAGGTCAAAAGTTTATCACTTAGAAGCCCATCACTCTGCTCTCTTGGCCATGATCAACTGAACTAAAGTGAATACCTGATCCAAATTGGACAGTTTATTCAGCAGAAATTTGGAGTGCTCAATAAGAGATTCTAGTCTTTGCTAGTCTCTAGCTAAAACCTTGAGATCATTTTATTTGTTATTAAAAACATAATAATTTTTTCTGCCATACAGCAGTGTCAAATTCCATGAAATTGATTGAAACATAATCAATTCACTTTTAAATAAATTTCTTCAGATAAGTAAGTATATAGACTATTACTAGGAATTTTATATATTTTTCTAGTACCTTTTATATAAAACATGGTAAACCAAATCTTATATTAAGTACTTATTGTGTTATTTACACATAGACTCTGAACATTTCAGGGCAAGTATTTTCCTCCTCTGTAGCCACTGATTCTTATTCTTTTCCTGGGCTGGAAGGAGAGACATGGACAATGAACTTGCCCTATACTGAGACCTTTGTCTTTCAAAGGCTTCCTCCATCTTGTGCATTTAAGCTCCAGTCAAGTAGAAATGTCATTTCTCCTTTTCACTGTGCTTGATCCAACCTCTGGTGCAGGCCACAGAGTAGCTGTCCTCATCTGTACCCATCATTCACATGAGGTATGCTGCTGAAACCCTCTCCAGTGCACCGTCTCAGAACTGAATCCTCCCTTTTGCTGATGTTCCTACTCTTCATGAAGCAAATGTGTACTGAATGCCTCCTTTGTGCCAGATCCGTGTAGAACTGAGAATATGGTGGGGGCAAGACAGGCACCGACCCGCCCATATTGAACTCACACCTTGGTGGGTAGAAATGTTAATCGAATATGTAAATTAGTTTATTTAACAATTCAATAAGTATTTATTAAATACTTGCTATGTATTCATTACTGTTCTAGGTGTCAGTGATAAAACAGTGAAAGAAGAAAATGATAAGATCTCGTGCTCAAAGAGATTGACTTCTAGTTGATATAAAATCACAAACACTGATATACGTACCAGAAGAAAAGTTATAGCATTCAATAACAACATATATTAGGGGTCAGAAGCTAAACTAGAAGTTCAAAATCTCCAGAACTGTGATGTCTAAACTAAGCCTTGAAAGATAAGAAGGCGTTAACTACGCAATGAACATGAGCAGAAGAAAACACTTCACATAAAGAAAACACATTGTAAGGACCTGGGCTAGTTAACGTATAACTGGGAAAAAGCTCTAAAATATGGAAATTCAAAAGTGATTAAAAGTCCTAGCATTTAATTGTAAAGCCCTGACCAATTTAAACTAATTTACTACCATGAAACCAATTTCTCTTGGGACTTTTCCCATCACCTTAATTATGCTAAAGACAATTGCTTTATTCCAAAATGCATATTCATTAGGGAATTTTGGTCAAGGATAGGAAAATAGAGATTAAATTTAAGATCAACTTAGTGCTAAGAAATACTATATAAGTAATCATAACTATTCAATATTTTTTGTTTCTAAAATAAAAATATAATTTAACATCTTAACATTTTAAATTTGAATACAAAGGGAAGGGAACATTTTATTATTAGTAAGTGTACAGATCCAAAAAGTAATTTTTAGTATTTTTTTCTGATGCTACTAAACTATATGTTCATTGTATGAAAATTGAAGAATAAACACAATTATAAAAACAAATGGAAATTAGCAATTTTTCACCAACCAAAGTTTATTTGATTTAAATTGTCAAATCAGAAGTAAATATGCTAAAGTTTGATTGCTCGGATATAGACATAAACTAAGCTGATGGACCATATAGCATCGAAGTTAGTGTGTTTATTTAGAATATTTAAATATGCACTATTTACATAGTTTTACATAAGAAAATAGAAGCATTGTTAGGTTTTTCTGTTTCTATCATTGTTGGACTTAAAATGATGATTGAATTTTAGAAAATCAGAAAATTATGTTCTAAGCCTGTAACCTAATTTTGTTGTAAACATATAAACATTCATATGAGTTTTCATGGTATAAATGATCATGAAGTAAAAATAAATATTCTAGTATTCTGTTTATTGTGGAGAATATAAATATATTTTGGATATATTTTGAGGAAATATATCTCTCAAACATATCGAGGATAATATAAAATATAACGTAAAATATAAGATAATGCATTACAGACTTGGGGCTTATTAAAATTAATGAGCAATAATAACACTAATAATTATTAGATTAAAATGTTTGATACTCCCCTATGTTTATTATATTCTTATATTCTAACTTTAATTTTCTATATTACCTCACTATAGTACTTTGTTTCCTTCTAATTACATTTTTCATTTTTTACCCTTAAAAATACCGAATGGCCTAAGAAACAAAAAGGAATATTTAAATAGAATGGGACTTGTCAGTTCTACAAGCCAACACTGTTTGTTTATACATTTATTTTTAATCTAGTTTAGATTGTATTTCTGATCATTAAAATCAAGCTGAAAGGATTCGATGAATTTTACAGGAACAGATAATTTCTATACTATTTAAACTCTTAGGGACATAGAAATCATCTCAATTCAATTTAATACCAAAACTTCTGTAGTTTTCCCTAACCATATACCATGTGACAAACAAATCCACTTATAAATATAGGCAAAAGTATTAATTGATAGTAAATTAAGCCAAGCACTATAAGAATAATTCAACACCTCTAATGGATTTTTTTTCAGTATGTTCTCACTAAGAAGTTATTAAAACATAATTAATCACACTCATGTTCAAGGGAAAAAAGTTTTTTCGATCATCTTGATAAATACTAAACTATATTAAATGCAACTGCATTCTGGATTAGCAAAAAATGTATCGTTTAGGCTGAGAAATTTTCCACATTATAAGAAATAGCTATCTTGAATTAATAGGTAGACTTCTTATATTTAATGTTGAAAAATTAGGAATATATACATTCAATTCTGCAACAAGAAATATTTTATGTTATAACACATTGAATTAGACAAGGGAAAAAAAACAAAGTAATAGGAACAATGAGAATGGATATTATTATTTTCAGAAAACATAATTACATAGATGGAAAGTATAAAAGAGCCCAAACTAAAAAGTATTTGCTTGGAAAAGAAATATATAAATGAGAATAGTCAACAATAAATAGTTAAAAAGCAAACCAAAAAAAAGAAATAGCATTCACAATAAAATCTACTTTATAAATTTTCCATGAATAAGATTTTTTAAATGTTTGTATTTGGTTGAATTTTGTCTACCTTGTATTAAACTACTTTATAGAACTTTTATCAGTGAACTCAAATTGTGGTAGTCTGATGTCGTTAATGGCTCCAGTTAATAGCATCCTGTATCTACATTCTATTTTTGCACCATAATTTAGTAGTCCCCTTCCTCCCTGATTCTTGGCTCAGCCATAGGTCTTTCTTTGACCAATAAGAGGTTAGACAATGTGATATAAGCACAGACTAGAGAGGTTCTTACACATTAGGACTTGCCCTCTTGAAGCCTCTCTGCTCTTGCTCTCTTGCTTCTCTGTGATTATTATGAACACATATTGGCCCAGCCTGAGTGATATGAGAGAGACATACATGTGAGAGACAATTGGAAGAGAGATCAATTGTCCCAACTAAAGGGTATGCTAGTCCATTCTAGAGCTAGCTGGCCTCAAACATGTTGGAGTGCCCAACCAAGATCCCAGAGTCTCCTACCCACTCTGACGCTAACTTTTATGCTTAAGCTCAGCCACAACCAGAAAGCAACCTAGCTGACCTGCAGACTTATAAGCAATGATAAATTCTTAGTGTTATGGGTCACTGAATTTAGAGGTGTTTTCTTATATAGCAAGAGTGACTTTAAACATAGCTAAATCGATTAGAAAAGATACAGCTTTAGATCTTTGGGGAAAGATTGATTATTTAGTATGTGATAACTGGTTAATGATGTTGAAAATAGACAGGCATGCCAATCAATCAAGTGTAAGTTGCATCTCACGTTTTAAACCACATTTAATTTGAGATGCATCAAAGATGTCGGAAGTACAGAAACTATTCTTTATAAGCATGACCTTACAGAAATATATTGAAAAAGATAAATTATACAATACTGTAATGAAAAAGATTATAATTTATTAAGTAATAAAGCGAGAAATCTTTTACTCCACAAAAATCTCCTTACGGAAAATACTTATCCCTGTTTTGGAGATGCTCTGGAGTGCTTTCTCCACTGAGCCTGAACACTGACTTCAGCAAACAGGCTCTTGAAGACGGAGAAGTTAATTGCATTAGGCTACATAACCTAGACGATCACACAACAGAGACTAATTACTCCTGAGTGTTGGTATTAAGAGTTTATTTTTCTTTGCTCTCTCGTGTTTCTGAGTTGTTTTATAAGAGGTGTGTTTCATGTTTTGCCAATTCCTCTAGTTTTTTATATATACCATGTTCATAATATTTTGTATTATATATTGTTATTTTCTCTGTAATCACACATTATTTAAGAATAAGTTCTTTTAGTTTGTGATGTTTCGGAGGAAGGAATTGGCTTAGTGTTGACTTCTAATTTTCTTAATCTTCTATAGGGTCAGATAATAATCTATATGATAATTATTTTGGGGCCCCGTTGGGACATTATTAGTGCCTCAAATGTAGATGATTTGAAATACGTTCTTTGGGGGGATATGGTACAAGAAGATCTACATTTATTGGGGCAATAGATATATTGATTATGAATTATTAATTGTGTTGCTCAAGTATTTCTTACTCTCACTACTTTTGTCTGCTTGCTCTATCAGTTTCTAAGAGTGCCAGTACATCTTGATCATGACTGTGGAGCTGTCAAGCTGTCACTGAAATTCTGTCAGCTTTAGATGTGTTTTTAGGTACATACATACGGAGAGTTGTTATAAAGTCAGCTTTCTCAGAAACTATGCAACACTTACTCCTCTTCCCTTAACTCTTCAATACCCACTTCCTCTTACTCAGCCAACATTTTACTGAGAAAATAGAGATAACCAGAAGAGATTGCTTACATTTTTTCCTCCTTCTAATCTGCCAAGGGACCTGCTATCATACCTAGCTTCCTTCTTGTCACAACGAGTGATTGCCCATCTCTCCAAAAACTGATAGTTATCCCTCTGGAGAACACACAGTCTTCCCCTGCAGTCATTTATTTTATTCATCATTAATTTTTTCCTTTACACTGGGTCATTCCCATCAACGTGTGAACATGTAATGTTTCTCCTAAATTAAAAAAGACCTCCCTTAATCCTATACTTCCTTAATAAAATATTGTATTTCTTTGTTACCTTTCACACCAAAACTCCATGAAGAATATGTTAATTCTTAAATATTTGAAGCTAGGACCAGGATTTAGGACCACTCAAACCATATGTTGGCTGACATTGGAAGAGGCATGAAATGAATGTAGTAATCAATCAACAATGCCTGATGCACTCATCAATATCCTTTCAGTCTCCTTAGCAGAAGTTGTGCTCAGTCTCAGGCATCTCAAGAGTCCTTAAATGCCACATTGTAGGTAACTTCTTGCTTTCCTAGGGTTCTTCTACACCGTGGACAATTTAATATTCATAGTTTGACTCTAAAGAAGAGGATGTTCCAGACTCTTTATTTTTTACCAGTTTCTCAGCTAAAAACCAAACCCCAAGCTGAAATTCACATGGCTCTAGATAGGGTAGAGTTGAGGTCCATGGAAAACAAGATCTCTTATGCTGAAATATTCCAAGTTTTATTTTCTTCATAATCTCCAGTGTCTTGTTTTTCCTAATATGAATTGTCATTTTTGGAATGAAATCGATATGGGCTAGATATAATAGTGTTTTCCTTTGCTTAGCCTTTTGCTGATTCTGGGGCCTGGGGTAGTTTGAATTCATTCTCTTGGAAAGGAGGAAAAGGGCGTAAACTCATAGATGCTTTCTCTCTCGTTTGGGTTTTCACTTCTCTTATGTGGTAGTGTTTCTTCCTACCATACACAAAGACAGCACACTACCAACACAAGAATTAATTTTGTTTCAAAGACTGCCGGATCTTGTTTTTCGAGAGAGACATATTTTTCTGCTAATGTAAATTTCTTGTACAGATGATGAAGCTGACCCTGTTATGTAAATAAACATTGGTTTTTTTTTTCCTGGTTTGATTTTCATGAGACGACTTATTACCTTAATCAATGAAAATGTTACTGCAACAAAGGAAAGTTCTCTTCCAGGACATGTTCCTTTCCTAATAGGAAGGGCGACATGTTTCTATGTGGGCCTATGGACTGGGTGAGGAAAAAGAGTTAGGGAATTCTCACCTTATTTTATCCTAACAGTAGGTATGAATCTGTCCATTCCTGAAACATTCAAGCTACTTTCACAGCCTCATAAAAAATGATTTCTCATCTCATCAGTTTTGAAGACCATGGTCATTGCTGGTTTCTCTGTTGTCAATGATGGCAAAGAAATAGAAGAACCATCAATCCGATGTACTTTTTAGGGTTCATCCAGTTCTCCTAGGGATCTTGGTGAGGTGCAATTATAGAACATAACTTTTGGGGTCATGAAAAACTGGGTTCGAAATTTGATTTCTCCACTTATTACCTATATGATTTGAGTAAAGTTATTTAATCTCTGTAGAAATAGGTAAATCATATATTGCTGGATTATTATACCATATAAGGGTTTCTGTAAGGGATTATATGAAATAATAGATATAAAATATCTAGTATAGTGTTTTTGTCATATAATAACTATCAATTAAACACTATTTCCATTTTATCCTGCTGTGTATCTGCAAAGACAGGTGCTGGACGCCCATGTGATTATGGTAAGACTTCATTCACAGGAATTGAAAAATCTTCTAGCTTTTTCTCTTTTTATTGCCCCCTTTGATTTTCATGTCTAGTGTGATACAGTCACGTGATGCCTGGGAGGAGCCAGACTTTTGCTCTGTACACATGAAGTCTACAACTTATCCCAGTCCGTAAGCTGGTGGGGTAGGAAATACATTTGATGCCCCAGCCAGCACGAGGGGATCTCTTTAAGACGCTCGCTTGAGTAGAACCATCTGCAAGATTGCATAAAGGAAGGAAGCTCTGCTTTCCATTTTCCTCAAGTGGACCGTGTCATGGCATCATTTGCAGAATGTTCTATATCCAAATCTGCACAGAAATCACCCCTAGGATTCCAGATTTTCTCTTCTTTCCCTTTAGGCAGGCTCATCTATTCCAAAAACCTGAGAACTCAAAAGCCTAAAGAGACGCCCACATGTTGTCCTTGAATATTATCTGCCTCTCCTGCACAGCTGCTCTCCCTGTCACAGCCAAGCCAGCTGGCCCTAGGACACCAACGCCCTGTGTAACACCAAGCGTGGGACTGTGGCTGTCTTTTTCATTGGCTTGCCCTGGACAGGGTCGCTTGTCTGCAAACCAGAGATGAAGGGTAAAAGTGGCTTCACTCCATCTTAAACAAAGAAGGGAATTTACAGAGTTGATGAGGGAAGTCCATATCCTTCCATCCCTGCTTTGGAAGTAGTTACTAGTTTCAGTAGTTATTCTAGAGCAGCGGTCCCCAACCTTTTTGGCACCAGAGACCAGTGCTCCTATGAGAATCTAATGTCTGATGATCTGAGGTGGAGCTGAGGCTGCGATGCTAGTGCTGGGGAGCGGCTGCAAATACAGATGAAGCCTCCTGCTGTGCGGCCAGGTCCTAACAGGCCAGGAGCTGGTACTGCACCTCAGAGGTTGGGGACCCCTGCTCTAGAGGGAACATATTACTGATATTGTTGAGACTATCATCGTTTATTTTTTAAGAGTAGATGTGAATGATTTCTGGTGTTAGCAATTAGCAATACACTTTTCTGATGTCGTTACTACGAATGAAAATAGATTCTCTATAGGTCTGGCGTGCTCATATTCTTACCTTCGGACTTCCAGCATGTGATGAAATATATATTTTATGCCTGTTTGAAAAGTAAAAATTCTTCCTTTTAAAATTATTCTTGGTATAATAGTTTCTGGTGGCTATTATAAGAAATTACCATGGACTTGGCGCTTAACAGAAATTTATTCTTTCCTCGTTTTTGAAGCCAAAAGTCTGAAATCAAGGTGTAAGTAGAGCCGTGTGCCCTCCAGGGGCTCTGGGGGAGGGTCCCTTCGTCCCTTGTCCAACTTCTGGTGGCTGTTAGCATTCCTCAGCTAGTGGCTGCCCCGCTGCGTCTCTGTTTTCACTTCGCGTAGCCTCTGTGTGTGCGCACGCCCACAGACCCCCTCTGCCTCTTTTCTAAGAACATGTGAGGTGGCATTTGGGGCCCATCGGATAATCCGAAATAACTTCCCCAGCTCAACATTCTCAACCTAATCACATCTACAAAGTCCCTTTTTCCAAATGGCACCATCGTTTACAGTTTCCAAGGACCACTGTTCACCGCATTATATTCAGTAAATATAACACTCATGATTTTAATAGGTAGTATATATGATAAAAATGAATAAATACATTTAAAATATGTCCTAAGTAGCAAAAACGTGTATAAGGCAAGAGGAAAAACAAATTTGGGAATAGAATGTGAGGGATGACAAAGGTGGCAGAGAGAACAGATAGAAGGCAAGAAATTAGATTCTCAAAGCATTTAAATCATTCCCATTGCTAAGGAAACCACTTCACAATTTCCTGTCTCCATCTCAGCTCCGAACAGCTGCTTCACTTACAATTTGGCTTCCCTGAAGGACTTTAATTGTGAGGTGAAGAAAAGCCAAAGTGCCAAAGTTAGAGTGGAAAGAAAAATTATGGTAATGCAAACTAACATAAAAACAAATTATTTAAGGTAATAGGTAAAGCTGGTGCTTTCACAAAGGAGGTCATGGCTCATCCCTGTTCTCTCTAAAGGTCTCTAATGGTGGTTGCAAAGTTACTTAAAGTGCTTGCTTAAAAAGGGGCTTTTAACTTTTCTCTGGATGAAAAAAATTAATGAAGCAATAATGTTAATTCATTTTCCTCCATCAGAATGATCAAATGGACATTTTTTTCTTTCTTTTTTATGAAAATATTTCTCTTCCCCAGGCTATCAAAGACTACCTTGGCTTTTTGGGACAATATTTTTCTCTTTCTTTCTTCCTTCCTTCCTTCCTTCCGTCCTTCCTTCCTTCCTTCCTTCCTTCCTTCCGTCCTTCCTTCCTTCCTTCCTTCCTTCCTTCCTTTCTTTTTAATATATATATTTTATTTTTCAAATACAATTGGCATATAGTATTCGTTTCAGGAGTACGACATGGTGATTAGACATTTATATAACTTACAAAGTGATTGCATATTGCTTTGTGTATCAATAAATCTAGTACTCGTCTGATGTCATACATAGTTATTACAATATTACTGACAATATTCCTCATGCTATACATTACATCCTCATTTTTAACTATCAATTTGTACTTCTTAATCCCTTTCCATTTTTCACCCACTCCAATTCCCCTTCCATCAGGCAACCTTCAAAATGTACTTTGTATTTGAGTTTGCTCCTGCTTTGCTTGTTCATTAATTTTGTTCTTTAGATTCCATGTGTAAGTGAAATCATATGGCATTTGTCTTTCTCTGTCTGATTTACTTTACTCAGCATGATACCCTCTACGTTCATCCATGTTGTTGTAGATGACAAGATTACATTCTTTTTTATGCCTGAGTAATATTCCATTGTAAATATGTACCACCTCTTCTTTATCTATTCATCCGTTAATAGACACCCATGTAGCCTCCATATCTTGGCTATTGAAAATAATGCTTCAATGAACATATGGATTCACATGTCCCTTCAAAGTAGTGTTTTGGGTTTCTTTGTATAAATCCCCAGAAGTGGGATTACTGGGTCCTTCTTCGTCTCTTGTTATAGCTTTTGTTTTAAAGTCTATTTTGTCTGGTATTAGTATTGCCACCCTAGCTTTTGTTTGTTGGTTTGTTTCCATTTTTATGAAACAAGTCTGTGTGTGTCTTTTGATCTGAAGTGAGTCTCTTGTAGGCAGCGTATGTAAGGGTCTTGTTTTCTTACCCATCTATCCACCCTATCTTTTGATTGGAGCATTTAATTCACTTACATTTAGAGTAATTGTTGATAGATATGTAGTTATAGCCCTTTTATAATTCATATTTTTGAGTTTTTATATCTTCTAAATAAAGAAGTCCCTTTAACCTTTCTTGTAATACTGGTTTGGTGGTTATTAACTCTTTCAGCTTTTTTTTTTTTTTTTTTTGTCTGGGAAGCTCTTCATCTGTCCTTTGATTCTAAATGGTGACTTTGCTGGGTAGAGTAATCTTGGTTGTAAGTCCTTGCTTTTCATCACTTTGAACGTTCTGTGCCAAACTCTCTGGCCTGCAAAGTTTCTGTGGAGAAATCAGCTGATGGTCATATGGGAGATCCTTTGTTGGTAACTAATTGCTTTTCTCTTGCTGCTTTTAAGATTCTCTCTTTGTCTTTAACCTTTGACATTTTAATTATGAGATGTCTTGGTGTGGGCCTCTTTGGGTTCATTTTGATTGGGACTCTGCACTTCCTAGACTTGTATATCTACTTTCTTCACCAGGTTAGGGAAGTTTTCCATCATTACACCTTCTAATAGGTTTTCAATTCCTTGCTCTCTCTCTTCTCCTTCTGGTACCCTATGATGCGAATGTTGTCTTTTTGACATTGTCCTAAAAACCCTTAAACTAGCCTCATTTTTCAAAAATCTGTTTTCTTTTTGCTGTTTTGACAGGGTGTTTTCTGCTACCTTGTCTTCTAAATCGCTGATTCAAGCCTCTGCTTTATATAATCTACTGTTGATTCCTCCTAAGATAGTCTTCATTTCAGTTATTGTATTCTTAATTTCTGACTGGTTCTTTTTTATGTTTTCTATCTCCGTTTTAATGTTTTATATCCCTTTTTTGAAGTACTCACTGAATTCGTCTACTCTTTCCCAGAATTCATTGAGCATCCTAATAACCAATGTTTTGAACTCTGCATCCGGTAGATTGCTTGTCTTCATTTTGTTTAGTTCTTTTCCTGGAGCTTTGTTCTGTTCTTTCATCTTCGATGTATTTCTTTGTATTCCCATTTTAGCCACCACCCTGCGTTTGTTTCTATGTATTAGGTAGAGCTGCTATGTCTCCCAGTCTTAGTAGAGTGGCCTTATGTAGTAGATGTGCTATGGGGTTCAGAGGCATAGTCTTCCCTAGTTACCTGAGTCGGTGCTTCAGGATGTCCCTTGTATGGGTTGTGTGTGCTCTCCTGTTGTAGTTGAGCCTTGGTTGCTGTTTGCACATCAGTGGGAGGAATGGACCCTCAGACTGATTGGTTGTGAGGACTGGCCAGTGAGGGGCTGGTCCTAAAGAGCAGGATTCACTTTAGCAAGACTTGGGTCCCTTCGCAGTCTACCCTTTGGATGTGTTGTTTTCAGATGCGCCAGCTCGGTCTGAAGCACCAGGTGTGCCAGCCCTGGTGCCTCCTGGGAGGCCCTGCCACAAGGCCATGTGCAGCCGCAGCCTGTGCTATTCCCAGGGCCACCTGGCATGAACCACCAAGCAATATGCAGATGACCACCACCTGCAGTGGCCTTAGAGGTTTCTAGAGAGGCTAAGTCACAAACAAAGGCCGGCTGCTGCTAGTGCTGGGATTGAGGCTGCTCACTGCTGAGCAAGAACGATGGAGCATGCTGAGGCTAGATGCATCTCATTTGGGTTTTGTGAGCTTTGAGAGATTTTAGGAAAGTCCTCACCATGAGCCAAGACAGGCATTTGTATGGAAAAGCCTCTGAAAGCAGCTTGGGTGGGCCTGCAAGTTGGGAGGGGTGGGGTCTCAGGGAATCACCAGGTGGGGTGAGTTTTTTAGTCAGGTAGATGGAGACTCAAATATGGTAGCCAGCTGAGTTTGCATGCTGGGAATGGGGAGGGCTCAACAAAGGAACAGTGACCTATGCCAGCTCTTCTGTCTGGGAGAAAGCTGCCTTTCTAGCCCTTGCTCTGAAGCCAGACAACTCAGTTCTTCCCCATGTGTCCCTGGCACCTCCCAAGCTGTGGCCCCAGTACTGGAAATCAGAGTGATTGAGTCCATCATTGGGTAAGTCTACATGTGGGCTTCTTAAGAGGAATTTCAGCCACCCTTCATCTCACTCAGCCACACTCTCTACTGGTTATCACAACTAGAAGTCGTGGGGACTTCTCTTTCTGCCACTGTCCAGCAGAACCCTGGGCTGTGGAGCCAGGTATGGGGCTGGTTCCTCTTGCTTCTCCAGGGGAGGAGGGGGCAACTCTGCAGCCGAGATGTCCTTCCTAGTTTTTAACCACCACATGCAGGTGTGGGACCAGTCAGGTCCACCTCTCCTACCAGTCTTGACGTGGCTTCTTCTGTTTATGCTTAGTTGTAAGACTTCTGCTCAGCTAGATTTTAGGTGATTTGCAATGACAGTTGGTCTGTAGTTTAGTTGTCATTTTGATGTGGTCATGAAGGAGATGAGCACAGCATTGACCTACTCCGCCATCTTGACATTTTGTTTCTCAAACTTTTTTTTCCCTCTATTGTCTTTCATTAAAAGAAGTCAGAATAAATGTATTGCTGAGCACTCTTAAAAGAGAGCCTGTTTGATTGAATGGGAGGAAATCATCAAAGTATTCCTGTAGCTAGAGTTTTGCTAATTCTATAGAAATGTAGTTTTGTCTTGGGCTGTATTACGTAGAGTTCTATCAAAATAATCTTTTCTTCCATTCTACTTTTTCGTTTTCCCTTTTGCTTGTTTAGCAGGAAGATTTCCTGAGCCCTGTAGTTTGCCTTCTACCACCTCCAACACTACTGGTAAAGTTTTAGTTGCTCTTTTCTAGCCTATTTTTTCTGCCAAAGAGTCAATCATGTTTCTTTAAAAATAATTTTTATAAAGTGTGGAGTTCTTATAGAAATTAATGATCACAAGGTATTTAAAGCTCTTCTGGTGTCGGGAGCCATTGCAAGGCACTGAAGGTGTCACATAGTTTGGGGGCCATAAAACAGTTGCTGAAACTGCTTGGAGCCCTAAAGCAGCTGCTGAGACTATGTTATCAATGGTTCAAGGAAGCAAATGGTTAATTTAATTAGTACTGACCCTGGAGGGGAGGTTTGCCTCCTAAAGAAATCCTTTTAAGATAATGGAATGTGTTACTTCCCAGATAACAAGAATGTTACAAGATCTTGTGTGAATGTTAGCATTCAAATGATATACCTTGTGCTTTGCTATTGTATCCTAAAACATATATAAAGGCTGAGCTAAATAAACTCGAGGCTGCAGCATTGACTGTATGCCCTCCCGAAGCACTTTCCTGTCTTCTTCTTTTTTCCTTAGGCTTCACCCCCTCTTTTAGGTGCTGTTCGACTTTAGCCGGAGCATTCTGGTGCATATATAATATTAGGTTAAAAAAAAAAAACAACTAGAATTACTCTGTCTTTTACTGAATAGAAACTCAAGATACTCCAGAGAAACACAACCACCCAGTTACACTTTCAACAGCAACCTTACAATGTGTTAGATCAACAGTGTTCAATATAACTTTCTGCAGTGATGAAAATATTTTCTTAAGGTACTGCCCAATGAGAACTACTAGTCATTGGTTACTATTGGTCGGTGTGACTGAGGAACTAAATATTAAATTTTATGTAATTTTACCTGATTTAAATAGTCACATGTAGCTAGTGGCTATTGCATTGAATAGCATGGTAGCTCTAGATGGATTACATTGATATTATTTTACCCATTCTTAGTCCATACTATTTCTAGCTATCTCACCACTTTTCACTCATTCAAAGATAGGCGAAAGAATCCTTTTGGATTTAAAAGATTTGAAGGCCTGAAAAAAAATCTCTAAATGCACTTGGAAAAGGATGTGGGTTAGTGCTGTGCACATACCTGACTTTCGATAGCTATTTAGGTAACAGATAAATGGTGGAACCGTGGTTGTTATGATATAGAGGAGATGAGGTTACCATTTATTTAACTCAAAACCGGCCTACTCATATACAACTAATACTTCCTGATGATACACTTAGCTTTTCAGTTCCCGAAGTTTGCCCTTGTCTCTGTTATCTGTATAAACTATAACCTTCAGGAAAAGGATAGAAACAAGCTTAGCTCATAGAGTAAATCATGCTCTTGAGTACAGCATAAATATGGCTAGACCATTTAGGAAGCATATGCTCTAGAAAAGCACGGCTTCATTCCGTCATTTCAACAGCGTCTGAAATTTCGCTCTCGTTGTAAAATCTGTCCAGGTCTGTTGGAAATCGAGTCAGCGAGTGTGTGGACTTTGCCCGTGCTAATCCTCAACCCCTAGTCCCTCTCTGGATCTTTATCTGATCATGAACCAATCCCCTTCATGTCGCTAAAAACTACCTGTGCTATTCATATGTTATTGTTTTTCTAGTATCATGTTTTTTATTCTGTTGTTCTTTATAAATGGAATCGAATGGGCCAGGATCACAGACTTCTGGAGAGCAAGGCTTATGCTGACCTAATTGTTTAAATTCAATGTCAACTTTGACAGCACAAAAGTTTAAACACTAAAAAAAAAATCACATTTTTTTCCTGTTGCTGCCGGATGAGAGAGTGGAGCTGTAAACTGCTGCAGAAGGAGCATTTCTTCTTTTAAGATAGAATTTCATTACATTATCGTGTCCAACATGGCTTAGAAGAAGTTTAAATATTTTGCGGATTCAGAGTGAGGAAAATGAAGGAAGGATCTGGTGTTTAGCAAAGAGCGCAGCTGCTTCTGCAAACATGCTGAGCCTGGAAGAGGGTTGCTCCAGTGGGAGAGGCGAGTATCAGAGAACATGTGGCTCCTGCCTTTTCTCCCCTTTTAAGATTATTTCCTGTTGAGCAATCCGAAAATCTGATGTTACTAATCCGAACTCACTGATTTACTGCGGTGTAATCCTGCTTGGTTTGTTTTCACGGCATATTACAAAACTGACACCATGTGTTGCTTATTTTAAACTGTGAATACGAGCCAGGGGTAAAAAATAAAACCCAGAACTAAAGTGCTTTTAAAATAACTCCTATTGAATTTTTAAATTTAGTACATCGCTCCAGGTTCCCGTGCCCCACATCCTCTCTGGGTTGGAATGCCCCACTGTTTCCCGTTCATGATCCCGGGATTGGAGGTTCTGCCTGAGATGCCAGTGCACCCGAGCTCTGGGAATTAGCTGCTGCTTCCCAGTTTAGGATTAAAAAAAAAAAGAAGTAAAAAATGAATGTTAATCGCTACTCCACTTAAGAATTCTGAGCGTAATCAATAAAAGTCTTTTTCATGAGAAATAGGAGATCACTAATTTGTTTAAGACCTGTAGAGGCCGTCATATTCTTTGATCTGTTTTGTCCAGGTAACTAAGGGTGACTGACCTTTAAAACCCAGCATTTGTGTGAGGAGGAAAACAATGACCATATCCTGAGTTTTATTTAAAAAGTAACAAACTCTAGTAACGAAGTGGATTAACACAAATCTTATAGTAAAGTAAATGTACCACAGAGAAAAGCCACAAAATCCAATTATACCTAGCTTTCCATTTTGCATTCTGCATGTGTGTGTGTGTATATATATATATATATATATATATATATATATATATATATATATATATATATGTGTGTGTGTGTGTGTGTGTGTATACATAAATGCATATCTATCATATATACATTATACACACACACACACACACACACACACACATACATAATATTATATTAGTTTGCTTGGGCTGCCATAATAAAGTACTACAGACCGGGTGGCTTAAACGACAGAAATTTATCTTCTCTGAAGTTCTGGAGGTTAGAAGTCTGAGATCAAGGTGTTACTTTAGGTTTCTCTGGGGTCTCTGAGGCTTGTAGCTTGCCTTCGCTTCATGTCTCCGTATGATATCCCTCCATGAGTGTCTGCTCCCTAATCTCTTCTCCTAAGTACATCAGTCATGCTGTATTCAGGCCCAAACCAATGACCTAATTTTAACTTAATTATCCCTTTGACCCTGTTCTCAAATACAGTCATATTCTGAGGTACTGGGGGTTAGGACTCCAACACATGAATTTTCAGGGCAACAATTCAGCTCATAACATATTTTCATAAAGTCCACTTAGTTTGAATGTTCTTTACTTCTTCAGGAATTTACTTATTCTTTTATAATGGTCAATATAAGTAAATGCAACGAAAACTTAAAAGGCACAAAATATCTGGTCTCTGTCTTACATAGACAATCATTACTCATCCTCGGAAGTAGTCGCTGTTATTAATTGCTTATTTTTCCAGAAAGATATTTTATATATTTGTATGTATATACGTATGGGTATATGTGTTTCATGTATATACATATTCATGTGTGTGCATGTGTGTGCATATGTCTGTGTAAAATTTAATGAAAACAAGCAGAATGCAGAGCAGTGTGCATTGTTGTGTGCTTCCATTTATACTTGAAAAATATAATACATATATGTATATATGGGTATGTACATATATATTATTTTGCCATGGTTTTATCATTTTAAAAATATTTAAATCTTTGACACACTTGGAATTTATTTCTAAGTTATCTCATTGTCCCAATACTGCTTTTTGAATAATCTATCTTTCCTCCATTATCTGAGATTCCGCCTTGATCGTTAACTGTGTTACCACATGGATTTGGATCTTTTTATGGCCTTTTCTTCTGTTCCTTTGTTGCGAGTTCTCTTCTATCGTCCCGATAACTCTCCATGCACAACTCTCTACAAGGCCTCATGACACACACGAGTTGGGGCCCATGGCTTCTCTTCCTCCAGGTGGGAAGGGTCAACGTGGTTTCAGGCTCCCACAAGGTCTGCGGGTGCTGCCAGCACTGTGGCACAGCCCCTCCGGCGGGACGGCCTCTACGTTAGCCCTGTAACCGGTGAAGCGCAGCAGGGTGGCAGAGTCCCGCATCTGAAGCCCGTTCCATGACAGAGTCTCCCTGGGCCCAGTCCTGGCACGTGTCTCCACACGTGTCCTCTTCCCGGGGGGTCCAGCTCATGCCCCATGATGCTGGCAGCCTTTGCTCCAGACCTACTGTTGGCACTATTGATAGATAAGATCAGGAATTTTGTTATTGTCGCCTTAGGATATATTTTAATAGGTGCTACAGTTGGTTTTCCCTTATTCTTTTTTCAGATTTTCCTTCTATTTTTGCTTATTTGCCTCTATAGTTCCCAAAACACGTTCCAAGTTGCCAGAATGTTATTTTTGAAATCATGTTTGCTTTATAGACTACTGTAGATGTTTATTCTCTCTGGAGATGAGGCAGCTTCAGGACTTGGGCTGACTCTGATTAGGAGAAAAGTAATAGTGAGAGACAGTGGCTGGAGATGCCTCCGCTTGACTGTGAAGTAAAGAGGTCTGTGTTTGGAGACATTTGAACTTTTGTAGATAACGGTGCAAAGATATGGATGTCTGGAGACCAAATGTGGACCCTGTGAAAGGGAAACAGCATGAGGTTCTCTTAAAAGGGACCTAACTGAACAGTTCTGCTTGGCGAGGAGCTGTGACCATAGGGAAGGCTGGAGATCGCGAGAGCCCGGCTCAGGAGGAAGTGGTCATAAGTTGCCAGACAGAGGTGAGGTAATGCCCACATCGACATGATGTGCGACGGAGGTTTTTTGTTTCCCCATTCCAAGTCCATTTTCGTCTCTTCAGCCTCAGCTCTTATATGCTCTACTGTGTGCACGGAGCTCTACTGGGGTTTGTGGGGCAGAATGGTACAGTCTTTACAGCATTCACAGAATGGCATCTAGGGGGCCCCTCTCAGGTCACTCTGGCTTGGGCTCTTCTTGCAAGTTCATAGAAAATCCTCTGGTAGAATCATTTGTCTGATGTTCCTTGCTTTTAGCCAAGAGATAGACACCACCCTTTATCAGTTTTTTTTTGTTTTTTGTGGGTTTTTTTTTGTTGTTTTTGGATTTTTTTTGGCTGTGTTGAGAACAAATAAAAAGATCTGGAAAGTGGGCAAGTATCATTTCCTCTACTAGTGCTGTCATAATCTAGGCACTAGGTTTTATGTTATAGACTTTGAAACATCGATAATTGTGATGTCCACGTCTTTATCTTTTAAACTAGTCTGTTGGATTTATCAGTTAGTGAGAACTGTGTTGAACTATGTAGATTTGTTGATTTAGGACTGAATTTTTGGAATACAAATAACCAAATTTGTCACCGAAGACATAAAGAAACTGATTATTATAGACAAATTATTTTACAAAAGAGCAATAAAGCCAATGATTACAATGTACTTAAAATTTTGCATGTGGAAAAGATAATAAACATTCAAAATCTTTCTATAAAGTTTAAAAAGCATTGATACTAAAACCTAATAAAAGGGCAACAAAAAATAAAACTATAGTTCAGTTTAATTATAAATATTAGTGTAAAAACCCTAAATATTTGCAAACAGAATGCATCAACATATCAAAAGTTAACTCATAGCATAAATATATTTATTACAAAACTGATAATAGTGCAATATAATGAATTTCATATTAATAAATCAAAATAGGAAAACCAGAGATAACTAAAAATGTATTAAAATAGAAGTAAATACTTATTGACATGATTATTTATACTTTATTTCAAATTGTATATCTAGCTTCCTGTTTAAATTTATATTTGTTTCGTAGCTTACTGAATGGACTAAATTCAAAGAGATACAAATAGGAAATGTGTTTCTCTTTTCTTTTTTTGCCTTCAAACAAACATATTCTCTCCATCTTCCCCATCCTTTAATATCTCAGTCAGATCCATCCACTTTCCAGTATTAAGGATTCCAACAAGTTCCGATTTAGAAGTTGAATCTCACATCGAGTGTAAAACTCCCTCTTTCCAGCTGAGGCCCCAGTGACCATTAGGTAGGTCAGCACTGGAGAGGAATGGGGAGAGTGCTGGCTTGTTCTTCCACGTTCCTTTCTCTTCCCTTCGCCTTTCTCATTGTTTTGATGCTTCTGAATTTCTCCTTCTTTACTCAGTAACCTCAGTGTCCAAAATCCAGGCATGTAAGTTGAGCTCTCTTTTACCAAGGTGATTGTGGTGCACTGGCACGACACGAAACCTTTCGGCAGCTCAGCAGGCATCAAAGCCAGGGGCAAGGTGCCAGGGTCCCCTTCTTGCAGTAAACTTCAGTCATTGCGAGTGGATCTCTTGGGGTTTCACAGTTTGGGAATTCGGTGGGAGGAGAGAGCGACAACTCTCCTCTAACTTCATGGAGAGGCCAGCAACCTACTACTGCCACAAGTTTATTCTTCTAAATAAGCCGCTATCTATGCTGATATGGGCTGGACAGGATGTCAACCAGTTGCTGTCTCTGAGCAATCCCTGGAGAGAGAGGTCTGGCAGCCTTCTGGCTTCTCTCTTTAGAATGCAAAGTTCTTATCTGTTGTCCTCTGCTTTGAGGTTTTAGCCAAAATTCTAAGACCAAGAAAAGTCTCCTTCTATATCTTGTTATGTGTGTGTGTGTGTGTGTGTGTGTGTGTGTGTTGTGTGTGTGTGTGTGTGTTCCTGGGTTTTGCAGGGCTTAAATAGAGGTTATTTTTCTCCTTTTAATAAAGGATCTGTGAATTCTCTTCTAGACCATGGATACAATCTTGAACAGGAGGTCTCATAGTTTTTCTAGTCATTTTAAGATGAGTTTTGCTTAGTTTAGTAATTACGTAATTCTTATGATATCACAGTTCTGGTATTAGCCCATTTAAATCTTTCTTCACCCGCTTCGTGAGTGTGTTTAGAGCTCATAATTCATACCATACAAAATGGTCGAGTGGCCAGCTCCCTATTGCTGACCTCCTTCCTCCCTCTGGTAAAGCAAGCTGCTTTGGCCAAGAGGGCAAGTGGGTACCGTGGAAAGGAATGATCTTTGAGAGACCCCTCAAAAAAGGCAGCCTGCTGAGATAAGAGGACCCCCAGCACTAAATGGCATAGATGGACTACCAGAGCCTTGAGCCTGGGGGTAAGTCACAAGAGGACAGCTCCTCATATCAGGGAGCTGTGCAGGACAGAGACACTCCTGAGAGGTCGGCCAGGACTGAAATTCAGCTGTAAATCATTAGGAAACATTACTTTTAACTGCCATGCTTTTGGAAGTTAAAAAAAAATAAAACCAGTTATAGCTAAAAAATAATTTCAGAATTTAGAAAATATTTTGAACTAAATTATAGCATAAATTTCATGTATTGAAATTTACAAATGCAGGTAAAGTAGCACTTACATGGAAACTTAGTCTTAGATATTTATTTTAGAAAAGTTTTAAGGACAGGGGAAATGCAGAAGACATAATCAGGATAAAGTTATAATTGAGAGAATCAAAAAGAGCAAAAGAATTTTAAAATAAATTTGGAAAACCTTTGGCAAGATCGATGAAGATAACAAGAAAGAATCAAGAAGTAATTGTGATTTTTTTTTTTTTTAAGATTGATAAAAGGGCCATAGTTTAGATGTGGCACATATTAAAAGATAAGACTATCATAATAACTTTATAACTGAAATTTGAAAATTTAGGGTAAGTGGATATATTTCCAGAAAAATTACTAACAAAACTGAATCAGGAGGAGATAGAAAGCTCAATCATCATATATCATTAAAGAAACTAAGTTATTTGTTAAAATTGTTACATTCGTGTAAGTTTATGGGTATGCATCTGAACATGGAAAGTTGCGTATCATTTGATATCCTTGGTTAGCTCAGGAGGCGAAGACTTGAGGGGGCTCCCAGCTGATTCTCCTCATTTAGTTGTTAGAACCTTCTTTTCCTCCTCAACATGTGAAAAAAGATCAGAAATGTGTTTCCGCATCTGATTTATTTCATAGTTTATATTCTTTTGAGTCTGTAATACTATTTTAACAGTCCTGAGACAGAAACTACTAGATTTTTTTTTTTTTTACCCCAGTATCTTTTCTTACTTTTTTTCATTAATATAACTCTGGTAATGAAGTGAAAATGTGTCAGCAAATGGCACATTATTTTTTGTTTGCTTTTCCTTGCAGTTAGATATAACCCTTTAAGTTTCAGGTAAATGAGAGATGAGGAAAAGGGTATGTCATAGAGACAGGTTTGTCACTTTCCCTTCTGTTGCTGACTTAAACAACTAGAAGCCCGAGGAGACCATTCCAGAGGTACTGCAACACCCGTATTGCATTGTCAAATTTTAGGCTTTCTTACATGAGAAATAAAATTGTATCTTGTGAAAGCCAACGTTATATTCTATTTAAAGATGTTTTCGCTGTGTGAAATCAAACCTAACCCTCGTACAGGGCCCTGGCAGACAACATATAGTGGTTCTTCCTGGTGGAACACCAAGCCAGAATACTGTTCCCTGGATCACTGACACTTACTTTTGAGTTTAGTATCTCGACTGCAATTGTCCTTCCACAATCGCTTTTTCTAGGACAGGCCTTAACTCTACCTACCTCTGTGGCTTGGAAACCAGAAACAATCTTTTATCTGATTGTGAGATTTCTCACCTACTTACAGTCTCTGTGATAGGATTGAAGTTGGTACCAAAGTCCTTCTTTCTAGACTCTGCCGATTATTTCCCAACAATGTTTCAATCTTCTGGTTCCGAGTAGCTCATCTCAGGAGGTCTAGATTGGAAGGGCCCAGTCAAGGCCATGTCCACAAGGCTGTATTCTGGAGCTGAATCTTTGCACCAGCAGGTTTGGCATATAGAGGCAAGAAATTCGGTGTCCACTGAAGGTTCCAGTTCCTGGTGTGTGTTCATTAGGAACTTTAAACATTTTCTCAATTTAGTCAATTGGTATAACATTGTGCAAATCTGGTTTTTGTTTGTTTGTTTGTTTTTCTGAAACATCCAGTACCAAACCATACTTCTCCCCCAAATTGAAATTCCAATCTCAGTGTAGTCTTCACAAGATCTCTTTTACCTTCTGGTAGCGGTCCAAAGAAACCACCCATACTTATGCCGGGTCCAGATTTTCCCTCTGTTCCTCTCTCCAGAATCTTGGGACACATGGTTTAGATCGATGGTGATTATTTAAATCTTAAATCTAGCTGGATATAACATCTCGGCTTCAAAACTCCAATTTTACTGCTATTACCACCACCAAATGTAACACTTTAAAACATTGACCTCAGTGACTCAATCCCAGTATTGAAAGAAGAATGTCCTGGAAAGCAAGAGTAATTCCAAAATAATGCATAAAGGGAACACTCAGTCTCCAACAGTACTTAACCCCCCCGCCCTTTATCTCCTTTCCCAGTTACCTTACTCATGCCAAAGCTGCTTCGATGACAGCATGCATCACTCCAACGTTGTTCTGCAATCATTACCTTGAGCATCTCAGAGTTTCCTCAGACCATCTTGCCTTCCTCCAGTTCTCCCTCACAAGAGCCAAAATACATGATCCAATAAGAAAGTCTCCTCCATAGAAAGAAGGTTTTGTTTGTACAAAGACCAAAATGGGCCAAAGCAGATAATTCTTTTTGATGATAAGGAAAAAGAAGGCAGGGAACACTTATTGGTTGATCATTTTTATCCTGACACAGAGCCCATTGAATAGCCATCTTTTTCACATTAGATGAGAGTATATGTATTTGATTAATCTTAATCTTGAAACCTGTGCCCTTGTAGATTCCTTGGTTTATCTAAACTATAGACACTATGCTTCTATATACCAGAATGACAACAACAAAAAAACCCAAAAAAAAAAAACCCTTTTTTTCCTACAAAGATGCTAGATTCAAGGCTATAGATATACAGCTGGAGGTGTGAATTACCATATTCCTCCTTTAATACCTGTTTGATGAATAGATTCTAGAAACTCGGTTTCCGCTAATACAATGTGGGTGTTGACAGGAGTGGTTAGGATAAAGTACTTTATGTCAGAAATAAATCAGTGGATAAAAAGAGATAGGCCAGAAAAATTAATGGAGGAGGTGCATATTTTTTTCTCTTATATACTTTTTAGGAAAGAAAAGAGAGTCAGACTGTTTCTGACTTCAGGAATAAACTCCAATGATCATACTCAGAAGATCAAACACTAGAAACGGCTAGATCCCTTCTTAGCCCTACAGTTTCACACTCAATAAAACACTGCAGAATGATGAAAGATTCATTAAAGTCAGTGCACGTCAACCAGGCCTCCAGCCAAAGGGGTCAGAGGAAGCTCTGAAAGCAATTCGATGTGCAGTCAAAGGAACCACAGATAATTTATGCAATGATTTTTAAAAAATAAATAAACTACATTTAATAGTTCTCCATTTACTGAAAGATAAGTCCTTAGATTGAGAAAAGTAGCAGTAAAACCAACCAAAAGGGTCTGAAAGATTCTGCAAAATACAAGATTAAGATTATAGCAGAGAAGAGGTATCCTTTTTTTTTTTTTTTTAAAAAAAACTCTTTAAAAATTAAGTGTATTGGGATAACATTGGTTAATATAATTATATAATTTTCAGGTTACATTATAATTTGACATGTATATATTCTATTGTGTATTTACCACCCAAAGTCCAGTTTCCTTCTGCTACCATAGATTTGATCCCCTTTACCCACTTCGCCCTCCCTCTCCCCCCTTTTTGACTCCCTTGAGAAGGGGTACTCTTTAGGAAAAAAAATTAGTGAAATTTAAAAAGGTGCCTTTTTTCTTATCAATTTAATTCAGGAAAATGTAGTATATGAAATAAGAAATATAAGAAAAGATGATGGAGCAAAAGGAGCTAAGAGGCATATATGAATTTAAAAGGAGAAAAGGGAGGTGAAAAAAGTCTTTCTGTTTACACAATTATATTCACAGAGTTTACATATGTACCTTGTTATAGACTGAACTGTGTCTTCTAAGAATACTTATGTTGAATCTTAACCTCCAAAGTGACTGAGTTTTTGGAAACAGGGCCTTTACGTATTTAATTAAGGTTAAATGAGGTCACGTGGGTGGGGTCCTGATGCAAAAGGATGGTGTCCTTATAAGAAGAGGAAGAGATACCGGGAAGTATGCATCACACACAGAGGAAGTCCACGTGAGGACTTAGTGCGAAGACAGCTGTCGCCAGCTAGGAAGAAATTTTAAAATACTAAGAGGATACAGCTAAACTGTAACTTTATTGATAAAAAAAAAAAGATGGCTTCTCGTAAGCAAAAATGTTTAATAACAAGAGACCAACACTTTTATTTAGTATCATAATATTGTGCAATGTCAAGATTAAAGAAAAAATCCTTTAAACCTGTGGTTTCCAGACATTGTGCCACAACGCCTTGGGGACCACCACAACTCACAAGGGCACTGGGATTTTTTTATTTTTGAGGGAAATAGGGATACTGGACCTCTGTCAGATGCTGTGTAAATTATTGGCTTAAGGTGGTTCATAATTTCAATTTTCGACTGTACCATCGTATCTATGGGAAACTGGATTTTTTGGTGGGTGCTTTGATAAAAACGCACATCCCATGTGAATATCAATGTGGGACAAGAAATGAGGCTGGAGGTGGCTAATCTAATTCCAAGGTTTGAGGAGCCGTGCTGTGATCAACAGGCACCCACATTCTGTTATTATGTAACTGTGATTTTTAAATAATTTAAGGATGGTTATTAAGTAATAAATTATTTAAGGTGCCACAAACCAAGAAAATTTTGGAACCTCTAATCAAGCATAAAGACATGTGAGCAGGGAAAAATGAGAAAAGAAAGTTTATTAGAAGAATAATGCAAATTGCTTGTCTTAGACTTCTCCCACAAAAATAAACTTCAGATGGCTGAAGAAGTTGATATTAATACATAGCCAAATTAATTTATCTTCAAATTTTTCTGATGAGGATATGGTCATTGTATATATTTTTTTAGTTCTTGAATGTCTGCTATTGTTATTTAGTTGAAAGGAATTACTGAAAGATGTTAACAGAAGAGTTACTTAAACTAAACATGAGATAAAATCAAAATTACTAAGCAACAGGGAGATAATGATATAAATGTACTGGAGTCCAGTATTGAAGGCACAGTTATTTGTATATGTGGCTTCAATTTGTTCCACTTAAAGAAAAAATAGATTTTTTTTAGAAGATAAAAAAAAATTAAGATACATTTAAAAAAAAAAATTGATACATAACCCTACTTTTTCAAATGATAAATGCTAATATAATTAATGCAAATATTTTATTTAATAAATATCTATGGAAATCTATTTTTTCACATTTTGCTGAGAGAATGCCATGTATCAAGTGCTTCTAAGGCATTGAATCCATTTCCCAATGTTTCAAGACTTTCTGTGACATTTTATTTACGCCCTAGCTTATTTAGAAAATGAATTTTTAGAACTTATATACAAATGATTTTCAGTGCCGTTAACATATGGTCATAAATTAAAAGGAAAATAATCCAATTGAATGTGATTTCATCTGATTTTTGACATCTCAAAACCAAATATGTAGCACAAAAATATGTAATGATCTGACTTCCATTCCGTTAGTGTTGATTTCAATAATAGAAACTTATGGAATAAAGATATTAACAAAAGTGCAAGTAAAAAATAATATTTTTACTATCTATTTTCAAGTGCTGGATTTATCTAGACATATCTATAATGTGTTTTACTTATTTTATAAATAGCAAATTATAACTGGCTAGGCATATACACTTGGCCTTTATTCTTATAGAAATCTCTTACCAATTTGTTTTATTTTTGAGATTTCTAAGTTATTATTATCTATGTTTCAAACAAAAAGGACCATGAACTAAAACAGTTAACCCCTAATGTAGATTTGTATTAAATTCAATAACACAAATACCAAGAACTTCACAAACAAAAAAAAAACTAGAAAAGTTAAATATTAAGATAATAATCAAAAACATACCTTTACTCAAGTATTTTTTGGATGGAAGAAGTGAGATAATTCTAATAGGTATAAATTTTTCAAGTTTGGGAAAAATGAAGTCTCACTCTTAATAGGAGGTGTTCTATTCCATCGGGAGCCTTTCCCACTCACCCTATCCCCCTCCCCCACCTCGATTAAAGAACAATAGGTGTTTCCTTTGAGGAATCAGGTTTCTAAGCAAAAACAAACAAACAAAAAACACACCTCTAGAACCATGGGCAGCTATCTGGGTTTTGCTGTACTGTTTTTGTTACTGTGCCATACGATGCTGCTGTAGGTGACAGGTGGCTGCATTGCTGCCCAGTGCCGTGTCCAGTTGACAGTATTGCTTTATTTTCTGAGGCTTAGAAAGAGAATGCCTTGCACAGTATTGCAGTCCGCTGTGGACAAGAGCCCTGGATGTTGCAGCTCTTTTTTTCTTAGTTTTATTTTTCAGTTAGATTGACAGTCGATATTATTATATGTTAGTTTCAGGTGTACAGCATAGTGGTTGGGCATTTATATAATTTATGAAGCAATCCCCCGATTAGTCTAGTTTCTGCCTGGCATTATACATAGTTATTACGATATTATTGACTATATTCTCAATGCTGTACTATGACTATTTGGTAACTACTAATTTGCACTTCTTAATCCCTTCACCTTTTTTACCCAATCCTTCAACCCACTCCCATCTAGCAATTACCAGTTGGTTCTCTGTATCTATGAGTCTGTTTGCATTTTGTTTGTTCATTTATTTTGTTCCTTAGAGTCCACATATAAGTGAAATCATATATTTGTCTTTCTCTGTCTGACTTATTTCAATTAGCATATTACCCTCTAGGTCCATCCATTTGTCACAAATGGTAAGATTTCATTTTTTATGGCCAAGCAATATTCTGTTGTATACGTACCACATCTTCTTTATCCAATTGTCTATTGATGGGCACTTAGGTTGCTTCCCTATCTCGACTATTGTAAATAGTGCTGCAGTGAACATAGGGATGCCTTTATCTTTTCAAATTAGTGTATTGGATTTCTTTGGATAAATATCCAGAAGTGGAATTACTGGGTCATAAGGTAGTTCTAGTTTTAATTTTTTGAGGAACCTCCAAACTGTTTTCCATAGTGGCTGTACCAGTTTGCAATTCCACCACCAGTGCATGAGTGTTTTCTTTTTTCCACATCATGCCAATACTCGCTTGTTGATTTATTGGTGATAGCCATTCTGATGAGGGTGAGGTGATACCTCATTGTGGTTTTAATTTGCATTTATCTGGTGGTTAGAGATGTTGAGCATCTTTTTATATGTCAGTTGGCCATCTGTATGTCCTCATTAGAAAAATGCCTATTCAGTCCTCTGCCTATTTTTTTTTTAATTGGATCATTTATTTTTTTGGCCAAGTTGTATGAGTTCTTTATAAATATTGGATATTAACCCCTTATCAGATGTATCATTGACAAATATTTTCTCCCATTCAGTAGGTTGTCTTTTTGTTTTGTTGATGGTATCCTTTGCTGTTGTCTCCCTTGCCCAAGGAGATATATCAGAAAAAGTATTACTAAGGGCCATGTCAGAGAGTTTGCTGCCTATGTTTTCTTTTCGTTTTATAGTTTTGGTTCTTACATTTAAGTTTTTAATTCATTTTGAATTTATTCTGGTATATGGTGTAAGAAGGTGGTCCAGTTTCATTTTTTTTGCATGTATCGTCCAGTTTTCCCAGCACTATTTATTGAATAAACTGTCTTTACCCCGTTGAATATTCTTGCCTCCTTTGTCATAGATTAGATGACCATTTGGTGTGGATTTATTTCTGGGCTCTCTATTCTGTTCTATTGATCTGGATCTGCTTTAATGTCAGTACCATGTTGTTTTGATTACTATAGGCTTATAATGTAGTTTGATATCAGGTAGCATGATACCTCCAACTTTGTTCTTTCTCAAGATTCTCGAGGATATTGGGGTCTTTTGTGATTTCATATAAATTTTAGAGTTATTTGTTCTAGGTCTGTGAAAAATGCCATTGGTATTTTGATAAGGATTGCATTGACTCTATAGATTGCTTTGGGTAGTATGGCTATTTTAGTGATGTTGATTCTTCCCACTCATGAGCATGGTATATGCTTCCATTTATTTGTATCTTCTTCAGTGTCATAATTTTCTAAATGTAGGTCTTTTATTTCTTTGGTTAATATTATTCCTAGGTTTTTTTTTTTTGATGCAATTGTAAATTACATTGTTCTCTTAATTTCTCTTTCTGATAGTTCATCATTGGTGCATAGAAATGCAACCAATTTCTGAATATTAATTTTGTATCCTGCTACTATCCAAATTCATTTATCAGTTTTAACAGTTTTTTGGTGTAATCTTTAGGGTTCTCTATATGTAGTATTATGTCACCTTCAAATGAGAGTTTTACTACTTCCTTTTCAATTTGGATGTCTTTTATTTCTTATTTAATTGCCTGTGGCTAGGACTTCTAATACTATGTTGAATGAAATTAGTGAAAGTGGGCATCCATATCTTGTTCTTGATCTTAAGGAAAATGCTTTTAGCTTTTCCCCATTGAGTATGATCTTGGCTGTGGGATTGTCATATATATCCTTTATTATGTTGAAGTATGTTCCCTCAATTCCCACTTTGCTGGATGCTGGATTTTGTTGAACACCTTTTCTGCATCTATTGATATGATTAGTTGATCATGGTGTATAATCTTTTTAATGTATTGCTGAATTTGGTTTGCTAATATTTTGTTGAGGACTTTTGCATCTATGTTCATCGGGGATATCAGCCTATAATTTTTTTTTTTTGTAATTGGTTTTGGAATCAAGGCAATGGTGGCTTGTAAAATGAGCTTGGGATGTTTCCCTTCTCTTGAATTTTTTGGGATCGTTTGAGAAGAATAGGTGTTAATTCTTTGAATATTTGGTAAAATTCATCTGTGAAACCATCTGGTCCAGGACTTTTGTTTTCTGATAACTGATTCAATTTCATTAGTAGTAATCAGTTGATTCAGATTTTCTGTTTCTTCTTGACTCAGTCTTGAAATATCGTATGTTCCTAGGAATGTATCCATTTTTTCTAGATTATCCAATTCATTGGCACATAATTGCTTGTAGTATTTTCTTATAATCTTTTGTATTTCTGTGCCGTCAGTCTTTCATTTATGATTTTATTTATTTGGGTCCTCTCTCTTTTTTTCTTGACGAGTCTTGTTAAAAGTTCATCAGTTTTGTTTATCTTTCAAAAACCAGGTCTTTGTTTTATTGACCATCTGTATTATTTTTTAGACTCTTTTATTTATTCCTTCTCTGATTTTTATTATTTCCTTTCATCTAGTATTCATCTATTTTTTCCTTTCTTTTGGCTTTGTTTACTGTTCTTTTTCTAGTTCCTTTAGGTCAGGGGTCCCCAACCCCTGGACCGTGGACCAGTACTGGTCTATAGCCTGTTGGGAACTAGAGCACACAGCGGGGTGAGCAACATGTGAGCTAGTGAAGCTTCATCTGTATTCCCTAGCTCTAGCATCACCTCCTGAGCTCCACCACAGATTATGAGGCATTAGATTTTCATAGGAGCACTGGTCCCTGGTGTCAAAAAGATTGAGACCTCTGCTTTAGGTGTGAATTTAGATTTTTTTATTTGAGATTTTTCTTATTTCTTGAGGTAGGCCAGTATTGCTATGAATTTCCCTTGTAGACTGCTTTTGCTGTGTCTTATAGATTTTTGGGTCATTGTGTTTTCATTGATTTCCTTCTTGATCTCTTTGTTAACCCATTTATTGTATAGCAGCATGTAGGTAGCCTCCGTATGTTTGTGTTTTTAATTTTTTTCTTATAATTGATTTCTAGTTTCATACCATTGTGGTTGGAGAAGAAGCTTGATATAAAGTCTAACACCAGCTTCCGGTGTGTTGGTTCTGGAGCCCAAGGTTAGCCTCTGCCTGTGACTGGCTTGGGCTACCTGGGAGAAGCTACGAAGCTATCTGTGGTTGGTTGCTGCCTGTGCTGGACCTGGAAACATGTGAGAGAGGCCACATGATGAACTGAAGCTGACTGCCAGCAGTACCAGGCCTTGGCAGCTCAGCAAAAGGCCCAGGGAACCCCTAGGCCTGAGGCTGCCTGCCGACTGCCCATAAGGCTCGCAGCTGAATGAGCCTCGAGCAGCACTTGAGTTGGATGAGGAAGGACTCAGGGAGTCACCAGGTGGAGCAAATGGTGTTTCCAGATTGGTGAGATTTAACTTTGCCAGTTCTGAGCCTGTAGCCATTCCCCAAAGTCTCAGCTCACACCCAGGCAAGCTGTGTCTGACTCGGACCCACAGACCCTTGAGATTTGTTCAATAAATACTGCAGCTCAGGCTGGGGCTGGTTGCTCACCATGAAAAGTGTGTCCCCAGATGCCTAGGCTGAGGCCTGTTGGTTGCAACAGAGGGAGGACCCTGCCAAGAGCATGGGGTGGTGCTGGTTGCCCAGTAATGGAATTTCCACTGACAATTTGAGTTGTGTGGGGCAGGGTCCCAGGGAGTCATCAGGATGGAGCCAGTGGAACTCATCAGGACAATGCAGATTCAGAATTAGCCATGTGGGCGGAGCGCTCAACACATGCAAGATGGCATTCACCTAGTATCTGCACAGGAGGAGGGTCAACAAAGGGACAGTGGCAGCCATTCCTCCAGTCCTCACCCTGAAGCCACACAATTCAGTCTTTCTCTGTATGTCTCTGTCACGTCCTGAGCTGCTGTCCCTCTGCTGGAGCCCACGTGAGTTTCTGCTAGTGAGTGAGTCTGTGCACAGGCCCTGTAGGGGGACTTCTGGATTTCTAGCAGCATCTGTCTCATTCAGACAGACAATCAAATAACGACTGATTTTCACAGCCAGGTTTTGTGGGGACTCTTCTGCCTGGCACTGGAACCCTGGGCTGGGGAGTCCCAGTGTGGGGCTGGGCCCCTTCATTCCTCCAGGGGTGATCTCCACAGCTGAGATATCCCTTTCGATGCTCAACTACCACAAGTGAGTGTGAGACCAGCCTATTTCCCATCTCTGCTCCTCCTACCAGTTCCATGTGGCCAAAGAGTTATATCCCCAGGTAACAGAGATCTGTTCAGTTAGACTTCAGATCGTTCTCCAGGTTGACTGCTTCATCATTTCATTTTAATTACAATTTAATGCAGTTGTGGGAGGAGGTATGCACAGCATTCACCTACCCCTCCATTTTGACTGGAACTCAATGGCGCAGTTCTTTAACCGCAGGCATGAATGCAGATTCTGGCAGATTTCTTTGACAAAGAAAGATTTGGGGTAATATACCTGTTACCTAACTCAAGGGGTTTGCTTTGCCTGCATGTGTCAAAGCCAAAAGAGACACAGTCAGGAGTCTGTAGCAAGGAAAGTAGAGGTTTATTTAAGGACATGGAAGCAAGCCTAGAGAAACAGGTGGGCTAGCACACCAAGATCTGGCTCCTGTTGGTCTCTAGGGTACAGGTTCTATAGAGGAAAACATGAGTAGCTAAGGAATTGAGATGCGGTTCTACTGATTGGATGGGACTGGGTAGGAAGCAGTTGATGGTTGCACCAGGTCCTGATGTCAGTAATGACATTCTGTCTGCTTTTAGGGGGATGCTGGTTAGGGTTCTTCTGTCTTCTTGGGTGTAGAACTTCAAGATTTTATCTATGGTTTGAGGAAAACTCTGTTTCTGTGGTCCACAGGCATGAGGCTCTGTTCCTAAATTGTTTAATGCTGACCTACAGGCTTAATGATTAAAGGAGGGTCATGCAGTATGCAAAAGGATGAGGAAAGAAAAGAAGCAAGTTAGCCCAAAGCCAATATGAATCAAGAAGGAAGAGGTCATTTTAAAGAAGTGAAGATTTGGGCTGTTATATACTTATAAAACTTCTTTTTAAAATATGATGATTTGGTAAAACTTAGTTTCCTGAGCTGTCTTGCTAATGTTTTGAAATATTTTATGGACAAAGAATAACTTTATAGATTTCTATGCATTTTGCTGCATCAATAAATGGGCCATTAAATCAAGGCCACCTTTAACAGACCACTCTAAATTTGCTTGTAGGTATTTCTAAGAGGTATTATTTTTTTGATTGGGGAACTGTATAAATCTTATATTTTATAAATGTATCAAAGGTATAATCTAGCTATATAATTTTTACGAAGGCCTGTGAACTTGTGAACTGACTGAATATATATAAAAGAAAATGTATTTAGAAATCTGTCCTGCCTTGACCAGAGATAACAGATCTTTTTACTATACTGTTGTTTACTTTTTAAATTAAGCTCCCTAATGCATAATAAATTTGCATCAGCTCAAAGAAATGCTTAGTCAAGCTATCCCAGCATGGTTCCCAAGTCTCCTTTGCTTTGTCATTGAAAAACAGTTCATTCATGTCAGAGTTGCTGACAATTACAGGCTCAGCCACACAGGGGGCTAGAAATAACTGCTTATTTGTGACCATGTAGACTCAAACCTTAGTTGACATCTGTAGTTCCTCTGACCACTTTCTTCCTGGTGAGGTTATTATCTTTTTTTTTTTAATTTTTTTTAATTTTTTTTAATTGCAAACCCCAACTGATTTTTGGCTAAATTAAAACAAGAGAATTTATTGGAAGGAAACTGGCCAGAGGCTGGGCGGCCAGGCTTGGGACAGAGCAGCCAAGCAGTGAGCAGGGAGAACAGCCCTCGGGCAGAAACCATCTGGTTATAATGCATCACTGCTAGGATTTTGCTGTTACAAAGGAGTGACCTTAAAGGATGTCCCTTAGCCCTTAGGTCACCTACACAAAGTTTAAAGTCCAGGAAAAAGCACCAATTTGATTGACTTTGGTTATATGCCAGAGTTTATTGGGACAGGAAAAGAGACCCTGAGAAGGAAGAAGCAGTCCTCAAGGACCCTGTCCACAAGTGGGAGGAAGTAAAAGCCGGTGATATGCAGGTCTTGATGTTGAGCAACCCAAAATGACAGTGTCACTTGCAGAGGCCATTTCAGTCTCTCAGTGATCCTGCTCACAGACTTTAGTTTACATCACCTCAGTCCACCAGAGGGGCTGTGATAGCGCTGATCCTCAGAAGAGGTGCGGTGAATGCACCGTTGCTTTTTCTGGGAGACTAATTCCTATTTCTCCCCAAGGAGGAATAACTTATTACAAGGCAAAAAGCAAAACCTTGCTTGTTACACGTTTGTTCCAGTAACCAAAATATTTGTTTTACCAAAATATTTTTCTCATGGCAATTTCTCTCGCTAAAACTATTTTGATCTTCCCCCTAACCCAAATCTAAGTGAAAATCAATTAAAAACCAAGTATAAAGATTGACTCGTAAATTAAAAAAAATATTTTTGAAAGTCACTGAAATTTAACTGAGCAGTTAACATCACATAGACCAGTGCTTTTCAAACTTTAATGTGCCTCAGAATTACTGAAGGAATTTGTTAAAATATAGATTCTAGTTCAGTAGATCTGGGCAATTCAGTAGATGCTGCTAATGTAGGGAGGAGGCAAGAGAATTAAAATGTTAATCAAGCCCCATTCAGAGACTGCAATATGCTGATCAGCCCTGCAGCCTGGCCAGGGGGACACAGGCAGAACAAGGAAGATTTCTCCTGGGATTGCTAACAACCGATTTCCCATCACTGTGAAGGAGAAACAGGAACCGAGAGTCCTTCCCTATGGCTAAAACCATGGGAACCCATGGATTAAAGGCTGAGAACTGCCTGTGGGCCTTTCACTCTACATATTTTTGCCTTTTCAGGCTACATACTCTTCCCTTCCTCACTGTATGTCCATATCAAAGGAAATGAGAACTAAAGAATGACATAGTAACTGAATTCCCTGAACACTCAGGGTCCCTCTCTGTGCCTTTGTTCTGTCTCCTCACTCTGTCCCTCTCACTGTCCCTCTCACGCTCTGCCTCTGGGAGGAGACCACACTGTCTGTGGAGTGTTATCCCTTTTCTAATAAACTTTCCTTTTGACTCTAACTTTGGCGCGAGTGTTGAATTCTTCCTACACTCTCCACCAAAGGACCCTCTTCTCTCTGTACAGGGCTTGGCCTCTTTCCCCCACCCATCTCCCCACCCAGCAACTTGGGGAAATTTGCCCTGTCCTGGGTCACTGCTATTTAATGGACCTTGAGTAGTAACGACGGAGAAAAATGGATTCAGAAAGATGAAGAAAATCAAGGTAACTGCAAATGAAGAGACAGATAAAATGCCTTGTGAACTAATAGGAAAACTTATAACTCTATATTGAAAGTTAGAGGAATCCGATCTATCATGATCAGATTTTGATTTTAGAAAAATCACTCTGGAAGTTGTTTGGAGTATGTATGGGAGGGATATTGAACTACTGGCCCTGGGGCCACATGGAGCAAATCGATAAAAAGGCACTAAATTTGACAGAAACACACTGAATTATGCTGTCAGGAAAGCCAGATTTCCACCTGTGACTTTATATTAACTGGTGAAATGTAAAGTGATCCCACTGCAAGGACAGCAGATTATATTTTTGAGCATAAACAACCCCACGGGCTTTGCTTCTCTTAACCTGTATCCTAATTGCTGGATGTTGTTGGAGCACAGAGGTGCACGGTGAGAGCAGAAGTGGCAGACCTTATATTTGACCATGAGACCAGCTAACGAGAAGCCTTCTGAAGTCTGAAGTTTTTGTTACCACCAGTTTCCTTCTAAACTGAAATAATGCACGGGGTAGCACAGTCACATGGAAGTGAGCAATATATTTTATTATCTAAATCTAAGCCTGTACTAGACATGGTCTAGTTCATAAAATTGATATACCAAAAACAAACAAAAAACCCCCAAACATTTTCATTATGTTTAAGTAAGATATCTTGACCCTTAGTAAATATGAGTGACTAATGTTAGCCTTTGATGAACAAAGACGAGTTTGAAGTCACATGTAATTCCAAATAAGCAAAAAAATGGAACGTTACATTTGGTAAACATAATGCATCCTTTTTCAAACTCAAAGAGAATTAGATATTTTAATTAATATATATTAAATTCTCTATGCCACATAAATTGGAGGTTGAGCTACTGTTTAGAGAGTTATTTGCTTGAATGGTCTTGTTTTAGCACTCCCGGGGATGTTCTTAGGAGGGCTTTTGAAATCTTCTAAGAGACAAATATAAACAATAAAATAATCAGATAATGAAAACGAATAGCTCAGTTTTCCTTATTGCTCCTTAAATGTGTATAACACCATCTAACGCATAAGTAAGAGTGATGGGGTGATAGTTCTACTTGAATAGAGACAACTTTAGAAATAATTCTGGATGCTTTTTTTTTCTTGGTGATCTGAGTCTTTTTGTACTATTTATAATCCTAGTGAAGAGTGTGTGCGTGTGTGTGTGTGTGTGTGTGTGTGTGTGTGTGTGTGTGTGTGTGTATGATCCTGGGTAAGAGGCAATTATAATGTAAGAAAAGTTACTGTCATTAGGAAGAGAATGTAGAAATTTTCAAAGAAAGATGGAAGGGTAGAGGGAGTCCATACAGCTGGTTTAAAGGGTTGTACTTACCTATTTTCACATTAGGGAATGTGGAGAGTGATCACTTCACAGTGTGTAACAGGGCAGCCTCGTAATTGAGGAGTTGTGATAGTGTGTTCAGGCAAAGACGAGTAGAAATAGTGTTCTTCTTCGAGCATACTTTCTAACCTCCCATGTGGCCTGGGCAGGATTTAGAAATTTCCGGTAGAGTAGGGGAAGGAGCTGAAATTGAACCCCACGGGCTAATTATAGGGCTTCTATAGAAAAGGCAGTGTGGCCTCAAGCGGAGACGAGGTTGCTGCTGTCGACACAGGAGCCGCACAGGTGATACGGCCAAAATCGTGGTGGGTTGAGGCAGGAAAGGGCCACCAGGCTCTGAGCTTTCCGAACGAGCTAACCAGTTACATTCAGCAGCATTGACTTCGGGAGTGGACGCCAGCAGGGTGCCAGTGACCAGAAAGGTAAAGAATTATGTGTTACGAGAGTGAGCAGGGACCCATAGCCCAGGACAGTCTCCTTCCTGCACATGGACCGAAGGGCCACCTCATTCTGCCATGATTATGTACGGGTATTGCCACGTATTCAGATGCCGTCTTGGAACTGGAACCTGATTTAAGGCTTAATTACTTTGAGAAAATGATTGCATCTTCAAAGTAACTACGTCTTGCATTTTGAATAAGAACTTGGTAATTATTTCTTTGAGTTTGACTTGATTAAGAGCTAAACGAATGTACCATTTAAGGTTCCAATTCAAGAAGCTTTGTTCTCTAAACTTCAAATTAAAAAAAAAAAAAGTCCAATTTAAATGTAAACTGCTCATTACAGAAAGCTAAGAAGTGATCTTCCCTAGCATGATGGTGGAAATGTTATAATTATTATGCCTATTTACATAGTAAAGATAAATTATTGTACTTGGGAAATTGGATATAATGCCTAGGGATATTAATTTATTTTAATGTTTCGCAAATTTAGCAACTGGACTCTAGACAATACTGCTGCCTTTAATTATTTTCTTTCTGCAACATGTCGACTTGGGCATTTTTTACATTATGGAGGTTTTACGTGTTTGAAATATCTTTCAGGAGAAATTGGTTTGCTTGTAATTTGTATCTTTCTGCCTGCATAGGACTTCAATTTTTACATGGGTATGGTTCTAACAATACATGAGAAGGGTGGAGAAATGACTCATGTGAGGGTTTTATAAGGCTACTCCTTAGCATGCTGGAAAAACTCATTTGCTTAATGGACCCTCACTGTACCATGAAATGTTTACTTTGCTCTTTTATGTAAGTTCTGCCTATTTAGCTCTGGTGTTAATTTGATTTTGGTCATTTCTACTAATCTCTTTTCATAGCATAAAAAATGTTCATTCAGGGACTTAATTTTGTGAAGAGACACGTCAAACGAATTTCAGTTTGTTTTTTACGTTAGTGTGTTCTTTTCAAAGCTGATCTTCTGAGAGTCTTTTTTTGTTATCTGTGAAACTAGCGTTGTTTATGGAAAAATAATTTTTAAAAAAATGAGTAAAGCAGTTCTGGCCACGTTTAGTTCTTTCTTGTTCATGGTTAGTATTTTCTATAAAAATGTGAAATGTAAAAAACTCAAATAAATTGATGTCTATATTTACTCAACTAGTGTATCTTTAGAGAGAATATGATATATACTATTTTTGCTCAAAATAGAAATATGAACATTAATAGAAAAACAACGATGCAGAATTTAAAAGGTTATTATTGAGATTTTATTTTCTTACAACAACTAATAAATATGCTTTTTACATTAAGGTGTATTTTTCAATTACTATAGAACATTCTTTGCAAAATAAGGAAGATAGTTCGTGTTGTTTGTTAGACATGGTGTAAATTATGCCAACTGCGTTTCTAGGCACCAACACCAGAAGGCACTAAAACACTGCGGTAAGTGGCTGGCCTGCCAGTCGAGGTGATATTTGCAGCCTGCTCTGCACTTCCTGCTAAACTGAGGGATTCACAGGGAGGGGTATATTGTAACTATATTTGATTTTTGCTGATGTTTAAATACAGGATACTTTCTGTTTCATTCTGTATAGGAGACAGGACAGTTGTTCACAAGTGAGCTCAAGAATGCATTTGATTTCCCTTTGTCTCTTGTTCTTGATGGCAAAAATTAACGTTTGGGTGCCTGTGATAGAAGGAAATAAATAACTGACTGTATCTATTTAACTTAATCACTGGCCACAAACATTAGGAGAGTGACAGGAAGGAAAGAACCTCAGACAGAAACTCAGGGACAGTTTACAAAGAATTACAAGTGTGCACACCTGGGTGCAGTGGTGGAAGGAAACTCAATTTTTAAAAACACCCCCCACATATAAGAACTATTATCCCTATTTTTCCCTGAAGCCATTTTTTTCCCTTTGAAAGTCATAAAATGGAAGATTTTGAGATTGCATGTTAGGATTAATATAAAAGTTTTTAAGAAAAGCAGACATTCTTCTAATATGCTGCTTCTTGAATTTGAATGGAAAGAATGAGGGATCATTGCTGTGTTATGGATGAAAAATATTTGATGGAAAGCAATAAAAAAGGCATAATTCCATAATTTCTTTTTAAATTTTTAAATGCATTTTAGTAAAGCAACAAACACTTAGCAGGGTATTTCTGTTTTAAATTATGTGAAAATACATGTAGTCGTAAACAGAATTAATTTTTTTTTTTTTTTTTTGCTTCTGGCATTACATAATGCTCTGTCATTGGAGATACATCACAAGAACTCAGTGACCACCTGTCACCAATGTCGATAAGCGATGCTCAGATCCTGGTACAGGTGAGCTTCCTGTTCTCTGAGGTTATCCACAGTTCTATAATCACATGATCTTATGACAATGAAAATCACTGATAATAGTAATGGACATGTCATCAGAAATTGATTCCTTTAATTGTCTTAAGATGTGAACACCTAGAAGTAATTGTGTTTCTTGATAATCGTATTGTTTTCAACATTCTCATAAAAAGTTTGTTAAAGAACAAAATAAATTACAAATCTTCAAAAATGTACTACTATTATATTTTCTGTTCACGACATAAAAGAAAATGCAAAAACTAATTCGTGACATTAAAATTAAATCAACAGATTTACCGAAGCGAGTTATACTTTAAGAGACATAATAGTTGAAAATATCAAAGAAAACTTACATATAACATAATTTTGGATTACCTTTGTAAGATTCTAATACCTGTTACTACTAAATTTATTGCATGTAAATTTATTCACATTAATCACCAAAGATCTGAAAAATAATAATCAAAATTTTCAAGTCTCAATGTATTCCTACAAATAATCACAGAAAGAAAATAAAGCAAACTAATTAAAAATAGGAAATATTGTTAGGCAATACATGTTTCTGTGAATTTTCTAGAAAAGGCAATTGATGACAGTGCTGTAATTTTATTACAATTAAAAGAACACAATTGCTATTTGATAGTGAATACAGATATTCAAATTTCTTTCTCAGTTCTTTTTCCTGGAAATGAAAACTTAACTAATTAAGAATTTGCTAATTTTCAGAAGATAATGTTTAATAAAGCTATGCTTTGCTATACCACTCAGAAAGAGATTAAAGCATTCTCCATTTTTTAAAGTACTGTTTTGGAGGAGGGGCTGTGATTTTTAATAACAAGGCTTTGAAATGATCAAGATTTTAAAAATGACTTCAAGTTCATCAACTTGTATTATTGAAAGTAGAAACAGAAGTATAAAAGCAATAAGTTTTAATACCAAATTAAATTAGCACAATTTACAATTTTTGTTTAAATCAACTTATTCTTTTATATTGCATATAGTTTTACTAGTTTCATGTATATACCTAGTTTCATGTATATACCTAGTTTCATGTATATATAGGTTTAATAGTTTTTTGAGCATATAAATTATGGAAAATATATTTTATTTTTATAAGCCAAGAGAGAACTTTGGGATCAGCTAAAATGTTCCAAAATAAGCATTTTTATATTTTATTTCACCTTATTATTGTTACAGATAATGGCTTCATGATTTAAAATATCTTGACATTTTATACATTTATCAGAACATAGATTAGCATGAACTCTATACACAATTATCTTTAAATTTTGTAGTAAGACAAGGAAGACACTGACAAGTATCAGATTGGTTGATTGTTAAAATTTCTAGAAAGTAGTGAGTTATAAGAAAAGACAAAAAATCTGATATTTCAAAGAAAGCAATTAAAATGGTAACTCCTAAATAAAAGGCTAACACAACCTAATCCCAGGGAATTAAATATCTGTATTTTAGGACTCTTTTTAAATTTGAATAAGTGATTTGAAAATACCTTATGAACTATATGAGAATGGATGTTCGCAGAAAAGGATTCCTGAGAAAAGATGAATAAATAATATAGCAAACATTGGAAATTTGAAAGATAGTCTAAGACTTGCGATGAAATCTTAAGGGACTGGGCTTTCCAAATGGGCTGGAATTATTTAGTCCGTGATTCATTTTCACGAACCCTGCCAACAAATCTGAAGCACCTACAAATATTGATGACAATCTAATGAGAAATGAAGCTAAACATAGAAGCATATTTAACATAATCGCTTATAAAGAGATGACAATTGCATTCCTTTTAACCTAATTTTAGTTCACTCTCCTTTATGAAATTGCCCTTTAGTAAATCTTGCCCACAAAAATAAAAAAGATTATAAACCATAAGTAGCGAACACAAACTGAAATATTCCATGATATTCGACACTGCCAATGTCTTACATTGTCATTTGTATTTTTGGTTTTTGATAAACTGCAAAAGCAGAATCCCCAGAATGGGGTCAAAATGAAGTCTGCGGTTCAGATAGAATGCTGCTATTTTCAGTCCCAGCTCCATTAAACTGTTTCTGTGAAGAAATTTTATGAAAATCTATGACAGCATGAGGCCACAATGGGCACTACTTGAGGTCATCTCGGACCATCATGCTTCCTGTCAGATATTTCCACGACTGACTTAAAGTCATAAAGTCAATACATGTGTCGTAATTATAAAGCAACAAGTCAGAAATCCATAATTTACACATCGAGTTCAGCAATATGCTGACATCAAATCATATTTTACAGTTTTTACTCGTGTACGCTAAAATGTACTTTTATCAATTTTCAATAATTTGAAAACTTTAACATTCTGATTGAAATCCGTTTTGTCTAACACATACTCCAGTTGCATTTCCCTGGTTGCCATGCAATACTTAACCACTCATTCTTACGAGCTGGGTTAATCAATACTCCTAATAATGAGTTTGGGGTTCTTATTCTTAACAAAAAGAAAAATAATATCTGCCTTAGGTTCTGAAGTAGGAAAAGGTATAGTTAAGAAGGCTAGGATGAATAATCTATTATAGGGTTTATTTTGTAAGAAGAGAATTCTGAATTTTCCCGTGTTTGCCTGTGTTGCCTTACATTCTAATTTCAGTATAACCTCTTCCTTTTATACTAAAGTTGAGTCACATTGCTCCTCATTATGAAACCCTCAAATAACTTCCTGTTTCACTCAGAGTAAAATCCAAAGTTTTCAGTCACCTACAAGACAGGGCCCCAGAAGATGCTCAGACATCTACTCCCCTCATTCTTACTCACTACACTCCACTGACACTGGTCCCCTTTCCATGCTCCTATGTTCACTACACTCCTCAGGTCTCTTGCCCTGGAAGCACCCCATCCCTCTCCCTAACTCTCCGCCCCTTACATCTATGTATCTGGCTTCCTCACATTCATTCGCTCTTTGTTCTCATTACTCTTTCTAGGTGTGCCCTTTCCTGACCATCCTATGAGGAACTGCCCGCCCATTACTCTCATCTGCTTAATTTTTTCTCTATAGAATTTATTGCCACCTGACTTAACACTGTATTTTATATGTTTATGTTTTATCAGTTATCTCTCCGGTAGAGTATAAATAAGCTCCACATATGTTTCCATATATTGTTTAAGGCTACGTTCCCAGTACTTAGAATAATGCCAGATACACCGTGGATACTGAAAACATATTAATAATAAAAGTCTCTTACTTTTGGAAATTGCTCTAGATGGTCTACTTCCATTGCCTTTATACATAAATTTTAGATTTTTGCCTAAATCTATAAAATGTTGCTGACATTTTGACAGGAATTATGCTAAACCTTTATACCTATGTGGGGAGAACTGACATCATTACTATGTTGAGTTTTCCAATCCATGAAGATGGTATGTGTTTCCATTTGACTTAGATCTTGGATTTCTTTCATCATCCTCATTATGGCCAGCATGGTAGGTAGTCCCGACTCTCTCCACCCTGCATCATGAGCTTCTTTCTTTGACCTTTGGAGTTTGGTTCCTGAAGTATTTTGCTGGGAATAACGTTTCTCAAGTTTATTGTTCTATATGATCAAACATTACTCCTTCTTCAAATTTAGCTTTCATTTCCATCTGTCTCACTAAATTTTCTGTTTATAGTTTTCTTGTCTCCCTCAATTGCTATAAACATTCTAGTTTGAACTAGGTAACTTGGCTCTTACTGTGATCTGTGATGTACTGTTATATTTTCTGAATTATTTAACTATATAAAGGTTCCAGAGAGAGGTGGGCATACAATACAGCATAACAAAGCGTGGTCAGCAAGGATGATGGGATGCTCAGAGACCTTTGGTTTGATGGCATGTTTATTTTGACGGCTTGAATATCTTTCAGCTTCCTCTCCTTAAACACACAATATCTTCTAGACTCTCAATTTGCAGTATCAGAAGATTTCATTTTATTTTACTATTTTTTTATTAATGAATCCATATATCATGAATGATCAATGAAATAAGATTTTAAAGGCTGTTGTATGAACCAAAATACTTATGTACTACTTTATAAAAAGAATTATTAAAACCAAGATTGTACAATTATGTTTTCTGACTAACAATTTCATTCCCTGAAACTTGATGGATGTGAGTTCCAAATGACTTGGTGAATTTACATAATTTTAATTTTTTTGTGGCATTAGGCTAAGGAAGTCTAATGCATCCATTTCCACAACAAGGAGCTTACAACTGGGCCCGGCTGCTCCTGCTTTGGAGCCTAAATGACCACTTTTCTAGATAGCTAGGAGACTATTCTTTTTTGCTTTGGGAATATATATATATTTATATATCATCTAGGCTAAGAGAAACAATCTTGCTTTAGATAAAATATTTGTGGATGAAAAACATTTTATGGAAAGTAACCTCAGAGGATCATAAGTTCCTCATGGGGCAGATCTTGGTGGCTAGTCATACCCTAGACATATAACTTCTTCACTAAAAGGCTTATTTTTGCCTTAAGCAAGCCCTGGTCATCGTTTCAGTGCATCTAGGTTAGCACACCTTTGACATGTCCTCTTGCAGGCCCCTCCTTCTAATACCTGACCACCCTTTCAGACCCCCAAGAGAGCATATAATCTTAACTATCTTGTTATCCGATCCCTGCATTGCTTCTCCCTAACTTTACATCCGTCCTTTCCCTCTTTACACTAAAATGCATAAAAATGAACTGCAAACTCTCATTTTCAGAAGCATTTATCTCAGTCTGTTGAGATCCTACTTCCAGGTGGATCCCCTGTTTGGCTCAAATAAATTTTTATAAAAATTTTCTACAGGTTTGGGTGTTCTTAGGTAGACACATTCCATTAGCTACATTAGCTACCAATCAAGTTTTGCAGGCCTTAGAAATATTAATTGCTTAAGGCGAATTCACATATTCTCTTCACATTATATTATATATTGAGTGAAGAGTGTGACAATTTTACTTATTCATAAAGTTTTGGGTATCTATCACTCTATGAGAAAACTTTTTCAATATTTTTTTCACAGACTGTAAATTATTAAGCATAAAACCACAGTGGATATGAATTTACAATTTCTCTTAAATACCTAACACAGTTTAGGGCTTTTGATAAACAATAAATCTATATTTGGTTAACAATTAAAAATATCGACCAAGTGTTTTTATTTTTTATTTTTTGTTGGGTATCCTCTCTCTCTCTCTACAGGAAATAGTCTCTTGTCACAACTACAGTGGAATCTTGAACTGTCCTAATTTATTACAAAGTTTTCTTCTGAGCATCCCAGTCCTGTTTCTTATTTACTTACTGTAGGAATTACTTCCAGTGCTGTCACTATTACGAGAATTTTACCCTTCTCTCTGCAAAGCACCTCCATCTCCTGCCTCATGGTGGCGCTCTATTTTTCTGGATTCAGTTTCTTTCAAACCCCACTTTTGAAGGAAGTCTTCCCAATATATGTAGTGAAAAGAAAGACTTTAATTTCTCCTGTCTTGGTTAACTATATTCTCTTTCTTTCTAAGAGCGAGAAAAGTAATTTAAAAAATAAAATCATCGAAAACAAAACACAGTAAAATCTTGTAATATTCTCTCTCATTGCACATGTGAACATAAGCTAAATTACACATGTATCTGGGCAGAATTAATAAATTCAGTCTAGACCATAAACATTGTAATTAATGATTGTGCAGAAGCAAATGTGTTTATGTAGTATTCATATAAAGGTTTGTGAGATTTGGAAATCATGGATCTTACAATGATTATTTTTTATGGCTGACATATGGTCCCATAAAATAGACTTTGTTAACGCAGAAAGTATAAAGCTGTTAGAAAATATAAGTAACAGGAAAATATAAAGCAGAAGCTTTAAGATTTTCCACTTTCCCCTCCTATTCTTTCTCCATGATAATCTCTCCCAAGGAAATCATTAATAACTTGTGATTTTTCTTTTTGAGGAAAACTCTGTGTACTGTTCTGAACCTTGTCTTTAATTGTTTAATTTGTGATATTGTTCTTGCATGAATATTTTCCCTGTGATAATTTGGAAGGCTTATAATTTGTTTTCATTCTTCTAATGGTTGCCTTTATGTTATTATTTAATATACTTAGCTACTCTTGTTGTTTTACCTACTGTGGAGGGGACTCTACTGACTCCTGCTGGGAAACATAAAGAAAGCAATTTCCTTTTCACATTTTAGAATGGTGTGTTCCTACATTTATTCCATCATGCCATCCCATTTACAGCCTTGTGTAATGTATGCAGCCCTCTGCTTCTTGATTATCCAACTTCAATGCTGCCCATTTGACTCCTTAAAAAGGAAAATAAACAAAAGCACTTTGAATTATTTTTATTTTTATTCTTTCTTTACCTTAAAAATGTGATTATTTAATTTCATATTTTAAAGACAGCTTAGCTTATTAATCCATATTTGACACAGCTCGTTAAGCATAGTGTTTTTTTAAAAAAAATAAAAGTTCAATGTTTCACACTGATCTTTTTAGCATGGTTTCTTCTTTCATTTGTTTAGTTGTCTCAATTCTGTTGTAGATTCATTAAGATTTGAGTTGTGCTTGCTACATTTTCTGAGGTCTTTTATACTTAAGAAGATTTGCCTGTCAGCTTTCTATTAAATGACTGGTTTTGTGACTGAGGGTCAAACTTTCTTTCCCTGGACACTGAATGGATGTTGCTTCGTTTTCTCTTGATCCTTGGGGCTTATTTGAAGAAATCATAAGTCTGTCTGGAAGAAATCCTCCCTTTCCTTCCTCCCAATATGCTTGAAGAATCCTACCCGTTTTTTTTTTTTTTTTAATTTAACAATAAGGAGCTGTCTAGGTGTCAGTCCTCTGTGTCATTATTTCCTCAAACTTGAAGCTTCTTTTAATCTTCATATTTAGTTCTTTTTTAAGAAAGATTTCTTTTTATATTTTGGAATATGTTTTCCATTTTTGGCGAGGTTCTTTAGAGTCACATTTTTAAAATGCAGTCATAAAATGTTATGAAACATATTGGTCATATTTTTCATTTTAATTCTGCCCTCATATCTATAAACCTCTTTATAGTTGCTTTAATTCATTGTTTTTCAACTGCATTCTCTATAATTACTTCATGCATTACTGTTGTTCAATATTTTCAGCTTTGTCTCTCGCTATTTCTAATTTATTTATCATTTATGTAGTGAAATTGTTTTGGTGTTTATTTTTTCTTCATTCTGAAATCCAAAAATATTCTTTTGCTTTAACATTTTCTTTAGATGGTGAAATACTCGTGGGGACTTTTTCATTTTTCTTTGATTGTTCCCTCTTTTAAACTATTTTTTTTACCTTGTGTTTATATTTTCTTCTTGCTTTCTTCCATCCTTCTTTCCTTTTCTTTCTTTTGTCAATATTGCAAATACATATTTGTTTGAATAGAATACCGTATTTTCTCTTCTTACTTATGATAATGTAGCTAGCTAGCTCTGTCTAAATCTTTTTATAGACATCGTATGTTTAAATACTTTTGATTCCTTATCTCACATGAGACCTTTTGTGTTGTTTTTTTGTGCAGTTGTTTGAAGACTGAGAGTTTTCTGTGGTCCAACACAAGGGAGGTGGAGTGATGAGAATGGGTAGAAATAGGCCTCTTTTGTCATTTTCTGAGTGTCCTGTACCCAGTAGTGCCCACTTTGTTGGGATCCTATGCATTTGCGTGCTCTGTCCAGGGCTACATATAAATTATAGAGACAGTTCCTCTGAAGATTCGGCTTCAGCATGGCAGCTTCAGAACTTCTGTCCTCCAGAGGTTGTCCTCTTAACCATTTTCCCTTTTTTCAGTATGCACTCTGTCTAATCAGAACAAAGGACATGAATTAAAAGGACAATTCCACTCATGATTCCCAGAGTACTCCACCTGAGAGTCTCTCAGAGACCTGGTTTTATCTTCCGTGTGACTATTTTCTGATTTATTACAGGGAAATTCGGTCTGGGTGTGGGGTGGTGGGTTTTGAGATTTCAGTGTTTCTTCTCCTGCTTTCTTCTAGAAAGAGGACAAATTGGTGGAACTCAGCATGTGCCCTGTGCACACACATGCCCGTTTGGCCTTGGTGGCACATGGTGATGACTGAATAAAAGGTTAACTCTCTAGAAACATCTCATCTCCTCTCCAAGGTCGCCAAGTAAAATTCAAGACACCTAGTAAATTTTTAATGTCATATAAAATGGATAATATTTTAGCCCAAGTATGTCTCAAATATTGCATGGGTAGGCTTATGCTAAATATTGTTGTTGTTTATCTAAAATTTAAATTTACCTGGGGATCCTGCATTTTTAGTTGTTAAATCTCAAAACTTTACTAAAGCCTCTTGCTTTATGTTTATGTCTTAGCTGTAGATGATTTGAGAGATATTTTAGGACTTTGTTTACTCCCTCTTCTCCCATCATGATTCTAGGGAATATAGAATTAGAAACAGCATAGAATTGCACCCGAGCAAGTCATGGCATGCTTTGAAATTTCCATGTTATTTGCAAGCCTAAGATTTTCTCTTTGCTCAACTGCAGCTAGTTTGTTTTTATCTAATTCCATTTTTATTACTAGATGTTGTTAATGTGATTAGTGACAAGAGAGTGAAGATTTTTGAGATCTACCTTCAATTTACAATCTGAACATGAAAGTAATAATTTTTAAAAACTCCTTAGAACATTCGTTCACACATTAAAGGTGATTTATATGTGCTTCTGCAAATCCATTAACAGAAATTAAGAAACTCTTATCCCCGATAGCCTGATGGAATATGATACAGCCATATAAATTTTGTCACAGGTACAAAAACAAACTAGTTCATAATTTATTAGATTAGATTATTAGTGTCCAATATTAATGCAATATAAAAATCCATGTTTTACTACAAATGTAAGGAATGTTGAAACTGAAATTTTTCTCATGTTCATTCCAGGAAAAGGTTTTTTCTTTAATTTTAAAAATTATTATTCTATACCAGGTAGAGCAAGATTAAGGATTTCATGTACAAAAAAAAAAGTAGGATTTTGTTTTAAATTATTTTAAAAGCACCATTTGATACTTACTCTAGGCTAAAGATGACCAGAGAGTATATTGGAAAATACGTATTTCTTGATATTATTCAAGAAGCCTTCAAATGTTATCATGGTGATAATCCTCATTTAAAATCTTAGTTTCAATTATGTGTAATAGGAGGACCATACATATTAGCTCTTTTCTTTCCTTTCATCTCCTATCCTCTCTTATCCTCTTCCCTTGTCTTTTCTTTTCATCCTCTCCTCTTCTGATTTTTACTTTTCCACAATGCTGTAATTATTTGCACAACTCTTGTTTCAAGGAGGTGATGAAATTTTATGCAGACTAAAATATTCTGGATCTAGGGATATTCCATGTAGGATTTCTTTCTAGTAAAGACACTGGTTGAGTGCCGAACCCTATAAATTTGACTGTCCATCTAGGGAAAAAAAGGGTCAGGTGTTCGAAATGTATTATTTGAAGAAATAAATCCATTTACTTAAATAGCAAATCGTTTTTAATTGATCTGTATAGATGTGTTACACCCCTTTTGAAAGGTAACCTCAGAGATATTGTAGGTTCAGTTCCAGTCTACTGCAATAAAGCAAATATTGCCATAAACGAAGTCACAAATTTTTTGGTTTCCCAGTACATATAAAAGTTATGTTTATACCATAGTCTATTAAGTGTGTAATAGCATCATGTTTAAAAAACAATACGTATATCTTAATTTAAAAGTTCCTATTGCTAAAAGATGTTAACCATCACTGAATCTTCAGCGAGCAGTAATCTTTTGTAGTCAGAGGGTCTTGTCTCGATATTGATGGCTGCTGACCAGGATGGTGGTGGCTGAAGGATGACATGGGGGCGGCAATTTTTTAAAATAAGACAACAGCAAAGTTTGCTGCATCAGTTGACTCTTCCTTTCACAAATGATTTCTCTGTTGTGTGTGATGCTGTTTGATAGCATTTTACCCATAGTTGAACTTTTCACAATTGGACTCAGAGCTCTCAAACTCTGCCACTACTTTACCAACTAAATCTTCTTTGTCATGTCAACAGTCTTCATGGTATCTTCACCATGAGTAGATCCAACATCAAGAAACCTCTTTCTCTGTTCGTCCATAAGAAGCAACACCTCATCGAAGTTTTATCATGAGATGACAGCACTTCGATCACACCTTCGGGCTCCATGTCTAATTCTAGTGCTCGTGCTGTTTCCACTATATCTGCAGTTACTGCCTCCTCTGAAGTCTTAAAGTCATCCAGGAGGGCTGGAATCATTTCCTTTCAAACTCCTGTTAATTCAAAATTTAGAGCCAACCTCAGCTAGCTTCAAACTTTTCTTCTGCAGCTTCCTCACCCTTCTCAGCCTTTATCAAACTGAAAAGAGCGAAGGCCTTTCTCTGAATTAGGCTTGGTTTCAGGGAGCACCGTGGCTGGTTTACCATCCTATCCAGATCACTGCCACTCTCCATATCAGCAGCAGGCTGTGTGGCTTTCTTATTGTTTATTTATTCACAGGAGCTGCACTTTAAATTTCCTTCAAGAACTTTTCCTTTACATTCACAGCTTGGTTGTTTGGCACCAAAGGCCTAGCTTTTAGTTTGTTTTGGCTTTCAACATGACTCCTTCTTCACCAAGCTTAATGATTTTAGATTTTGATTTAAAATGATAGATGTGCGACCCTTTCTTTCACTTGAACACTTAGAGATCATTGTATGGTTATTGACTGGCCTGATTTCAATGCAGTTGTGTCTCAAAGGTTACAGAGGCCCAAGGAGAGGGGGAGAGGGAGAGAGGAGGGAGGACAGCTTGTTGGCAGACGAGTGAGAACGTATACATATAAGTTCATGGCCTTATGAGGACATGGTTCAAGGTACCCAAATACAATTACCATAATAACATCAAATATTATTGATCACAGAGCACTATAACAAATATAATTATAATTTTAAAAGTTTGAAATATTCCAAGAATTATTGAAATGTGACAGAGAGGCACAAAGTGAGCAAACGCTGTTGGAAAAATGGTACCTATAGCCATGCTGGATATTCAGATTATTTTCAATTCATCAGCATTACAAATAATTACAGTGATGTTTATGTACATATATTTTGTCCACAAATGATTAGTTTCTGAGAATATATTTTTAGAAGAATTATAGCAGATTATCATACGGACAATTTTAAGTCTCTTGATAAAGTCATGTTTTCCTTCACACACATTGTTTGATTTAACTCCAGACCAGCAGTGTCTTTTCTCTGTACCCTTTCCAGTGTGTGTGTGTGTGTGTGTGTGTGTGTGTGTGTGTGTGTGTGTGTGTGTGTGTGTATGTACACAAATAATCTTTGTCAATGTGGTAAAGTAGGATAGGCAAAATAATGTTTCGTCACCTTAATATCTTGTTAGTCATTGTTCTTACCCACTAGGACATTAAATTTTGGGTGAATTCTTCACCCAAAAATGGTGAAGAATTGGCTCCTATGGAAAAAACCAAGCAATGCATCTTCTTGAATAAGGAGTGAAACCTCTCACTGCCTGATTCTCTTATATGTGTCTAGGAAGATAGGGCTGGGAGGAGAGGTAATGATAAAAAAGCCATGATCTATAGAACCATTAAAAAAATAAAAACAAAAATAAAATAAAATGGAATATGCTGGTACATGTATTTTGTTAATTGAAATATAAAGGTACATAATACCCACAGTTTAACTATATTTAAAATTTTCAATATATGTGGATATTATTTAAACTCCTTTTAATTTTAGATGAAAACATGTTTAACTAGCAAAACTTTTTTTTTTTGCCATTTTTTATGCAGTTATGGCTGCAAATAACTATCACAGTAAGAATCAATCAGGAGTTGAGGGAGGTTGTATGACCTTGAACATTAGTTTATAATTGAAATTGTATTATGAATTATCCTTCCTGACAGTTTTAATTATGAACTGCCTTAATGCTCTAGAGTCTGAATAAGTCAATGCTTTACATGATTGATGTCCATGCAGAGCATGTAAACAGCCTAATGATAAGTCGTAAGGTTATTACACACCTTGAGGATCGGTGATATTATTTTATGGCCATGTGGATTAACTGGCCCACGTAAAATGATCCATTTATTCTTTAAATCAGCAGGCAGCCAGCAAGGACAAAGAATTAAAGCTTGTTCCAGGCACTAAAATCAATGAAGTTCACTTAAAAAAAAAATGCACTTTTGCTGAGTTGGAAAAAATAAGTGAATTTAAAAGATTCGAACTATCAAACTCTTTATCGATTTAACTATGAGTTAAAAGAAACCCAAGATATTAAGGCAATACAAAGTTTAAAAAATTGTGACATTGTTTTATTGACTTCCTTACTTTTAAATTACTGTTTTTCTCAACTCAATATAATGGATACCTCAATAGATTACTTAGCAAAAGTAAAGAAATATTCCCAGCTAAATGGCAGTTTGTACTTCTACAAGATAAAATATGATTGAGCATTAACAGATGCTTATTCATAGGGCATAAAACGGCCATTTGTATCTCTAGATCTAAAATACTGATTTTAAAGGTGTCACTATATCTATGAATTAAATAAATCAACTCTTTTAAAATATATTGCTTAAATAATATAGTAATTGTCCCATTTAAATGGTCAGTTTGAGGATCATTTTCAAGAAAACTAGAAAAGATTAATTAGAAGCACTAGAAATGGGTAGAATATCTTAAAATGTTTCAATATACAAGGACCCTGAAGTCAACAGCCAGAATATTAACTCGTCTATTCTAGAAGGTAGTCACTACATGATCCTTTCTAAGGAAGTTTTCATGTTAAGTTTATATAAACTGGTTAGGAAGAGGGAACAGAAAGGGCAATTTTTGCAAATTAACAGCTCATGGCAATGAGCAGCAGAGGGAAATCCAATGTGTTAACCTTCTGTATGAATGTGGAAGTCTCTCCCATTAAAATCAAAAGATTATTTTTATAGAGATAGAAAACTAACTAGTTTTTAGAAAATAAATTTGTTTTCTTTAATCAATATGTTACAGTTCATTATCATATGAATATGAACTAATTTATAATCAGTTGAGTGTCTTTATAATTTACATTTATCAGTGTTTGAAGTAGTTAATAATATCTACTCTGATACCATACAGTTTGGTATAAATCTTGGCTTGATCACAATTAAGAATATCCAAAATTATACAAATTGGAAAAAGACTGATTGCTTGAAACTTTGATATTATTCTAAAACATTTTCTGATTAACCTGTTTGAACAAACTAGCTTTCCCTACTCATAAATCATCCCTCCTCAGAGAATGTTAGGAAATTAAAGTTTCAGCAGAAAATATTTAAAAATAATATGCAATGGATAGAGATGTGGGTGATTGACATGTCATTAGGGATTGAGATTAAGGCATAGAAATGTGCACATTGTTCTGATTTTATAGTCTAGCAGAGATAACTAAAGGTGTTATGGCTTTATTGCTCTGTAGAAATGTAGCCAGTTTTACATATAATTAAGTATTTCATTCAGGTATTCCTTCCTTTCCTGTTTGATTATGTTCTTGAGACATTCTCTTACCAAGATCTTTCCTATCATTTCCCTTATTAATGAGCAAAATAAAACTTTAACATATTTGAGAATCCTTTTAAAAACAAATGTCAGAAGCCTTAATAAATGTTTATAAAAATAGTTTGCCATGGTTTATGACATACAAAGTAAGCAATCGGAGGAGAACTACTACCATGACAATCTACCACTGTATGCATATATTTATGTTTTTATTTCCTCGGGCTGCTATATAGAGGTACCACAAACTTGGTGGCTTTAAAAAAAAAAAAAACAAAAAAACAAAAAACCAGAAATGTATTCTCTTGTTGTTCTGGAGACCAGACGTCTGAAATCAAGGTGTCATAGGACCATGTGGTCTATGAAGGCCCTGGGGGAGGCTCCTTCCTTACCTTTTCCTTGCTTTTGCTGTTCCTTGCATTCCTGGCATTTGTAGCTTCAGTTTCTGTCTCTGTTGTCAAGCTGTGGTTTTCCTGTGTGTCTGTGATTTGTGTTCCAATTTCTGTCTTCTTAGAAGGCCCCTAAACACTAGATTAGGACCCACTCTCATCAATATGAATTTATTTTAACCAGATCATATCCGCCAAGACACTTGCAGGTTCACATTTGCAGGTTCTGGGGGCTTAGGACTTCTCCATATCATTTTGGAGCACAGAATCCACCCACAACACCCAGCCACACATTTGAGCTCACACATTGTCTTCCTTTCCCTTATTCTTGAGGAACTGTGCATTGCTCCTGACTAAAGCTAAATATTTAACATGTACACTAGACCCCATCCTCTCTGGCTGTCAGTGATATCTATACAGAAAGTTTCCCTCTCTCTTTACTGGATTGTCATCACTGGCATATAAACACATATGAAAATTATCTCATCTTAAAAAAAAGAAACAAAAACAAACAACCCCTTTACGTTACTGCACATCCTCCCTTGTGCCGGTATCCCATTTCTTTGTCTCTTTACAGTAACATTGTAAATTTAAATGAGTTTTCTGTATTTCCTGTATCTAATTCTTCTCCTTTTATTTTCTCCCATTGCTTCCCGGAAATCATTCTTGCCAGGGTCAACAATGACCTTCATATTCCAAAATCCAGTGGTTCATTCTTTGCCTTTATCTTACTTTGACACATTTGTTCACTGCTACCTTCTTGAAAAACTTTGTCTTCACAAACCACAGTTGTCTCTTTTCCCTCCTGATCTCACCGATTACTTCTCAGACACCTCCTCATCATTTCCCCAGCCTCTACACGTTAGGATACCCTTGGGCTCAGTTTTAGTTCTCACATTTTTTCTAATGACATGAACTCCCAAGCTGATATCCAGTCTAATGGCTTTAACTACATTAAATCTTAAAACTTTTAAATATTTGTGCGGTTGATTCCCAAGTTTGCATTTCCCTTCGGACACTCTCTTCCAAATTTTGGACCGCTATATTCTGTATCCCACTTGACTTCTTTCATGTCAATATTTGATATATCAATATTTTTAATTATTTGTTTCCTCATATTAATTGTAAACCATATGAATGCCATTTGTTAAGTTGTGTTGATAATTATCTATGGGCAGAGTGTAGGTTCACAAAATATGAGTTGACCGAATGAATGAACAGATCTTTATTTTCATATCCTACTTAATGGCAGCACGCTATAGACATAGGATGCAAAGAAAGCAAGCAAAAATGCAAAGCCTGTGGTTTTGCATAAAGAGAGAATGCTACTTTGCAGGAGGAAGCTCTTTGGTGAGAGCAGTGCTTTTTATATCAGAAACAGTAGGGCCTTCCTTATTTCTTCATTGGGCTCAAAGACTAATTGTCTTCCTGTTTCTATTATTTGGATGGATTCTAGAATATTTGAAGCATTATAAATGAGAAATAATGTAACTACTAATTGATAGTATGACCACCCTTTAAAAAAATCAGTGGCTGAAATAAACAGATTTTCTTATGATAGTTTCTTTGGTAGCACTGAAACCTCAATTAAGAACATGTTTTATAGGAATAACTACATTTAATTTCTTTGCTCACAAAAATGCGTTATTATCTTACAAATTTAATTCTGGATCCATTACTCTCTGTAATTTCACAATTATCTGCCAGTTGGTACATTTATGCATATCATTGTGAATAGCTCCTTTTGCAAAATAAAATAATACAAAAATACATTTCCCAGAAATAAGAAGAATAAAAATTTCTACCAAGTTGGGAACCACTAGGCAAAATGATTTTAAAACCTAATCTTAAAACTTACTGTCCTTATAATATTGAACATAAAAACATATTACTATGATTTTTCTGATGCTTACATTCAACTGGAGGGGTGCTTGAGGGTGGTTTTAGGTCTTATCACAGAACCTCGAAAGTCTCTGAGTGGTAATGAGCCTCAAGTAGTTGTTGATAAGATCAATACATTTATTATGAGAGAGAAAAGATCATTCCAGTAATACCATAATTAATTAATTAATTAATTAAGTTTATTCATAAAATAAACACCATTTTTTGGTGATAATGATAAGAGATACCTATGATGCATATTTCAATATATTTGTCACTATATTAAGAATAGAATCTCTCCAAGAAGGAAGTGATTCATTAGATAAAGAGAATTTGAAAAAAAAATTTTTTTACACAGTCCTAATAGGAGGGACAAAATTCTCAGAAATATACTTGATATCATTAAAAATGTCTTTAGAGAACCAGATGCTATTAAGAAATGAGTCTAGAATAAAGATTTTAAGAGGTCATTAAAGACTATAATAACGAGAAAAAAAAAAAAGGTAATACGTTTGAAAATGTTTTAAATATATGTAAAGGGAAGAGAATTTAGAAGACAGTGGGGAATCTCAGAATGAATTACATAATGTTTTAGCACTTCTTTAATGAATCTTTTAGCCAAAGACTTTGGTGCTCTAAAATGAAGAATCATGTTGCATCTGCAAACTCCGTCTGTCATATTTGCAGTGCAGCAGTTGTACTAAAGAAGGCAGAATAAAGCAAATTCCATCTCCCCGATGTCTGAAGGAATGAAGCTATGTTCTGGTGAAAGTCATTAAACAGCCTTCTGATGTTTTAAATCTCTTTAATGGCGTTTCTGTGGACTTGATGCATTCTTGTGCTTCTCATGAGTTTCCAGGACAATTTCTGCATTAAGTATATTTGGTGTAGATGGCAACAAAGTATTCTTGCAATTGGTATGTGATGGCATAACTTAGAGGCAGTAACTGGATCAAAACTGAGTCTCAAGCACACTATCTAGGTAGGTTTGGACCAGCTTTTCATAAATCTGTTTACTTTAAAGTTGACGTTATTTGCCGCTCAGCGCTAAATTAGTCTCATGGTTTCTGGCTTTTGTCTGTCCCCATATGTTTGGGATCTCTCTATTGTAAAGAGCTTAGCAAAAGCTGCAAATCCAGAGTCTTGAGCACCTATTACTCTGCACACTCTGCTGTCTCACTTAAATCCATCACTGGTTTGACGTTGTTTCTTCCCGGACAGTGTGAACTATTTAAGTTCAAGCCCATGACTTACCCACTTTTATTACCTCAGCATTTTGCTGTGTCTGGGATGTAGTAAGCACTTGACTGTGAAAAATAACACTGGCTCCACGGTTTGTTGAATTATGCTTTATTCCATATAATTCATGAAAATATTAAATATGATTATGAGTGCTCTGATTTCTGCTTTTTAAATAATTTTCTTCTGTCCAAAAGTTTTTTTTTAAAAATATGCAGAGTTAACATAGATAGCACATAAAGCTGAAGAATAATGGATCTTAATTCCTTATCATGATAATCGAAATAAATTAGTGGTCTGGAACTTTGTCAAACTCTTCCAGTCTGTGGCAAAAGTCCATTTGTAAATGTTTTCTTCTAAGAAAATATGCTTTTATTTTTCTTTAACAATCGCTTTGTTAAGGATTTATTGCCTGTGACATTTTAGTTCTAAAGTCTTGTCATATTTAGAAGACTCAGGCATGTTTATCAAGGGTATTTTCGAATTCTTACAGATATGTCACACAATTCTGTAATTTCATTGCTCTTTGCCTTTAACACATTTTCATGTATCGTATGCAATCTTTATAATTATTAAAATTTATTTTTTTTAAATACCTTACTTTGACACCATTCTGAGCAGTTGCTCTATTTAAAATTTGACATAAATTCAAATACAGTTTTATAGTGGAAATTTTTCTCGTATATTCCTTAGTAGAATCCAAGGCAAATAATTAGATTGCCATTATTTTTGTCTCGTTTTCTTTTGTGCCATGTTAAACAAAGTCTCGTTGATGGCCTGATTTCTACCCTCCTATAAAAAAAGAAAGCAAATCCCATTTTCTTTAATTTCAAAGTCTTTTTAGCATATTCAATTCCTTCTGCAATTTCTTTACTTCTGATCAACTTGCATAGTCCCTTCATGGAAAGTCTTTAAAAACATAATAAAGAAAATAATTTCTTTTCCATTCAGAGACTGCTTTTATTTGGCCACTTTGCTATGCTGTTTTGATTGAATTTATGAGCTTTTTGATGGGGCACATAATGTATAATTTTTACATTTATATGTATGTGTTTTTTTAAACCATCTTCAGTTTTTGTTTGTTTGTTTGTTTGTTTTTTACTTAAGCATGTATATCTTCCCATACCTTTCTGGTTTAGCTATATTTTTCTTTTTAATTTAGTAATAAGAGGATTATTTTTTAAAGCTTTCTTTCCTTGCTAGAAAAATTAGATTTAATAATGTAGTAATCATCGCATAGGTTTTGATTATTCTGCTGAAAACCTATTCTAATATACTTTTTTAAAACCCTAATCTTAACCCTAACCCTAACCACTTTCTTCCCTATATATCCAAAATTTATTTTTTTCCCAGCAAATAGATATTTTGTTTTATTCAGTGCTCCTTTACTTTCTATATCATGATTAGAGAACTGATGCCTTCAATGACATTCAAACCTTTGCCCAGACAAAGGAACCTTATTTCCGAAGATCAGGAATTTCTCACATTAAGCGTTCACTTCTGAGAGGAGGGAAAATGAAAGCAATGATCAGAGATCTTTCCGCAGGGTCTGTACCTCTCAGCTATGACCTTCTCAAGTGCTTTACAATTGGTTCCCCCAGGTCAGTTAGGCACTGATGAAACCCCAATAATGTAGGCTCTAATAAAATAGTTTCCCCCAAGGGCAGGGCCTGTTAAGAACATAATGCTCTGGAATATTTCAAAATGTTTCCCCTGCCAGATGCATGAGGGAGTTATTTTCCAACATTCACTGACAACCTGAGTGGGTCAAACTCACAAACAAGTGTGCCCTCACCCCTCTCTGTCGTGGCCTTTCTGGAGTTTATACCTCTGAGATGTGTCCACTCTGAGCCTTCAGCAAGTCGTCTTGCCCAGATACTGGTTCTCTCAGAAGGTTTCTGCTTAGAGTTTCTGCTCTGGTAAACTGTAATTCTCAGCATTCACCTGTCTCTGTCCAACTCAGGGGGAGCAGTTGTTCCGTGACCTCACTTGTCTGATGGGTCTAAGAAGAGTTATTAGTTCTTCAGTTCCGCTTTTTGCTCACGTTGGGATGGAATGATGACTTCCAAAGTCCTTACATGCTGGACTAAGAACTCTGAATGATTGTTTTTCATAGTGGTATGGCTCATCAATTGCAAAACTGCTATATGTGTATTCCTGGCCTGAGCAAACCAATAAACATACTATGGAAAAAGGAGACCTGCATTTTTAACTATTGGGGAGAAGATGAAAATGAGGAAGAGGAAAAGGTTAGAATAAATCCTGTGGCATTGGATTAGAATATTAGGCCTTAGTGTAAACTCAGTATCTGTATACACAAACACATAGATGATATAGACATAGATAGAAGTATAGATGTAGAAGTGGATGAGTTGGCATTATATACATATTTCTTAGCTGTGTCTATTGAGGGGACCTAGTACCTATAACATCCCCAAATTAGAGAGTCCATCTAGCACCTGAGTACTGGTTTCTCAATACCAATTTCCAATAAAAGGAGCCAGAACTCCTTGGAGAAATGGCTTATTCCAGTACCCAGACAATACTATTGGTTGAATTGTGTCCTCCAAAATCCCTTTGTTTAAGTCCTAACCCCCAGATTCTCACCTTATTTGGAAATAAGGCCATTGTAGTGGTAATCAGTTAAGATAAGGTCATTAGGGTAGCCTCCAACTCAATATGCAAGTGTCATTATGAAGAGATAATGTCATGTGAAGATACAGGTATGTACACAGAGGAAAGATAAGGTGACAAGACATGGGAGAAGGTGGACGTTTATAAGCCAGAGAAAGAGCCCGGAATAGATCCTTCCTTCAGTCCTCAGAAGGAAACTGGCCCGCTAACACCTCGATCTTGGATTTTACCTTCCAGAATTATGAAACAATACACTTCTGTTGTTTAAGCCCCCTAGTATATGTTCTTTGATATGGCAGCTCTAGCAAACTAATGCAGGTAAGGAAAGTATAAGATGAGCCTGGATAACTTTGATTACAAGAAAAAAAGAAAATCTCAAAAAGTGAGGACATGTCAAAAAGACACAGGGGCCATCTTGAATATGAGCAATTTGAACATCAATAAAAAACTAATAGTTAGAACAATTAGGAAAATTTGAATCTTATTTATAGATTAGGTAATAGTACTGTATCAATGTTACTTTTCTGATTTTAATAAGAATATTGGATATAAAACATCCAAAAATATTTAGGAAATATACACTGTGGTATTTAGAGATAAAGGCACATCATATTTGTAACTTACAAAAATTTCAGGAAAATTGCATCAACATCTCTAACTATATATTTAATCTATCAATCAATTTATCAAGAGAATTAATGGTAAAGTGTAGTAAGATGTTAACATTGAGGAATTTGGTGAAGCGTATAGGGGGCTTTTCATGCTACTTTTGCAATTTTTATGTAAATCTGACTTTATTTCAGAATGAAAAGTGCTGTACTCTGTAAGAGAAAGTAAAGGATGATAAGAGAAAGGACTTGCAGGGTGTAATGTTTGCTTGAGTCACAGGATAGATGATGAGTTACCAGTGAATTACTTGCAAATAGAAGTTGTTGAGTAGATATGAATACAGAACTGCTTTTAAGAGGAAAAATAATGAGTTCTGTATCAAAGGTGTGAAATTTGTCCTATTCAGTAATATTCTTTTTTGCTAAAAGGAAAAAAGTCAATGTCTTAAACACTAAACTAACAGGTTTTCAATATTAGAATTTTAATTAAAATCATTTTAGAACTTGCTCTTCACAAGAATTAACTGAAACTTAACCTCCCGTAGGTTAAGAAAAAAGTAAGATTATCACAGCGACACAATTCTAAAGGGAAACAAAAAAAAGTAGCAGGAGACGGCAGGAGAATATCTAAGTAGTTATGTAGTCTGAAATTAGAAATTCAATTTCTGATTCTTAATATAAGTTCAAACAGCAGAGGTCTTAAAAATGAATGGTGACATGTTTTAAAGATATTTTAACAGAGGGACCTCTCTCAGGTTATTGGTATATATTTAAGCTAAATAAACCACTTCCAAGTGGCAATTAATCATGATTCACTTTTAAGTATTTCGTTTAGAAAACATTTCAATTAGTCATGTCATGCTGTAACATACACCAAATAAAACTCCAGATCCTTAGAAACGGTCATTGGGTTTTTACTGGCGGTGGCAGACTGAGGGAATCCACTTGAATTTTGATGTGACAGGGGAATCACCAGTCATTCCTCTAGGGAAATGTTCTCTGATGCCACTAAAGTTAAGGATATTTAATATGTACTGGTGTGTAAACAAGTGCCTGGATAGCCACCCTTCAGATGATATTTTTTCTTTTGCTTGTTTACTACCTATGTGCACTTAGATGAAAACCAGATACTTTCTTTGCTCATTGAAGGCTATGTTATTATACTTCATTAAATACAGACTGGAAGTTCATCCCCTCCCCCCATCCCTCCAAAAGCTTTTATAATAAATCACGATATAGTTATTTAATCTTCTTTTATTATATTTATAAAAACGTCACTATGTTATCTATTCATCACACTGTCCTGACAGATAACCTTTTACCAAATGCATTTTAAAGCTCATGATACCTCACCCATTTCTTCCGGTCTAGCATTACTGTGCACTCAAATTCTCTTGGGAATATTCATATCCATCTATCATTTGTCTAATTCGTATATATATTTATACTGTGAAATATATGCATATACACATACATGTATATGGACACATGTACACATATCATAGCGAAGGAACAAAAGCTTTACTTCTTACTTCTGCAATCTTGGGGGAAATTAGCCGATGGTTTGTGAAGCTATTTTTCTTCCCATGTCATTTTGTGCCATATAACACCTGTGGAATGAGGGAGCATACCTTAAAAAAAAAAAAAAGAAAGGAAAGAAAAGAATCGAGTGAAGAGGTGTATTGGGTTATTTTCTTCCTTTGGTGTTGTCACTTGTTGGGGCCCCAACATTAGGGGGTGGGAGAGGAGTAACATAGTTCGGAAGTGGAGTTAGCATTTTCCCTCGGTTCTCCGCAAATGACAGCAGTAAAAAATTGCAGGTTATTAGATTTAATAGTTTCATTAAAGTATATTTTAGGAAGACATAGTATGCCCCAAAGAGGGATAATGTCACAGTGCTGTAACCAATAAAAAGGGCCACAAAAGAAGAACCGAAAAAGGCAAAAAGAGCAAAAAGGACCCAGAAGTGGGAATGTTTGCATTATATTTGGTCTGTCATGGGTGGTTCCAAAGGCTTTCCTAGGTGATTGGTAAGTGAGGGCATTTTGATTGACACCTGGCTGCAATATAACTCTTTGCCTAGTGCGCATGTGTGTAACCCAGAATATAGTCTGTTATAATTAGATTCATGAACTTCCAGGCACAAACATAGTATTATAATGAAACTTAAGTAGTGGGTAAATTAAGGTAGTAACTTCTACGCAGGCATCTGTAGCCCAATTGGACGAACTAAGACTATCACCCTCCTGTCCTCTGTCTCTGGGGATGCAGGAGGGATTCTCTAACTATCAGTCAGGTGTTCTTTGTGTGGTCTCTGGGCTGGGCCCCTATTCCTTTGTTCCCCCTGTTGCTCATGTCTGACTATCTACCTAACAGTGACTTGTTTGTAGAGCCCAGATATACATAAAGAGCTGAGATGGATTTTCTTTTTCCCTGCTGCTTCTTTCTCTCACCCATAAAGGATTTTGTTATTGATCTGCTGCCTGTACTTCCTGGAGCAACACTTTTGATCTATAATTCCTTTGAAACAGTTCTCCGCTACCCAGGTTTATTCTCCTTTTCTTTACTTATGCTTCCGATATGCGAAGCATATAATCTCCTGTTTTATTTTTAAAATGAAAAAAAAAAAAACCAAAACAAAGCAAAACTGGGCCATGGAATACTTTGGAGACTTCATTGATGCATGGACCTAGTAACCTTGTTGCTTAGTATAATATTTCTTTACACATCTGCTTCTAAAATTATTATCTTATTTTTTACAATGTATTCAGCATAATTCCTCTACTAGTCTACTGTAATAAAATAATTCTCCACATCACAGGTCCACCATCCTTTACTCTTTTGAAAGCCTTTAGTCATAGTATGTTGTAACACTATTTTCACCTATGAAAATGATAACACTCAGAATCTCAGTGGGCAGAACCTCCTAACGTGGCAATGTGGACTCAGAGAGGAGGATTTGAAAAAGAGAAAGGGTAGATGTAAGTACTGAGGGCCGGACAAGTTTTTATTCTACTCTTCTCCCAAGTTCTCTTTGTCTTAACAGTCTTTTGTGTTGCGTCTTCATCCACCCACCTGCCCACTTTAACTAACTCTTTCTGTCTCCTGCTAAATTCTTGGAATACCCTCTGTATCACTTTCCTAGGGGTCCCATAACAAATCACCCAGAACTGAGTGGCTGACAGCAACAGAAAGTTCTTCTCATTGTTCCAGAGGCCGGAAGTCAGAAATCAAGGTGTCCGAAGAGCTATGCCCTTTCCTAAGGCTGGAGAGGAGGGAGTGCCGTCCTCTTCCTGGTTTTCCTTGGCTGGTAGCTGCCTCAGGCTGCCTCTGTCTTCACAGGACTTTCTCTTCTGTGTCTTTCCTCTTCTGCTTATGTCTTCATATCTTCATAAGGATATTTGTCTTTGGATTTAGGGCCTGATCTAATCCAGAATGATCTCATCTCGAGACCTTTAATTCAATTCCATTTGCAAAGGGTCATCAATGCCTTCCTTGTCCCAAAAACTGTAGGAAATGTTTCAGTCCTCATCTTGCTTGACTTCAGCAGCATTTGCCATGGTTGACCTCTGAAATGAAACCCTACCTTTTTGGTTCTCCATCTCTTTCTCTGACCACTCCTTTACTATCTTTATTCACATTCCTCGTTTCTTTTCCTCCCTTGATGGTGATGTTTGCAGGGTTCTATTTAAAGTTGTGTATCCTTCCCACATCAGGCATAGCAAACAAGACCCACCGAACATAAATGTATGAAATAATCCAGTAAAATAGTATAGTTAATGTTGTAGTTTGTAACCAAGTAGAGAGGATATGACTGCTTAAAGATATTCAAATTTAATAACTAAAAACTAAAAAAATAACAAAAGTAAACTGCAGGGCAAAACGAAACAAAACAAAACAATTCTGCTTTGTTGGGCAGACTTGCTGCTATGTTGCTTCTAGTCTCTTTCTTCTTTCTAGGCCATCCTGGCCGCTCTCATGGTTTCAATTACCATCCTTATTATTCTCGAAGCTGTACTTCAGAATCTCTTTTCTGATTGAGACACTTATCCAACTGATTAGCAGACACTGGCACTTCAAGTCCCATGGGAGCCATTCCCTTTTTCCGCTTCCGGCCCAGACAATCCATCATACTCTCTCCGGTTAGTTCACAGTACATCGTGACTGCCGCAACTGGGTTCTGAGTCACCATCTTCTCTTACCCTTTCCATGATAACGTGGCAATTGCTCTCCCTGAACCTAATGATTTTCTTCTTTAATTTATTTTTGACGGTCGTCTTCTTTTTGTTTCTTTCATCAGGCCATGATTTTTCACTGCTGGGTGTTTCCTACCTGGTTCCTTCTGCCTGGATTACTCTTATTCTTCTGCTCCTTCTCTTGATCTGCTTCTGATCTTAGCTTAAATTTCCTCTGGGAAGCTTAAGTGACACTTGCTCGTACTTACCTCCCAATGCCTTTCCATAAAAAATGTCCCTGCCATGTGCTCTTTTAGCTCTTTCGGTGTCCCTATCATGCACTTAATCATGCATTTTAATTACATGTTTGGTTGTCTGTCTCATCGGCTCTTCTAAGTTCTTTGAAAGGCTCAACCACAACCCAACTCCTAATACCACTCAGGGGCTACTCTCTCCATATTGCTGAATAAATCAATGACGTCATTTTATTCTCATCCTTTATGAATATTAGGACTCTGCATGGTTTACACTGCTGTTTTTCATTAAAAGAGCAAGTAATATGTTGTACATTAGCAATTGTCATGTTAAGGTTTCATGACATGGAAAGTAAATATGACATGGGTGTATGAGGAATATTTTGGGAGTATATTTAACATAGCCTGCCATGAAGATCACATAAACTAAACAGCATGAAAACATTTTAAAAATGTAAACAAAGAAACAGAACAAAAAAATCATCAGATTTGTATAGAATCACAAAGCAATCCTGAGAAAAAAGGAGAAGGCCAGAAGTATCACACCGCTTGACTTCAAATTATACTACAAAGTGACAATAATCAAAACAGCATGGTATTGGCAGAAAAACAGACCCACAGACCCAATGGAACAGATTTGAGAGCCAAGAAATAAATCCACATATATCTGGGCAAATAATTTTTGACAAGGCAGCCAAAAAACATACAATGGAGAAAAGAAAGCTTTTCAATTCGTAGTACTGGGAAAATTGGAAAGCCACATGCAAAAGAGTGAAACTATATTGCTATCTATCCCCATACACCAAAATTAACTCAAAAGGGATCAAAGACCTAAATATAAGACCTGAAAAAAAATTGCATAAGAGAAACGTAGGTACTAAACTCATAGACCTTGGATTTAGAGAGGATTTTATGAATTTGACTTCAAAGGCAAGAGAAGTAAAAGCAAATACAAATGAATGGGACTACATCAAAATAAAAAAGCTTCTGCACAGCAAATGAAACCATCAACAAGACAAAGAGGCAACCACCGGAATGGAAGAAGATATTTGCAAACGACATCTCTGATAAGGGGCTGGTATCCAAAATATAAAAAGAACTCAAACAACCCAACAACAAAAAAGCAGTAATCCAATTAAAAAATGGGCAGAGAACCTGAAAAGATATTTCTCACAAGAAGACATACAAAAGGCCAAGAGACATAGGCAAATTAAAAACACTGAAATACCACCTCACACCTGTTAGAGAAGGCTATTATCAAGAGGACAAATAGTAACAGTGTTGGAGAGACTGGGGGAAAAGGAACCTCATACATTGCTCGTGGGAATGTAAATTGGCACAGCCACTGTGAAAAACAGTATGGAGGTTTCCTCAAAAAACTAAGAATAGAATTTCCATATGATCCAGCAATTTCTCTTCTGGGTATCTATCCCAAAAATTTGAAAACATTTATTGTAAAGATATATGCACTTCAATGTTCATTGCAAAATGATTCATGGTGACCAAGACATGGAAACAACTGAAGTCCTTAGACACTGAAACTTTCTTCAGTTTCAGGCGTTCTTGTGCGTTTGGTGTAACTCATTATGGTTTTAATTTTCATTTTCTTGATATCTAATGATGTCAGTATCTTTTAGTAGTACTTTCATTGGTCATTTTTATATGTTTTTTTTTTTTTTTAGTGAAATACATTTGTAAGTTTTTTCCCACTCTTTTTTTTATTGTGTTATTTGACTTCTCTTCCTTCTCCTTCTCTTCTGTCATTGTTGTCTTTTGAATTTAAGAGTTCTTTATATATTTTGGATTTCAGTCCTTATGCCAATATATTATTGCAAACATTTTTTTGCCAATGTGCCTAGGCTTCATTATTTCTTGAAAATGTGCTTGGAAGCAAAGTTTATTTATTTGTAAATTAATTTATTACTTTCTTCTCTAAGAATCATTTACTACTTTAAGGTTGTGAAGATTTTTTTTACTATATCTATATTTTAGATGTTGTATTTTTAGTTTTTACATTTTGATCTATTTTCTAATTTAGACTTAATTTTTGTATGTAGTGTGAAATAGGTTTGAAGTTTATTTTTTCCCATAGGATATCTATTTATTCCACTTTATCCTTTTCCTATTCAATTACCCATTTTGAAATCTCTTTTGTGCTTTATTTAGCATCTGAGTATTCTTACACCAAGACCTTACTCTCTTGATATTTTAGACTTTGTAGTAAATTCTGAAATGTGGTAGTTTTCTAACATTCTTCTCATTTTCCAAAATTGTTTTGATTAATCTAATTCATTTGTATTTCTATACAAATTAGAGTATACACTTTTCAATTTCTGTGAAAAAAGATAAAAGCAGAATTATATTGCATTTATAAATCAGTTAGGGGAGAATTGACATTTTAAAACTATTGTCTTCCAATTCATGTCTTTCCATTTATTTCCACTTTAAATTTCTCTCAGCAACATTTGTAGTTTTCATTGTAGATCTCAACAAATACATTGCTAAACTTATCCTAAAGTATGTCTTACTTTGTTGCTGTTGTAATTTATTAGCAATATAATTGATTTTTCAATATTGATTTATGTCCTACAGACTTTTAAAAATCCTTTATTAATTCTAGTCCTTTGTTAGTAGACTTCTGGGAATTTTCAAGATCAGAGAAGCAGATATATTCTGATGTCTCTGATGCTTCTCTGAACATATGAAATGTTTTCTTTTAAAATATTTATCAGTTCAGTACACTGAAAAAGCCTAGAAATTAAAAATCCAAGTGGATGTGCATACCCATAGGTTTTGTAGTTTGGCCACCATTTATCACTAAACAGAACCAGGTCTTTTGGGAGAAATAACTGATTTAAGGTTTAAGGCTGAAATAAACAAGATGAGCCAGGAACATATTGTCACATCAGACATTAAGAAAGCTGTCAGAGACCTTTGGGAAATGTCAGAAAATCTGGGGAGTAAACTTGAAGAGGCTTCAACTAGTCAAACGTTGTATTTTTAACATCAAGAGGAAGAATACATAAATAACAGAAAGATATAAAATATATTTAAATCAATGATTTTATGATGATTCTTAAAAATAAAGAACTGATCATTATTAGAGGATGCTAAGAAACCAACTTATTATTGTGGACACAGATAAAATAAGAGAAAAGATCAAATATTCACTCTTTTTTTAAAACAAAATTTATGACTGACTAATCAAATAGTACATAAAGGGAAGTTTCTCTTTAAAGAACTATTGCAGATGGTAAATGAAGAAGAAATTATTACATTAGAATTTTACCCTATGAACTAATGTAAAATTAATGACTGCTAACAAAAGAAGGGACAGCAAGCCCCCTTGTATCTCAACAGAAGTACACACTGCTATGTATATATCTTTGTCAAAAAAAATAATATTATTATTTGGCCCATTATTATGATAACCTCATGAACTTCAGGTAGTTAGGAAAAATACATTTCCAAAAAGTTCTTGTAGAGTTCCATATAAAATGATTGTTACATAAATAGTCAAACTCTGGATCTGGTCTATACTGAACGGTGCTGTGTGCCTGGGACTGTGCACTAGGGCATTTCTTCTAGGGAAAAATTAGATATGTGTTATATACTCCATCATGGAATTACTGGTGAAAGCTAATATGGGTTTTTGAGAGACTGGGAAGAGAGCGGCTAGGAAGACAGGAAGACAATAGTCATCGAATGAGAATTGTTCATGAATGAGTCATGAATTTCTTTTCAGCAGCAGTTAAACTTTATTCTCTTTGTATCTGAAGCTCAGCCTCTCCCTTTTTTGAGTAGGAGGGACTTTTAATAGGAATTTTATTAGTCTAGAGTCATTATTAATCACATGAAAAAAGAGAAAGAACTTTTAAAAGGCGGGAAGTATTCAGGAGAAGATGGACAGGTGGACTTGCTAAGTCAGACATTGAGGTATAAAAGAGAGCCTGACTTCAACGCGAAGCTTATAGTCCTAAATGCCCAGAAAACAAATACTGTCGTATCCAAGAAGCAAGTTTTTACAGCTTAGTCTTTAGATGAAAAGCTTTACTGTTTCTCCATGGATAGAGATCATTTAAATGATCTGAAGACTTTCATTTTTTTTTTTGAATTTTATTGTTTTCCAAACCTATGTAAAGATTCTTATACAGGTTTAGAGACATATATTCCAAATTGAGATATATGTACAATATGCACAGGTGTAGAGATTTTATTTAAATTATTTTAAATTAAGATTGTTCATTTGATAAATTCATAATTGTTACCAAACAAATGGAGTATCTTCAATGCCATAATAGTGTCTTTTTGAAGCCATAATTTCATGTCTCCTATCACAAAATACATGTCTCAGTTGATAAGACATTTGGCATTTTTATGATATGACTTTGTTTTATTGTTTAGAAATCTTTCTTGACAATTTAATGAAAATACTTACTATCTTAGGTTCTTTTAACGCTTTTCAATTTTTTTTGTACTCAATGTTCCATGTCAAAGTATACTTTCAAATCTACTATTTTTAAAGTGAGATCTCTTTTGGGATTGTCATAACTCACATTCAAATAAAACTTTGGCAAAAAGTCAGTTTTACCTGGAGCTTGTCTCACTTGTCTAAAGGTATCTTCCCACTGCTTTTTTTTTTTTTTTCCCAATTGGAGAGGAAAAAAAAACAACTATAGTCCTGATGATTGATTATACTGGTGTCTAAAAATCTTGTCATTTTCTAAGCTATAAGATTTAAATAACTAAATTCAAAATGTTATTTTGCATTAAAAGAATCATTTTTTCCACATATAAAACATGCATATGAGATTCAGCTTGAGTTTTTGATGTTTAGTTTTTGAGCTGTATGTTTTTCTTGAGGAACTATGAGCTTTTCTTAGGAATAATTCAATTATATGCCCCTTGTGACCTATGAAAAATAATTTGAGTTTTCATGCATATGTGAATCTGAACACTACTTGAAATAAGTGATTGACTTTAAAATATCAATGCCCTGAGAAGACATTTGGAGAAAATAGAATTCACATTCCATTGAATGGATTTAACTCTGTATAAGGGGCCGTGAAGGAGAGAGCCAAGCGTGTTATAACTTAATACCTGGAGAGGTTAGAAGCCCATTTCTCATAGAAGAGCTATTCTTTAATGGAAACTCCACATATTATGTAGATATTTATATAGAAGTATTGACAGGAGACCCTTCCAAGGAAAACTTCTAGGAGTTTAAGAACAATACTACAAGAAGAGACTACCAGTACTCTGGCTAACCTGCAGAAATAGCAGCTACTGAGCCCAAGATCAGGGCATGCACAGCTGAAGAAATGATTATATTGGGAATTATTGGACTTGGAGATAGAAGGTGAGATTTGGGAAGGCAGAACTTCAAAAAGCTTTATGTTTTGTTCAACAGAAAAGAACCACCAAAATCAACATCCCCTGGGATCTTGTTAGAAATTCAGATTTCCAGGTGCCATCCCAGACCTGCTGAATCAACATCATTGGGATTGGAGCCCCAAATATGTTTTAACTAACACTCAGGTGATTATGATACATCATGAAATCAGGGAACTAAAGTTACAAAAAAAGTAAACTAAACTAGATACGAGTTCTATTCTGCTGGATTTCAGCCAGATTACCTTGCGCAAATCACTCAACCTGACAGTATTTTTGCTACCTTATTGAAACCTTTGAGTGATATTGTGATATTGTCTCAACACTCATGCAATGATCAGCAAAGTGGAATTTAACATACGCAATTGAAGATCATGAAGATTAAATACTGTGGAACTATTAAAAGTATTCAGGAAAGCAGACTGTAAGTCAATAATGCCACAGAGCAACTAATAGATACTAGGAATGAGGAATAAGGAAGCTCTTATTTAAAAAATAAAATACATCCTATGGGTTTTTTTTTTTTCCTCCCAAGGATGAAAAGAAATAAAGATGTGCAAGATATCTGCCATGGCAAAAAGCAACTGTAAAATGATTCCTAGAGAACCTTCCTATCTTAGCCTGGCTTTACTCCTTGCAATTATTTCTCTGTCCCCAGAAAAAAAGGTATGAAGATATTAAATGGAAAAGGTGTTTAGCCTGCTTTGCTTGTTCATATATTGTGGAAAGGATAGAGAATGTCACATAAGGCAGGGAGAGCAATGGATATCTAGAAGATGACTTAGAAGGAATGAAGTCTCAGAATATCCAAGAGAGGCTGAAGCCAGTGATAGAGATGCTGAACTCTAATCTGTTTGAGATTTCTGATTGGGAGTGTGGCATGATAATGAAATAATATGCAGCATTATGTGACAATCTGCTATGCGTTAAGCCGTTACTTTTATCATACGCCATTAGTCTGTTCTCACTTTCAATCAATGGCCACGAATCTCAGATAGGCAAATGATGTGATCAAGGATTCTGTTTTCCTGAGTCAATTTTAACTTCTCAGAATTCTCTTACTCTTTTATTCTCCCACTGCCTATTAACTGATGAACTGGCCTCAAATGTCCTTTCACGTATATAGGCTGTCAGAATCGAAATTCATTACCTTCCCACAACAGGCTTTATCCACGTCACTACATTTGAACTTACTTTCTGCCTTCACTCCGTAGAAATAAATGATTTGAAATGTCATTCTCTTGAGAATACCTGTTTTTTATAATCCGTTCCTTCTCACCTCCTCAAAAACTTCATCTCTTTTCCCCTCACTGCTAGACCATTCCTGCCTTCATACTAATTGTTTCTAGAAGAAATACATGGCCCTACTTTTTCAATTCTTATTCAGACTTTTAAAAAAATGATAAAACAACATTCTTTTAATTGCACAACTAGTAAGAGTCAATTTTAAGAAAATCAGAATATAGACAAGGAAAAGGAACAAACTAAAAACTCAATAATTCCAACACCCAGAAAAAAAAATCAAGCTTAAAATTTGGTGTATGCTCTTTCTTTTTAGACCATTTAATTTATAATTTTATCAAGTAATACATACTTATGTTTTTAAAGAATAAAGACACTGAGGTGAGAAAACATTTCCCTCCCCAGTTTACTCACCCTGATCCTAGGTGTCTGGAGACAACACTTTAATCTCTAACCTCTTCAAAGCTCTGCTGGTTGCTGGCTGTGTAAACTCGGTCAAGTCACCTGGCTCTGTACTTTAGTTACCTCTTCTCCATTAGAGGTATAACAATATTACCTTCCCAAAGGGTTCCTATGAGGTTGAAATTATTGGAACAGTGTTTAGCACATCGTATATAATACCCAAGTATGACTGTAGTGGTTTTTGTTATTACTATTAATTGCATAATTCTGAGTGAAATGTTCATGTTAATGTCTTGATTTTTTAGTGTTAAGACAATAACTATAGACTATCTTGTATTTATGACACATTAGCTCTTCTCAGATAAAACACACATCACTCACCTTACTCTCCTACCACTATAGCGAGACCCCAATATTTAGTTAAGTCAAAGAGTGTATTTATTGACCTTTTATCCTTTAAATTCCTTTGCTGTCATTCTATTATAGTTTAGGAAGCAAATTGACGTAAACGCATGTCCTATCCACCGTGTCGAACTGGAAAGTTCCAATGACTGCCTTCTGATCCACTGCTTGAGTATCATTGATACTCAAGATTAAGTCACTAGGACCTCCATATTGCCTCCAAAGGCAATCTCTGTGTTTCCGTCAGCTGACCTCTCAATAGCGCTTAGCACTGTTAACTACTTCCTCTCATTAAAGCACATTCCTCTCTTAGTTTCTGTGATATCCCCTCCTTGCCTCCTTCTCAGTCTGAGTTGTCCCTTCTCTGCTGCTAGACATTGATATTTTGGAATATCCCAAGTCTTTGTCTGGGGCCTACTTCTCTCCTCCATCTACATTCTTTCTCTCTAGACAACTCATTTTTCTCATGTAGTTTAAACAGTACACGCACACGGATGCCTCAGAAATTTGTCTCTATGATATCTCAAACGTATGTCAACTGGCTTAATTTATGTCTCCAGGTTTCTAATATTTATCTTAAAACTAACATGGCTAAAACATGTCTTGATCTCTTTCATTGTTGTACATTCCTATAAAATGTTTAAATTAAAAAACAATCATGCTCTTACCTTATCACTCAGTTGATAATGTCAAGATTAAAGAGCGATTTTGATTCCCCTCATTTTCTTATTTTAGAAATAAATGCAACATTCAAACCTGTCAATTCTATCTCCAAAATATATCCTGAATGCATTTACTTTTCTCCACTTCGATTGCTACCACCTTGTTCTAGGTCGTTGATCTTATCTTTTCTGGACTCCTACAGAAGTCTCTTTGCTTTCATTCTGATCCTTTACAACCAGGGGCAAAGCCCGTCCTGATTAAACCAATGCAAAGCCCCACTTATAAGATTACTTTCTGAGACATAACACTTTATAGCAGTGTGATCTGAAATTACCAATATGTTTGCTTTGTCATTGGCCCAGTTCCCTATCTCCTAATGCTACTTGATAGTGTGTTCTTTACCTGGAATATCCAAAGCACAGAGAACATGTAAATTATGCTTGGAAATTGTTTGAGAATGAATTGGTGAGTGAATCAATAAAAGGCATATGATAGAACCTTTGTTTATTTGGTGACTTTACATTTTTACACACAATTGTTAATGACAAAAATTCTTTCAAGGTCTAAATAAATAAATATCTCTAAGTAGCATTGTTTAATTCCAAGTATTTTTGGAAAACATATATTTGTCATGGTACATAAGATCATGCATGTAAATATTACTGCTCTGTTTACGTCTGTGCAACCTCACAATTAGATATAGATGTGGATAATTTAATAGTCTAAATCTTCATCTTTTTTTTTTTTTTTTTAGATGAGGCAACCCTTGGTTGACCTCACAGATTGCAAGAACCTTGTCAGCTTACAATCCCTTATTTTTTATTTTTTGCGCCTACAGCACCTGGTCTTCCTAGGTGTAATAGTCTAAATCAAAGTACATTCCAGTTAGAAATTTAGTTTTTTTTTTTTACTTATATATACATGCTACCTACAGAATGTATGGTTTACTTTTTACAAAATAGGAACTATGAATTGATTCAGTAAGAGTACTATTAAGGAAAGCAAGTCTCATCTATTAAGAAAATATATGTAAGATGCAATTGTCCTGTAAGCATTCCGTAATATAACCCTTGATTAAAGAACACCAAAGCAATTATATTTGAAGACTGCAAAACAGCAATGAGTCTGCTTGTGAAATATGTCTTCTTTTGTTTATTGCTTGTTCTGCTTTTCCACTTTCAGATTAAAAGTGTTCTCTTCAAAAGCAGAATACTAATTGTCAAATCTTGTAACTCAAATGTATTGGACACAATAGCAGTAGATAAAATAAATGAGAACAAAATATGTGTTTCAGATGTGAGATTTTTCAGGTCAATTTTAATGCATTCTAACATTCCAGGGAGGATAAGCCTACAGCTCTTCATGGTCTAGTCTGCATAGCACTGCTGTATCTAGAGATTTTTATCAAAAGAAAAAAATTCAAGGATGAGAAATGTGCTTTTATATCTCAGCTATCCAAATAAACATATTTAAAGGGAATAATTTGTATGTAAAACGTTTTTACAATAAACATTTAAAACATCCAAAATCTTGTTTATTTGAAAATTCAATATTACATTTTTAAGTAGTGTCAGTGATTATCAATATGTCTATAAGTCACATTAACTATTGAACTATTCAACTTTATATCTTTGCTTTTAAAAATAGAAAATTTCATATCATGTGTAATGAAATCAATTCAATTCTGTATGATAATATTTTAACAGAAATGTCTGAAATTACTAAACAACCTTAGTTATGGGTGACCCAACACTAAATGCTGTTTGCAAACCCTTTATGCCCCAACTCCTGTTTTTCTGTTTGTTCCTCTCTTGATATGGCAAGTTTATCCAGATGCCTGGGTTAATTACCATCTACAAGTATATACTGATCCAGAATGGTAAATACTACATTGTTACTATAACATTTTCTATAAAAATTGTTTCTATAATGTTTGAAAGTTACTTTGTCTTTGATTATGAGGGAAAATGTTTTTCTACTGAGGGTGGATATTTCTAATGCAGTATATACTAGATTTGTTCTGTAGGTATTTTTTCAGTATGCAATTAGACTGAATGGTTCAATCAAAAATATTCAGTGTTCATGGATGATTAGGTGAGTTCTCTTGGGATCTTACTTCATTTGGTTTATTTCTAGCAATATTTTCTTTTTTATAAGTGGTCTGTACACTAGGAAAAAAAAACAGTATGAAATTAACTTTTTGGGGGAGGCCAAGGATATACAAAGAGAGTAAAGCTGAGTAACCCAGCTAGCTAATGAGGCATATGCAAAGTTGGGAACCTGTGTTCCTCAGTGTGGTTGGAAACTGAATAACCTTATAAAACAAACTACTCAAATCCCTCTTCAAAAGAGTTGAAAGTAGCTTATAACACTCTATAAAATAAAGAAAGATAATATATATCAGAAGTACATGAGAAAAATAAGATGACAACAAAATTTAAAGATGTGAAATAAGATAAGCCAGAAATTATTTTAATTTATGAAGTCATGTAATGATGGCCCCTGTAGTTACTATGAGTTTCTGATTTATTGCAAAAATATGATAATAGTGATGATAATAAAAGGAGCCACTAAGATATTTTTGAATACTCTGTGTTAGACATTGAACTAAGCTATTTATATAATATATTTAATTTTTACCTCAACCCTGTTATTCTGTTCATTTTCTATATAATAAAACTGATGTTTAGAGAGCTTGTTCAAAATTAGAGATATTAAGTGTAGAGCCTAAAATTTCAAACTGGCTTATATAAAATCTAAAGTTAAATGTATTAACCCTAGGAATCACTAACCTATATTTAATTAATTGTTGTCAGCTTTCTCTTCATTATACGCTAAAGATCAAACATAATTTGAATACCAAGCAGGTTCACATTGCCTTAATGGAGCTGGCCCATGTCACTTAGATTCACAACTCATCATCCAGCAGACAGAAGTTCTTCTCCAACAAGATGACGTTCCTAGGTATGGACAATTTAGCTTTTCGGAATTCTCTTAAAATGATGGAAGGTTGAAAGTATCGACCTTCTCACTAGTTTTAGTGGACATCACATGAGTTCATGGAGGTCCAGCAGTAAGTGGAAGTTTTGGAATCCTTGGTATTTTCCACGTAGACCATTACGTCATCTGCGTATAGCGAGAAATTTATTTCTTCCTTTTGGATCTGCACGCCTCTTCCCCTACTCCTTCTTTTTCCATATCGGTCTGCTTAGGACTTCCAGTATCTCAGCTGTGGAAGAAACACCAGTGCACGTAGGTCACTTCGGGAGAGCGCGCCCTGTATAGGTCTTGTACATAGACCACGTGTCATCACGCAGTTTGTGCCATAACTGGCTCTTCCAAATACCGTTTTCTTTAAAAAAAAAAAAAAAGAAAGAAAGAAAAGAAAAAGCTAATTGCTTCATAGAGATGGAGAACATTGAATAATGAATCTCTTAAGTCACGATCCCCCTTCCACATTTCATTTGGCATAAAAAGAGCTCATATTTCATCCTAAGGGCTCCAATTTTGTGAACTGGCAGCTCCAAAAAATGGTTAACGTGTTACAACCCTCTCTTTGGCTGATTAAGGTCAAAATTATGCTCATGATATCTGAAGCTTTTCCAGTTTTGCAAATCAAGACGTCAGTGAGCTGCCAATCGAATTTCACTCCCAGGGAAACAGATTATTTGAATAACATCAAAGCTTCCTGTGGCTCAGCCATTCTGACACGTTCAGATAAACGCTTTGGATCTGCCACCCATTGTGTTTGTTCTCTGGACTTTAAGTGCTTCTACCTGGTCCCTGTCACTCTTAGATCGCTTCATCCTCATTGAATTAGAGAGTCCATTCAATAGTAAAAGTCCTCTTTGTTGTTTCTCACCTGCAGAGATTACCCACACGGAGCTCTTTACAGATTCTGGGGCACCTTCACCAATGTATTTCTCAAAGGCTTGATTAAGGAATTGTCTTCAGGACTCTTACAGATAGGATGTGAATAAGCAAATACTACGGAAAAATTCCAACCAGCATTTCAATCTTTCTAAACCTTTAATTACCTTCTCTAGAATATACCAAAGAAATTCTAAAATCTGAAGTTTATTAGTGTGGTTCTTTTTTGAGTCCAGGATTCAATATACTGATTAAGGAAATTATTGTAGCCATTCCCAGACACTCAAGCTAACACCTTGAACAGAAAATGTCTCTGTAGTGCACTTATGTTAATATATTCAATCTTCTTATCCAACATTATATTTCTTTCACCTCACTTCGGTTCATGTTTTCATACATATTCTCTAGGTTCGTGTTAAAAATTGGCAAAATTGTGATGCAATCCTTTTTGTGTATAGGTTGACTTCTCTGGGTCATATGTAGCCAGACTTCCTGAATCCTGCCAGGACTCCATTCTTGCTATAGGACTAAAAACAATAGAAACAATGAGATGAAGTACGTATAGGACCTGAAGAGGAACGACAATCCTCTGCAAAGCACCTGCTTTGTTGGAAGCAATTACAGGTTTTCAGGAAAGGACAGACTAACTTCAGAGAGGCATATGAAAATTACTTTTACAGGTAGATGAAGCTCAGTAGAATTTAGGGATTTAAGGTCTTCAACTGCATCACAATCTATCCATAAATCTCCATCCAAATTTTCAGGTCTCACATGTTTCCCATCTCTGACATTTTAATGAAAGAAAGGCTATGAAATTAGGAATTTAATTTGAATATTCAGTCATCTGTAGATTAGAATTAGAGTTTAGTTTTTAGAAATTTTGATTCTGAAGCGATAGGAAAAAAAAGATTTAGTGTAGCCATAGAAGTTCTCCTGTTCGCTACTTCAAACTTGAGCTTAGAATTTAAAGGCCTGAGTTTATGATTCTCTATCTCCAAGTTCTCTGTGCATAAGAAACAAACCATTAACTCCGTTATTCTCTTTTTTTTCAACTAAACTATTTTATTGTTGCAAATAATTGTCCACACAAGGCCCGGCCATCTGTTAGCCTCTGATTATAGGTGATAAAAATAATTCTTCTTGGCACTGTATGTTGTGGACTATCAGTGTCTGGTTTACCAATGAAAATAGGGTCATGGATGCTTTTCAGTGCAATTGGATCAGTGAACTAATTACACATTCCTATCTGTAAGGTTCTGCTTTCCAGATGCACTTCTGATTCTGATAATGGTAAAAGTCAGTGTTCTGTCAGACAAGTAGGACCTCCATGAGTATTGTAGAATAAGGTATTCATTACAGGACTAGAATATTACATGATTATTGAAAAATATGGAAAATAAGGGTTTTCTTTTTTAGGCCTTTCTGAGGAATTGGAGATTCAGAGAAAAGTCACTACCTAGGCCTTCTGTAGTGAGCCACGTTCAGGTGCCAAACTTGGACCATAAAGGACTCATGATGGAGGTCTGAAAGAAAATTTTAAGCGACTTTGCAGGTTTTGAAATAATCAACAGGTTTTTCTGCGGTTCTGACCAAAGGTATTTTGTTCACTGCTCATGTATTTAAACTTCTTGGTACATTGTCCACCCATTTTGGAAAGGAAGATGCCCTGTGTAAAAAAATATTTTTCAATTCCAATGCAAGAATAAAATTATATAAATATTTATTTAAAAGGAAAAGAGTAACCACAGATCATTTTATTTTGCACTGATATTTGTTTCATTTTTTTTTTCTTACTGAGCTTAATTTTAAAAACCTTATGTAGAGGAGTTCAATGCAATTTAATCAGCAGGAAATTGCATTTATTATGGAGAAAGTATTCAAAAACAAAGAAAAGGACTGCTGGGCGAATTTAATTCCACCCAGACAGCAAAGGTTAAAGATTCAATTTATACTCAACAGGAATGAAGCAATGAATAGAGGAGGCAGAGTGACTTAGTTAGCAAGACATTTTTGTGGTACAAATAGTCCTTGCAAAATGGTGAAATTTGTTTGAAACCGGGACTGGAAAATGTTATCACAAAAGAGAGCATTGGGAAAAAAATTATCTGAGTCTATTTCGCAGATAGGAAAAGATACAGAGATAACTTTTAATACAGTTCTCAGATGTCAAAAAAAAAAAAAACGCGATGGGAGCAAAGAGAATTTAACTCTTTTGTCTATGGTAGATTGAGAAGAGTCTATCAAAGGCATAACATTGATTGGAACTTGGAGAATTCGTAGGCCTTTTCTCGCTGCTACTTAAGGAATAGATGGTGACATTCTACCTATGCAGATCAGCTATTCAACCTTTTGGGGGTGGTGGAAAGTTCGGAAATGTGCTGGGAAGAGGGTAAAGTAAATTTTAGAATTATTGTCTGCTGTACAATAAATGGCGACGGTCTGGGAGGTAGACTGACGGTGATGTGATGGGGAGAGAAAATGAAAAGGTTGATTACATAATGATTGCTTCGGGCTATCTTGAAAATAACTTATATAGAATAAGCTAAGAGGATTGGATGGAGAAGAATCCACAAATAGATCCAAAGTAGTAAAATGATCAAGATATATAATATTTTACCAAACTATAGCAATGAATCAGAGTATGGATTAGTGTTGGAAGGAGAAAAATTGCTGCAGAAAATACAGATCCATCTGAAGCTTTTGGAAGAGTGTAAAATTGTGAGGAAATATTAGAAAGGTAGGGAGATATATCTTCAGAGACATTTAAAAAGAAAGGACCAAAGAAAATGGGAATGTTATGGCTTCCACAGGTACAGGGAAAGGAAGGACTAAAGAAAGGGGAGTTCAGAGTTAGGATATATGGGAAAAGTAGAACCATAATTATGTAAGACAGAGAAATCAGAATCTAAACTAAAACTATATTATAAAAGCTTTATAGAATTACAAGGTTAAGCATTTTGACTCTGAAAAGAAAGAAAAAAAAAAAAGGAACAAACCGCTGGGCCAATTTTTGGAAATATAGAAATGTAAATATTAAGAAATAATTATTGTCTCTGAAGGAAATGGGGAAAAGAAGAGTAGACAAGATTTTTTCTGTAACGTTTATAAACCGAAGTGTATTTCAAAAGAAAGGCATAAATATTTGTAATGGAGATGATGCCTTTTTCACTTTTATTTAAAAAGATAGTGTGGAGGCAAATTCAACCACATTTTGAGTAGTGTGCTCTCTGAACCTGTCCTTTAAATCTGACCAACTTGTTGATCCTTACTGAATTTTTTTCACCATAGTATCAAATTATATTGTGAACTCTGTTTAAGTATTTTCACTCAACATTATTTCATTTATTCTTTTTAATGTCATCAAATAGTCTTCAAACTAACATTTTAATAATTCATAGCATTTAATTTATTATATGAATTGTTATTTAACCTTTTCCCAATTGCTGGGCCTTTTGCTGTCTCCTATTTTTGGTATTATAAAAAACAGCTGATAGGCATAGAAATACAATAATCTAAGACAGTTTTCTTAGGGAAATGTGCTTGAAGCGGAATTATTAAATCAAAGGAGTAAACATAGCTAAGTCTCTGAGAATATGATGCCCAATAACCCACCAAAAATACATAACAGCTAGACACCTGTTAGCAGTGTGAGAAGGTCCCTATCATTAAGTGCAGGTCAATGCTCAGTATTAACACTTAAAAAATATTTACCTATTTGAGACATGAAATTGGATATTTTGTTGATTGCTTTGCTAGTAAAGCAGGTAATTTTTAAGTATGCTTATTTAACATTTGTATTGATTTTGTGCATGGTCCAATTTTCTATGAAAATCCAACTTCTAAAAGTTTTCTCTAGCATAAACATCAGAGGTGTTGACACATCATTTTATGTACATCAGTTGCATAATATTTTTGAAATATACTGAGAAGTGTCCTATAGAGAGGAAAGTACAATTTGGTTTAAAATGTCTCTTTATTGAAAGAATTACTTAAATTTGAACAACAGATGAAATAAGTTAAGAAATAATGACTCACAAGATTTAGAAAAAAAATTGCTTGTTATTGAACCAAATATATGTGCGGTATAAAATGACTATAAAAATTGAATAATTATTATGAATATATATTTTGATATATCTGTTAATATTCTTATGAAATAAATTGCAAAAACAAAACACATTTTAGCAAAAATTAAGCTTAAAAATAAAACTTATTTCAATACTATTTTTAATTTCCCAGACTGTATTAGTAAGAAAAAAAATTAAAGTGAGAAGAATAAGCTAAATATTTTATAAATTACTTTTCTAACATAAGTGGAATCAACAGATATAATTCCATTCTTAAATCTGATTACAATGAAAGTACAAACTATTTATGAGAACTTAAATGTTGATATTAATAGAAGTACTGGAATGTCTTCTAAACAAAACGCATGTAAGACAAATTAAAAAAATATATCACAGACATATGTCAAATGTATAACACAAAAGCTTAAAAACAAATAGCATGAGGGGATCATTTTCTAATTTTTTTTGTACATTTGGTTCAGTGATAATAAATGAGCCCCCTTTAAAAAAAAAGCATGAAACTAGAAAAAAATATAAATTAAAAAACATATGTGCTTTAAATTCCCCAAGTACTAGAACAATGCTCATAGCTTGAATTTAAAATATTATCCTTCTCAAACATGTTAGGCACATTCTTTTTTTTTTTTTTTTTTTTTTTTAAACCACTAAAAATAATAGAGCTCATGGGAAAAACAGGGTTGGGATTAGACCTGAAAACGAACATATGCAACTTTGCAAACAGGCTCTAACAATGATCCAAACCTTCTAAAACAGATAAACTGACACTTTAAAATCACAAAGAAAAATACATAGTGATTTTTATTCTAATTGTCTATAGTTAATTTAAAAGTGTACCTTTTAAAAAGATAAACAACCAGACATGCAACTTCTGGTGAAATTATATTATTCAAGTCTATTCAAGACTCTAGAACCATCAAGTGGTTTATAAGAATTACAGGAGATCTAAATCAATAGATTTATGTGAGTCAAATTCTTGATAAGAACAAGTATAGCAAAGCCATTAAGAAAATAAGTTTGGGCTCAGGCAACTGTGGTTTAGTATCAGGGCCCATCACTTACTAGTTGGTTGACTGACGTTGGGCAAAGTGTTCTACCTCTTAAGCTCTCATTTTCCTCACTGATTCATGGGGCATTAACTACTCCCATGATAGCGAAAGTTAAGTGAGAATATATGAATAAAACTCTCATAATACATAGCATACAGCAAGTGTCTCCAAATGACAGCCTCTATTCTTTTTAGATGTGTTTAATATTTAAGCGACAAACAATGCAATACATTTATTATTTTTACAAAACAAGTAATCTAGTATTTCCTGTTTTGGTTTTTTGTGTTTTTTGTTTGTTTGTTTGTTTGTTTTTTACTTACAGGAATTGAGAAATCCCTCTCCTCCAAATCACATTACAAACAATGAAGAAAAGAAATGGTTATTAGTGCTAATGGTGTTTATTTCTTGATTGCTTTTTTCTTATGTGAAGCATCTTGCTGGAGACATGACAGGACTCTAATCAAGCCTGAGTCTTTTAGGCATTTATTTTTGTTTCTGTTCTGCAGCAGGAGCAGTGGAGATGGGCAAAACAATATTCCTAACTCAGTTAATTATGCTTAGTTAATTAATCACAAGGTGCATAAATTCTTCTCTGCACCGCCTGATGCTAGAAGCCATGTAGTAGAAACTACACATTTCTCATCCAAAATTTATCCAGACACATTTTGCTGATTTAATTTTAATAGAACAAGTCTGACAAGAATAAGGCCATAGGACTCTGTCTGTAGTGTAACCGTTTCTCACCATGAATAGGATCAACTTGATATATTTCATTATCTCTATAAATTAGGATCTGTTTGGGCCTGTATGGAAATGCTGATGTCAGTGAACTCAACACATATGTGTTCTGACCCACTGAACTTCACAGTTCAGACTGCAAGAGCTACACTCTGTTGGCGGTCGGTCTTGGCATCTTTATTCCAGATTTTCATTTAATTTGGCACGTTTTGTTATAGACAGACATAACATGTTTTCTCCAAATCTTGATATTTATCCTGTTTGTTTTCTAATCTTTTCCATAGTGTGGGTGGGAGTGCAACCTGGAACACTGAATAGTATACCTGTAATAGATACACATTTCTAGCCGTTTTCAAGAGGGTAAAAGTAAAGTAAAATTATATTGATGAAACCCTTACAGTCGATGGCGTACAGGAAATGCTCCAAAATGATCGTCGCTAATTGCTTTTAGATGCTTTTTAATATTTAAGTGGCAAATGACACATTTATTATTCTCACAAAACAAGTAATCTAACACTTTCTTGTTACAAAGAATTCAGAAATAATCAACTTCAAAGAGGAAGTAAAGGAGAGACTTATAGGGAATTAAATTGACTTTTGCCTTTTCAATTTGATTAACGCATACAGGGTTTTTTTGGGTTCGTTTTCCTGCTTTCCTTTGTTTCATTAGCTATAACCATGCCTCATTGAAGTCTAGTCTTCCAAAAGATGAGATTAATCTAGAAAGGAAAAGCTCGTGAACAGATATAACATTTTCTGACTGAATAAAAACCATTTTTCTATACAATCAACTTTGTGAATAAACCCACTATTTGTTGAGTATCTACAGCATACTTATCTGTACATTCAGCAATATGTCCAATGCCAGTTCAGCTCTATACTGCAGAGGTTAATTAAGTAAAGGGAAATACAAATTTAGATCAGGGGACACATTTTGGTCTTTCTTTTGGAGTTCTTTAGACTCTTTCAATGTGAACAGAGATGTGAATATTTTCTATAAGACAAATGTGTTGTCTCAATTGTGGTCCAAGTTTTAAGTATCATTAATTTCCTTCAGGCTATTAAGTTGGCCTTTTCCAAAAGGAATAATTTATTCCAAGTATGACTAATTTGTTTCTAATTAAGCTCATTAAATTACTAACATCTTAAACAGAGTTTAATAGGTGCTTGAACTGGCAGTTTTTCAAGTTCACTATTAGTTGATTTTAAGTTAATGAACTATACTAAAAAAGTATATTGTTGCAGATTCAATTTAAATTCTTATTAATGATTAATACTCAGAGGGATTTGCCTAACATGTCAGTTGTGCGACTTTGGGCATGTCGTTTAACCTTTTAAACCTCACATTTCTTAAAAATATATTAGTGAATATAATAGTATTCCTAAAATGGTAACTTTTAGTATTAAACCAAGTCAAATTATTTATGTAAAGAGTTTTGCACAGTGCCAAAATACACATTCAATGTGTTATTGATGATGGTGAAAAAGTATCTTTAGCTTAATGCCTTTTTAATTTTTAGGTAATTTTCTGAGACAAATCTTACAATACTCTGAAATAGGGGAGAAGCAAAGAAACAAATGAACGTTCTAGGAACACAGGAGCGTTTCTTCTTGAGCAGCTCCAGGGTCTTTATTGTAAGAGACAGGGTTGGTAGACGTGGAATTCTATCATGAACATGATCCTATTTGAAGTGAATTTCCTCCTCACATTCTTTGCACGTTTGAAAAGAAAAGCTAAACAACAATGGTAAAGATAGATCACAATCCAGATTCTAGTTACTATAGTAAAAAGAACATCAAAATCACGGGCTCACACACGAAAGCTTCCACTAGTAAATCATTCTACTTTTTTGCTTTAGTAAGGATTAATCTTGCCGTTTTTACTTATTGTTGCCAATTTTTCTTTCTCCTATATTTCTCAGTAGAATTAAACCTTCAAGCTCCAGTGAAAGTAGCTGAAATTTCATTATTTTTATGTCTCATCAAATTATTTACCTTGCCAGGCCTTTACCACCCACTCTTCTTGAATTTCAATTCAAATTTATTTTAAAGAACAAATGTGTTGCCCTTGTTGATGAGGAAAGAATGTTAGCAGGGAAACATAGAGGATAAAAAAAATGAAAAACTCATTAGAAGAAGAACATTTGTTTTGTAATGCCCTTTAGGATGTGACAGATTTGATGGGAAGCACTGATGGAATATAGAAGCATGTAAATTCAATCTGTAGGACTAATGGCTGCTTCCCCAAGGATTCTTAAACTATGGCACCACATTCGTCTTGCCTCTGTTAGGAAATTTATTCACAAATATTTTAAATACTTACATTGGTTTTAAGACAGCATGCGTGTGTGTGTGTTTGTGTGTGTGTGTATAATGGTTGTTTTTTTTTTTTTTTGGAGACTAAGGAATGTTTTCTATTTTATTTATTTTTGGTCTCACTCTGAAGTGAATTGAGGATGGCGTGCCTGGATCCGATGCAAAGGCATGAATTAAGCAGGTGGTCTATGTTCTCACGTTTCTACTCCACTTTTCTTGTTTCTGCTCCACCCCCCATGCCTAACCACCACCACCTGCCCAAATTACTTCTCAGAAAGCAATCTAAAAATTACTAATCGAGGAGATTTTATAGTACAGGCACTTGGAAAGTTTGAGTCATTATTAGTGTGATGTCATGTAATAATTTAATATTGTATAATATTTAATATTTATGTTACATAATTATAATATTTTATAAGATTATAATATGCTAAATATGTAATCAGCCAGCTTGTGACACAAAATTATAGTAATTATATTTTCATGCACATTTATTAAATTATAATGTATTACAGTTTGAGATTATCAAGGAGCATGTGTAGAATAGTGCTAAGAAAATGGTCTCTGGATTCCAAGAGACCCAGGACAAATGTGTTCTTCTTGACTTAGCCACCTTGTTGTACTACCCTACAAAGTTCAGCTGGAAACTGTAAAATGTCAATAATGACATTTATTACATAGGGTTAAAAAGAACAGGGGTGTAAATCACCCCTCCTTTGAGAAAATGGCAAAATCCATAGATTGTCTTCCTGGTTCTATCTGTAGATTTTAGAGCAATGACAACTAAATCATCACTAATGATATCACCACATGAATATTACATTACTCTAGGCCATAATCACTCCAATGGGGGCCCTAGCAAGGGTCTTCACATTATAATACAGATTCTATTTATTGTTGGGGGAACTTAAACACATACAGAACACATACGGACCTCTGCCTTATCAAATATCCCCCTAGAAAAAGCAGCACAGGAATGAAAAAGGAATGAACCCCAAGTAAAAAAGCACAGGAGAGGAGACCATGGCAAACAAGAAACATCAATACACTTACAGGTTGGAGAGGAGATTTATTAACAGTAAGAGGCTTCGGAGGGCTGAGAACCCTGAAATCCAGAGTGGGCAGAACATAATGGCATTTAGAAATGAGATAAATAACAGGGCAGAATCCTTAAAGGCTAAGGAACAAATAGCTCTGGAAATCTCAGGATCTAGGGGCAAATGGTAGGGCAAAAATGAGAATGTTTGTTGCACATCTCCTTAAAAAGCCCCCTTAGAATTCTCAGAAGTTTTTCTTTGTCTGTGCTTTAGACAACTGCCCATTCTCCCACAACGGCCGAACACTTACTCTATGTAATTGTAACTAGAGAGAAAGAATAAGGACACAGTGCAAGATGAAGACTAACATATCTTATTAGAAGCGGAAATTAGATTGAAATTTATATACTTTAGATCCCTTTTACTTTTTCACTTCCCAAGAATATTGAAATACTCTTCTCTGGAAAAATTGAATGGCCCAAGAAAAATATCAACAGAGATTGCTTTTGAGCAGAAGTTCAGCAAAAATATTTGGGTCCTTGCTCAGTGTCCTTCGGTTAAGCCCACCACTTGAAATGCTTTCCCCTACTACACAGAGATTGTAACTAGCTTTTTAGTGCCTAAAAAGGAAAAGAAAGCTAAGGAAACAGAGACAACTCATGAAAAAGGATGCATCAGAGACATAATTTCTTCTGGGAGAAAGAAGGACAATCTTGCGTTCATAAAATAAACACTAGATGCTCTTTTTTTTAGTGGGGGAAGAGGTCTCAAATATCACCCCCCATAATACATACAAATATGGAGGGGAGCCAAATCTTTCAGGAAAAACAAAATATACAAAATAAATGCAGAAAAAGAACAAGAAAATTAGAAGATTTTTCCAAGAGGACCCAAAATCCAAATAATAGGAATTCTGGAAAGATAAACAGGATTTTTTCCATGGAGGAACTGTGCCTTACCTCGGCCTTCTCTACCATCATCATTGCAGAGAGGCCCCTACCTTGCAGAAAGTAACAAGTGACTTCCTGAAACACTCTCACTCCATTATCAGCCTTCGAGGCAGTAACTGTGCACAGGTGTTTTGGGACACCTTTCTCCTAACAGATATCAGGAGTGAACCCCAACATAAGGAGCGAGGGGCTTCTATACCCATCAGTATGGGTCAGCAGAGTTTCATAAAGTGGGACTAAACCTGAACTTCCATAGATCTCATCACCTCGTCAACAGAAATCAATGAGAGCTTCAGAATGTACTCTCCCTCTTGCACCCAGACCAGAGTGTTCCCCACTATTATCTGTCTTGAACTTATAAGGTTATAAATACTATTACATTAATTTTTCCTTTTCATATTTTTCACTTTTAGGTTGTCCCTTCTCTCTTACACCAATGCCAAGAAAGTTCTGCTATGCCCGTTCCGCTCCTTTTCTTCATCTCTTCACAATTCTGAAACATTTTTCACTGTATTCCCTGGCTGTCATGGCTCATTATTGGCTAAATCTCATGTATGCTCTTCCTATATGCTACCTATATGCTACCTGCTCTCTAGATATGATTCTTTCAACTTCTTGCTTTAACAGAAATCCAGATCTCTTCTGATGATCTCGCTTTCTTTGCAGCCCTCTCAAGTGGTGACTTGTATTCTAGCTGTGGCCATAGGTTGAAGAAATGTCCTTATTATTCTTCATGGTTGGTTTCAAATTACTCTTCTTCCCTCCTTCCTAAAATTTTCTTTCTTTGACTATCATCTCATTGAATTGTATCATCAACATTGTTGCTATCACTTAAGAGCCCCTTGTCTTATTTTTCTTTATTTTTTGATGATTTATATTTTTGCTCAAGATCATTACTCCTGACTTTCTTCCTATTGATTTTAAGATACATCCAGATGATACTTCCAACACCCTGGCCTCTTACACTCTATTACTTCTCTCCTTCAGTAATCTCCTTCATCTAACTCTAACTTGAGTGAGTGGCATATCCTGGAATTTGACATTGGCAATAACTGAGATCTCACAATTTCCATTTTATACAATTCTTGCTCCCTGCCATCACCTTTCACTTTACCTGATTTCATCCACTACTTCAGCAATCATTCAACCTGACCAGAACTTCCAATTCATTGATACTTCCTCATTTTTATCTCTTCGCATTCTCTCTCTCCTCTTTAATCACCTTGAATTCTCTGGTCAATCATTATAATCATTCCCTTGCCTATAAGCTTACTCCCTTGTCTCCTTTCTGCTCCATGAACCTTGCCTGCTGAATCTCAACCATGACTATATCAAACTTGCTGCCTATACCAAGCCTATGAATGTAGCTGGTGATAGATTCACAACTTTATTGTTCTCATTTTAAATCAGAACCAAAAACTTCAGCTTATCCTTAACACTGGTCAGTAATCATACCATATAACTCTAGTATAGTCATTCATTCCCCCTCTCATAAACATTTTACAACTTCCCCGACCTCTGAACTTCTAGCACCTCCTCCCTCATCTTTATTCTCAGATGATCACTTGACCTTCTACTTATCTTAGAAAATGAAACAATTAGTAGAAAATTTCTACAGATTACCAACTTTACATTCTTCCATATCTTATGTTCAATGGTCCTGTATAGTTTCTAATTCATTCAACAGCTTTATTAAGCACCTTCTAGTAAGCAAGAGCATAAGCATATGAACATGAATGAGCATAGTTCTTGTCTTCATAGAGTTACAGTTTCATTGTTGGGTCCAGCGGTCTTCTGAGAAGGTGAGATTCAATCATCTTTCCATCAGGACAGAAAACTTTTTAACCTCAGCTCGTTATTTACTCAAATCTTAAAACTAGCAAACTCTCTTTTTAGTTTTTATCCACCTGATAACAGAGAGGAAAATGAAATGGAGCATAATTATTCAAATTAGAAAGTATCAAACTCATCTTATAATCATAAAGAAAAAAAAAGTGTGGCACTGTTAATTACCGTAAATGATTAAGATTGTTGATTGAGAGAAGAGTGCCTACACTTAAGGGCTGGCTGGTCCCATGACGATGGCATAGTGCCATCTGCTGGATACCCATTCTGGCTCAAGATGTGATCTACTTGAAAAAACCTTTGAGTTGTTTAATTGTATTGACAATTCACCTTCTAAATCATTTCTGATTTCAGAAACTTCTCGAAGATTGAACCTTGTCCAAATCAGCAAAGTGATTCAATCTGAGGGAAGCAACCCAATGTCTCAAAATAAATCATATGAACATTATTTTGAGAGCTGGAAGAGACTTTAGAGCTCATCTGGACCAAACTATCTGGCCACGTTACAGATAATAAAACCGAAGTCCAGAGACACCTCATATGACTTTCAAAGATTATATTACGAATGTAGGATGGAGCTATATCTAGGTCCCAATCAGTTACTTTTCTTCTACTCTATATTTTATTCTTATTTTCCACAGTTAGCTGGCTGATTACATATCAGGTATTATATAACATTATATATACTGTTATGTTAATTATATTAATATTATATAACAAGCTTTTTATGGCTGGTGATAAGAGGTGTTCTAATCCAATTTTCTTTTTCATTTTACTGATGATAATTACCCAAGAACACATTCATATTTTCTGACTCAGAGTCCAGTTCTCTTTCCTCTACTTAAATGTTGTGTTAAAAGATTATCTAGAATGGAAAGATTTCTGAGAAACAATAAAACTAAAAAAAAAAGGAGAGCAGATTAAATCACATACCTTGAATTTGGATCACTTATAATAGCATTATTTTTAGTAACAAATTTTCATTGTTCTGAAGACCTGTCTTATTCACAAAAGCCTGAATATTATAAGTTTAGTTCTCCATTAATGGCTGGAAAAATTGCCTCTTGTTATTGCGAAAACCATGTTATAGTTACATTAAGTGACAAACAGATGTTCTGTATTTCGTTTAAGGAGCAAATTAATGAGATACTTGGAAATTTGGAAATATGCAATTAGATATTTATCTCTCTTACTAGATTTTACTTGTAAATAGACTAGTGGAAATACATTCAGATGCTCTTTGAAGATATGTATCTTAGGAGGCAATAAACATTAGCAGAAGAAAATGGAAGAGGTAATAACCATATATTTTAATGTAATATGTTTAATCTCAGTCAATAATTATAAAACATATATTCTTATTACTTTACACCATATGAATTTAATTTCAAAACCAGCAATATAAATTTATTTCATGATCGTTTTTGAATTTTCATCACACGTTGATTGATACTTGCCATCAATGCTAGGTGCTGCCATTACAGAAATAAAAGTGCCCAGAAAACTCACCGTGTAGGGATGTAGCATTATGCTGACCATAGGAGATCCTTTGATGTTTTAAGATTATGGAAATATCCCTCCTAATCCTGGGTGAGAATTCTTTCCTGCCTTTTCTTCTATATATCTCTGTTTTATTGAATATTATGGGCCATCCCTAGATCTTCAGTACATGTTCGAGGTCCTTCTGCAACATTCGCTGACCTCCAGCTATTGTTTATTTTGCTACATTAGCGACTACCAAAGTTGCTTTCTCTAGATAGTTCTGGATATTGGCAATCGTACTAATAGTTGGCTTTTCTTCTATAACATCGCTATTTTTATCTCCTGTAATGTTCTTTCAAGAGTCACTCTGATGCAGGTACTCATTTAATCCATTAACTAGAGGCTCCATGAAGACTTTTTTTGTGCCAGTTCTAAGACTAAATGTGTCTTTAACCAACCTTTTGGTTTAAGTCTCTTTGAAAATTTAAATTTCTTAAAGTTCTTCAATGGTCACTTGTCAACTACTCCATTGGATACCTTGCAGTTGCAAAGTAAAACTGGATTGAAAAGGGAAGTGGACTCAGTATCAAAGACTAAGGTAAGCAATCCTGCTAAAATACACAGAAAACTGCTTTAAGGTATGAGATATTGAAATAATAATTTTCTGGGTACACTTTTGTGTTTTATAGCTAAATTAAGATCCTGATAGAATGCCTCTTGACTGGCAATGGAGATTAATATTTAAACCTAATACTTAAATAGCAAGAAGATTACTAAAAGTAACAATGGCTGCAAACATCAGTTTCATTAATGTCACTAAAGACAGCAATCAAGAGTTTTATGGAACTGTATCCTTGTGAAGCAGACTGTTTAAGGCATCCTCTGACAGTATTTATAACATTGAACTGTTAAACAAAGAATGATTCTTTAGATTACATACAGAGGATTCTTCAACATAAGAAGCGGTGTAGTATAGAGTTAAAAGAACAGATTTTGGAGGAAAATTCCTAGATTTGGTTCTGAGCTCTTATAATCTCTAGCTGTGTGATCTGAATTATTCTGTACCTCACTTTCTCCATCAGTAAAATTTCAATAGTAACAATTCATACTTCATGGCAATCTTGTGAAGACTAAATGTTATTTTACAGATATCACTAACTTCAATGCTTAGCATGTGGTAATGACTATAGGACAGGAAACTAAGCTATTAATATCAATAGGATGAATCAAAATCCTCAATAGAATTATTTAATTTTATTTATCCTCAAAATTTTGCACCTATACAGACTTTAGTAGCCATAAATGTTTCTACAATTAATCTGATTTTAAAAGCCAACAGCAACAGCAAAAACAAAAACACAGGAGTAAACATTAATGATCCTAAAATCAGAAAACTTTGAATATTATTCCTGCCTGTATATGACTTTCAGTAAGTCATTTAACATACCTTAGTAAAATAGATCAAAAACATTGATCTTTGTAAATGGGATGCTCTACATATAAAATTATATGATAAATATAAAATGTTATAAAATGAGTTCATCACTATAGAAAATGCAAATACTATTATTAAGGCTATGCAAATATTATTGCCTTGGTGAGAACATGTAGAAATTCATAGTTCACATAATGAGATCACTCATTTAAAATATTATTTCTACTGTCGTTTAAAAATCGTGTGTCTTGCAGTCGAAGATAGTGAATGGAGTCTATTTTTATTCTATTCCTCCCAAATTCAATTGAAATGAAAATGAAATATTTATAAAGAAATAGATTCATAGCAATCTGAGAATGGGACAAAGGCCATCAGCAACCTGGAGATTTTGAAAAATTTCGGGAAGACAGAGAACAGATGGGACCGTAATGACAGCATCAAGCTGAGGCAGCAACGTGGAGCAAACATGGAGAACGGCTGCATTGCACATGAAGGCTCCTTCTCATTCTATTAGTCTATGGAGAGATTCAAACCCTGGATAAGAAGGCACTCAAGGGTGGAGTGAAAAATGGAGATATAATCATGGTAATTAATCAAAGAATTAACAACAGAAACTGCCTAAGTCTCTGCTCTCCCCAACACATACATGCATGCAGCTCAGTCATTTTTGCTCAAGTTAAACTGGAAAAATAGTCTCAAAAGCAAGTTTCTCAAATTATGGTCTGTTAACCACCTGCATCACAGTTGTATGATGGACTTATTAAAATTCAGATAACTGATTCCACTCCAGATCTACTTAATTGAAATTCTGAAGCAGGACATGAGAATGTTTTGAAATAAATTTCTCAAGCGATTTTTCTTTTCTCACTATATTCTGAGAAACATCACACTGAAGAAATTGAACCACCTGACAGAAGGGCCAGATTTCCTTAATATGTGTTAAAAGCCTATAGATTTCTTATTTTGACCAAAATGTTAACCTGTCATCTGCAAAAAATTTTAACAAGTTTTTCAGATGTTGGATATCAGGTAAGTGACCCAGTGGAGCCCAGTAATCTTTCTGAGAAGAGAAGATAGACATAAGAGTCTGGTTTGGTCACCTCCCTGCTCTGCCATTGTTAAACCGAGGCAATTGTATGATTCACCCCATTAATCTCTCTCAGTGATCCTGTACTACCTGATGTCCAGTGTCTGAAAAACTTATCAATTTTTTTTTCAGATGATAGGTTAACATTTTTTTCAGGTGCTATCCATCATTTTGGCAAATAATCACCTGAAAAAAATGATCAACATCATTAATCAAAACAAAATGCAAATTAAAACCATAATAACGTACTACTGCACAGTCAGAGAATGGCTACTGTTGAGGTTTACAAAGTCTTGGTGAAGATGTCAGGCAAGAGGTTCTCGTATATAGCTGGTGATAATGTGAAACGTACAACCACTTGGGAAAGTAGCTTGGCTATTTAATTCAAATTAAATAAATTTAAATAAATGCCCACTCCTATGACTTTACTTCAAAGAAAAGAAAACCTTAAGTAACCAAATGTTTGTCAGTGAGAAAGTGGAAATAAAGAAATTGTGAGACATCCATGCGATGGAATACTACTCAACAGAAAAGAAATGGGTTATGCAACAAAATGGATAAAACTCACAATAATTATGTTGAGTAAAAGAAGGAAAACAAAAAGAGTACAAACTATACGATTACATTTACATAAAATTTTAGAAAAGAAAAACTAATCCACAGTGTCAGGAAGCCTATAAATGATTGCCTGGGGCTGGGGTGGGGCAGGAGAGAATTACAGAGGGGCATGTAAAAACTACTGAGGTTGGTTGGTATGCTTGTTACCTTGATTGTGGTAATAGTTTTCATGATGTATTAATATGTCAAAAGTTATCAAGTTTTGACTTGTATATGTGTAGTTTTGTATTTCCCCCTAGATTTTCTCATTAGGGACATTGCATCCATCCCTGAACAGCTGAGAATATTGGTTGCTGAAAGGTCACTTCTGTGTTCTTCTCAGGGAATTGCTGTCAGAGGCAGAGAAATGTATCACTCAAAACTATCCCCTGGGAGATGGCGACATAGGGATACTAATACAGAAATAGAATGTCTCACCCATCTTGCTTCAACTTGAAACTACTCTGGAGGTCCATCCAAGTGCCACAGCTCCCCATAGGATCAACTAAGGACCCATTTGGAACCACACCAAGGGGCAGCTTTCCTCTGGGCCCAATCCTTGCTACTTCACTTTCTTATAGTCCCCTGCTGAGACTACTTCCCAGTACACCTTCTGCATGAAACGCCACACCTCAGAGTCTCTTACCATGGAAGCCAAGCCAAAATATTTAGTCCCAGGTTTGGTGTAGGAGACAGATTAAATGGAATTTCAGTGCTGGGTCTTGTATCAGCTGACTGGCAATTGTTGGTGGAAAATAGAATATGGGTACCCTGGGCATATTATCAGGGATAATAGCTGGGATGAACTGGCTGATGCTCAGTATTGCTGGTGCTTGAGAGGCATGATGGAAAAGATAATCGTAAGGATTATGGAATCAGGAAGCAGTTGTTGAGTACATTTGGTTAATGGATTTATTGAACAATGTGATGATGATTCACTGCTGATCCAAGGCCATATATAAAAGCCACAGAGTCTCTTTTTTTCAGTGCTTAAGGAAGACCTCCTGCATCCTGAGCAGACACTGATAGAAAGAGCAGGCTTTATCATAGAGTAGCAGAGATTCAGGGAAGGTTCAGTACTCAGCACTGTCAGGCCTTCTGTGCTAAAATGACATCTAATAGGGTGGAGTGGGCCCTCTGACTTTGGATGGGGATCCCTGTGTTTGTGTAGATCTCTTTGAACCCATTAGGCTTCACAGGTGACCCATTAGACCCTCGTTAGAGGATCATGGCCTCACTTGCTTTAAGATGATATGATACCTCAAATGTGTCTAGCATCTGTCAAGACTGTGCATTCCCTCTATGAATCAACTTTATAGCAACAGAGATGCCAGCAAAGAGTAACGGAAATATGGAATGGGTAATGAGAGAAGACGATCAACATTTATGACCTTAAGATTAACTGCAGCAGTAGAGGCTGTACTTATGCCACTAAAGCTTCTCTTGTAAGTTCCCCAGCGTTAGAGGAGGTCATGGAGCAAGCATGACTACTGGTCGAACTGAGAGATGGACCCAGGCCATCCAAAGCCCTCACCCCACCCCACCCCTGTTCTTGGAATGTGTTCTCTGCTTGCCTTCCCTGCACTAGAAGCTGCCCCAAGGACATGGCCTTGAGGCAGTAAATTGTTATTAAGACCATTTGGATGGGATACGTGACTGCATCTAGTTCACGCCTCTACATAAACTATTAAAATTCTGGCAAAGATTTACTCATTTTGCAGCCACCCTAGGCAAGCCTCTTGTTTAAGTCCCTTTCTTATTAAACCTTCCACCTACCATTCTGGAGTAGTCTGCCTCTTTCTTTGATCTCTCCTTGCCCTCAGTGTATAGCAGTTGGTTTCAGATTACACCTGGAACCAACACCCAGGATACCAGACTCAGAATCCTTCAGAAGGTGTTCTCCAATGTAAGAAACTTGCTATAAAAAGCAAGTAAGGTGGAGAGACACAAATGATTGGCCTATTGGATACTGTGGTGTCATAAACAGATCCTCTCTTAGCACTGACACATCCATCTCCCAAATGCTAAAAATATCTGGGGCTCATGGCTCAGTGCTGAACCTTCACTAGAGATTTCTCAAGGAACTGCCTTATCCAAGGTAACATCCCCATTCTAGGGGCAGTCAGTGGTAATGACTACTTCAGATATACAAGTTCCTCTTCCTTTGCCTTAAGTTGGGACACCTCTTAAGGACCATCGAAGCTCTACAGCTCCCTGTAGGATCAGCTGATGTGCCATTTGCCACTTGCTGTGAATTCGCTTCTATCTCTGCTTCGTGCAACCATGCTCACTTTCTTCCTGCTTATCTCCCAGGAGCATTCCCTGTGGGCTGTCTGCATGTGCCTTCCCATCGCAAAGTCTTTTTCCAAGGAATCCAGTTCAAGGCCTGGCCATGTGACAGTTAAGCTGTCCTCTTCCACATACAGAGTTCACCATCAGCTTTCCAATTCAGGAGGTCTACTGGGGAAACAAGAAACAGGCTTATGTAACAGAAACAGAACAGGCCCAAGCCACCTATATACAGCAACCAAGGACTTCATTCATGAGCGTGATTGATACTCAAAGATTACCAGACTTTTAAAGGAGAGAAACAGCACAAAAAGTAAGACCAATGAATAAACAGGGTAATTATTCCTTGAGGAAAGAGAGCTAATTGGTCAAGAGAAGAGGAGCTAAAGAATCTAATTGGTATTCTTGTAATCTGTGTTTTAATCAGCCTTTCCCTTGATTACCACTGAGACAAAGCAACTTTTATAGTCTTATAGGCCATTTGTGTGTTCTCTTCTGTGAATCTTTTGTATATATTGTTCGGTAATGTGTTGGCTGTGCTACATATATTTAATTACCCCAGAGAGAAAGATGTCTTGTTTTTTTTTTCTTGTTTAACTTTAGAGCTCACTCGATTTCTCTCTCTCTTTCTCTCTCTCTCTCTCTCTCTCTCTCTCTCTCTCTCTCTCTCTCTCTCTCTCTCTCTGTATCTTGAACCAGTCCCTGACCCCAGGACAATATTCTTTTTTTAAGAACTGTATTTTTCACGTTATCACGATGTATGAATAACTTTTGACTAGTTTTAATGGGAAGAGAGGCTTTCTTATTAGAGTCTCAGCTAAAAACAGCTTCCCAGTGGACAGAAACAATAATTCCAGTCTCTCTCTATGAATCTATTGAATGTCCTCCCCCGACTGTTCTAGCTGAGGTTCCCTGTACATTACCGTTTCATAATGAATATCGGTGCATGTGCTACACATGCCCTAAGATGTTCTTCACTAGAAACACTTGAGTCCATCAGTGGTGTTTAATGGGGGAAAGGGGGAGTGGGGAGGGGAGGGGCATTTGTATAGAGTATTCAGGCTCTGGATTGTTAGACAATTTATTAATAGTCATTTGGGTACAAAGAATGTGCAAAATATTGGTGACTATCAAATATTTTATCTCCGATCCCATACTCAGTAAAAGAGAAACATTTCATATCTCTAGCAAGGATGGTCCCCTACAACTCACTAATCATTCTTCATTCAGTACCACTGGAGAGGCTATTTACATAATGTGACAATTAAGAGATCAGTTTCTGTAGCATGTCAGCCTGCGTTTGAATCCTAGCTGTGTCCTTCTAGGCAAATTGCTTAACTCCTAAGAGCCTCAGCTCCTTCGTCTGTGAAAGGGGATAGATAACAGTAATGCCTGTTTCACAGGGTAGGTGTTTGATTAAATTTGTGAAAATAGTGCCCAGGACACCGTAATTACTCTGTGAGGGAATCTTGTTATCATCTTTAAGATTGCTACCAGATTGAGATAAATACATGGATATTCAAATAATTTTAAAAGCTGTTTAGAAAAATGTTTAATTTCAGTGTACATTAAAGGGAGGTGATATAAAATAGTAGTGATAAAGTTCATAGAAACTTCATTTAGTTTTATTTATCTCGTGAGTATAGACAAATCATGCCTAACACACTGAAAAATAGCCTTAAATCTGTATACTTGTAAATTGCAGCATTCCAATTATTTTAAAGACATTTAAGTAATATATTTTCTAAGAGTCTCTCAGATGGATGTAATATTAAACTGGTTAAGACATTCTTTATTGTCTAAGGTTTTTTTTTTTTTACTATGGATTAATGTACAGAGCTAAATAATGGTGTCTTTATGTTTATAGTCTGTGATTTAAGCAAGTTCTAAATATGACTCAAAGCTTCTGTTAAATCGAATTTAAAACCAGGCCTAGACTTAGATATATTTTTAAAGATACCACTTTACCCAGGGAAATATATTCTTCTAAATTCTTTGTTTCACTTGTTAGAATTATTTTAAGGGCTACTTTGTATATGATATATACTATATGTCTATTATTATGTTTGGTCTGTAAATCTTTTATGGTTTCATTTATATAGGAGAAAGCAGTTGAAACTAGTGGTTTTTCTTTTAATTTCAGATAGAAACATCAACCTTTGGGGACAGCTCTTTGATTTGAGGCCAGCCTCTTGTTTGCAGCACTTAATGTCAGTCAAAGCTCTGATTTCCTTTTGTTTGTGGTTTGTCTGAATCTTTTGTTTAGAGTTTTTGGTTTTCTGACTACAGTGTTGGTTTCTTTGTTGCTCTTCTGCTTTCTAAAATATGCCTTTTATTTGTATTATATTTCACTCTATTTTCTTTAGCTCCTCATATAATTTCAGAATTCTAAAAATGGCTATTTGGGACATTCATGTCCACTCCTTTTTTGCATGTTTTGTTGAAGCAAAATTTAAGGGTGGTAAACCAGCTGTTCCAGACATCCTCATTCATAAACATTTGGAAATAATTAGAGGGAAAACAATCTTTGAAATGAATCTACTATTATTTCCCAGTTTCTGTCTTCTTTCAACTTTTCAATAAGCCCTTCCCTCAGAAAAACCCTTTGAAACAAACTTCCTGAGCCTGTGCTCATTGAGCTATTCCCCATGATGCCTGCTCCAAAGGCCACCTTGGCCACACTTCCCTTCCATACTCATTATTCTCCCATGAATCTTATTTCTGACTCACCATTGGCTGGTTAATGAAGATGAGAAAAAAAGGTGGTTGACTTTCAGGGGAAAGAAGAGGTAAGAGATGAAAGAAATTTCTGAGCACAAGTCAGAAATTTCTTGATTATATAGGTATTTACACTGGGGAGAAAGGTTTAAGAAAAAAGGTAGCATTATTAACATAGGCTTAATCTCATTGGTAAAGCCTTGAATGAGAGTACAAACTGAAGAATCTTTGCTGTAATAACAGACTGAGACTTAAGGGCTAATGAAACAGCGGGCATAGGACAAAGGGGGATGACAGTATTTGTTTTATTGGACAATTTTGTATTATGTAGTTTTTATATAGGGGGATAATAGTATTTCTGCCTGCAACCCACTTCATTGTCCTTTCTTCTCTCCTTTCATACAGAAAGAATTATAGTCTTTGACACATGATTTACCAATATTGCCTGTGCTGCATATTCTGTTGTTTAGGGTCCCAGTGCATTGAGAGGTCAGTGCAGAGGATGGTTATAATTCCTTATTTATCATATCTACTTAGCATGTCAGCTGAGGTAGCCTGGCTTTGAGGTAGATTGGCTAATGGGCCCTATCCTTCCTCCTACCTTGAATTCCTTATTACATGTGGCCAACCAGAGGCTGTTAATAATATCCCAAGAATTATATATGGGTTTTAGGGGGAAGCAAAGGCCCTACTTAAAATTCTGGTTCAAAGTGCATACCAAAATTGTAGCTCCTAACATTATTCCGGATAATTATATATTTGTACTTTGATTTCTCTTTATGTTACTTTGGTATACATCCTTTATAAAGCCCATTAGGATGATAGTTAATAAGCAAGCCCCAAATTGAGTGTTCCTGTGTTTATAGCTTTCTTAGATAATACTTAAAAAAAAAATTAGCCTTTATTTCTAAGACTTTATGCAAGTCATTACATTTGAAAATATTCCTTTATAATTGTATCAAAAAGCTTTGGTTCATACATGCCAAAATTGTTTTCTTTTTCTTTTATGTTTCTGTGATGCTTAAATATATGCTTAGTTGGAGACTTCATTATTCCTTGAATCCAGAAATGTTCCATGGCATCTTTGCAGGGAGTAAAAGCAACTCTGTCATATGCATGTATTTAGTTCCAACCAGAGAGGGAAAGAACATTTTCAGTTGATTAAAATTATACTCTTTGCCTTTCAGAAAATCTGCGGGAGTAATTATGAGAAGATAGCCTAATTATATAAGCCACTAAATGCATTTTCAACATGAATTAGCAGGAAGTCATTATTTATTTCTTTTAAATATTGTGATGCATGTATCAAGCAAACATATACAAAAAGTGTTTATAAAATATAGCAGGGCAGTAGGGTAAAGAAGCAGTATGTAGAGGTTAAAGGTACTGGTGATGCTTTAATTCTCAGTCTGCTTGGTTTTGTTATCTAAATATGTTATGGACTCTGGGCTATAAGGAATGATATTATTGGTCCCTTCTAATATAATCCCAAAATAGTTCATTCAACAGTTATCACTGCGAAAGAAAGAAGAGGGGAAAATAGAGTGATAGTGACTGAATGGGTTCAGAACAGGATTCCCCAAGATGTGCTAATTTCACACATGGATTATTTTGAGTTGAAAGTGATTGAGACTCTGTGGGCTCAAGAGAAACTTTTACCTCACCCTTAAAAAATTTCAATTAAGGGCCTTTCCCATAAGAAGGGTTCTTACCAGAAATTGCTCTTTCTGACCTATCTACATGGCAGGCTGAATATCTCATTTTTGAACATCTCCTCTTCTTATCACCCTGTGAGTCACCCTCCTCCCCTGTGAAGCTTCAGGTACCACATGTTATTCCTTAGCTCAAGATGTCGCATATACCTCATTTCACCTTTCTGTCTCGGAACCTCTCATGCATGTGGTCTCTGATGCTCTCATACACACTTTGTAATTAAATTTGGTTATTTTCTCTTGTTACTCTATCTCATGTTGATTTAATTATCAGACTAGCTGAAAGAACGTGGAAGGGTAAAGGAAAATTTGTTCCTCTCCCTCAGTTGGCGTAGTCAGCAAGATACCTCACTGGATGGACACTGCTCACCCTGAAGCTGCTCTGATAGAAAGATCCTGGGACCTCTAACATGAGCCAGCAAAAGGTAAGAATTCTTGCCAAGTCAGACTCCAGATCTCCACCTGCAGAGTTCAATGGAAGCAGAGTGGTACGTCATTTTGTTTTGTTTTGTTTTGTTCTTTTCCAAATTTAGATTAACAGGAGAAAATATTTGTGGAACTACTAATTCCTTGGACTTAGTGGCTCTTGATTATTTGGTATGAGAACTCATGGGTTTTGTTAATTCTTTTCTTCCCAATAGTCAAAACTTTAATAATTATTAATCAATAGGTTATAACATCTTCAGGAAGCCCTTGAGGCACTCAATTAGATGCTGTCAAGATTCTGACAATCATGCTCATATTTAAAGTGTTTTAGTTATTTTTATTAGAACTTTGCTTGGACAAAGGGTAGTAAGTCTGCAAAAGTCTAAGTTACCTTTTGACCACTCACAGGTATAGGATTGCATGAATGATATAGAGAAGCTGAAAATATAAACTGACAGAGATTACTTACTCTTTTGACAGACTCTGACCCATGGAAAGAATTTAGTAGTTTCACAAAGGGTCTTGGGGAATTTCTAATATTGCCAGATGGTGGAGAACTGGGTGCTTTGATAGAATTATTGAGCTGCTGATGGCTTGCCTATTTGATCGTGATGCCTTTTCTGTGGCTTTGTGTAGTTATCTTCTGCTAATGCTATTTATTCATTGACCTACATTAATAAATATATGTATATTTTCTTGGTACTGTTGACATTTTTTATTTTGTTGATCAAATCATCTTTGGTCTTATAACATCTGCTCAGATGGTAGAAGAAAAATGACCAATGAGTATAAATGGAAGAGAAAGAAAGAGAAAAATAATGTAAAACAGAAATTATTGGTGGAATTTTGAGGGGGGGAACACAAAATGTTGAGAATATAAATGAATGAATAAATAACCAAAGAGAAGATAAAGATGTTTGCGTTGTACGGCAGATACTTTAAGAGCAAATATATTTGGAAAGAAAAAATATTTAGACAATTACCAACATTGGTTCAACAAAACATTGCTCTTATTGTCAAAACAAAATTTATACCTACTCACTCACATACAATATTTTGTCTAAGAAATATATTCCCAAATAAAAGAACTATTTATTGATCTTATTTTCCCCATGTCACCCATATTATATAGGGGGAAGTAATCACATGGTAGATTTACTTGGGGCAGTCAATCATCTGGTGTTTTCTAGCCTTTGCCTTGCAAGAAAAATGATAGCATTGCAAGAAAAAGAACACGTCAGAGATGTGGCATACAGGGAGTGAGTCGGATAACATTGCTTAGTCTCATTTCCTTTTAAACAAGTCTATTTTATGTATGAATGCAGTGTGAAATTACTTCTATCGGTTAACATGAGGAAGAGAGGTATTCATTATCAGAACACTATTGCTGTTATTAAAATTCACATAAAAGGAATTATAAAAATCAATTGATCTTTCATAACCAGAGGATTTTTGATCTTTTAGAATTATATGTTTCTTATTGAATCTAGTCCTAAATAATTTTAAATAATTAGATATTTACATGGGTGAGGTCCTTGATAATTATCAATGGCATTAGTTACTTTTGTCAAAATGAGTGGAAATGAAATGCAATTTGGTTTTTAGGAAAGGGCACATGAGAGTATTATGGCAATACTGTGTATGCTGTAATACAGACCTAGAATTCTTAGAATTTGGGGGAGAGTTACTTTCTAAGTCTCCCAAATTTTGAGGTATAAAAATATTGAGAGATGAGGGGAGATGTCATGATGGAATCATGGACATCCAAGAGTAGGGAAGGTTTTGCTGTTATAAAGACCCCTTGTTGAAAGAAATAAAGAGATCTATAATAACTGTACTTTCTGACAGAAACTGGCTAAATCAGAGGGGAATAAAATTGGATGCAGAGAAATAATAATGCAATATCACACTATGACTATACTCCGATATTATGAGTAGAATCCTACATAGACAGTTACTGAAATGGGGAAGACTGGTGTAAGTTGGTGGTAGGAAGATAAAGAGTCAATTTTGGATATGTTCAGTTCTTGAGATGTATGTTATACAGGGAAGTGGTAATGTCAACAAGATAAGAACCTCGATTCAGGGGAGAGAGGATGGAATATATGAATCATTAGAAATAGGGGAAATTTAAGAAATCTGAGATAGAGCGAAGTGAGTAAGACACCCACCTGCAATGCAGAATTTAAGACAATGGCACCAAAACCTTAGTACATGAGAGAAATAGGATTTTAACTCAATATTTAAAAATAAAATAATGTAAACATCCACGATGAAAAAATATCGAAATTTGAAATGTTGCAATGAGACTAGTTGTGATTACTTAGAGAATGAGTTTAGACAGAGAAGTGAATGGACCCATAGAGTAAACTCTGGGGCATCTAAATGTTTTATCATTGGCAAGATGAGGAGGAACCAAAAAATGAGGCTGGTAAGGAATGGTCACGGAACCAAGCGGCATGTTTCTGAATATCAGGAAGAGGCCCAGAAAGAAGGTAGTGTTTAACTTTGTCATCAGGTACAGACGGGTTGAGTGGATAATGCCTGAGAAATGTGCTTTAGATTATAAATAAAAGGAGAGAGATCATCAATGACCTTCCAAGAATGGTGTCATTGAGTATTGGGGAACAAAAGTATGATGAAGTGAATGAAAGAGAACACAAGAAGAGATTTGGATAACACTTTGGGGAAGGTTTTTTTTTGTTTTGTTTTTAGGTTGTACAATGTGATTTTTTAAAAAGGTGTACAATATGGTAATTTAATATATGTATACATTGCAAATGATTATCACAATCAAGTTAGCACATCCATCACCTCATACTATTGTGTGTGTGTGTGTGTGTGTGGTAAGAACATTTAAGGTCTACTCTCGTGGTAAATTTCAAGTGTACAATAGTAGTATTAACTGAAATGACCATGCTGTACATTATATTTCCAGAACACTTTTCATCTTGAAACTGAAAATTTGTACCCTTTGACCAACGTCTCCCTATTTCCCCCACCCTCCAGCCTGGAAACTATTGTTCTGCTCTCTGGTTCCATGGTTTGATGTTTTTAAGTTCTAAGTATAAGTTTTGCTATAAGAGATAGCAGGAAAGAAATTAGAACTGAAAGGACATTTGAGATTGAGGAAGAGTTTTTTTTTTTTTTTTCTCCAAGGATAGGAGATAATGTATTTGTGAAATTATAGGACTGTTATATGAAAAATGGAAAATTGGTGAGTTAGGGATATAGAATATAACAGGAAGTTAAACTAGAGTAGGTGACAGGGGTTGGAGACCTACTGTACAGTGGAAGACCTGCTTTATAGAGGATGATGGACAGATCATTTATCGTAACAACAGGGAAGAAAAAGTAAGTAGGCAAACCCTCAATTCTAACCAGCGTTCTTTGTGTATATCTAATTTCCAAGTTGAATATTTTAAGTCAACTTCTTTTTTTTTTTATAATGCTCCATCTACCTCTTTTTCCTACTCCATTTGACACAGTATATAACTTCATTCTTTATTAAAAAATAAAAAGTAGAATCCATTGAATGAGAACTCTTTTTAACTTTCTACCTTTTACCAAACTTACCTGTAATAACATTGATCCTTCTTTCACTGCTGAGAGTCTCACTGGAAGATTTGTTTTTCCTTCCATAGCATAGGGAGCATTTCAACTGACGCTATAAATTTTGTCTTCTTTCATCAATGCACACACCTTGCCCAATCCATTATGTAATTTATTTGTTCTTTAATTCTCCCCTTCTCAAGACCCTCCTTTGCTTGCATCATCCCCATCTAGAGGAAAATAGAAACCTCTTTAATATTATATTATTTGTTTAATCCTTATAAATTATTGCACTCTTTTATAGCTATAGTTTCTCCAAAAAAATCTATGCTCATTATTTCACTTTTGCATTCATATTTTTAATCATCACCAGAGTAATTGCCATAATTATCAGTAGTACAATTAGAACTACTTTGAACATGCAAAAAAGGTACGAATAAATCAAATTAAGTTAACCTATAAAATAATCATCAAATCTAAGAAATTAAACAACGAACTAAATAAAAATCACCTATGTGCCCCTCTTCACCTGCTTTTTCTCTACCACACCTAGAGAAAACAGGCAACTCTTTTGAATTTATTGTTACTCTATCTCATACATACATATATTTTGTATTTTGTCTTTTTTGGTCAGGAGCACTTTACATGTATTGAGGGCCTGTCCCCAAGGAGCTCATAGCAGGGGGGCTGAGATCCCACATGTGCTGAGGGCAGGGGAAAAATAGGGGTGAAAGCAAAAAAGGAAGGCAATGCAGAGACACCAGGCCCAAGCAGAAAGGGGGCAAATCAGGCACAGGCGGTGGTCCTGGGGGTCCAGTGGGGGAGGAATGACATCCTGCAAGCCTCGCCTAGACTTGCTCTGCTGCAGCAGAAATGAGCACCACTCGGTGTTGGAGCTCAAGCTCCCTCTTGCTTGAATATGATGGAGATCCTCGCCCCCTGCAAGAAAGCATGTATCCCCCACCCCAAGGTTCTGCCCTCACCCCTCCGCCTGGTCACTCAGTCAATAAAGAGTGTCTGTATCACACCATAACCATTTAGAGATTTCCTGTGCCTGCAAACAGAGAAATTAGACAGTACTTGCCTATTACAGGAGCAGGAGTTGAGAGCGTAGTTATGTGCTATAAGAAGGCCTCTGTCATTTGCCTACTAATGACACTGGAATTAGTCAACATGAACATTTAGGGGTCAGGAGAATGTGCATGAGACTGGATTCTGAGCGTACTGGATCAAGAAGCACAAAACATAAATTTTGATGAAGGGAAATTTAATAATGTGGGAGTATTTTCCAAGACTATAGGATTTACCGCTCCTGCAAAAGCCCTTGGAAATGTAGCCTCAACTACTAAGATGCTTTCAAACAACATGCAGAAGTGTTTGCGGTGAATAGTGAAGTGACAATGCAGACTCACACTGGCAGAGAATAGCAACATGTGATTCAATTAACCTATATTCTGATGTGTGCATCAAAAAATTAATTTTGTAGTATGTCATTTAATACTTTGTCGTCCCTAACATAGTTAACAGGAGAGAGACTCAGAGGTCAGCAAGCATAGGACAAAGTGTTCTATCACTCGGTTATGAAGAAATGTGAATCCAAATCACAGGAAACACAAGTTTGCTCCCATCGGACTCATGACCATTAAAAATCAGTAGCAATACCAGACTCTGGCAGAGATGAGGAGCAGCAGTATTTCTCATATGATACCGGTTTAGAGAGCAAATACACAATACTTAGTAGACGTGATGGGGCACATACCTCAGCAAAGTGAATCTTAAGCGTGTATACCATAGTGGACATTATCAGACTGTTTTAATATTAGGACCTTTTTACAATCTTATGAGCATCAACCTGAGTGTTCCCATCCCTTATCTTACATTCTTTCCCAGACAGAGCGCTGCCCTTGCCATGTAAACCCACCGTGTCTGGGATTGTCATTCTGTGCCCAAAGAAGGCCTGCTAACTTTCACCCTTCGTTTTGCCCACTCTGTCTTTAGTTACCCTTTTTCCTCAAAAGCATCACTTGCACTTAGCAATAGCTGTCCAATTCCATTCCTTTATAGTCACAATTTACTCTGTATTTGTTACTTGCCAGATACATTGTACCTGCTAATGCTGTACTTTGAACTAGAATACCAATCATGTTCACTGCCCGTGAAACTTTTAACACATGCATTGCTACCTTCTGCCAGGGGCTATGTGTGTTCTAGTTAGTACTAGCGACGGAGTGTTTACTGCCTTCGTTGACAAATGATCCAAAACCAAATGCCATATTTACCATTTACTTTCTCAAATAACTTTTGGGACCAACCACCACAAGATAGTTTCTCTGGGAACTGCACAGAAAATTTATTAGGGGATGCTTTTAAGATCATCCCTTGAAGAAGGGAAGGAACTAAGAGGGAGTAGAGGAAGTTCAGTTCCAATATAGTTCCAATGAAGACTGCAGATGTCCCTTGCTTGTTGGAAAAGCCCTTCGGAATTGAGTGAGGAGCTGGGTGTTTATATCAACGTCTGTCAGCCATTGGATGCAGGATGGAGGGGCATAATTTTAGATTTGACATCTTTCTTCAGCTGAGGCCATTCTCAAAGCAGTGGGAGTTGAGGGCTGTCTGTCCTCAGTGCTCCTGGCAGTTAGGTCAATGTGTCTTTGATTCCAGAAAGAGGATCTGATTGGCACATCACAGCATCCGCACACATAGCCTTTAGCTTTTTCTGTCCGGCTAAGTCAGTAACCACTTTTCTATTCATCCAACTCTTTTATTTTCTTAAAGTTTTGTTTATACTTATCTCTTCTAACATTCTTGTGTGTGTGTGTGTGGGGGGGGTTATTTCTAAAAAACAAGCAGACAAAAAACTCTTAAATGTAATTTAGAGAGGCACGAGTAGTGAACCGAAGTTAACAAACGCATTCCATCGATTTTATTAACTCGGAATCTGAAGCAGCATCCTGACCAGGGCAGTGTGAAACACCCTGTTCTTATTTCTAACACGTGTTGTCCCGGCTTTTAACTTACTCAGTGCAGTTCTAGGTACCTGTCTAGGAAACAGCATCACCTTGGCCACGCAACTGGGGCAGGACCGCACTGGGCAGAATCCTAGTATTTCTAGTTTCTAGTTTCTAGGTTTCCTGCCATAGAGAATTGTTATAGTGACAAGAGAAGTGTCACTCTGAAACACGGGGAATGAGGCAGGCCATGACATAATATCCTAGAAGCCGCACACACACACACAACATGCGCACACACACTTTTTAGGTAGAGGAATGGATTCTGAGCGATACACACAGAACAGTTTTGCTACTTAATTGCATTCTGACTATGCAGCTATTCTGGTAGCCTGGGGAAATATTTATTATATCCATATTCAATATAAAAATGAGAAAGCCCAAAGAAGCACCACAATAATATTTTAGAAAGCAGGTCCTTACCATTTCTAATTTGCCTCTAAAGTAATACAGTTAGTATGAACTATGTAATTTAGAGCTTGGACTGAAGCCTATTATGAGAAAATCCCACTTAGGTTTAGGCTGCAGTCTATCATTTTGTCAAAAGGGCAGCTCTTATACTGTGGTCTTCTGTTGCTGTGGACCTTCATTTCAGGTGAGGGCTCTTATCCATTCCTATTTTAGTCCAGTGCAATTCTCAGTTGTGCTGACAAACGGTGGGGATGATTCTCCCAGGATCTTTTGTCAAATGACCATTTAGAAATGAAAGAACACCCTGTTACCTCCACATAGTTGGAGTTTATGGCAGAATGAAGCTACTTGATTTCCTCTCTGAAGGGAAAGAACAAATAATAATGAAAATTGCCATTCAAAAATTAAGTATTACTTATAACAGAGATAATTTATAACAGAGATAACTCTAGTAGTAAATTGGCTATTTCACTGATAAGGATTTTCGAGTGAATAAATTGAAACCAATGGAGGTTAAGTTATGCGCCCAAAGCCACACAATAATGACAGAGCTGGGGGTAGAGTCCCAGGATCAGGGTCCCTAGATTTGGTTTCTTTTTAATAGTACTTAAGAGATTAGTGCCTGATTGTTTGTTATGTTCAATTGGATAATTGATCACATTCTTGTCGGTTCTTACATCACTCTTTTGGGACTTCTATGGATATTTCTTGTTCATTATTTTCTGTTCTTTACCCCTATAACCCCTGTTAGTAATGAAACATGTGACTGCTATCTTTTCTGTAAGGTCACAATGCCAGTTCAGGTCTCCCTATTACATGAGCTCATAGTTCACTATGATGTATACAACTTTTAGAACCCTTTTCTTTCATTCAACAGCATATATCTCAATACGAATTATGTTTTATAGTGCAATCAATATTAATTATCAGGTGAATTTCTTTATGTTGAAACTGCAAACTCTGTGAAGGCAGGTTCGTATTTGTTTATAAAACTGCCGTATTATAGGGTCTGACAGCTAATTCTATCTCCCCCAATTTTTTGAGAGTATTTTCAATGAACAGGAGATGATAGACTCTAAGAAACATAATATTGATTAAATTAATGTCATAGCAGGTTTTGCGAACTGCTCAGATTCTGTGGTTTTGGGTCAGAATAGGCAAGAAAAGGAAGGAACAGAGTCTGTGTGGTTTTGGAAGCCTATCACGTCCCTAAACCATATCCAAATCGATCATAATTACAACAGGAGTTTTGAGTGTGATCTGCGTCAGGAATTGTGTTGTTATTTTGCATGTTTTGATTAATCTAATTCAACAATGGCCCGTTGAGTTTGATCTTTTTACTCACATCTTACTAATGACATGATTTCCTTGCGTCCACACCATAAAGAGTCTAGATTTGGATTCCGATCATGGGCTATCCGGTACCAAAGTCCCAGTGAGTCAACATCTCAATACACATTTTGAAACAACTTCTTAAAGTAATATTTATGTAAAAATGATAAAAATACTTGTGATAATCAGTAAATTTAGTAATAGAAATGATATTCTGCTCGTATGTGTAAACCGAATATTTTCCTTCTCTACGTTTTATTTCTCTTCACTCCTACTTCTTTCAGCAACCCAGAGACTGTGGAATATAAGACTCAATATAGAAAAACTGAGGTTAGGATATGTTTACTTGCAAGTTTCTTCATCTTGACCTTATTATAAATTATTCTCTATAGAAGCTTGTCCTCAAAGGAGCCTGAGGATTTAGGAACTTATTTTTCAGTATTTCTACTAAAAATGTTTATCGTACAACTAAATAAAAGGGTGAACTTTTTACTTTGGCAATGGCTTTATTGCCACTCAAAGGAAATACATTTAGAGAGAAACACATTGCATTTGTACGGATCACAGACACTTTACGTGTTTAGTTTGAGTCCCTTTCAGAAAAAGATGAAAAATGAAATGAACAATAGAAATAGCTATGAGAATATATGTACTCCTCCATTAAAATTTTGGACTCCATGTTTGTATGTATATATGTAATTAAAATGACTCAACCTTTTTTTCAGTCATTCACTCAATAAATATTTATTTTCCACTATGGAGTAGACAAGTCTAAGGTAACGGGTATATGATGGTGAGACACGCACAGAGTCCCTGCCCTCATGAAACGTCCATTCAATTAGGAGAGGTAAACATGTATGCATAAATACATATATGTTGTGATTAGAGCCATGGGAAAAATGAAATGTTTGATGATGAAGAATTCTAGAGAGAATTCACTTGATTTAGGGTGGGAAGAGAATGCAGTTTCAGTGGAGGTAAAACCTGGAGGTGACAGATTAGATCTGAAGAAAATAGCATCTGGGACTGACCAAAAAAGTAAGGGCAAATGACCTAGAGTGGGAAGTGTCACATTCTAGGAAGAGGAAGTGTGACTGTCACCTGGCGAGAACAGTACAATGACGATGCTGAGGTTTAGAAGTTGACATAATTTCAATAATGTAATGCCTAGTAGAGCCTGATAAGAATTAGATTTATTCAGTGCATTGTGAAGCTACTGAAGTGTTTTAGGCAAGTGATGGTGTGACCTCACATATCTTACAGGGAACAGAAAATGAAAGTGAAAGGATAGGAAAGCAAATGTTAAGGGGCAGAACTTTCCCGAGGATGTTGATATATGGTGGCAATGAAGAAGGAGAGGAATGGATAAATTTGCCATGAAGGAAAACAATTTTATGAAAACAATGGACTGGATTTATAATTACAGAATTTTAGGCACAGTTGCACCTGATTAAGTCACATTTAGATAGATGTTTCTAGTGCCTTAAAGAAAACATGAATAGTCTATTACCTTTGTTCTCAATATGAAAGACATGACTTAATGACCCCTTGGTTCTTCTAGTGCTATACCTTGTTAATGGTTTAAATAGTTTCTGTGTGTGTGTGTGTGTGTGTGTGTGTGTGTGTGTGTATTCACACTTTCAGCTCTGTGCCCTGAGGCACTTGACACTTGAAAAATTTTTAAAAAGCAATAATTTTAAATATTTATTTTTGGCATAGTTATTTCTACATGAGTAAAAATTAAAATCAATGATATTTAGACAAATAAAATGTTAATACATTCATTATTCAACCTATTTCTGATTACCATATTTAAAAATAAAAAAAAAAACAAGCAAAAGCTAGTAGTTCATGTTTTAGTTGTAGTGGAAGGTACTGAATAAGGCAGTTTGTATTGGTGTGTGGAAATATTTAAGTCTTTCTTTTTCATTTGTTATACTTCAGAATCAAGGGAAATTTTTTGTGTTCAGTTGAATTTTTTTCTTTGGTTTTCACGTTAACCTAGGCAGGGATATTTTAAAATAAAATGTAAGCAATAGATATAATTTTTTTTTCTAAAAACTGTCTTATTTTCATAAATTTTATTTATGCTAAAGATGTTTAGTTGGTATTTCTTGAGGCTCTTCTCATGTGGGATAGGTGTAATCTTCAATTTCTGTGATTCCATTGACATGACAATGTGTGAAATCCAACTAGAGGGTGGATAAAATACATTTGACTTTTGTATATATTTTGACATTTTCCATTTAAAAAAGCTTTGTGTCTTTTACCTAGGCTTCATTTAATGACTATGTGATAAATATGGTGAGAGTGCTTCTGGCTTGTTAAAAAAAAAAAAGAAAACTAAACAGAATATAATACTTTTCAAGTATTTGCTTTAAAACATATTTTAAAATCTGAAATATAAGAATAATTATATCATTCATAATTCACTGAATTGTGTAAATAAATTAATGTATCATATCACAGATCTAGATTAGTAATACAAAAGCAAAAATTTATTGAGCCCTCGTGGTTTTATTGTGCCGTGTTATGATTATCAGGTCATTTTTTTTTTAATCTATCACAAATACAAAATGATTTTGCAGAAAACTTTGTAATTTGTTATATATAACTTTTGAGTTACAATGAATTAAAAAATAATGTTCTATAAATACTTCTCAATGACATCTTGCTATAGATGACTAAACTGGTAAGATATTACATATGATTATGGTATTACATACCATTCATATCCTCAAAACCTTTGCTTTTTCAATTAATGAAATGTGTTAAACATACGGCATGCACATAAGTACACATGTTCACTTTCAATAATAAACTTAGTGGATTCTCCACTTACATTAAGAATTACACCATATTTTTAAATAGAATTTCACAAGTTTAATTAAAAGAACAAAGAACTGACGGATTGCCTAAGAAGGAGAAAGGAAGTTAGAAATACTTGCCTTCATAGATACTAGATGCATTTTAAAGCTATAGTGACTAAGGCAGTATGGTACGGATGCAATAATAAATACATCATGTTCCATTCTAAGTTTAAGAGTTTTTATTTTAAAATACATTTTGAACTTTGTCAAATGTGTTTTGTGTACAATAAGATGATCATATACATAGAAATATATAATTGATATGTTAATACAGTGAATTTCAAATGATGAATTAAATTTGCATTCTTGGAATAAATTGAACTTGGTAATAATTAATTTGAATAAATCACTAGAGTACATCTGCTAATATTCTACATTCTTAACTATTTTGCATTTCTTTTTTTTTAATGTAAATGGATATTATCATTTTTAGCACTCTGTCTGGCTTTGGTATAACTGTTACATTATCTTTGTTTTCTCTTTTAACTTCTCTAAATGAATTCATTTCATTTTTGTCCTGAATGTTGATGTAACTCACCTCTAAAACACTGGTACCCAGAGTTATTTGCCAGGCTCTCTAGGACTTCTTAACATCACTGGGTTTCCTCTTGGTTTGCCTGTATCACTTGCCCACCACACACTCAGCCTTCAGGGACATCCATCATCCATCACAGTAAAGCTTATGAAGGCAGAGAAGCAATAAGAGAACAAGCAAAAGGCTTCTCCCCACAGAATGTAAATATGACGAAATGACAGAAGATGAAAAAGGTGTGGGTGTAAAAGTGAGTATGATCTCTCTGAAGGAAGTCAAGAAGGTGTCACAATTCCAGGAGAGAAAATGGTATTTTCTCAGGAACAAAGGCCATAGCTGCCACTTCTGTAGAGGGAAAGTGACTTCCGGCCCAGGCAAAAAGGCAGAATCCACACTGGCAGTGAAGCCAGTTCATTCTCGCCAAAATCACTTTCTCTCTAATCCCTTTTTATCTTTTTGTTGTTGTTGTCATTACATTTTCTTCTGTTCTATCTTTTTTGTCTCTTATTGTGCTTTTCTGTAGTGACTATACCTACTAGTGTTCCTAGTAATTTCATTTTCATTTCTGAAACATTTTTGTCCTTTCCTTTAATTTTCCTGAGGTCCGTGAGTTCTCTTTGCATTATCCCATTGTTCAGTTATAACTCCAAGTATTTTGACCGTGTTTTCTATTTATTATTTGTTTTCTTATTTTTGCTTTATGATGTTTCTTCATTGATGCAATTGCTCTGTTCAAGTTTTCTTTTCTTTTTTTTTGAGTATACAAATCTATAATACATCATCCTTATATTTCTTTTCAATTTAGGTTGAAATGGTGCATTACAATCTTCTGTTATAATTTGTATGGTGAGTTTTCTTTGGCTCCTAAGAAGCTGTGCTTTATTATTATTATTATTTTGTGGTGTCTTTGATTAAATTATATAGTTTTATTTTGGTGTTACCAATAATTCGAATGAATTGAATTTTCTAGATTACCTGTAAGCAGAAGGATCTATGCATGATAGGAAGGAATTAAAGTACTTACCTTGTTCCTTAGCCCAAAAGATGCCTTTATTTTTGCTGACTCAATGATGAAAAGTTTCTTTAGTTCATGCTGCCTTTGTGATCAGATTTCTTCAGATTCCACAATCCTGTGTTGCTTCTGAAGGGCTTCTACTAGGAGACATTTCTTTCCTTCTCTTTGACTACCTCCTCACAGATATTGCCCTAGAGTCCAAGGTAATCTCTCTTAGAACTGGTGCGGACTTCAATCTGCCCCCTCTGTGCTCTGCGTCCATACTGTGCTTCAGTTTCTCTCTCCCCGCTGTTTTTAGATCTTTAAGATGGGGCTTCTCTATGTTCTGGAAGAGACTTTCGTTGATGTTTCTTGGCTTTTCTATCAATAGGAAATCTCCACAATTGCAGATATTTTTGGATGAATCAGTTCACCTGCTTTCCTACTGTGATTTCCCATGCCAATTCAGCTGATCCTATTATCTTCCTCCAATTTACATATATTTTAAAGTTTGTGGGATTTCTCCATCATCTAGTTTCATTGAATTTATATCAGTTAAATGTTTATTAATTTTCCATATTTTTCTGTACAGATTCTTTCTTTTCTGGTTTTCTAGTGTTTGCTTTGAGGAGGCAGCTAGTGACATAATTGTTGACCTATTGCCTTTTCTTTCTGTCCACTTTTAAATATATTTTGGTGATCTATATATTCATCATATGTGTCTAGTATTTTTTAATCTATCTATCATCTATCTATCTATCATCTATCTATTTATCTATCTATCTATTATCTACCTATCATCAATCATTTTGGGGAGGATGTACTGTGCTTGTATCTAAGAATTCATGTATTTTATGTTTTCAAAAATTCTCAGTCATTATTTCTTCAGACATTAAAAACATCAGAAGAAAAAGTCTAGAATAATCACAGAGTAAAACTTACACTAATTTTCTCTATTCTCTTTTACTGAACCTTTGATTAAGCATTAGACTTTCTTGCTCTCTTATTTATGTTTCTTAACCTTATTTTTCATAATTTCTATTAGTCTCTCTCTGATGCATTCAGGATTATTCCTTTAGATTAATTTTACAGTTCACTCGATTCCTTCGAATCTGCTACTAAATACTTTTAATCAGCACAAAATTCAACTGTTGTATATCTTGTTGAACAAAATTCTATATCATTTTTTTCAAATATCCTTGGTCAAATTGTATAGTTTTTTGTTCCTTTCTTCTTTAATTTTGTATTTTAATGCTTTAACATGTTGAACTTTGTTATTTCATATTATGTATCTGATAATGCCAAAATCTGCTGTTTGTTGTGGGTTAGAACACACTTTGTTATTTTTTTCTGACTCTCTCAAGGTGTATTCTTTCTTTATTTGTTTTTTGATTTTTCATTATGAGCTCATTTGTGTTCAGATACCACATTTCAAAATTTTCTTTGCTTTCTCTAGATATCTGGGTGTGCATTTTTGCCTAGGAGTTTTGGGGTTTTTGTTTGTTCTGTTTTTAGCCACGAAACTGGTAAGAATTCTTAACATTAATTTCAATAAAATTGGGCTTGCATTAGAGATTCTTGGGGAATAAAATGTGTTTTTAACTCTCCACTCAAAGCCAAAGCTGATGGTGGGCAGTATTCCTACTTATCCTAGGCCTTTTCTTCTGCCTAAACTCTAGGCAACTATGACTGTTTTCATGTCCCAATCAAGAAACCAGAACAGTAAACTGAACCTTCTCTAGATTTTTCCTTTCTCCCCTTTCCTTCCTTCCTTCCTTTCTTCCTTCCTTCTCTCTCTCTTTTCTTTCTCTTTCTCTCTTTTTCCTTTCCTTTCCTTTCCTTTCCTTTCCTTTCCTTTCCTTTCCTTTCCTTTCCTTTCCTTTCCTTTCCTTTCCTTTCCTTCCCTTCCCTTCCCTTCCCTTCCCTTTCCCTTCCCTTCCCTTTCCCTTTCCCTTTCCCTCTCATAGTGCTAGAAACTGAACTCTATTTCTTCTCCTTTTATTTGCATGTTATTGATTTACTTTTTTATCCTTCAACAAGTTCATTTTGGGGTGGAATGAGGGAAGTGTAAAATATATGAAACACTATTTCCCATAAGTACGCTTCTTTACCTATATTTTATATATCATCTTTTAGAAAATTTTTCAATACATAAGGAAAAGCAGTTGGGTAGCTGTAATCCTCATATTGTAAATCAAAATACCAGAACACTAAGAAATAGAGCAACAAGATCACAGACCCATAGCAAGTCACTTGCTGATAGCTGTATAATAAATTTCTACTCTTCCTACACTTAGTTTGGTGTCTTTTTGTTATCCTGCTATGATCAATTTTAGAGCCTATCTATTTTGCTTGGATTTTGTGTCTGACATATTTTTCTGTATCTGACATTGCAACAAAACTGCTCTGCTATTCAAAACTGTCGACAAAAACTTATTTACACTTCTAGGGGTTCTGTTATTTTAGAGATTTAGGACTGAGATAGAGTCTTTTTAAGCTCTGTTGTGAAAGTAAGAAGTCTTAATAATTACTACTCTGGGCCTTTTTGCTTCTCAGTTTAGAAACTGGAGAGTTCTGAATTATACTCTAATTGACACTGGGATACATACATTAAAAAAAGCAAATAAAACATTTACAATGACCTTTCAGAGTATGGACAGACGGTGCCAAATGTAGCTTTAGTTTCCAATCCAAATTAAAGGGTCACAGACCACTGGAAGTTGCTAATGTCACATATGTCTGTAAATCATGGCTCTTCAAAGAAAGAACACATGAAAGTCAGCTTTTCATGCTCTAAAAAACATCCTGGCTTACAAACTATTATTAATATTAAGTGGCAAATCACTGTAGGTCACAGCAAGGCCCAGAACTCTAGAACCTTGAGGATGAATTATGGATTTAATGTTTATATAGTATTTGACAGAGGGACTTTATACGTTAGTGTTTCATGCAGCTTTTACACTTACACAGAGTCAAGGAGGTTATAAAAAGAGCATGTATGACTCTGACATTCGGAGTGAACACACATCGAAGATAAGGTGATTTCCGAAGCTACCTCTTGTCAGAGGACACAAAGCAAACATGCACAGAAAGAGCTTCACTTGCATTCATGCAAAAAGCTAAGCTACTTTTTAAGTGTAACTTAATGGCGCCATCTTTATGAAATCAGGTTCTTGGTTGGTTTGGGTTGATTTCCAGGAATCATTGTTATTGTTTATCAATCTCTGGTACTTAATGGAGAAAACAAATGGGACTGTTATTGTACAACATTCTCCTCACTTATGTCTCTGTCACCAATCTCACCCCAGTTGAAACCATTCTCCATTGTGATACATTCATAACTATGAATTTCATAACATTCATAATCATGAATTTTATTATATCATCCAGTTTTTGTTAAACACAAACAAAAATACCTCTATTGACATCTTTATAAGATAAAATGATCACTCGTTTCTTTGGCATCCAAAGACTTTCATGATTTGATTCCAACCTAACTATTTCTGGTGGCATCTCTGTCCCCATCTCGCCCACTTCTCTCCTCTATTATGGCGACTTTGAGTTTCTTACCATCCCTGAAGAACAGAGGTCTTGGTGTGAAGCAATGTTGTTTCATTTACTTGCAGTACCTTTACTTTATTCCCTCTTTGCTTGGAAAACTCTTTACTTATCCATTCATATAGCTTCAAAGTAAAAATTTTTTTTGATTCTCCTATGTGGATCTTTGTGCAGCACACTCTCTTTCCCTATACCACTTCGTTTAAAACAACATAATTGATTGTGTCTTCCTTTTGTATTACATATTAACTGTTACTTTGTCTGTCTTTCTTGTCTAATAAATGCCCATGACTGTGAATACACATTCTCGTACTTACCAGCACATGATGGAAACACAGTACAGGTTTGATAAGTAGGTGGTTATCACTGATGACTTTACCCCTTGAAATAAAGTTTAGAGTTGATTTAACAATGATCATGTACATATACACATATAAATGTATATGTGTGTAATCACACACACACAGTGAAGTCAGCTGTACACATACAAAATAACCAATGTCTATTACAGATCTATTAATGTAAGGATCTGTTGTTAAATAATCGTTTTGATCAATCCATTGGAAAGGTTTTTACCTCATCAGAACTAAGAAAAATGTTACCCTTTTTATCTATATTTGGCATAGCATTTTAGTCGCTTAGCAAATGTCAGGTTCTTTGTGTTTAAATATTGATAGTCTTCAAGTATTAGAGACACTTGGGAATTATGCAGCCCTTCCCCTACAGCCTTGTTACCTGGGGCCTAAACCAATCCTGCCAAACCCGAACTATATGTGAACAGAAGTGAGTACAAACAGAGCCATCCACTGAGGCACAGGGAAGTCCTTCTCTGCACCCCAGACACTCCAACTAACACCTCAAACAGAAAGCTCACCAAGGCAGGCACCACAATATGACAGGGCTGGCCAGACTTATGACTGAATCTGATGGCAGGATCTCCATGAAATGGCAGGATGCAGGGACCCTGAACACTGAAGGCAAAGGGCTGCTCTGATGGGTAAAACTTCCATGCCTGCTGGCTTCTTTATCTTCCATCCATGAAGAAACACTAATCATGACCAATGGTGTTCATTTCAGTTGCAAACGAATTTTACGTTAAATAAATCCCTGATTGGGATTCCTGATTTGGTTTCTTTGAATATTAGCTAATATTTGTAAACAAATCGCAAACCACTTATGCGGAGTTATTATGAAAACAAACTACTGCAACAAACAATATGGATAGGTTCTTTTTTTATTATGACGATTTTAACCCTGCATCTTTCTCCTCTCCGTTTTTGCATCCCACTTTTAATTCATGAACAAAGAGGCTTTCTTATCAGGGTGGATATTTAAATTAGGACAGCTCCTCTGCCTTTGCCCTCATGTTGGTTACAGGATGTTCAAAGTTTGGGTTGTTTGGACAGTTTGGCGTTTTCAGATGACGTGAAATCTGATTCATTGAGGATCTAGAGCGCAGGAACCTTTCACACGTCACCGAATCTTTGGAACAATAGGTCCAGCTGTCCTAAATGTCTCCTCTTCTGCTGCTGCAGTAGGAAAAGGAAGAAGATTTGGCCTCTTTGGCAATCGATAGCCATCTGTAGAGAGTGTTTTTCTGTCTACCTAAAAATCATCTCCCACAATTACTGTATACTTGGAAGCACTGTATACTTGGTAAAATCGACTATTATGTAACCTATTAAACTGTTATGCAGACAATATAAAAATATCCTTTGCTGCATTATTAAGTTCCCAACTTGAAATTGATGGCTTGGAACTTAAAAGTTGTTCACTCCCTCTTTTTCTCCCATTGTTATTATTATTATTATTATTTGCATTTAATGGTCATTTATACGAATATTATGAAAGCAGGATGTGTTTATTTGCAAAACTAAGTGTTTTTCATTCAGCATACATTTACAAACATATCATATGTGAAAAGAAAAACCTAAAAGTTTAATAGTCTCTTAAAGAGGTAATTTTGACACTGATAAAAATAACAAAAAAAAGTTCTTTCTGAGGTTTTCTGGAGGAAACAAAGAACTAAGTTTTAAACATCTGTTTTTTGAGTGTGGAAGTGACTTAAGTAACTCCTTCTTTAAAAAAGGAAAATATCATACTCATAAATCTTAGTCAGCTTTTAAGTAGAGAAACAGATTTCATTGAAAGGAAAATTTGAAACAAATCTCATGACTAAAATATTTTTTTTTTAGTAACGTATGTTACTGATTAAAACTGACAAACAAACATTAAGTGCTCCCATTGCTAGGCAGAGTATGACTGTTAAATAAAAAGGTTTCAGTAATCTGTTAAGTTAACATTTTGGTAACCCTGATAGATTGAATCATAGGTTGTTTGTACTGGAAATTCAATGTTTAGAAAAAAATCTCAGAGCATTCTCTTACCGTCAGATTGCTTTATTTCTGATATACAAGTTTACCCTTTAGAGTTGTAATAGTTCCAAAGGTATGTTTGCTTTGTTTGAAACAAAAATTACATTGAGCTATAACATGCGATTTTCATAAAAGTTTAAACAAAGCTTTGAAAAAGTAAAGCTAAATGTTTGTTGAGCCAAACAACCTTGAATTTTGTTCATGCTTTGACGAGTGCCTGCAGGATACCAAGTCTAATTATCTAACGGGTAGTCGGTACAGTGTATCCAATGCTTCAAAAGGAAGCTACGGTTGGACATAGAGATTTTGGAGTTATCTGCATAGAATTAATAACCAAATAAATAAATGACTGAATTTTTAAAGGCAAAAAATATAGGTAAAATGAAGTCGATGGCCAAAGAGAAAATTCCATTGTTGTTTCTCTCTTTTCAGAGATTATACATTTAAACATATTCAATTAATCAAGTTGTTATTCAGTTTCTTCAAATGAAGTGTGGAGGTAATGCAAGTAAATTATCAAAAATTATATAGATTATGTAATCATGCAAAGGTACAACAAAGGCTTCAAACTTTAAGGCAATTTTAAGATAGTAATGTATTTACTTGGATCTATGTTTTTGCTTTGTGACTAAATTAAAATTCTTGTATGTCTATATTTATTGATTTAGAAAAATCATAATTGAAGTATAATTTCAGACGAGTTAAAGAAAGAATATTATTTAACATGTGCATTTAAAATAATAACATGATAATACTCAGGTCAAAAGAAAAGTTGTAAGCCTTAGAAAGATTCGAAGGAGAATTTCAAGTTGTGAAAGTGTATGTAGGATGTGTGTATTTAAGTTAAAGGCAAAGGGATAGACTTTGATTATGATAACCTTGAAAAATCACCCAATTTACCTAAACTTAGTTTCTCGATGCACAAAGTATATTAGTGATTGCAGTATAGGAAACCACCCAAAATACAGTGGCTTAACACCATGTATTATTGCTTATGTGTCTATTGATCAACTGACACTTCTGTCTTGGTTGGTTTCACTTATGTGTCTGCAGTTGGCTAATCAGGCTGTTGATGAGTGGCTGGTTTTGAGTGTTCTAACTTGGGACAGTTAGAACCACTGGGTCTCTCCATGTGTTCTTTCATTCCCAAATAGGTTGGCCTAAATGTATTCTTATGATGGTAGTGGCAGGATTCCAGGAGAATGAGTAGAAGTAACCAAGTCATTTTAATACCTAGACTTGAAACTGATTCACTGCCACTTCCACAGCATTTGATTAGCCAAACCAAGTCAAATTCAAGAAATGAGGAAATAGATTCTGCTTATTGATGGGTCGGGCTGCATGCCACATTCCAAAAGGCGTGGATATAAACGAGGATGAAAAATTTGGCTATTTTCACAGTCAACTGACCACATAAAGTTTCTATTAAAGGAAAAAAGTAGAAAAGAGATGAAAACATAATGGTTACTATTTCTCAAACTTTAATGTAAAAAAGAATTGTCTTGAATATTTATTAAAAAGCAAATCCCTGAGCCATATCCCTTAATATTATATTCTAACTCTGGAATGTGGTCTAGAAATTCTTACTTAAATAAAATCATCTCACTCCCCATGATGCTGATGGAGATGGTTTAATGCTGTGAGAAGGAAGAAATTAAATGATGGGAGGAAGATCTTTGATGCTTAAATAATGAACACTGGGTTATTATAGGAACAAATGCTGAAGCAGGTGAAACCTGCTCAAAGATTATTCTTTTCATTTGTTACTGCATTAGTTTTTACGGTTCAACAAAGGTCTTCTTTATACATTATCTAAGAAAAAAGAAGCTTGTGAATTAGGTAGAAATAGACATATTTAGTTAACAGCTATCAAATGAAATTTCTAGGACTTAAACACCAATTTTCTATCATATAATACAGTTTTCTAATCACAATTTTTGTCTTGTGATTCAGTCAGATGAGCAAATAAAGATGGTGAAACTGAAAAAGAACTTACTGCATGTATTCAAAGTTTTACTCAATGCATGAACATTTGGAATGGGAAAGATTGTGCTTATTGAAAACTAATTTGGAGAAATTGATTAATTTACAGAGAAAGCATTTTTCTAATTCAAAAATGAAGAAAAAAAATTTAATTGCCAGCAGTGACTCAAATTCTGCCCTGAAGAAAAACAGGTAGATAGTAGTATTGCAAAGTATACTATTTTAAGAAATATGATTATTATAGGAAAATTCTCTTATTAAGCTTTTGCCCAGTTTTTATGGCATTAAAACTGTGTTTAATTGTCCTTTAGACAGACAAAATAATTGAATTGAGTATTTTCATTATGTGGAACTAAAATTGAGAACTACATAATGAGATATTAAGGCAAATGGTTTATATGTGATGTTACTAAAGCTGCTCAGGAAATCTCAAGAAAATAATGGAAGCAAAACTACATAGTAAAAAATTCCAAATATGATTTGAATATTGGTGAATTGCTGAAGAATTCAGAACTTTTAAAAAATATTTAATGGTCAAAGACTAGTGTGTTTGGCCATAGTCTAAGGGTACACAAGTTTGAGCTAGACGTTGTTGCTAAAAGGGAATGGAAAATAACCAATGCTAACAAGAAGCAATGTCTTTTTCAAAATAAGTAAACTACTAGCCGCAATAAAACAGGAGGAAAAACTAGCAAACATTTAAAAATACATTATATAAAAGCCAAGGTGTATTTGAACTAAGTAAAAAAAAAATTACAGTGATATTGATCTTTCTATTGTCAGAAGACAGAAAATAGAAATTTAAAAAGTGATGCATACTCCTGATAATGGGCTGAGACAGAAAAGAGCTACTGAAAATTATGATAAATACTGAGAATGTTCAAGGAGTGAAATCTTGTTGGCTGGAGAAAATGTCAGAGGAAGATTGCTTTTTTTTCTTAGAGAACAGAGTTTGTCTAGAGACTTACTATTTTCAACTAAAATTGTATGCTTATTTAGCTATATTTTTGCTCAAATAACTATAAGTCTTGACAAGTTCCCTGAGACCTCTGTATTTCAGTGTTTTAATCTACAGAAAGGACACAGGAACTTCCAGTTCTAAAATTCAGAGATTCCATTTTGATCAGAATTGTAACCTACCTTTTAACAGAGAAAAGTTAATAGATAATGCAATGGTAAATTTATTGGTGGACTATGACACATATTTCTCTGAGATTGGTTCAGTGGTCATTTTTTAACATCCTTGTTAAAAGTTTCAGTCTCTTTAATGATTTTAATAGGCAGATCTAATCCTGTCCTGAGATGCTGTGCTAGTTTGCTCAGGCTTCCATAACAAAATACTACTGACTGAGTGATTTACACAACACAAACGTATTTTTCCAGTTTTGCAGGCTAGAAGTGCAAGATGAAGGTGCTTGCAGATTTGATGTCTCCTGAGGTCTCTCTCTTTGGCTTACAGATGGCTGCTTTTTTGTTTGTTTGTTTTTGGGTTTTTTTGTTTGTTTGCTGTGTCTTCACACGGTCTTTCCTTTGTGTGTGTGCATCCCTGGTGTCTCTCTGCATATCCAGATTTTGTTTTATAAGGACAACAGTCAGATTTGATTAGGGCCAAAACTACTGAGTTCGTTTATTATCAAAATTTTAACTTAAAAACCCTATCTCCATCCTGCTAAATCTGAAGTACTGGAGGTTAGGGCCTCAATGTAAAAGTTTTGAGGGAAATCAGTTCCACTCTGTCTTAATCAATTTGGGTTATTATAACAAAAATACCATAGACTAGGTGGCTTAAACAATAACATTTATTACTCACAGCTGTAGAGGCTGCAAAATCCAAGATCAAGGTACCAGCAGATTTGGTTTCTGGAGAGAGCTTACTTCCTGATTCATGGATTGTCATGTTCTCTTGGTTAATCATGGTTGCTGGGTCATATGGGTCATACTTAACTCTATAAGAAACTACCACACTTTTTTCAAAATGGTTAACCATTGGTTTCACATTTCCCTCCTTTGTGTAAAGAGAATCCTAGTTGCTCTGTATCCTTGTTAACATGTGGTGTGATCATTATTTTTAATTTTAGACATTCTGATGCATTTATGCTGATATCTCATTGTAGTTTTAATATGCATTTCACAAACGATTAATGATTTTGAACATTTTATTTGCCGAACATACATTTTCTCTGGTCAAGAGCCTACTCGAATCTTTTGTCCATTTTTAACTAGGTATGCTTTTATTGTTTTGTTTAGTTTCCTGGTTATTGAGGTTTCAATATACTGAATATAAGGCTCTTTTTTTCAGATATGTGGTTCGCAAATATTTCTGCCATTCTGGATCTCTTAACAGTATTTTTCAAAGAGCGGAGGTTTTTAATTTTGATGAAGTCTAACATCAAATTTTTAATTTTATAGCTCATGATTTTAATCTAAGAAATATCTGTTTAAGCGAAGACCACAAATATAAAATCTGAATCTATTTTCATAACCATATATGCTTTTCTAACTTAGACTTGCTATGATGAAATATCTTGATTGATTTTCAAATATTGAGACTGCCTTGTACCTCAGGGTAAAAGCATATAAGTGATATTCTTCTGCTAACAAAAAATGACTTGAATAAAATATAATTAAATGTGTCTATGAAACCGAAGAGAAAATCAACTGTGGCAAAGTACAAACGAGGCCGAATCATAGTTCATTTATTATCAAAATTTGCAAAATTTGTCTCTGTGTTTAAAGAAAACAACACATATAAATCACACTAACTACTGTTTTTCAAGAGTTTCTCAGCTGAGAAACTTAACCTTAGCTAAAGTAGTATGTTTAACATCATGAAATGTTTTCTTACACATCTTCATTTTATTATTCCGTTTACTCTCTGTCACTAAGTTAGAAAGTAGAACTCATTACCTCAGTACCCCTGTACATAAATTTTTTTAAATTCTATTTATGTCCCCCAGATAATGCACAGTATATCTACAATAAAAAATATTTCATTATTTTTTAGTTATTTAACTTCTCTTTTTGAAAGTCCTTATTTAGTTAATTATAATTGATTTATGCATCTGAAAATAGAAGTAATTAATTGGAAGTGTTGGCATATTGTACGAAAAGTTTGATATAAATTTCTACTTATTAAAAATGACTTACATTGTTAGACTATAAATTTTAAAAATGTAAATGAACTGGTTGATGATGAAATATGACTAGAAAAAAGTGGGTTTCGAAGAAAATTGATGTGCATTATTGTAATAAATTTTCATTTTCTTGGGAAAGTATTAAATATGCCCCATGAAGCAGCTGAGTTAGGAAAAATGATTACTGAGCTGCAATTCATAAAATTAGGTGAGTGTACATGGTTTTAACCAGTGTTTGCTGGGGTGGGTGGGTGGTGTGAAGAATTCCCTGAATCAGAGCCCTGCCTCAGAAGGGGTTAGCAGGAATGAGAGAAAGGGACAGAGCCAGCAGCCTGGTGGTTGGGAGGTTGGAGATGGGCAGTGACTTGCTCTCATGCAGCCGCTATGGACCTGATTGAGTCTTGACACTGTACAAGCTGAAGGACAGTTATACAGCTGGCTACATTTGTCAATGTCCCCTTTTCTGAAAGAGACAAATCTCTCCCTTTATCGTATCTATCACTCTCCGTCACATCGTAAAAGACTTCATATCTTTAGTTATGCCAACTTGTTCTTACATCTTCAACTTCTGTCTGAGAAGTCATTCGCATAAGTAGTCAGTGCTCAAAAATGCTTCATGCACAGTTCCCACTTGTTCTCTGAAGCATAAAAAAGCCTTTGAATTGATTTGTTTGCATATGCCACATTAATTTCTAACTCCCCATTCAGTCCCATCTTTCCCGTGAAATATTTCTAAACATAAAAAATATAGAGAAATATATAATACGCATGTTAACACACAACTTGTTAATTAGTGCCTCATGGCTAACTGCTTTCGACTACACTCCCACCCATGCACTAGTCTTTGCTGTCATTTTGAATTTATTTCCCCAAATCAAACATTTTCATTTGTTTATATATTTTTTAAACTTTATTTGAAATTGAAAAAAGTTAGACATTTATACAATCCACGAAGTGAGCCCCCTGGTTACTCTGGCACCGCACATGACCATTGCAGTAATATTGACTATGTACCCTATGCTCTCTATACTCTAAATCCCCATGACTGTTTTGTAACTGCTAATTTGTACTTCTTCATCCTTCACCTTTTTCATCCTGCCTCCCTCCCCTCTGGCAGTCACCAGTTTGTTTTTTTGCATCCATTAGTCTGCTTTAGCTTCATTCACTCTTTTATTCCTTAGATTCTGCATATAGGTGAAATCATATGGTATTTATCTTTCTCTGTTCAACTTAATTCATTCTGCATAATACCCTCTAGGTCCATCCATGTCACTGCAAATGGTTGTGTATTTTTATGTCTCTAAAATATTAGGACTATTTTAAAAAACATGAACATAGTTATCGCCTTCAGATTCAGGTTCCTTCTCTGAAACTGTGGCATCAGTAGGAAAGAGAGGTACCCCAACAATTCGAATTGTGCTGCTGTAAGGATTAAAATAACTTGCAGAACCCTGAACTCCCAATGCTTTTTGTAAGACACATTGAACTTTATTTATCCTAAGCTGAGACGCCATTTTATCTTGTTCCCCCCAGGTCTATTAAACTCTTAATTTCCCACCAGACAGAGCACTGCTGTAGGAGTTTAATAATTTCATCCTGTTGAAGTCACTAGGCCAGACCTCAGCTCTCCCTGGGAATTAAAAACAGAATTAGAATAGTTAAGAAAAAGCTAATACTCCCAGAGGATGGCAGTGATTTGGTAATTAATATTAGACCATATCTCAGGATATTTATGGGAACAAGTTTTGAGGTGGTTCACCTAAGGAAATTTGAACATGTTTTAGATGAGAGTGAATTTGTTGATAATGAGTCCTGTGACCAGAGAGGATTCGTTTAGTACGTCAATTCAAGTCGACATGGATTCTAACAATTTTCTGGGTTGTTATGCAAAATTGGATCTATCATGGATGACATGAAAAGAGATTGTCATCTAGAAGTCAACTGGTATAAAATAGAGGCAGGAATTCAAAGACTTCAGATGTGACTATGAGTCATGGCGTACATCTAATTATGTCCACTGAGGGAGCCCAAAATAACTTTTCTTGCCAAAAATTTAAGAAATACTTCGTTATTCGGTAAAGGAATCACATCTTTTCCTCGTGGAAATGTGAATGGGAGACAATGCTATTTTTAAAAAGTTCTCTGTTCCTAAAAAGGATGGAAACCTCCTAAGTGTCCTCTGAGTTTTGAGGTTTTCCTTTTGACTGGTGGAAATAGAAACCAATCTGGATGCTGTTGCCTCGAATCCTTTTGGCGAGTTCTTCAGCCTTAGGTAAATTTTCATACACGTGTTGAACAGTATTCTGCTAACATTCGAGAGAGATCTTCTGCAGATTTGTGCAGCTCTCTCCTTTCTTGTCATCTGCCCTGCGGACTCTAGCTGCCTTGGTCTCCTCAGACCGTCACAAAGTCTTCATGTACTTACTTCAGTCGGGTCAATGGAGCTCAGACTGCGTTCTCCCCGCCTGCACTGCGGCCTGAAGCTCTCAAAGCAATAAACTAGGAAACTCAAAGGGGTCTCCTCATGCATTTCCCTTTTCTAAGAGATCATATTTGTTTCCTGACATGCGGTGTCCTCAAATCTATTTCACAAATTTTGTCATTTTGGGGGTCGTTTCAGGTCAATCAGTCCTTGTGACTCCATCTCGGAAGCTCAGAAGCAGAAGTCCCATGGTTTATTTAAAAGTGTGTCAATTTCCAAATGTGAAACTTTTCAGACATCTTTCTGTCATTGGCTTCCAGTTTCATTACATATTGATCTCTGAACATCTTCTATGATTTCATTTATTGTCATTGGACTGGTTTGTTTTATGGCCCAGACTATGGAATATGATCTATCTTGGTCAGTGTTCCATGTAAATTGAAAAAAACATATATGTATATATTCTACTGTTGTCTGGAGTATTCTGTGAATGACAGTGCATTAGTCTGGGTTCTCCAGAAAAACACAACCGATAGAAGGTGTGTATATACGTTGTATGTATATATTAGGTCTTCAGACTGGATTGATGCCTCTTCTGCCTCAGGGACAAGAGCTGGGAAAAGACTTTTAAACAATCGTAATAAAAGAAAATAAAAATAAAAAAGTCTGTGACAGTTTCCCTCTACTCAGGTTATCCCCAAGACAATCATATAATTTTTATTTTCAACTGCTATACACATTTTAAAGGGCTTTCGAGAAGAGATATAGTTCATTATATTTATCCAATTGTTTAACTTCTGTTACTTTTTCTTCAGCCTGTTGTTCCAAATTTCACTGTATTACATTTACTTCAGCCTGAAGAACTTCCTTTACATATCTACACATCAAGGAATTGACTCAGTGCACTATTAAATCTAAATTTATGGGGGGAGGGCAGGGTGGAAACTCCAACAAGAGTTGGTGCTGCAGCCTTGCATGAGAAGGAAGTCTAGAGGCAGAATTCCCTGCTCTTTAGGACACCTAAGTCATTGCTCTTAAGGTCTTCCCTGGATCGTATGAGGCTCATTCACATGATGGAGGGTAATCTGCTTCACTCAAAGGCTACTGATTTAAATGTTAATCACATCTACAAAATTTCCAACACCAAGACTAGTGTTTGATAAAATATCTGGCTCCCCCATTGCCTAGCCAAATTGAAACAAAATTAACCATCAGTCAGTGAGGTCAGGTTGGTCAATTATGCCAGGACTTCTAAATACTTGCTAGTCTTCGGTCTTCATGCAAGGATAATTGAATTTTTAATATTTCTCTTTCAGTTCTATCAGTTTTATTTCATGTAGTTTGAACTGTTTTTAGGGGCACACAATGAGGATATTTATGCTCTTTTGGTGAATTTACCCTTTTATTGTTTTGTACTTTTTATCCCTGGCAATTTTCCTTATTCTGAAGTTTACTTTGTCTAATATTAAATCACTGTAGCAGCTTATAATTCATGTTTGTATATGGTATCTTTTTATATGTCTTTTCTTTTACCCTATCCAAATGGATTATATTTAAAGTGATCATATTGGAAGCACCATACAATTGATTTTTTTCCAATACGAAAATTTCTGTATTTTAAGTGGTGTTATTGTCGATCTGGTTGGACTATTTTATTGTTTTTATGTCTGTCTATCCTCTGTTTTTTGTTTGTTTGTTTCCCTTTTCTATTGGATTATTAAATATATTCTGTATGCCATTATAATTTTAATGTCATTTATTATTTATATATCTTCAAAAATTTATTATTTGCACTCAGGATTACTATCTATGGTCCTACCTTTGCATGGTCTAATAAGAGTTAATATTTTACCACTTTAGATAAAACCTAGAAGCCTTATAACTAAATAGATTCTTTGACCCTTTATGTTTTAGATTTCATGTGTAACATTTTTACACATTGAAACTCCCCAAATGATCATATAATTTTTGTTTTCAACTGTCATATACATTTTAAAGTATATAAGAGAAGAAATATATATTTTTTTACTATATTTATCCAGTTGTTAACTTCTTTTATTCTTTTTTCATCCCAATATTCCAGATTTTAGCAGTAAATTTTGTCTCATCTTGAAGACCTCATTTTAGCATGTTCTTTTAGAAAATGCCTTTGGTTGACATATTTTCTTAGGTCCTTCATCTAAAAATGTCTTTATTTGCCTTTATTCCTGAAGCATATATTTTTGCAGGCTATAGCATTTTGTGTTAATAGTTATTTTCTTTAAAGCTATCATTTCACTCTCTCCTGGCCTCCACCATTTATGATTCCAACAGCCATCTCCAATGTGGTTCCCTACATTTAATGTGTCATATTTCTCTGCTTGATTTTAAAATTTCTTTCACATCTTTGGCTTTCAGAAATTTGCCTGAGTACGTTTTCTTTGACTTTATCCTGTTTGTGATTCACCATGATTTTTAAATCTGTAACTTGATATCTTTCACCAAATTTAAGAAGTTTAAGAAACCATTATTTCTTTAAATGTGTTTTTCTGTAACAATTTATTCTTCCTCTACTTTCAAAGCAGTGTTAGATATTTTGATGTTGTCTCACAGATCCCTGAAAGTCTGCTCATTTTTTGTAATTTTTTTCTTCAGATTATTTAATATCTGTTGCTTTATCTTAAATATCAATAACTATTTCTTCTATTAATTCATTCTGCTATTGAGTGTATTCTGTGAATATTTTTGTTTCAGATGTTATAATTTTCAGTTTAGAATTTTTCATTTTTAATCACCTATTTCTCTTCTGAGAGCTTATGTCTTTCCATACATTTCAAGGAGGATGATTATAATGACTGCTTTGTAGTCTTTGTATGAATTTTCAAATATTTCAGTTGTCTCTGGGTTGATATCTACTGATTGTCTTCTCATTTGAGAAATGTTGGGATTTTCCTTTACTTGTTCGTATGTCAAGTAATTTTGTTCTCTCGGCCAAATGTTAATGTGCATCACATTCACCTGGAATGCTTATCAAGAACGTGGATTTCCCCATTCAGAACCCAGAGGTTGATGTTAGTAGGTCTTATCTCAGCCATGGCAATCTGCATTTTTAATCAGCAACCTAAGAAATTTAATGCAAATGGTCCACAGACCATGTTCAGAGAAGCAGAGTAGGATTTGGCACAGTTTGAGGAATGTAAAATTATCTGTTCTTTAAAGTTAGAGTTCACTCTAACACTGTGTATAGGAGTTCTCTACAGGACAATTTAACAAATAATTCCATGTCTCTTATTTATACATCTATCTTCCCAAGTCCAGTTTGGACATATTTTTTTTTTTTTTTACTAAATAATTTTAAAGTCATTCAGGCATTTAGCTGTATTAACATGGATACCTATTCTCTTATGCTTTTTGTCTATAACTAGTATCCTCCATTCAGGTCTAAATTTGAAATATGCATTTTTCCTCTTTTATCCTAAGCTAGCTAGTAGTTTAATAATTTCAATGGTTCTTTTTAAAAACCAACTCTTAAATATATTTATCTTCTCTTCAGTTACTTCAGGTACCTCAAGTACTCAAGTAGGTTTTCTTCAGGTACCTCATAAATCCAGTCAAAGATCATGTTCTATTCTTTCTTTACCTCCTGTATAATGAGAAAACCTAAAGAAGAACATTTTTGAATTAAATTTAGTCATTTTTCCCAATTCATTTCAAACATGGGTGGCTTATACTAATAAAGAATATTAAAATATTGACAAAATATTTCAATGTTGGAGCCTAAATAAATAGCTGAAAATATTCAGAACTATTTCTCTGCTACTAGAATCCAATTCAAACAAACAGTGTTATAGTTAACTTTTTCTCCATGGAAATAGGAAGCATAATCTCCAAGGTGCTAAATTCTAATACTTTTCTTTATATATTTCAGATTATTATCTATGAACTCATTTGAAGTAATAGAAATGAATTTATTTTTAACAGACTTATTTATTATTATTCCCTGCTTTGTCAGTTAACAATAGTGCAAATTTTTTTAATCTGCCATAATTTTATTTTAGTTGTTAGAATTTAGACTAAATTTAGTCTAATCTACTTTAGACATTTGCCAAAGAAAACTTTGTGAGAGCCTTAGGGTGAAAATGCTGATGGGAGACGTGAGCCAGGACGCAGTTGGTTATCACCTGCAGTAAAAATCACAATCTCACATTAAATAATGGAGAATAGATGAACAACTTTCTACAACTTTATCCTCAGATGGGAGGGAGAGAGGTGAGGAGACGAGAGACAGAGGTTCCTGCTTCCTACAGTTCTGTGAACTAAGCTGAGAAAAGGCTTCGTGTTGCATTATTAATGAATATTTATAAACCAGTTCTTATGAATTACCAGGAAGATTTTTTAAAGATGCTTAATTTATTTTATGTGTGTGTTACACTCTCTTTGTTCAAATATTTCTTATTTAGTATCTTCATAGTAGTAGTATGAGGGGGATACATCAGCGAACATAAGAACAAAATGCTCTTGTGTGGGCTGCATTCTAATGGAACTTCACATTTATTGTGTACACTAAGATTTATTTCTGCATCATATTTGTGCTTTCCACTTTTTTGGTTTTTTTTTTTTTTTTTTTTTTTTTTTTTTGCTTTGCTTTTCATCCTCTTTTATTCCTTCTGTTGGATTATTAGGTTTTCTTTTCTTCCTTTATTTTCTCTCTACTGATTGGAAACTTTTCCTTTTTTTTTTTTTTTGGTTTTGTTTTGTTTTTTAGTGACTATCCACATCCAATTGTGTTGTTCTGCATACTATGTTGCTTCACTTCTACAGTGATTCTTTTTCATTTCTTGCCTATAGATATTTTCTGTTTCTTGTTTCTGAGCAACAATATGTAAAGTGTGTGTGTGTGTGCGTGTGTGTGTGTGTTGGTGGGGGAAGAAAGGGAGGTTTATATATCTTGACTCAGAAGTCTGATAGGTTAACATCAAATGATTGTATTAAATACTGCTTAGATAATATTTCTTTCCTACTTAAAATATTTTAGTTGCTCAACTTTTCATATAGAGTTAATTCTAAATTCTTTTTTTTTTGGTCCCGGAATCACTTAATATTATGACTTTTTTTTCAAACTCTACCTCCCATTATTCCAACCTATCATTATTTTACCTAAACTACATCATTCCTTATCCTTCAATAACTCTCAGACTCCTTTTCTGTGTTCTTCTGTTTGTGCTATTTATTTCCTTTGCTAAGCAAGCTGTTATATTGAAATTCTCCCTCGTATTTATTTGCCCATATGCCATTTCCCTTCTACTTCCATTATTGTCTTGAACATTTCAAGGTCAAGGAACATTTTCCTCCACTGAAATGCCAAACAATAGTTTTGAGTTACTTTATGGAATTAATAAATCTTTGCTTTGTGTTATAATTTTTTATGTGGTTGTTGGCATTATTAGGTTGTACATAAAGAAGGCAGCTTTAAAAGCTTGCTTTTGTCTGCATAGCTTAAATTTGCTGCATGCTTCTTTTTCATCTTTATAAAGCTTTTTCTGTTCCCCACTTATTTATGTAAAGATGCACAGTATAATTAGAATGTACAGTGTACCACAGTCCCTGAAGAAGTCTAACTGATAAGCAGCGAAATGTTTGGCAAGATATTTACAGTATTTATTAAGAATTAAAAATGGCAATTTCTTTGAAAGGTCATTAGTGTAGCAATTATTTGATGATAGTCCTCTTTAAAAAATGATTTAGCTGCTATGTAAAAAATATATGTGAATAATGCAATGTTAGAGAAACAGAAACTAGCTAAGTTGCAATCATCTCTTTGCCACTGAAGTTAAGCATGCCAAGAGGGCATGGATTTGGTCTGGTTTGATTCCCTTTGTGTCACCAGCACCTAGAACAATGTCTAAGCCATAGAAGATGCTAAACCATAATGAATGTTGACTGCTGTAGGTCAAAGATCATTTTGGTTTTCACTATGATCTAGCAGTAAAGATGGGCAGAAGAGGATTGGATTGATAAACAATTAAGTATAAAAATTGATGAGAGTTTGCAATTGATTGTAGATCTTTTTCAAGAGAAAAGAATTTAAAGGTTATTCCTTAATTTTTGGTTTTGGAAATTTGTTAGTTATGCCATTTAGTATAGAGGAAATAATAGAGGGTGGGAAAAGGAGAAACACATTATTTTTAGTTTGTTGTAGTTGTTGAGATGTCTGAAAGACATCCAAGTGAAGAGAAACAGTTAGCACAGATACTGAATTAAAATAACCAGAGACATGGGATAAATCTAAGAGTGTGTGGTGTTATGGAAACCAGGTAATGACTGTGGCTTGAGAAAGAATGAATAAACAACAATGTCAAATGTTGTTAACAGAACAAATAATAAATACAAAATTTATAAATTCTCCTTTAGATGTTCCCATTCATATATAATTGCTGACTTGGGGAGAGCATTTTAATCCCAAGAACATTTTAGAGACCAAAAGCCATATTTATGGTAGATTGAATCAGTGGAAAGTGAGGAAGTGGATATAGTGAGTGTATTTGTGGGTCACTCACCCCTACCCCTACACACAAGTTTGGATTCTAAAACGTTGAGATTGGCGTTCTCCTAGAAAGCAGCCAGTAGACAGAAAAGGTTTAAAGTGATAAGACAGAGACTGGACAGTGAGAAGAGTGAGTTGCATGAGAATACAGAAGATGAGATAAGCCTTAAACAATAGGAAGGTCACCAGAGTCTTTAGAACAGAAAGAGGAATGGATAGATGTAAACGGAGGAGGAGCTATTCCTTTCAGATGACTTTTCTGTTTCCTGTGAAGCAGAGTGAGACTTCTGTAATACTACATTTAGTGGTTAAATTGCTTACTCTGCTCCCACCCCCACATGCTAAAATAAAGATTCATGAGGGTGGGATTTTATCTGTTTTTCTGTACAACATCTCTAATACCAGGAAGTATATCTGGCAGATAGTAGAAAATGAATATTTTTCTGAATGAATATTTGTGAGTCATTGTACAGTGATGAGTCATAACTTTGAGAAGAGTAAAAGAATTTCTGAACATAGAAGAATAAAGCTACCCAAGAATATATAAAGCTTTTTAAACTTTAGTTGGAGGGTGGAGAAACAAAAGACCAAATTACAGTTTTATGTTTTCTTATACAATTGAAATTGCCTAAAGTGCAAATAATACCTTAGCAGAAAACTGATTTCTCTTCAAAGATTCCTGCTCCATTAGAATTTCCAAAATTAAAGGACAAAATTGCAATGAAAACTTTGGATTTCATATTCTAATAAAATGATTTCACTAGATTTTAATGCAAGTGGTAGAGTTCAACTCTTTTCTGTCCTTTTTTTTTTAAGTTTTATATAATGAAATTCCATGAGACTTTTCTTGTAAAACATGAATAATGGAGATTCAAAGTAATTGTTATAGTTATTATTCATGAAACAACCATGAATTTTTCAGCCATGTATATAATTCACTAGGATAAGGATATTTGGGCTTAAGTGCATTTTAATGATGTTCTTTTTTACCATAAACATCTTATTATACACAACAAAGTTAGCATCTATGTTACATAAATATATTGGTAAAAATTAATCCAGAAACTCAGAGCTCTCTTTTTTTTATCCCCCAGCAGCTCACTCAATTTTTAAATGAAATTAAAATGTTTTTCAGTAAAAGCCTTAATGATAACAAATGATGTGACAGCATTTTTTTTAACACCAAAACATCCATTTAAATATTTAATGTGTTCTTTTGTAGTTTGAATTAAGGTAATGTCTCTGGCACCAAATGCTGTTCAACCTCAAGAATATTAAGTATACTCTGACTCAATATATTCTCATTTGTAAGAAGTAATTAACCGCAAAACTGTCTGTCTTATGAGATTGATATAAGGATGACAGACATGATCAAAGTTTTTCATAACAAGCACATATTAGGTTTTATATAAGAGCTACATTAAAAAAAAAACTCTGATTGAAAGAAAACTCTAGGGTACTGATATTATCATCCTATTATACAGATGACAAAGGTAATTCATTAAGATACAGTGACTTGAACAAGATTATCCTGAGGATAATTTGACTGAACCCAAACGTGAATGCAACAGTCTGTCTCCAAAGTCTGTGCTTTCCATCACTCTGCTTCTCCATGAGCTCTATAACGTGGAGAAAGTCTTTAAAACTGCAAACAGTATTCTTTGAGTGCTTAAATCGTCTTCTGAAGAGGAAAAATAAGGAAAAATACCTTAGATTTTGAGAGAGACGAAATTGTAATAAAATCATATCAGCAGTCAGATTACAATACCTAATAATAGTTCAATAATAATGATAAATCACATCTATTTTTCTTATTGGTTTGATTCATAAAAAGAACTATTCTCATATTGTAATATATTGGCCCAACTGGCTGCAACATAATTTGAAATCACCCTAAATATCCTATATTTAAAGAACAGGTCAGTTAGTCTATGGCCATGCTACCCGAAACAAGCCTGATCCCATCTCTTGAAAGCTAAACAGGGTTGAGCCTGGTTAGTACTTGGATGGAAGACCACCTAGGAAGACCAGGTGCTATAAGCAAAAAAAATATTTAAAAAATTAAGGATTGTAAGCTGACAAGTTCCTTGCAATTTGTGAGGTCAACTAAGGGTTGTCTCACCTAAAAAAAATAAATAAATAAAAATAAAAACAGGACAATTAAAATAGCAAGCAAACAAAAAAATTATAAGCTCAACATCTATAACACCACAAAGTTATAATGTATCCCAAAAAGCCTGAAAAATCAAAACAACGTAACAAAAGAGAAGAAAATAGCCAGATGGTAGATTTTAATTCAATTCTGTTTATAATCATTTTAAATGAAAATGGTTCAAACACACCAGTTAAAAGACAGAAATTGTTAGATCAGATATCAAAGCAAGATCCAACTGCATGCTGCCTATTAGAACCCGGTTGAAAATAAAGATTTAGATACATTCGAAGTAAAGGAATGGAGAAAGATATACCATATAAATATTAGCCAGATGAAAAATTGGAGTAGATAATTAATTTTAGACAAAGTAGACTTCAAAGCAAGCCTATCTGAGATTAATATATCTCTGAGCTCTCTCATAATCATTTTGCTTAAAGAACTTTTCCTAACCTAACAGGAAATCTATCAAAAATCTGTAGTTAGCATCACACTTAATGGTAAGAGAATGAATGCGTTCCTAAGATGTGGAACAGGGCAAAGGTGTGGTCTCTCCTATTCAAAATTTCATTGTAAATCCTAGCTAGTGCAATAAGGCAAGAAAAATAAATAAAATATATACAGATTGAAAAGAAAACTATCTCATTAACAGAAAGCATATTTGTATATGTAGAAAATCCAAAGAAATAAAAAAAAAAAAAAGAATCTTGGAATCAACAAATGAGTTGAACAAGATCCCAAGATATGGTGTTAATTTGAAAAGTCAATTATTTATATTCTTATATATATAATGAACTATTGAAATCTAAAATTTAAAAATCAATACCATTTAAAATAACATAAAAATTAGCTATAAATTTAACATATTATATGCAGAATCTGTATGCATAAAACTACAATATACAGATGTAAGACATAAAAAAAGATAAAAATAAATGGATATATTGGGTTATGAGTTTAAGATCGTGTATTGTTAATATATGATTCCCCCCCCCCTTAATTTGATCTATAAAAATAAAGCAATGTCAATAAAAATCCAAGCAATCTTTTTTTGTAGATATTGACATGGTAATCCTAAAGTACATTGGAAAGGCAAAAGAAATAGCCAAAATAATTCTGAACTCATGTGAACTGATTTCAGCACTCAAGCAGAACTCACATTACCTGATTTAAGTACTTATAATGCATTAATTGAGACAGTGCAGTATTGGGGAAAATGGAGTTAGTAAATACATATATGAGTAGATCAGAATAGAGAGATCAGAAATAGACTCACACAAATGTAGCCAGCGGATTGTTAACAAAGATGTAAATACAATTCAATGAAGACAGAATAGTTTTTCAAGTGGTACTGACCCACATCCATATGCAAAACAAAATAAAACCTTGACACACACATCATATACAAAAATTAACTCAAAATGTACTGTAGATCTAAAAGTAAAATATTAAAATACCAAATAGTATTTGCAATGAAATTTTGACTAGAAGACGTGAGAAACAACACCTTTGCCCTGTTCCACATCTTGGGGAAAAAAAATATATAGAAGAAAATCTATGTGACCTCGAGTTTGTTTTGGCATTAAGATTTTAGATACAACACCAGTGCAGGATTCATTTTAATGAGAAATGAGAAGCTTATTATAAGAAATTAGGGGAAGAATAACTAATGAGATTGTTTCTTAAATCCGGATTAAGAAATCTTTTGCCAGATGAGGCCTGGCAATTTACAGTGTGATACTGAAGAAATGAAGAGGAAGACAACTGATAATAATGACAACAAAATTCGACTTTAACAGCCAGCAGGAAACAGAGGATTTAGTTCCGTATACTCTGTTCAAAAGGCATAGCTAAACAGAAATGTTTGAATAAAATATGGTTAGGGAAGCAAGCAAGCAAGAAAAACTTTTATCCTGCTAAAAATCATTGCTGGCAATTAATCTTCAGTTACGGGGACAATTCACGTTATAAGCGAGCTTCTTATCCCCCAGTTTTATATGGATCACAAAATTATACTGACAGTAGAAATTATAATACTTTTAGAAAGCTATTTAGAGTCGATTTCCTGTTGAATCTATTCATCTAAAGCCTCCTATAAAGGTTTAACTTTGTAGAAAAGCAGAAGCAAGATGAATTGCAACTTATTTCTCAGAGAATTCATTGCCATCATCACGGCAAATTGAATGCTTCCTCAAAGACATGTCTACTGGTGATTTTTAAACAACATTTTTATCTCTATCTAATTCCTGATTACAATATACTGAATCCTAGAATTTTGAGTGTAAACTGGACATGTAATTTGCATAAATATCAATGAATAAAAAATGTTCATTCCTGTGATTGTGAATAAAAAAGGGAAAAAAGTGTGGAATATTTTCTCTTTTTTACTCCGTTTCCACTGACATATTTTTGATATTTTTTATGTTGTTACTGTAGCAGAATGTTAAATTTTCTGTTGCTTTTGAGTTAATTTAATTTATTCCAAAGCTTTGGTTGGAAAGTGACTTTGATTTAGGTAAGAGACATCTGCTTTGATGGAGACGACCATCCGATACATGCAAATAAACATTTTTTGCATGTGATATTAAATTCAGAAGAAATAAAAATGATCAATGACTGGATATGAAAAACAGCTCAAATTCTACATGGGAAGCAGATCAGAAGACTGTAATCTGCACCCATGTCCTGTTCACAGAGAAAACCATGCTAGACCTTGGAAATGATACTTTTTAAAATTAAGTAGAACAATCACTTGCTTATTTGAACTTCATGCAAAGGTAAAAGAGAAGCATGCAAATCTAAGAGTAATATGACGTAGGGATGCTTAACATGGATGAAGTTGAGACTTTGAATCAAATGCTCTATATTAGGACAGAAACAGTTTCTTTCTAGACATGTGATTTGGACTAGTTTTCAAGCTCACTGAAGTAAATGTTATCATCTGTAAAATAGGGATGATTTCTGATTCACAATCCTTGGTAAAATTCAAAGAAGATAAAACATGTGAAATCTTCACAAGAAGAATGATCATGTAAATTCCTGTTCAGATCAGAATGCTGTTGAAAGTGAAGGGGTTACTCTTAAGTATTATGTTAGGAAACTGGATGTAAACCAAAAATGTCATAATGATTTTAATTACTGTCTTATAGTTTCAGCATATGTCATTTTTGGGTCTAATTCAACATACTAGATTTTTATCTTTGACAATGAATTATTTCCTTAGTTTCTTCTTACTTTTTTAATATGTCTTATACTCTACATATTGCAGATCTTCCAAACAAAAAATAAAAAGTTAACCTAGCTTCATTAGCCTTATTCGTATATCTTTATGCTGAAAATTTGCCTAGCATTCACTGTAACTCTAGCCCTGTGTGCATTCATTTATTCATTCACTTCGTGAGTTCATTAAAATGTCAGGCATTTATTTTGCAAATACTAACACATCTCTTTCACTATGTGTCAAAACTCATGATAGATACTAGAGGTATGAAGAGAAGTTAAACAGAATCTTATCCCTCGAGAAGAGGCAAAGAACTGGTGATTAAAACAGCAAAGGTAGAGAGTTGTTCATGGTGCTTTGGGAGCATATGCAGTATAGGCAAAATTAACCCCAGGGATATTAACAGCAGAACTGTAAGTAAGAGATGATGCTTGAGCAGTCTTGATGGACAAGAATGAAAGTAGTCTAGTGCAAGCCAGAAGGATCTCCCTGGGAAGGCAGCTTGTTTTGTGACAGCAGGGACACACGAGAGAGCACGGTGTTACCTCAGGAATACAATGAGGGGGTTTCGCCAGGAGATAAGATGGATGAGAGAAACCAGGGTCAAATATGAATTGTAATCAAAGAATTTTTATTTTATCTGAAGCAATGGAAATTTAAAAGAATCTAGACCATTATTTAAGATGGTTAGAGAGACCCAAAATGGTGACACTTGTGTTAAAGCCCATGATACCTACATTTACTACCTGATTTAATTGCAGTTTCAACCTCTCCCAGAAATATATTCCTAATCAAGCAGTCTGGAATTTTCTGGTCAAACACCAGTAAGGCAATTTGTCACATCTCCATCATCCAAAGGAAAAAGAGGTAACCTACATGATAAATCTCTTCCCCCAAAGATGTCCTGGTCTAAACATAACCCTTTCTTTTCTTTTGCTAATAACACTCCAGGCACACCCTTCTTCCTATAAAAACCTTCAATTTTGTACAAACTCTTGGAGCAACCTCCAATTTGCTGGATGGATGCTGCCTGATCCACGAATCCCTTAAAAAAGCCAATTAGATCTTCAAATTTACTTGGTAGAATTTTGCTTTTTGACAAAAATCAACTGATCATCAAAATTAAGGCATAAAAGAGCCAATGTTTACTTGCAGGTTTTGATGTAGATAGCTGGGATAATTTGGGAGGAAAGATGTTGGATTCAAAGTTGTTTATATTAATTTGAAATGAAAAAACAAAGTAGCATTGTGTTCTGAGGATTTCTCTAGACAGAATAAAGTTTTCAACAGTTTTTTCTTTCAAGTGGTACTGGCCTCGTTGTTGTCTCTCTTATACTTTTCCTGTCTCATTGGTCTTTTAGGTTTTGTTTTCATGTTTTCATAGAACAAACATTGTTTGAAGAATTTGAATAAAAAGAGGAACTCTGAATTTTAATGGTGGTGTGTGAAAACTAAGTGCAAAGGTTTCTGAGATGAGAAACACTGTTTTTGCTCATATGACCTTGGACTGATTTATTAATGCAAATGTGTATAAAGTAGTGTGTGTGTGTCTGTGTGTGTACACGTGCTCACATGCACATGTGTGTGTGTGACTGATTGCTGATGACACAGTGGTGAGAAATGATTCTTGTTTTCATGAAGCTTACAGTATAGTGAGAGAAATACACAGAAATTACAAACATATAAATACTGTTGATACTTATTATCCACAGATTCCATATTTACTAATTTGCCTTATTGCTCAATTTGTTTTTAACCCGGAGATCAATGCTCACTGTACTTTTGCAGCCATTCGCAGGCATGTACATGTGTAGAGCACCGAAAAGTGTCAGTCTCCTGAGGTACACTTCCCAGGCTGAGGTCAAACAAGGTGGTGCTGTGTGTCCTTATTTCCTCTCTCCTATTGTAAACAAGTTTCTTTTCTGTGGTCTATTCAGCATAAGGCTGAAGGGCTGTTTAGTGTTTTTAAGCATAAGAAAGCTGTGATGAGTCTTACAAAGAAAAGAATGTGTCATGTAAGCTTCATTCAGGAGTGAGTTGTAGTGCTGTTGGCTGGGGAATTCGATGTTAATGAGTAAGCAATACCTATTAAATAAGGTGTCTTTAAACAAAAACACACATAAACAAAGGCTATATGTTGATCAGGTGACAAAAAATGTTGTCCCTAGAGGCTCACAAAATACTTAATCCTAATTTTTCCTTAGAAGTGGTGGTTCATTATTCACTAATTCTGTGTTCATGGTGACTTTATAGGACATAACAACAATGGATGATGAGAATTGACAATTAAGAAAAGTGCTATGCAGAACAGCAGAAGAGGCTTTGGAAGTAGGATAGTGGGTTTTTTGTGTTTCTTTTTTGTTTCGTTTGTTTTTGTGTATGGAGAGGGCAGATAGTGTTGGGATCACGTCAGTGAAGACTTTCCTGAGGATCTGGTGTGGTGTTAAAAATAAAGTTTAAAAGCAGTGTAGGTTTCCATAAGATGAAAAGAGAGTGGATATTTCCTCCCAGACCTGTGGAGCAGGCCTTTTGGTGAGAGAGCATGGTTTACGCAAGGACCAGAAAGAAGCCAGTACAGTTGGAGCTCATGGCTGAGCCATAATCATCATGCAAATTCTAGACTATTCAAGACCTTAGAGACCCTAACTCTAAATACTAGAATACCATTGAAAGGGGCAGATGACAGTCAGTTTTTCTTTCTTTTTTTTTTTTTTTAAATTGTCTAGCAAAGAAAACCTCAGAAATGCTAAATTTGACTATAGTATTGGAATATAGAGAGAGAAAGAGAAGAAGAGAGATTAAACCTAAATGTAAATCATCTGAAGCAATTAGAAGTTAAAAGGTATTTTTCGAAATTACCTGGAAAGATCTAGGTGATACATTTTGTTTAGACTAAGCACAAAATAAGGCCAGTAGCTAATTTAACAGTTTGACTGTAGTGTGACAAAATGTTACGCTATTCTAACCATGTGAATGAGAAGAGAAAAATAAACAAAGCTAATGACTTTTCATGTTTTAATCTCACATGGTGAAAAATCCACTTTATATTCAAAAAGTTGAGCCCATTTTTCTTTTTCTAGGACAGAAATGAGGGGTAATCTGCAGGAGAATAAGCAATCAAGATCTCATGGCCTAAAAAGATTAGTTTCCTTTCATGGATAGACTGCAATTAAGGGAAACAGTTGGGGTGTTTTTTTTGTTTTTTGTTTGTTTGTTTTGTTTTTTCATTTAAAAAGTTGTTAACTTTTATTTTGTTTTCCTAATCTTTGGAAATAGCAGCAATGTTGGTTAAATCCTGTTTTAGGATGTTACATCCATATAATCTGCTTTTTAAATTTTTTTCAGAAAAGCAAATATCTTTTTCAATACATTATTTTTTTTTCTGAAATTCCTGTTTCTATGTTATGCCTTTTAAATAAACATTCATATAATTCAAAATAGGTTAATTTTGACTCAGAGACTAAACATCTAAGAGTCAATTCTTTAAAATATGGAATTCTATAGTTCAAAGTTTCTTTAAGGCCCATCAAAAGCACATCTATACTTTTGAAAAAGGGTACCAGGAAGCCCCAAGAGATAAATGACTTTGCAGGTGAAAATTTCTAGCTTTCATGGGCCAGACCCTCTGTCTCCACATTGCATTATTTCCATGGTCAGTTTTGGACACGCAGGGCATCCTTTGAGATGCCACACAGCAGCCCTGACAAAGCCCAGATCTCTGCTTCTCAGACCTGAACCTTTCCAAGCAGGTGGTATGCAGGGCCCAGCCACCCCATTGAGCTAAAGCACACAGTCAGCCTCCACCCTCACACAAATCCCCAAGGTGCTGTTTGATTGACTATTCCTGTAATCAGCACTTAGATACTCACATACTGACAATTATCGGTACATGCACGAAGCTACGATTCTTTGAGAACAACTAAAATTTTGAGTCACAGAAATGAACAAGTAGAGCAATATGAGGGGCCACTAATTACATAAAGTGCTTGAAAAATTTCATATGAATTTTAAATTTCTGCCTTCAGAAGTTTATGAGTTTTAAATGTTCATGTTTCAGCCATGCCTGTGATAAGACAAGGAGGGTATATTTTTTTATTTTCCTGATATGACCGGTAGTGATTTCCCAGGTTGCAGAAGGTGCTATTTTTCGGAGATGAGGCGGCTATTTGCGCATTGCTCTTTGCTAAGCGCTCTGCTCCCCTTTGAGATAAAGAGCATTTCAAATATTGTGCAATTAACTGTTATCAGTTATTGCGTGTGAGTCACTCCCTCCGCAAGACAATGAAACGAGGACACTGGAAATATGTCTGAGACAATTCACAGGTTCCCAGCGAACAGGGAATTCAAATATCAATCCCAAAGCAGAAAGCAGGCATTTAGACCATGTCAAGTATAAAAGTCAGTGATTCATAGGGGGAAAAAAGTTATTTTAGAAAAAAGAACGATAGCAGGAGAAAAGAGGGGGACATATTATTTTGTTCAGGGTTGCAGATGACGCTGTTGGATTTGACTTAGACCCCCCCCTGCACCCCCCATCTTCCCATCCCCCACCACAGAACCTTGACTATCAACATTTTAAGGAGCCGGAAACTCAGTTTACGCGGAAAGCATTCCATTAAAGTCGACAAGCACCGTAATGGGGTTCTGAGTCCAAACGCATTTCAGATTTAATGTGAAGTGGGCGGTTTCTCTTTCCTGGTTGTGCTTTTTAAAGTCACACTGCGTCTTTACAGCCGTCTTTGAACTGACAAGTTGCAAGTTCCTTCAGTTCCTTCTACTATATTCCCTGAAGCTCAGTGCTTACACGTGGTTGGAATATTTAGCCACCTCTTTGAAATTATTTGAGAAAACTGGAAAATATGTGAAATCCTAACATTTCCCAATGAGGTCGGAGTTTCTATGTGAGAAGTGTCCCTTTTAGAGAGTATATTTAAGTTAAAGAATTTCCACATGTCCAAAGCAGTAGTCCCAAGGAGAAGAATATATGAACATGAACATTCGATGATACCTAAATAACATGTGCTAAAGTATCAACTACTCTATAAGGAGACACGCCAGGGAGAAAAGGAACTAAATTATTCAGAACTCATTTTCTCCCCAGAAATCACTTCTTCACCTCTACTTTAGTTTTTAATGACAGTAATGCTACCTTCTCTTTTTTATCTCTGTTCTTTTTATACTATAATTGCAGGGTGTTTTTTTCTTCCAAGTTAATGACTACGGTGTGTTTTCATGTAGCTAGGGTTCTGATAAAGCAAGTAAGACACCGAAGAGGAATGCAAATCTCACACACATTGTTCATGAAAAATCACATGTCCTCTCTTTAGCAGTGAATACTATTAAGTGAAATTACTTTTCTCAAGCTGGTATCACTAGACCTAACCCATCCAAAAAACCTTTCTATTTTCTATGAACCATTTCTAATTCTTACAATGAGCTTTTCTACCGAGACTTCTGCCGTCCCTTCTAGCTCTATGAAACAGAAAATGGTGCTTTGGAGCTTGATCTTTAGGCTGTAAACTTTCTATAAGCAGAAATTTCCAGCTTATTGAGTTTATACTTTTCACTTTAATATTACACTTTTAATTAAAACGATTAAATGTACGTGGTCAAAGATCCATTAGGAATGTTTACAACTGTGAATAACAAAAACTCAGCCCCACATGGTTTAACCCATGAGGATGCTGAATTCTATTTTCCTCTTCATGAGTACGGAAGATAGGTAACTGGAAGTCAGGTAATAACAAATTTGGGCTAACACCTCCCTGCTCTCACTGAGGTCTGGATTCCCTTTCTGATGGGACATGTTCCCTGGATTGGTTTTTCAATTAAAAGTGACTTTTTTTTTTTTTTTTTTTGCCTATCCCTACAAATTATAGTTAATTTAGGTCAGACACTTCTCCTATGGGTTAGTTAATGTGAAATGTTTAAAAAAAATCTGTCTCTTTACCCCACAAAATGAAACACCTCCACACGAATAATCGATGCCTCCTGTTGAAAAACAATATCCACCACCTCTGAGGGATTAAGAAATCATTTTAATTTTACCTTACTCGGAATTAAACAGTAAGAGCGACCTTTTCAAAACAAATAAGATCATGCCTTAAGCATAGAATGTTGCGAATTTCTCACAATCCTCTAGCTCACCCCGGCCTGGCCCACCTCACCTCTGACCTCGCACCCATCATTTTCTCTGGGCCCACTTTGTTCCAGCCAGGCTGCTCCCGACTGGACCCATTGCATATCCACGCCTTGGGGACTCTGGCTGTTTTTTTCAGTCTATAAATTCTTCCCCATTGATACCCTCTCCTATACCCTTTTCCTTTCCTTTCTTTCTGGTCATTATTCAAATCTTGTTGACAGAGATTCCTTGCTTGTGATCCTTTCCACAACTGCAGCATACCCAGACCCAACACTTGCCACCATTCCTCCTCTGTTTTTATCCTTAGGATTCATACAGCATTTTCTGTATTTAATTTTTTTGTCACCTAGAGCGAAACATGTCTTCTGAAGGCTGAGATTTTTGCCTCTTGGTTTTAGTGTTCTAACTCTGGCACTGAGAACAGTTCCTAATTTTGGACATTCCCGGGATTGGGGAAAACGGAGCTTTGTTTCAGGATCTCAGAGTACAAGGTGAAAATGGCGTCGCAACTAAGATTTGTTGCTAAGAAACAAAATATTTTGTACTTTATGTGGTTTCCCTCTTTCCCCTTTTCCATACAGGACTTTGTATTACTATTTTAACATCTTTCTCTCTGCTGTTGAAGACTATGTGTTTATGGAATGCTTAGATTTATTTTCAGTTAGGAAAAATAGCCAGACTTGTCAAGCTATTCTAGTCACCTTCTTGGGGGCTGATTAATCTGGGGTTCAGAAAAAGGATTGCTGGCTTTGTCAGTTTCTATCAGTGTTTATTTGAAAGAGGAGTTAATCTGAGCAATGTCAGTTTCTTCAATTTATTTATTTATTTTTTTGTGGTTAAAAATAAAAATAGTCTAGTAACCATTCTTCACCGTGCAATTGATCTCTTCCCCCTATTTCAACCTCCATTCCTCCCACTTCCCCTCTGGTAACCACCAGTCTGTTCTCTGCTTCTATGTATTTGTTTTTGTTTTGTTCTGTTTGAGCATTTGTTTTGTTATATTCTACATATAAGTGGCATCATATAGTATTTGTCTTTCTCCCTCTGACTTCATTCACATAGCGTGCTATCCTCAAGATCCATAGTGTTGTCACAAACAGCAAGATTTTCTTCTTTTTGTGGCTGAATTATCAAAAAGACAAGCGATAACAAATGCTGGCAAGGATGTGGAGAAAAGGGCACCCTTGTACACTGTCAGTGGGAATATAAGCTGGTGCGGCCACTATGGAAACTGTATGGAGATTCCTCAAAAAAATGAAGAATAGAACTGACATATAATCCAGCTATTCCACTTCTGGGTATTTATCCAAAGAATACAAGCACTAATTCAATATATACACAGACAACACAGACACACACACACAGACACACACACACATACTCTTATATTTATTACATCATGATTGACACACACACGCACATTCATACACACACACATAATGGAATGCTTCCAGTTTCCTCAATTAATAAAGTCAATGGCAAACTCTAGAGGAGGAGTTACATGTGTTCTTGATACTTTTTTTCACAATTTGGTATAAACAATAATAAGGACAATAACAAATAATAAATAGGGTTTACTGAGAGCTAGACACTTGTCTGTTTAGCATATATTAACTCACTTAATGTCATAACAATCCTATAAGGTATGTACTATTTTACTCCCATTTTGTATAAGAAAGCTTGAGGCACAGAGTTACACAGCTTGTCCAAGGTCGCATTCAAAATGCGAGAGGCAGGAATTACCCCCAAATATTCTGATTCCAGACTGGATGCTCTTCACCAGGCCTACATGCTTATGCCTTTATTGTTTCTGGCCTATGGTTATGTGCGTGTGTGTGTGTGTATGTGTGTGTGAAATTGTGTTCTTCTGTTGGTTTCAGTAATAGTATCACTTTTTTATACTTTTTTGTTTGTTGGGAATATATCTTAAATTTTAAATAAATAGCAGTCAGACATCTATTTTTATGTTCTTTCAAAAATACATTTACTATTAATACACTCCAGGGGAAAATCTCATTTGGTCTTTTTTTATTATACTTTGAACAAACACTAGATTCTGTTTGCCAATATGTTATTTAGAATTTTGCATTATTTTTTATTGGTCTGTGAGTGTGTGTGTGTGTGTGTGTGTAACATTTTTTTAAGGTCTGTGTTAATGCTCTTGAGTCTAGAGCATTTAAAATACATGAGAAATATTTTTTTCTGGCAGTTTTGGAAGTTTTACCTATGAAGATGATCTTATATTGACTGCTGTGTAATCACCTGCTCTAAAACTTGGTAATGTGATCCTCTCATTATTCCTACAAAAGTGCCACACTCTCTCATTCCTCTATTCCCATCTATATGCAGGTTTCTCAGTTTTGAATTCAGTTTCTGTTCCTCTTTATTTGAGTCATTCAGTCTTGGTAAAACACTAGCTTTCTTGGCTTTTGTTCTCAGTTCTGTGAGGACAAAGTTGATAAACTTTCTCAAAATGACAGTATGTTTTGTCTAAAGTGTGAGCTCCATAGATGCAGAAGGGCAAGGAGCTATTGGAGGAGATGAAATGAAAAGTTTGCCCTTTTGAGCCTTTAGATAATTCTAGGATAAATTACAATGTGTGCAATATTTTCTGAATCATGTAGATTTATCTATCACCAAATCAACCACTTCTTAATTCATAAAACTTCTATGTTGTTTTTTTGCTTTATAATAAGTAGTAGTTTATTTTGTTTGTTTTAAATCTTCATGTTTATAGAATCATGTATATGTCTTCAGCAGAAGCGTAAACAAAATAGGACAATCCTGATGTCCGGGGATTGGAATTTAAGTGACTTTTTCTATTATGAAAATGTAGCAGCTTTATAAACAATTTTTAAAAATTGTTCAAAAGAATAAGCTTAAAAATCTAATGATGCTATTGATTTAATGACAAAACCAGTACCATTCATTTATGACTTTTTGTGGATATATATGTTTGCTTTCCTGGGTAAATACCGAATATGGAATTGTTGGGTCAGGGTGTGCATACCTTTCATTTTACTAGACACTACCAAAGAATATTGCAAAGTGATTGCACCGTTTTTCACTCGCACCAGCAATGTTGATTGGTCCACACCCTCCGCTCCTGATCCTGTCTGTCTAAGGTTAGCTATTCTAGTGTGTGAAAAAATACTTTGTTTTGTTCTCATTTGCAGTTACCTGATGAATAAAGATGTGTTCATTGGGCATTTTTTTTTTTATATCTTACCAAGAGAAAAAAAGAAAAAAAAACTATCTATTAAAGTTTTTGCCCATTTGTATTGAATTTTGTCTTCTTATTTGTAGGAATTCTTGATATATACTCAATATGAATCCTTAGTTAGATTTAAGCATAGTAATTATATTTTCTCTGAACGTGGATTAACTTTTCATTTTTTAAAACTATGATTTTCAGTGAGCAAAATTTAATGTTGATGAAATTTGTTTTGTGAATTTCTTTTTTTAAATAGGTGTTTTGATATGTTGATTTCTCTAGGTGATGGTTTTTAGTTTTTCAATCAAAGACTAATCTAAGTATCACTGTGAAGATGTTTTGCAGATGTAATTAAGGAGGATTATTCTGGAAAACAATTTAGTCGGTGGGCCTGACTGAATTAGTTAGGAGGTCTTAAAAGCAGGGCTGATATATAGAGAGAAAGAATGAGGAGAGAGAGTGAGAGGGGTAGTAAACAGGGTGAGACAAAGTTTTTTCCCCCAAAACCTTATTGTGTTAGCTTATGCATCTAAGCTTATGATCCATCTTGTAATAATTTTCATGTATGTAGATTTACATAAGTAATTGTTAAGATTTTTTTTCTCATTTCGATATTCACTTTTTCTAGTAATATTTATTGAAAAGTCTTTCCACTCTTGTTGAATTATTATATCATCTTTATAAAAAAAATGATTTATCATATACATGCAGGCCTATATCTGGAGACACTATTTTGTTTTATTTCTCTATTTTTCAAAACTTATTACAATTTATATTGTATTAATTATAGTTAATCTCAAAACCATGCTGTTTAAGATTTCCAATTTTTTTTTCTCTTTCAAAATCTTGGCCGTTTTAGGTGCTTTGCATTTGTATATAAACTTTAGAGTCAGCATGTTAAATTCTACAAATGCACAATATTATTTAAATGATCTCTATGTGGATTTAAAGAAAAAAATCAATGACATTATGAATAATTATATATATATTTATCCTAAAATATCCATCTAATTATTAACCTTTGACTTTTACAAGTAGTATCAATTTTCATATACATGACTTTCATGGTTCTGCTATAAAAAAGTCAAGTAAATAAGTTAGAAGTGAATTGTGTTTTTCATTGTTGATTTTTGTTTGTTTATTTTTAAGATTGGCAATCACCTTGGAACCAGCTTTCTTCATGTATTTGTTCATTTGATTTTTTAAAAATAAATGACAAATAACTGTAAGTTTAAGGTGCACAATGTGTTAGTTTGATAAATTTATATATTGCAATTTAATAATAGGGTTAGGTAACACATCTGTCATATCACATAATTATCATTTTCTGTTTTGAGAACATCTGATTTTTTAAAACAAATTTTGCTACTTTAGCTTATAATTTAGATTAAATTAAGTATGAATTTCCTGCTTTGCTTTTCTAGTCGTTTCTTTGATATTAAAATTATATTTGCCACTTGGATGTCTTCAGGGAAACTGCCCCAAAAAGAAAACATTGGTAAGAATGTCCAGTGTAGCAACTGTGAAAATTGTTACGTGATAACGTGGAAGGCCAACTGTGACTGTTACTTTGCTAGGACTGCTATATCCAAGTACCACAAATTGTATCGCTTAAATAACAGAAATTTATTGGCACACATTTCTGAAGGCTAGAGGTCTGAGATCAAGGTGTCATTCAGAATCTCAGGGCTATGAGGAAGAATCTGTTCCAAGCCTCTTTTCTAGCTGCTGGTGGCCAGAGAACAGCAGAGATTGTCAGCAAACCACCAGCAGCTAGAAAAGATCTCTGCCTGTGCGGTCACATGGCATTCTTCTTGTGTGTGTGTATCCGTGTCTAAATTTCCTCTCTATAAGAATATCGATTGTATTGGATTAGAGGGCCACCCTCAGGTGAGTTAAGCCCTCACCTTAACCAATGACATGTGCAATGACCCTATTTCCAAGTGAGGTCACATTCTGAGGTGCTGGGGGTTTATCCTGCAGCATGTGAATTTTGTGTGAACACAGTTCAACTCATAATACTATTAAATCTAGAATTTTAGAGGAACAACGTGAAATGAGATATAAATCAGGTTTGGGGAGGATATTAGCTGAGTGTAACCAATATAAGGGAAAAAGGGCCAAAGTAACAATCGACTAGCATAGGCAGAAAGGATGGGAATAGAGTGATTCTAGAAATATGGGGCTTCAAAGAGTTGGAAAAACTACAAACAGTAGGAAATAAGGTTGAAATCGTTTGAGTGACAAAGATCTTTCCACCCACGCTTGAAGTTCTCAAGACCGAAGCTATGAAGTTAAAGGGAATGAAATAGTGCGAGGCGGAAAACACCAGTTTGGGGCTCGATAATTACTTCTAGGGAAAACACAACAAAACACCTTTAAGTGTGCTTTTTGCAAATGAAATTGATTGAAAGTATACGCATAAGATGCTTGTTAAACAACTGAAGACAGGAGACCCATTTTAAAAAGGCTTTAACTATTTAAGTTCTAAAACGAACTCTAAACTGTCAAATATGCAGCAGTAGGAAATAGGCCATGAAAGCCGCACAGCTCACAAGCGGAGAAAAATCACCCAACCGACTTCTGACGTGTCAGTGGAGGAAAACGGAAACAAAGAAACGTGTAGAAGGTAGATTCAGAGGTCAATGGACATGAGATTTCCTAAAAAACAATGGACATGGGGGCATATTCCTCTTAGGGAGCAGAAATGGATGATGAACTTGGCTTCTATCAGAGTACAAAAGCTTCAGAACTGGCCACAGGGTTTCCTAATCAGTGTGTCTTGAGAATATTGTGTGTTTCCATTGCTTTTCTTTGATTATGAGTTTTTATTGCTTATTTGTTCTTATTGGGTATGAGAGGGAAGGAGTGGGGCGGTGTTCTTGTTTTTATTTTCTAGACTGCCATAACATGGGTCATATCTGGACATGAAGGAAAGAGAGTCCCTTGTGTGGGAACCCTGGTCCCATACACCTTGGGAGATGGAGCTGAGGCTTCCTTCTTAGGAAGTAGGTAGCTGTATTTTATCAGAATAAGGAAAAAATCAAGTATGTGGTGATTAGGACTGCCCATGGCAGAATGTGGTTGATTGTTTACCCAATTCTTTCTTCCTGGGCACACAGCTAGAATTCACTTCCCGGCTGCATTTGCAGTTAGGTAGGACAACGTGACAAAATTCTGGCTACTTCAGTGTCTAGATAATAAAAATCACATTTGAAAGCCACACACTGAATATTTTTCTGGCCTCCATCACCCTAGCTTCTTTAAATGCTTAATCGATGCCAATCCTTTATGCCAGTTAGTCTTACATGAGTAAGAAATAAACTTACTTGTTATGTCACTGAGATATGGGCATCGTCTGTTACAGTAGTTAGTGCTACTGTCCTTGCTTGAGTTATCTGAGAAGCAGACTCTAAGAAAATAATTTAAATGCAAATAGTTTATGTGGGAGATTATTGCATTTATGTGGGAGGTTAATGAATATGAAGGGAAAGAAGAGAATTCAGTGTTCCTCGGTAAAGTTACTGTTCCAGTCAACCTAGGTCTCATCCTCCTGCTTATTTCTAGGATGCTGTGTGGAATAGATCTCACATATTTCACGTAACAGGGAAAAAGCTGTCTCACTGGATGAGGGCTTCTCCTGGAGACACCAACCCATTGGCTCATTCGGCCTCATATGTCTGACCCCAACATGCTTTCATGGACCAAACTGTGTCCCCTAAAATCTGTATGTTGAAACCCTACCCCCGAGGTGACTAGTAGGACATAGGACCTTTAAAAAGGTAATTGAGGTTAAATGAAGTCATAAGGGTGGGCCCTAATTCAACATGACTGGTATCCTTGTAAGAGGAGAAGAGACACCAGGAATATGCACACATCATAAAAACCATGGGAAGCCAGAGCGAGAAGGCAGCATCTGTAAGCCAAGGAGAGAGACCTCAGCGGAAACCAGTCCTGCTGACATCTTGATCTCGGACATTCAGTCTCCAGAACTGAGAGAAAACAAATCTCTGCTGTGTAAGCCACCAACTCTGTGATGTTTGCTTATGGTAGCCCTAGCTAAGTAACACGCACACAGGCTGCGAAATGTAGGTCCGTACAGTAAACAGCGTTAGCAAGTAAGGGAACAAGAGTGAGTCCCTCAATTAGAGCCCCCCCCCGCCCCCCCGTGCATCACTCAGAACTACTGGTGCCCCTACTAAGTTCACTAACTCCTAAAACTGCTTTTCAAGATGGCAGCTTCTCACATTTCCCTAGACTTCCAATAAAGGTTAGTGGGACAAGCAACATTCTCCACATCAGCATTTGGCCTGCAGCTATGGTTAATATTCACAACTCCCCACCACACTAGATGCCCCTCCCCCACCATCCAACAGTTCTGCTAGTCCAGCAGCTTAGACAACCCTTCATGATGGGTCTGAATACACTGATTACCATGCCTGTCACATCACAGCTGCTTCCATTTGCTCATTGTGGCTAGCACCAGGCAGAAAACTGGCACCAGGAATCTGGTAAATAATGGGTTCTAGACAAGCTCCCTGCTCTCCACTATATAATTGCACGTCTCTTTTATGCTAATAAGGGCGAACTACTCCTACTGTATTAGCTCCTTTCTTTGCCTACAGTTCTTTGGCAAAGAAACCAAGATGAATGGAGTCCAAAGTAACCATGTAACAACATGGCTACTACCAAGCACAAATATCTTACCCCTAGAGACTGAGACCACTAATACCGAAGAGCCTAAAGGTGTTGGGACAGGAAACAATTTCCTGAAGGGGGTCACAAGAAGTTATTGGAAAGAAGCCATTCATCTTTCTATCCTTTGGTTCCTAGACCATGTGGAAATAAACAAAGACTCTCCAAATATAAATAAGCAAAGAGAAGGCAGAAAGAGAAGAAAAGCTTTACAGTAGAGAAAGAAAATGCTTCAGGTATGTTCTGATTAGAGGTAGCGGAAGGCAAGCTAACTAGAACTCTATGGGGCTGGTTTGGGGAGCATACTTGGTTTTCTCTGGTTGGTCCGAAGTTGGAAGGGAAGCACGAAGTAGGGAATTGGACAGTTATCACATCCTGATTGTTTGGGGCTGATTGTTATGCAGATTGTTATTTGGCTTCCTGGGCTGGTTCCTGCAGATTGTCGGTCAGAGTTCTATTTTTATAAATGGTCCGGTTGTTGTCCATTTATATACCCCTTCTCTTATGTATGCACTCTAGTAAATGAGGTCAAAGTACCATATCATGGCGATTCATTCAAAGTATAAAAATGCATTTTGGAGGATAACGCACAAATCTTGCTTTTATGTGTCAGCTTCAGTGGGCTAAGTGATGCTCAGGTAGCCGGCAAAACATTATTTCTGGATGCATTTGTGATGGTATTTCTAGGAGAGATTAGCATTTGAATCAGTAGATTGCCCTCAGCAATGTGAGCAGATATCGCCCAACTCACTGAGGGCCTGAGTAGGACAAAAAGGCAGAGGAAAGGCAAATTCTCCCTCCCTCATCTTGAGCTGGTTCATCCTTCTTCTGCTCTCAGACACTGGACATCAGAGCTCCTGGTACTCAGGCATTAGAACTCTACCGCTGATCCCTTGTTTCTCAGGCCTTTGCATCTGGACTGAATTATATATACCACGGGCTTTCCTGATTTTCCACTTGCAAATGGCAGATTGAGGCACGTCTTAACATTCCTAATTGTGTGAGCCAATTCCTCTAATAAATCCCCTCTTATCTGTCTATATCTCTATTATCTCTATCGCTCTCTATCTATCATCTGTCTATCATCTATCCATCCATCCATCTGTATGTGTGTGTGTGTGTGTGTGTGTGTGTGTGTGTGTGTGTGTACGCACACATCCTATTGGTTCTGTTTCTCTAAAGAAAGCTGATTAATATAGATTTTATCCCTAAATTGATACTATAACTGATTTTAAGAAACCAATCTTTTATGTACACATGCAAACAGGTTCTGGCTGATATTGAGTATGAATGGATCCCCTTACTATCTGTCCTTTGTTGCAATTCTTTAACTATAAAAGCGAGTTCCTTAGGTTGAGGTAAAATTCTCTGGGATTTCATATTTATAAATTAGATGCTCTGTGAGAATCTTCAATAGTGAATGGTACTACCCCCAAAACTCCAGGCTTGGTAATTATTTCATATGTATGAATCAATTTTGGTAAGAAAAATTATTGCTCTATGTATCAAAAATATTTTTATCATAAAGAAAATAAGTGCTTTAAAAATGAAGTAGATTATGTAATATAAATTGTCCCTTCTTTTGCCCACGTGAGCACTTCTTCAATTAAAAATAACCAATAGCACATTAACAGGGATACCAAAATGCATCTTGGACTAATGAAAACAGTAAATCATCTCACTGGTTATTTAACAGATGCATGAAATGTATCAACATGGAATTTTAAGTTTCTTAGCACATAAGAAGTAGAAAAGTTGTGTTACTTTTTAGACTTACTAAGAATTTTAAAAAGCCATAATCCCACATACATAAGTGATCGTTGACTACAAAGTATACATCTACCAGAGGATTACTTAAGATAAGTGTCACTTTGCCTAAATGCCCAGTGTGTTTATCTTGTAAAAACTTTCCAACTTTCTAAGACATTGTGCACAAATTCTTCAAAAACAACATAAAAGTTTTTATATTTATTTGTTCAAAATATTTTAAAATATAGTTTGTTTATATTATAGGTTAATGCTCAACTTATCAATATAAAATGGTTGTTAAATGTTTTAAAGTAAATGATATGTTATTTTTGTGTTTCAGAAATTTTTTTATGTTTCAAATAGTTTTTGAAAAGTAGTTTAAAAATCCATATGAAGATTTGGGGCAAGAATAAAATTTTTGGCTTTCTTCATCATGCCCTTGTTTGGATAATAAATTTTATGGTTAATCGGTGATATCAGTGCCTCTAAAATAAATCTATAATTCACTACAATTCCAGTGTCAGGATTCCTATAAGAACTTAAACTGCTTTCTAAACTGATATGGAATACTAAAAATAATTGTTCTACTATATACTACTGTAGATCAAATGTACCTAAGGCTATGTGACATTGGTTCATGGATAGAAAAACATGAACGAACAGAAACATGAGCCCAGAAATAGAAATGTGAATACAGGGAAGCATGATGCATGGCAGGGCGGGCATCACACCAGTGAGAAAGAATGCATCGGGCAATAAATATTTCTGAAATATGTGGAACCAAAAGTTGACCTTATCTCATGCCATCCAGAAAAAATCAATTCCATGGGAATTAGAAACCGTAATGTGTAAAGCAAACCTTAAAAATTCTGAAGCAAACTTGAAGAGGTTAACGCTATGATAAATTTTAGAGTAGAAAAGTTTAGAGGAAGCAAAACTTTAGACCATCTATTTTTATGCATAAGTTATAAAGGAAGAGATTCATGCATTTTTTCCAAAGGAAATTATTCATAAAATTTTCCTCTCATCAAACCCAACATAAAAAAATTCAAAGGGCAAAAGGTGGGAGAAAGTATTTACAATGCGGTTACTGAATATTTAAAGAAAAGAAGCATCCTACTCCTCAGTTAGAAAGAGACTCAATATTTGAATAGATAAGTCCCAGAAAGGGGGAAATGCAGTACAGATTGAGAGCACGTGACAAAGTCTGACAAACATAAAGAAAGCTGAGCAGTGAACACTTTTACTGCGCTGTAGTGGAGGGAAATCTGGCGGTGTTGGTGAAATTAATTGTGCCGACACCATATGACGAAGCTACCCTGTGACATAAAACTTGGAGGGACAGACATAAATATATTTATCAAAGCTTTATTCATCACAGTGGAATCGTAGACAATCTAAATGGCTACCTGTAATAGTTTGCTAGGGCACTTCAGCTGCAGTACATTACAAAGTATCACAAAGTGAGTGGCTTAATTAACAGAAATGTACTGTCTCACAGTTCTGGAGGTCAGAGTCTAAAATCAGGTGTCAGCAGGGTTGGCTCCTTCTGAGGACAGAGGGAGAGTCGCCTCCAAGCCCCTCTTCCAGTCTCAGGTGGTTGCAGGTGACCAGTGGCTTTTTTGGTCTTCATTAGAAGCATCACTCAAATCTTTTCACATGTGCTTATCTGTCTTTGTCCAAATTTCCCCTTTATATAAGGTTATGAAGCATTGGATTTACAGCCCACCTACTGATCTCATCTTAACTTGGTTAAATTTGCAACAACTCTCATTCCAAATGAGGTCATATTCTGAGGTACTGAGGGTTAGGACTTTAACATATCTTCATTTGGGGCTCACAATTTAACCCGTAACACTACCAATAGGAATATAGTGACTAAAATGGAGTGCTTCAAAGGAGAACTAATATGGATTTAAAATATAATATTAAGTTTAAAATGCTAAATTATGATAGTTCAATATCACTTAAAGTAATTTAAAAAATACACTAGAACTATGTTACATGCTTTGTAAATATTCATATATTTTATAATAATGTACACCATGGCCATATATCAAAACATTAGAGAAGTACATAAGGCATGGAAAGGAATATATGCCCAGAGTAAGAGCAAAGAGGGTAATAAAATTAAAGAATTATACTAGGCTAAAAATGAAATATAATAAAATATAAAAATGAACCATAAAACAAGACCTGGGATTTACAGAATCTATTATGACTGTGTATCATATACTGAGTGATATTATTAAGTTAACTCTGTACTCCTAAATTCTGGAGATAAAACCAAATAAATATAAAAGTCAGGAGATTCACACAAGCCTTTTTCTTTCTATCTTTTCTCGAGAAACTCAAAACCTGATGCACTGGTAGCTTTTTTGTGGAAATGAAGTAGTAGCTGCACTTTTGAGAAGGGACTTGTGTTCTTGCTGTAGCTCCAACAGGACGTCACTTAACTGGTATCAGTTCGAGCCACATGAGAATATGAACTTGTGATTCTACTTCAAGGTATCCAGCAGAACAGGTGAGGCAATGCAGATCAATAAAAATTTTGATCTTGACCAGAATATATCATGTTCAAGTTAGTCTTGTTCATTCAGGTTAAGTAATTAAAAAAAAAATTAAAAATGGATCTACCTTTTGGCCCGCAATTGCGCTTCTGGGTATCTATCCAAAGAAAACTAAAACGAGAATTCGTAAAGATCTACACACCGTTATGTTCATGGCAGCACAATTTACAATAGCCAAGATATGGAAACAACTTAAATGCCCATCAACAGACGACTGGATAAAGAAAGTATGATCCATGCATACAAAAGAATCCTACCATTTGCAATGACGTGGATGGACCTAGGGGTGCTTATGCTGAGTGAAATAAGTCAGAGAAAGATAAATACCATATGATTTCATTTAGATGCAGAATCTAAGGAACAAAAAGAACAAACTAATCGAAATCAGACTCACAAATATAGTGGACGATTTGGTGATGGACAGAGGAGAGGGAGGTTGACGGGGTGAAGGGTTAACGAAGTACAAATTAGTAGTTGATAGATGGTCACCGGGATGGGAGCACAGCATAGGGAATGCAGTCAGCATTAATGTAATGGTTAAGTGGAGGGCCAGAGGAGAGAAGGGGCAATTAGGAGAATCATTTTATAAACTATATAAATGTCTAACAAATGTACTGCATACTTGAAACTAATTAAAATAACTAAATTTATTTAAAAAATACTGTCCATGCCCCTTGCATGCAATCTTATTATTACCCTTAATACTGCGCCAATTCAGTTCATAAGAGGACTTCTCTTTGGTCTTAAATGTTATTTATTTCATTTACAAACATTTTTACTACTATGTGCTGTATACATAAAGAGTGGCTACAGCAACTAGAGTTATTGAGAATAATATCTTTATTTTAGATTAGAATAATTTTTGTTCATTTGATATGCATTTTATTTCTGATCAATAAAACCTGACCCTTCCTCACCTGCATGTCTTTTTAAATTTTGTGACTCCATAAGAGAAAACAATTCATACTTAATTTTACTAAATATTTTCATGTTTCTCTACAGAAAGCTGTACATCAGAAACTTGCATGAACAGTGCACAAAGTGTCTATCTTCCTGCATCTCCTCTTCTGATCCACACTTCTCATAAGTTATGACTTTAAAAAATATGTAAAGTTATCTACTCATTCCTAATAATTATTATAAATAAATACAACACACACACACACACACACACACACACACACACACACACACAATCTCACATTTGGAATTCTTAACATTCTTTCTTCCAACAGCACTTTTCATTTTGTAATGCTGTTGAATTTGATTTATTGGAAACACTCATAAGAGCCTCAGGAATTGTTATATAATTGTATTTCATTAGCAGGTCAGCTCTCTTTAGATTTTGTGAATGCCAAAAAAGAAGCCTTTAGGCTTATTACTTTGGGAGTAATTTAACCAAAATTGACTATCTTCTAGAAATGAGTGATGAATCATAGAGGTGATATAATTCTAAGTTTCACTAAGGTAAAACTGCATACTTTTATATTTAGAAATAAATGAATCACTAAGACAAAGAGAAATGATATTAAATGAAAAAAGACATCAAAACTAAATTGCCTTTCTCTTGTTTATTGAGGACAAAATTTGAACTATATTTTTTGTAAGAACTTTATAGATTACATTGAAGTTAAAAATAGGATTATACAAGAAATGCATAAAATTAACTTGATAGAGTTATTAAATGAATGCATTAGTAGATGAATACATGTTGTTCATTACAGCAAAGAGGAACATAGTCATTCACTTCTAGTTGCTACTGATTAATTTTTTTAGATTTCAAACTCCTACGAGAAATGACAGTTTTTTTTGACTTCACTAGATAAACCTAATTTGCTTACAACATTTCCTTCAAGTAGCTCAGCCATGTGATTTGTTTCGGTGGACGGAAGGTTAGGAGCTGTGATACAAGCAGGCTTTGATGTGCATTTGTATATTTGGACTTGGCCTTTGTGTCTTAGATATTGCCATGAGATTGGCAGTCCCGGAAGCTGTCCAGAACAAAATATGAAGCACACCTGTGACGGCCAAGCCTGAGGCTTGAAGCAGAGCCACCCTGATAAGCCCCTCCTAGATCAGCCACCTCCCAGCTGACTCCCAAACGTGTGAGTGGCCCCAGCTGAGATGACAGAGCGGCACCAGTGGCTCTGCAGAGGCATAATGAAGATGCCCTTACTGCCATGTGCCACTGCACTCCAGGGCCGTATGTCTGAAGCAAGAGCTGGTGACTGCAGTGTTCTGTAGAGATCTGGGATAGTTTTGGTTTCTAGGTTTATAGTGAGGTTTTTCATTATGGATTCTTGATTTTTCTTCATCTCAGGAAAACATTCCTCTATTATGTCTTCAATTATTATTTCTAAGCCATTACTTCTGTTTTCTTCTTAAGAAAACTCAAATGTACTTATGTCGAATTTTTATTCTCTATCTTTGTTATTTGTTGTCTCTATTGTTCTTTTATCTGAATTCTGAGTTGATTTCTTAAGTATGTCCTTAACAACATTCAATTTTCTCTAAGCCAGTTTTAATAGAGTTTTGAATCCTCAGTTGTAGATTTTCTTTTATAATTATACATTTATTCTTTCCTTTTCTCAAGATATTATCCAACATTTTATTTCCCACCTTTATTTTTCCCTTCTTTGGACTGAGAACATGAACTTTTAGTTTTAGACTTCTTGTTTTCCAGAATAAATTCTTATTGGTGCATCCTAATGGTCTCATGACTGCTACTGAATTCTTTCTTTTCAGGTCATACACTAAACATGAGTTAATAATCAGCTCGTCCCTAGTCAAATGTGTGATGTTTAATCCTTTGTATGTACCTGCTACCCTGAGGAGGACAGTCCTAGTTTCTATTCAGCTATTCTTTTTAGCCTGTGATATTCTTTAGGTCCCAAATACAGAGCACACAGGGGGATAATTTAGCATTCTGTACAGCAGTTTTCAATATTAGTCTTTTAATAAAGCATTTAATAAGTGTTTCCCTAAAATTTGAACTTGTCAATTACAGATGATCTATCTTCTTGAAACATAGCAATTATTTAACAAATGTTGTTTTCAAATAAGTGAAGAAATAAATGTAAATGAGTTTTCAATTTGACTTATGAACTAAAAATTTTATTTCTTAAAGTTTCTTTGACTGTTTAACAGTCAAGTCATTTCTTCCAGGAAAACTGTGGTATTTCACCTACATCTGTTATTGCAAATTCCTTGAAAACAGGCTATCAATATCTCCATTTCTTATTTATTCTATTTCCTTAGTCCTTATCACATATAAGTTGGGAAAAAATATGTTTAACATAAAGGAGCATATTATAACTGAAACTGTTTTATGAGAGTTCTGGTCAAAATGAAGTCTTTGAACTTCAAATCAGGATTCTGCTTTAGCTGCGTTATATATTCCTGTTTAAAATGAGGCGTAGTGAAATACTTAAACTGAAAGCCTTAGCCAAGTGAAAATGTAGATATTATCAATTTCTCTTTAGATCTGGTCTTTACTCTTTGAAAACCCAGTTCCCTTCTGCGGGAAACTGATATGAAACAAAGAATGGGAGATTAAGACAGATGAGCCTGAGGGAGAAATATGTGAATGAACTTTTAAAAATGGCCAGATTCTGAGGATTTTTATGTTTCCTCAAATGAAACAGCTGGAGATGAGGAAACCAAGGGGGAAAGCTTAATTAACTTGCTCAAAGCAAAGAATAGAATGCATTGTAAATTCATATGTGTGGAAGGAATACCTTTATCTTTGACTTAATATTGAAATGACCAAAAACCCTTCAGGGTGGAACAAGTTGCAGTTGGGAAGACATATTTAGAATGTAAGAAAAATTAGGGCTAGAGATCAGGATCTAGGAATCAGTATGAAGAGAAGCTTGAACTCATTGAAAGAGACTTGGCCAGAAGGAGATGGAGATATTTGTGTCAGCATCTTTCAAGGAAATGGTACAGCGACAGATACCGAAAAAAAAAAAAAAATGACCAGAGAGAAGGATCTAGAAATCCACACATAGAGTGAATATCTGGAGCAGGAGCCACAGCACGAAGTAGGGGGAAGAGGCTGCCGGACACAGGAGGCAGAGGGCATAGAGATGTGAGCAATTGCGGTTTAATTCTGGAAAACAAAGTACAGGGATTCTGTTAAAGAAAGATGAATGAAACTTTCCATCCATGCTATTTGTCTTAAGTGCTGAACTTTAAATTACTTCTCAGAAGAAACTTTTCAAAAGAAAGAGCAACCCTGAGGACGAGACAGGATCTTTGCACTTAAATTCTTTAAAATTCGTATTGTTTTTAAAAAGGGCATTTTCCAGCGAGAAAGGATGCTGCATCAGATTTCACCTTCTGAATAAAGCTCAAAATCTTTTAAAATATAATAACAATAATAATTGAAAAACATTTTTTCTTATTGCCTTTGAAATATCATGTTAGAATAAAAATGATTGTTAGATAAGCTGTTATCTTTCCATAAGTCCTTTCTGTGAAATCCAAAAACAATTAATAATTATAAATTTTATATTAATAATGGTGTATAATACTTTTATTCAATGTACCAACAGCTTACCATTTTGAATACAGAGGGTACAAGAGCTTTATTTCCATGGAGTTTGCTCCAAGAATTTAATGATGAGAAGTATTTAATCATCTCAAAACAGTGTCATGTAGTATCTTGGACTATGAATTATATAAATATTTATAAGATTCATAAATCACATTTCCTTCAAACCCTCACATTAACATTTTTAAATGAAGAACAAGGATGGAGTAAAAATAACACATTGGAGAATTAAGTTCTAGAAAATTTAGAAGGAATTAGAAATGGAGATACCAAAAAAATTTTTAAATGTATATAACCTCAGAGAGCAGTGGGCAGCCTTCCATGGCTTTTCTGGGTGTAATTACACGAATGGAGCTTTTTAAACCCTCTGGTTTCCACTGTGGATATTTTCTCCTTTGGGGAAATTATTTCTGTTTTTCCTTCTCAAGTCTCACACCTCTTCCAGCCTAGTCCTTAGACACCAAATATCTGGAAACCACCCACGTGCAGTTGTTCCCATGCCCAGAATACTTCATTTATGGGTAGCTGGGCAAGATGCAGGGCAGAAATGACTGACAACGAGAGACCTCATGTCCTGACTGAAACTCAGTTCCCAGAATAGCCCACGTGAGTCCGCGTTACTTAATCTTGTTCACCAGGGCTTGGCACTAAGAACCCTGGTGAATGTTCTCACCTAGCTCCACCTGATGAATACTCTTTTAATGTGTCTTCATTCAATCAGTGAACCTCTTTTTATTTTTTTATTTAAGTATAATTGGTATACAATATTAGTTTCAGGTGTACAGTATAGTGATTCAACATTTTTATGCTTTACGATGTGACCACCACACTGTCTAGTAACCATCTGTCACACTCAAACTTATCACAATGTTCATAATCGTATTCCTTCCCCCTTTTCACCCTTTCCCCACCCATCTCCTCTGAAACCATGCCTTGGTCTCTGTTACTCTTGAGGAAAAAAAATAGGTGGGTTTGTGAATTAAGGGAAGGAAGGTGTGTTTATTATTTGAAAAAATTCAAAGATTTGAGCTCAATATGAGGTTAGTATTCATTTAAACACTATAAATGGAATCATGGAAAAGAAAAAGTAAGCCAAATGAATATCTCAACGTTATCCAGCAGGGTTAAGAATCTTTGGCAGATATAAATACCTAGAGAAAGTGCTGATGTGGAGAAGAACAGGCGGCACAGCTTTATTAACCCGCAGTCACTGCGCTGTCTGCCCAGCTGTCCTTAACGACGAGCGGGTGTCCCTGGCATCTCCCTCCTTCAGAGTCCCTCCAGGAGGTGGCGGGTTTGGGGGTCTGACAAATTGGCTTTAACCAAATAGTTGAACTTTATTATTCCCAATGGGTTTTCTAGGAGATTTTCTGTGAGGATAGTTTTTCACGACTATTTTTTTTTTAATAATAAAATAATAAAATTAAGAACCCTTTTTCTCATTTCCATTCTTTTTTCTTTTCCTGCTATAAAATTACAGTATTTTATAGTTTTTAATCTTTTTGACAGATTCAAATAATAATATTTTGTTGTTTCCTTTTAAGTTCCATTGATTTAGAATTGACTTTTCATTTCTTGCACTTATATATTGATTACCCTTTCATTGATTCACACATTGATTCTTATACTGGTAATATATTATTTTGATAATGTAACTTTAAAATAAGCAGCCTTTCAAAGGAAAGGAGCACTGTTGAATATGCACACGTGAATTAGTACAACTGCCAAGATCATTTAAAACATAGTTTAAAACATAGGTATGTGTAAATATATATGTGCGAAGATTGTATATATGTACATACATACATATAGGTATATATGTATATGAATACACATCTATGTACACACACACTCCATTGCTGATTTGTCTTAAATCTTAATGAGATTTCATATCATAAAATTAATTTTAATGTGGACATACCATGCATTTAATTAGTACAATTAAAACGTTGACATCTAAGTGTCAGAACACATTCGTTAGGCTGATTTATTTGCTGTTCTAAATTAATGATATAGCTACACTAAGAATAATCATTTGCTGTGTACTGGCATAATGACTCTTAGATGTGTTTTATGATATAAATGCATTTTTTTCCTTGCCTCCTCCCCACAGCATCCAGAGCAATCCTGTTAACAAGTAATTATAATGCCCATTAGGACAGCTACTATTAAAACAAATGAAACAAAACAAAACAAACGAAATTATAAAACCAGAAAATAACAAAGGTTGGCGACAATGGAAAAAGGAGAACACGTGCAGCGTTGGGAGGAACGTAAAATGGTGCAGCCATGACAAAATACAGTGTGGCAGTTCGTCAAAAAAAAAAAAAAAAAAGAAAAAAAATTAACAATAGAATTATTTTATGATTGAAAGATTCCATTTCTGGATATATATCCAAAATAAAAAGCTGAGTCTTAAAGACATCTGTAAACCTATGTTTGTAGAACTATTATTAGCCAAAAGGTAAAAGCACCCCAAATGTCTATCAATGAATGAATAAATAAACAAAATGTGGAATAAACAAATGTAAAAGAAGGCAATCACAAAGAGACAAACATTGGTTCCACTTACAAGAATTATCTAGAGTAGTCGTACACAAAGAAACAGAGAGTGAAATAGGGGTTCTCAGGAGTGGGCAGAGATGGGGAAAATGAGGAGTTATCCTTTAATGCAGCAGTCCCCAACCTTTCTGGCGCCAGAGACTGGTGCTCCTATGACAGTCTGATGCCTGATGATGATCTGAGGTGGAGCAGAGGCAGCGATGCTACCGCTGAGGAGCCGATGCCTGTACAAATGAAGCTTCATTTGCTCCCTGCTCCTGTGTGCCCGGTTCCTAACAGGCCACAGACCTGACTGGTCTGTCCTGTGGGTTGGGGACCCCTGCTTTAATAGATAAAGAGTTTCAGTTTTGTAAAATGCGAAAGTTCTGGAGATTGGTCATACACAATATGAATAAACTTAATACTGTACATTTAAAAATGATTTTGGTTTTATTTATATTTTTTTATTTTATTTTTATTTTTTATTTTTATTTTTTTTGTTTTTTATGCTTACAGCACCTGGTCTTCCTAGGTGGTCTCTAATCCAAGTACTAACCAGGCCTGACCCTGCTCAGCTTCCAAAATCAGACTGGATCGGGCTTGTTCAGGGTGGCATGGCTATAGACTAAGTTAGTAATTTTTATGTGTGTATTTTAACAATCAAAATTTTTTTTTGAATTAGAATCCCAAATAAACTAGAAATACTAAAGCAGTCCTCACATAAATCCTTATTCTTCTTTAAAAAGCAAATAAACAAAAACAAATAAACAAACAAAAAAAAAAAAAAACTCCCCCAAAGTTATTCGGGGACTCAGCAAACTGGGGAGTCAACAACAATCTTCAACTGGGAATCAGGAATTATAGAGAACGGTGGAATGCCAATATATTAGACTTGATAAATGTTTAGATATCATATATTGACATTTTCCTGATGTACCTAGCTGCAAGGGAAATTGAGATTTGTGTTTATTCTAAGAAACCATGTGCCAAACAAAAAGTTGAAAGAATAGAGGAAAAGATATTGGGTGGTAGCTAACAGTCAATGCCAGTGACATATTATATTGAAGATGAGGGCTTACCTTTTGTCTTAGTATGTCATTCCTATAAAAATTCTATCTCCGTGATCACCCTCTGCTCCAAAGTGATATGTCCTATTACAAAAACTCATAAACTGGTGATTGTTTGCTATCTCATACGCTTTTTTATTAGATGATTCATACTATATTATCTACTATTTGGGAAAGAATTTTCATATTTTATTCAGTAAGTTTGTATATTACCAATAAATATAGATGGATACCGATAACTTTTTAGAAATGATTCTATATTTAAATAGAATTCACATTTAGTGTGAGAATTTGTACTTCTTTATACAATCATTGTAAAAAAATTCTTTAATATTTGCTGTCATGTTTCTAAGCTGAGTTATTACATGCCTTTCACTTCATATTCATTTTCCATCTCAAAGCTATAAACCGAAGTGAGTGACATTTGAATCATTGTAGGCCCAAAGATTCTTTTAAATGCATGATGACAGCCTAGACATTAGCAGGCCGATAACAGATTTCTTAAGCGCCCTGGACAAGCATTATACTATCAGTTGTGTACTGTCTTAGCAATGATGGTTGTTTTGTGTTCGTTCAATATAAAACTCTGAAGATTGGAAAAAATGGATTCACTTCGAATGCAGCCTGAAAGAAATAAGGCTTTTCAAAATATATTTAGTCAAAATTGTCATTTTTCACAGAGGAAGAAAATATATCTACCCTGAGTATATGAAAAGTAGGGAACGACTAACAAAAGAAGAAAGACGTAAAGATTTTTTTTTAAAAAAAACTGTCAATTACATTTAATTTTGTGGCCTTAGATATTTTTTTCCTGTTTCACCACCTACAGAACATAAATTTGAAGAGTTATCTATTATAATGAGCTCATTATATTTACAGCCAACATACGATACTCAACTCCTGGTTTTAATTTCCCATGGTGGTTTTACAGCGAGAAGATGAGTATTTGTTTTCACAGTAAATCCGAGTTAAACAGGATTCAGAATACTATCATTAAAAATGACATTAAAATATTATATTGTGCTCATATATCTTTCAAGTTAAGGTATATCTATAAAATTAGGACATTATTGTATCTTATGCTATAAATGTTAACTGCCATGCTCCATCATCTTAAAAATGTGATTTAGCTCCACGTGAAAACATACCTGAGAAGTCTGATGATACAGAGGAAACCTCTTCAGATACACGTAAAGGCATATATGTCTCCGTTCTTTTTCTTTAAATTAAATGCATTGGGGTGACATTGAATAATAAAAATATATGCAATTCTATAATACATCATCTCCATATTGTGTTGTGTGTTCACCGCACAGTCAAGTGTCCTTCTGTCATTATAGATTTGACACCCTTTACCATTGTCTACCTCACCCCACCCCTCTTTCTCTCTTGTAACCACCACACTGTCGTCTATACTGTCGTTTTTGTTCATTTGTCTTATTTATCATTTGTTGCTTTCAGTTTTATATCTCATGTGAGCGAAAACATATGGTTCTTCACTTTTTCTATGTGACTTATTTTGCTTAGCATGGTATTCCCAAAATCCATTCATGTTATCTCAGTGGCCATTCTTTGTTCCCTAAAAAGCATAAAATATATTAGAAGAGCTGTTTTGGCAACAAAAGTAAAATACTGTTGTATAAAGTTATAATATTACTTATAAAAATTATAATCCAAAATTTTATCCATTTGTACATAGCTTCATATAAAAACAATCCCATGACAATCATAAAACAAACCCACATATGCAAAAAAAAATGAAGATATACAGATTACCCTTTGTTGCCCTGCCCTCCCATTCCTAGACCTTTAAAAATCATAAGATCATTAGAACAAACACTTTGGACATCAATATTATGATATATAGTAAATATGCTACTTTATAATTTAAGAATATGACAATTCTATACACACTCAGAGAATATCTTGCATATGCAAACAAAGGAACATAGTGGTATTACAAAAACGAAAGCCAAATCCCAAACAGGAAAATAATCAAAAACCTAGACTATAGTCATATAGTAGTACAATGCTATAAATCTCAGATAAAAGTGAACTAAAGTTAATCTCATGAACACTTGATTTAAAAAAAAGTATATCGTACAAGTACAATGAAACCATTGATATAAAGTGTAAAAGCAAGTAAATAATAATAAAAAAAGAAACAGTTTCAGTTATCTCTTGCTTTGCAACAAACCATCCTAAAACTTAGTGACCAAAAACTACAATAATTTACCTACATAATTCTCATTTTATTTTACATAGATGGTTCTGGTTATACTTGTGCAATTTGTTTTCTTTACAACCAATAAATTTCAGGCCTGAAATAAGCATGGAATTTTGAATAGAACTATGAGTTTTATTTTGTCATTTTTTAAAAATCTGAAACAGTGTTAGAAATAAATATTCATTATGTTATTTTTATAGTTTATATATACTCAATTCAGAATAAAAAAGAATTAAAATCTGGCTAAAATATTAGTTAATTAAGGATCTACAATAAAACATATGATTCACAGAGATATTTACATTTAATAAGGGTCACTTCGAGACCAAAAATTTACACAGGTAATGTAATAAAATCATAAGGGTATGAGGCAGGTTTCTTATTTAAAAAATTTTATAGGCATCATGTGTACATTAGATCCCCAGAACTTATTAATCTTATAACTGGAACTTTGCACACTTTGACCAAAATCTTCCCTTTTCTCCCAATCCTCAGCCCCTGGCAACCAACATACTATTTATCTGTTTGTATGATTTGGGTGTTTTGGGATTCCACGTATAAGTGAGATAATACAGGATTTGTCTTTCTCTGTCTGGCCTATTTTATCCAGCATAATGCTTTCAAGGACATCCATGTATAGCAAATGACAGAATTTCCTTCTTTTTTATGGTTGAATAATATTTATATCTATAATATTTTTATCCATTTATCTTTCAATTGACACTTAGGTTGTTTCCATGTCTTGGCCATATGAACAACTCTGCAGAGAACATGGAGTGCAGATATCTCTTCAATATGATGATTCAATTTTCTTCTGATATATAAGCAGGAGTGAGATTGCTGGATTATGTAGTAGTTTTATTTTTAATGTTTGAGAAACCTCTATATAATTTTCCATAATCGTATATTCCCACTGACAGTATACCAGGGAGACGTTTTCTCCAAATTCTAACCAACACATGTTATAGCCTATCTTTTAAAAAATTTTTTATTTTAAAAATAGGCTTTATTAGTATTTAGGTCTGGCAAGTTCAACAGGTCAGGAGATGACTGCCATTGGAAAGACAGTTATACTCACACATCCCAAGCAACGGGTACATGCTATGCCATAGCGGGGCCGTGGGAAGCAGGGGCCAGTCCAGATGCAGAGAGAGTAAGGGGAAGATGATGACTTACTGTTCAAGAATTTCTAGAAACCAACTACTTTCTTTTCTATCCAGACACTGACCTGTCATCACCAGGAATCCCTGCCCTGTACACAAGACTCTACCTCCCACAGCTGGGGGCTGGGTCAGCAACGAGAGCCCAGAAATGTTAACAGACAAACAGAATAGGTTCTTGCTCAAGTGTTATTTTGAGATGTTCTGAAGCACGCCAGCACCCTTTCTGATTTGGATTCAAAATTTCTTTTTTTTTTTCTTTTTAGCATTCTCTCTAATCCCCCACCCCCAATTTTGATCCATATCTTCTTTAGAGAAGCAGTTTCGTGGAATACTTTTCCTGACCTTGCCTTCAAGATCAGTATGAATCACAGGGTTATAGCAGTCAGCAGTTTGATTTAACGTTGCCTTTGCTGTTTGGTAATTCAGCTTGGGTTCATCTGGTCCCTGGGATTTAGTTCCTTCTTTCATAATGAGAAATAAAACAACTTTGGACTGCTGAGTCATAGCTCTTAAATTTATTAACAAACTCCATGAAATCCTAGTGTTCACTTACATTAAGAATTTCTTTAAAAACGTAACTTTCAAATTTTTTTTGAGCCTGGGTGAAATATTAATATGTGCGATGAATTTTTCAGAGACGTTCGGAACTAAAATTGGTGAAGCTGCAAAACTCATTTTGGGTGTGGCAAGTAGTTTGTGTGTTTTAGGATGGAAACAAGAATTTATGTATAGAATTGGTCCTCAATTTCTTCTGGGTGATGACACTCTGGTGACTTTTTTGAATTATTCATATGTAAAAACGCACTTATCCATTATTTTGGAAATATCCAGAGGCAGTAAAATAATTTGACTGCAGGTGTTTCAGAATGGGATGCGAAGGGATCTGTCAGGTAGTAAATCTGTGTATCTCCAACAGGACAGACTTCGCAGAGTACTGTCATAGTGGGATGGTCTGGAAAGGTGCTTACTTGGCTAGGTTGACCTTTTCTCCCCAGAATTCCCTTTTCTTACATGCTCCCAGTTTGAGCAAGCTACAAGGGATATTCCATCCTGAGAATTGACCCTGCCCTGCATTGGCTGTGCCTTTCTTGCTGAACAGCTGCTGTCATGAGAAACCTCAGAATGCTATCTGCGTGAAAACAAGGCTCATGAACTGGAAGGTGATACATTATCCCCATAGCCCATCTTTTTGATAGTAGCTATTCTAACATGTGTAGGGTCATAGCTCATTCTAGTTATTATTTAGGTTTTCTTTATAACTAGGGATGTGCATCTTTTCATGTACCTGTTGGACATTTTGTATGTTTTCTTTGGAAATATGCCATTTTTAGTTGGATTTTTTCTGCTATTGAATTATATAAATTCTTTATGTATCTGGGATATTAACCTCTTATCAGATATTTGATCTGCAAATATTTTAAACTTGGTTGTTCCCAATCAGGGGATTATAAACAAAGCTACTATAATCTGTGTATAGCTATTTATGTGAAACATGTGTCATTTCTCTAAGGTGAATACATAGGACTATGACTGCTGTGTTTTATGATAAGTGTCTATTTAGCTTTATAAGACACTGTCAACTGTTCCAAAGTGACTATAACATGTACTCACATCAACAATAATGACAGTTCCAATGATCTATGTCTTTTTCAACACTTGCTATTATCAAATTAAAAAATTTTTAATTATATCTATTTTGTGAGTGCATAACATTATGATTTTAATTTCATTTCCCTAGTTACTAATGAGGTGGGATAATCAGTATTGAAGATAGTTGTGAGATTATTACAATCCTAAAGATGGGGTGCACATATTTGTTATGACAAGGTCAAAGGCATGACCATAGAAGTGAATGACAGAGGGGATATGGAGGACATGTCCATTGGTGGAGACATTAAACAATAGGTCAAGAGTATTAGAAGTTATCTGGAAAATAGACATTGAAACCATTTTAAGAACTATGACAATAGTTGTGCTGGAAAGAGTTATAGTGATCCGAGAGTTAAAAATCTTCAAGGAGTGAAGTAGGGTGGTAAGTGGTTTAGTCTGATAACACAAGATAGAAAAATTAGTGTTTTTAGAAGTGAAAGAAAAAATGATCAATAAGAGGTAATAAGTAGCAAAGAGGACAACGATCTTACCTCCAGATCCCACGTGCCCATCTCTAGGCATGAGATATAAGGAATCTGAGAAAGAAAACAGCCACCACTTGAGGTTAACATGAAGACTGAATACTCATTCACACGTGCGTGCGTGCGCACACACACACACACACACACACACACTCACACACCCCTGACCATATTCTTAGCCACAAAACGTCTCAATGAATTTTAATAAACTCAAAATATCAAGCCATGCAATGCAGTAAAACTGGAAGATAATACTATCAAAGTTAGCTTCAAGTTTCCCATATATTTAGAAACTAGAATCACATTTTAAATTGAGGGTTAGATAAGAAATTATTATAATTATGCAATATATAGATCCGAACTAAGTCAAATCATCATGTTTAAAAGCAGGTGATGTAGAACAAAAGTTATATTTAGAAGAAAATATACACGCTTAATATAAATATAAATAAATACATGTATTAAAATAAGAATAGATAACTACTTTCTAAACACACAAGTGCCCTGTTAGACCCTTTATGCTTCTTACAAAAATCTCACATTATAGCTATTCAGCCTATTTAAAAAAGAAATCCTCAGGCTCACAGGGACTTTAGTAACTCATTGCAAAGCTACTGAGAGACAAAGACTGGATTTGATTTTATACCTATTTTATAACCTGCCACTCATATGCAGGGGGAGATTGTAATCCTGTGCTGAATTCACTTACTAATACTTCATTCACCAAACTATAGTTCTTTTTTTTTTGAGAATAACTTGATCTCAATCCTAAAATCCAGCCAGAAGATAGTCAATGCCTCAGTATTCAGACCTGGATTCTAAAGGCTTATAAATATATGTGTTTTATATATGTTTTATATATATGTTATATATATGTGTGTCTGTGTACATATATATGTTACCAGTACAAAGTCTGTGTGCCAAAACTCAATGTCACAATTTGGAGTAAGGAAATGTTGATTGGTTGATTGAAAAGGTGCCAACAGAGAACATGGGAGACCCAGGGATTCCTTATATCCACCTGACCAAGTACAGAGCTCAGTCTTTTATGTCAAGAGAAGGGGAAATGGGACAACTCCAGTGCACCAGAAATTCTCCAATGATTAGCATGTTTATATGCAAGACAGAGAAGAAGCTATTAGCCTGACAACCAAGGTAACAAGGGCTCGAACAAGGTGGAGTCCGAGAGGCCTGAGCATTTAACTCTGCTGCTGACATGCGTGTAGATCCCATTGTGGTTTTCTTCTGCTGTGGGGGGCAATGGTGACTCCAATCTGATCGGATATCTTTGGCTTGCTTAAAGGTGAAAAGACTACACAATGCTTGAAAGTTCTTCAGAGAAAATAGAACTTTGTTTCTGACCGTTGTACGCTGTCATCGCCTGAGAGTTCAAGTTTCTTGGTGTCCTGTTGGCTAGAATATGACACACCCTGGCTTAATTGACCACTTTCTTGTCTACTGTGTGTTTTTGCTGCTTCCTTGGTTGCTGTGTTCCCTGATGAGCACGCTGGATTTCACAACGTATTTTATTTTCAGAGAAACAATATTTTTATGGTTTGAAATCATTACTTGGTAAGGAAGAACTTAATGCTTGTTCCATTAAAGGATAAATGCATTTGGCTCAGAAAACTTAATCTTCTTTTATTTTCCTTCTCTACCAAACTCTGTAATTAGGAAATGCGTTTCTTTCCAACCACCTTATTTTCCTCTCTTGCTGTCTTGGAACTGACTAAGAGGTAAAAAGCAAAACAAAAACAATGATGACTAAATCATTTAAATAAGAAAGAAATAGGACAGGCTTAGAATTTGCTTATCAAAAATTTAGAGCTTAAAATAGGGCCATTTTCTTCTTTGATGTATTTTAATTGGTATTAGCGTTTAAACAATTATCAAGTAAAGCAATGCATTTGCGCCATTACATTTCTATTCGAGTAGCAAATAAACATGACTTTCTTTGGGGAAAAAAAAATGCATATTTCAGAACTACAGATGTTTACAACGAAATAATTAAACCAAAATTAATAAAGGCTGAGAATTACTGAATGTTAAAAGCTGTGTGTAAAAAAGTATTAAGAACTCAAATACTTTTAAACTTTAAATCTAATGTAAATTAACTAAACTTACTGCAATCATCATTTCACACTATGTACCTCTAGCAAATCATTATGTTACATACCTAAAACAAATACAGTATTATGTGTCAATTATGTATCAATTAAAAAAGACAAATACATTTTTAAAATTGTGAAATGATTAATGATTAATCATTTTTGATTAATCAGCACCTGTAACATGCAGGGCTCATAGTGAGTAAGAGGTGGATATTTCACTTGCATTTCCATGTGGATTTGATCATGCACTCTTGAGTTATTTTTCTTCAGAACAACTTTCAAGACCAGTATTTTAAGGATGCTAGGTTTGAAAATAATAGTTGATAAACACTATGATTTCTCCTTTAGTTAGAAGCTTTTCTACTTCTAATTACCTAGTTTTTTTTCAACTGTTTAAACAGATAAAAATGCAAAGGTAATAGTTCAAAATTTTCAGAGTGTAAGTTTTGGCATTTATAGATGTTATGACACTAAAACATAAATAGTTAAATTTCAAAAAATGGGGATTCATATGGAACTTGCCCAAATACTTGGTTTGGTAGGCTGTGACTACATAATTGGGCAACATATTAGCACTGGCTTTTAAATCTTATACCAGTTCTTAAAGTCAGTTTATTCATATGTTATATAGGACATTATTTGGCCCTTCTTAAGAGTATTAAGAAAAATTTAATGAAATGAGATTGGTAGAACATTTTTGAAACACTGTTTTAAAATCTGCAGTCTTAGGCTATAATGTATCAAAATCATCTTAAACTACTTACTAACTTTCAACCAGGATAAAAACGAAATAGGTTTCCTTAGATGAGTTTTCTCCTATCCTGCTTTTGTTAAAATACGTCATTGTTATAAACTGTTTTCTGTTTGTCCTGAATATGTGATGAAATCTGGATAGTTTATTTCACTTAAAGTTACCCATTTTTCTGGGTATATATTTCGAGGACATTCAATATAATTAATACAGCTTTTCATCTAGCAAGTACTAGAAAATACATCATAGTAATTACACATAAAACATGAAATACACATATAATTTACATGTATATATGACCTACTTATCAAAATGAAGACATGTTTTAATATTTTCAGGTAAAGAATGATTGAGTTACTATTTTATAAAATTGGATATAATGACTATTTCTAGTCTAAATTACATTATATGCCCTATACTTATCACTAGGCTTTACATTATTCCAACATCAGAGAAGTGATTATTTATATTTCAATAGCAATATTTTAACATAACTTTTCTTCTGAATCAGACAATTTCTCACTCTGAAACTTGTAAAAATAAGAATTTGACATTCTATAATTTGAATTCTCTTATTTATGGCTCTCTTGCTATTATCTATTTCCTTGCTCTAGTGTTCAGCAGAGATAAAATTATCAATCTTTTCTCTGGGATAGTCTGCATTTCATCTGCATTTATCTGTGCCTTACATGGTTCATTACACAAACCTAAAATGGCTTCCTAATTGTCAGTATGTGTAAAAGAGAAAGGTTCTATTGGATTTTTTTGATCTCATGGAAACTTTCCTTCTCTTCCTTTTTTTTCCTTCCTTCTTTCTTTCTTTTCTTTTTCTTTCTTTTTTTCTTTTTTTCTTTTTTTTGGCAGTGGATAAAAAGTTATAAGGAAAACACACAAAAATAATTTCACTGTGTTTTTGAGATGAAAAAGAGCAATTTTGAAAAATCTTGAATAAATTCTGTAATGGATTTGTCTGTGATTAGCTTTAGAAACTGTTTAGATGAGCTTTAGAAAGCTTTAGAAGCAAAACAAAACAAAACAAAACAAAAACTAGCACCAAAAATGAAATCTTTGTTATCAACTAGTTTAAATTTATATCTAAACGATCAAAGTGAATCACATTTCTATCTTTTCTTAAATAGCTAAAAGAAATTTTTAGCAACTTGAAATTTATTAATTTTGTTCTTTTGAAAGTCAATTACTCTTTTATTGCTATTCTACTTTGAAAAAAAATCGAAGAAAAATAAAATTTTCATCTCTTTTAACATTATGAAACCTCTAGAGATATCTTTAAAAAAAACAAGGATAGTATTTACTAAAAGACTAATAAGTAAACATGTTTTCAAAACAAATAATAAATGTCAGTGCATAATATGAATTAATAATTTGTGTTTAAAATTGAAAAGAAATCTTATAATATTTGAGGACTATGTTTATATAAAATTAGTGCTTATAAATAATCACATATTCATTTACCTTCAGTATACCAAATATAATTTTTAAAATATTTTTTCATAATTTTAAAGTAAGTAGTCTTTATAAATATTAATATTATGATTGCATATTCATAGTTTTTTAAAATATGCATTCAAATGAATTTCAGAAAAAACTAAATCTAAAGTAAAAAATATTTTCTAAATGCAATAATCATTATTTGAAGTAACTTTAACTGTATTTTTATTAGTGAAATTATTAGACTTAAGAGGGGTAAGTATATAGTAAAAGCTTCCAGTTATGACATATTTTTTGAGTTCAGAGGAAAAGAATCTCCATTTCCTTTCTATGTGCAGGGCATTGGGCAAATATTTTGTGGAAGGGGTTTCTTTATATAAACAATTTGATTGTATATAAAATTCATGGCTCCATGTAAGATTCAACAGTTTATCCTTAAAGATTAGAAAAATGGGGAAAGAGGTACTTACCTAATTGTTTATTTTTCAGTGAGTATACATGAAGACTCTTCATAGGCTCCAGCTTTCACCTCTTCCTGTTCATTTTTAGGAACCAGTCCTTCCCTCTTTACTTGAAATGAACCATTCTTGGCTAGTTTTACTCTATCTTTCATCATGAATAATAGGTAATGATGCTGACATAACTGGCGATGTCATGGTTTTTTGGTACCCATTCGTATTAAAACAACACAGATGTTGTTGCCCCTGAAGTTTCCTAATATGATTTACCTAATGCTGGGTATGTTATTCTTTAATTCACTGCATCATGCACATGAAACTCATGAATGCTGAATGCCAATGACTGTCTCTCAGAGGTAAACTGTGCTTCAATGATGATGATCAAAAATCCAAGTCTCAATTAAAGTATGGAGAAAAATGTGAATGAAATTTATTTTCTGGTCATGGTAAATTTACCATTCAGAATTTTATAGATTTCATAGCATAAACATACAACAAAACATCTCCCAATCCTATCTTGTCTTGAACTTATTAGATATTATCACTGCATTTCTAGAATGCAGTCTTTTTCATTGTTGTCCTTACTCTTGCCTCCTATGTGCCACTACTATTTGGATATGTAAGGGACCCATGGGCAGAGCAAGAAGATTACTCCTATTCATGCACAAAATACCCTTCTTCTTTGGCATTGCTTGATACTGTCCTGGGAGAGCATAGCATCACCAAGCCAGTCAGAGGCAAGAAAGGACATTAATTAGAAAGGATATTAGCTTTGTGGAGCAAAGGTCTTTAAAGCTCTTGTTAAGCTATAGGCACAGCACCTCTAGAGGTCATTGTGAACGTGTAGAGCTTGCAGAAGGAATGGGGTGACTATCTTGATTGCCAGCAAGTGGTGATGTATAGGATAAGAGATACCTGCTGCCATCCCATTTGCTCTCAGGTTCCTTGGACTGAAGCCTCCACTACAATCAAACTCAACTGAGCAAGAGCTGACTCATAGATCTGCACAGGAGTCTCAAGTCTAAGAATTTGAAAGTGGGGTTCTGGTATCCCAGACACCCAGATTTATCCTGTGTCCAATGTGAGTATGTCAGCATAATTCTGGTGGCCCGAACTCCCATTTAAGAGGAAGAATATCAAACCAACTAGTAGGAGTGATTCAAGCTTCCCTCCTAGAACGAAGGCCAGTAAAAAGGACCCAAAATGATCCCACTGGCACAAATTCTGAAGCTCCTTGGTGCAAATTGTCAAACCTGTATATGTGGGTAGAGATTTAGAGAATTCCACAAAGATGAGACATGAAGACCTGCACCCCAAGAGTCCCTGCCTGGGATGGTGTTGGAATGCCCATACAGGTCTGTCCAGCTGATACAGCAGTCCTGGCTGATCCTTGGCACTAGATGGGGAAAGTATCATAAGAATATTTGGAGTAAGATACTCCAAAATGTTAGGCCTCCTGAGGCATGAGTCTAAGGCAGGGATGCTCCTTGTCCAAGTCTAGAGTGGTATTGTCCTCAATAGTACAACTCAGGACACAGAAGGAAAGGAAGGGTTTAAGGAAGGAGGGCTTAGTTGTTATATATGACAAATAATATCTAAGAAAAAAATTGAATGGCATGTCTATAGATCTTTCCAAGATAAATTCTTCCAATAATCTTAAGATTCTTAGGTGCTCTCTAGTTTAATTGAGAAAAACAATGCAATTCTATAATTTATAAATCAAAATTCCAGTTGGGTTTTTTGAAGGACTAGCCAACCTATAATAAATTGTAAAGTGATAGAATAAAGGTCCATAAATAACTATGTAAATTTTAACAACTAGAGACAGGGGTAACTTATCTTAGTAACAACGTTCTAGAAAGTCATAGTAATGTAAGCAGAAAGATATTATCACAATACACAGACACAAAAGAAGACTAATATGCATATAACAGCATGTACAAACACCCAATCCCACAATATATAAAAGACAGTATCACAAATTAATTGGAAAAATTCAGAATGTAAAACTCAGAAACTAGCTCACTTTATGTAAAACAATAAGATGACCCCAACCAAAATTTGGACTCAAGATAGATGAAAAAATTGAATGTGAAAAGAATTAAAACATACAACATAAGAAAAATGTAAAAGACTATCTTTATCACCTGGGAATGGCAGAGGACTTATAAAACAAAACTAAGAAATCACAAAACATAACTTAAAAGATTGATGAGTTTGAGCACACAGCATTAAAGATTTCTATTCAATACAGAATGCCATGGGGAGGCTAAAAGAGACATGACAAACAGGTTTATGTCTAGATGTACAATGAATTCCAGCAAATCATCAAGAAAAAGTTAGCGACACTGATAGAAAATCAGGCAATTTAAGAAAGAGAAAACATTGAAGGCTAACAATCCTGTAAAGAGATGCTTAAACTCATTCGAAATCATACATGCACATTAAAGCAACGCAAAACTATCATTTGACATTAATTTGCAGGTGAGCAAACTGTGATAACTTTTCCATTAACTGCTATTCAAAGTTCAGCTTCCAGGTTGCTCTTTTGTATTGCATTTTTTCTGACTCCTTTGTCACAGGAAGTATAAATACATTTGTTATGATTAGCATATTAACACCTTTGCAAATTAATACTTATCCTTTGCCTCTTCCTCGTGAAATTGGTAAAAAGTAGCTAATGGCCACACAAGTCCTTGAGATGATAACTGGTCTGGCTATGCCCTTTGAGAACTACCCTAATTTTCTCCATTATCTGTTTTTACCCTGTATTTTATGCACTTTGACACTTTTAGATTTCCTCCTGAATAACTAATTCACCAGACTATTTCTAGCTTGATCACAGTAGAATCAAGCAATTCTGCTCAATTCTTGGTTAGTCAATGAATTAATTTTCTATCCATAATTATTATTGAATATAATAAGTATGTCTGATATGTTTAGTCTAATGGCTTTTAGTAATCTGTGGGTGACAAGGTTACTGATTTGGAAAATCTACCAATTGACAAAATAAATTGTAATCAAGGCATGTCTAGAGAGGAAGTGTTTATTTAATATTTTTTTTCTCAAAGCAAATGAATGATTATGTGGCAGTTTTAATAGTAGGAAATGATAATATGAGGCAGTTTTAATAGTAGGAAATGATAAATGTCAACTATTTACTTGAAGCCTTTATTTAAACCTGACTTCAGAATGATCATGAGACACTTTCTTCACCGTGGCTAAGAAAGGAGCAATTATTGAAAGGGAATGAATTCAAATTAAATCCCCCTGAAGAAAACAATAAACAGATAAACAGTTAAAAATTATGAAGTGCATTTGTTTCCCAGGTGAGCCAAAGTAATTAGATAGATCCTTCTTCAGATGCCGATAGGAAATAACAAATCATCCAAATGTTTACTTGCTTGGAAAGCATGCTCTCTTTTTTTTCACACTCTATTTCAGAAATTCACATTTTCTGATTTTTTTTTTTTTTGGTAAAATTTTCAGTCACATTAAACAAACTGTTCTCAACTGTGAGCAGAAAGGCTCTCCAGCTACGTGTAACACACTCAAACACTGTTTCTGCTGGAACGACATTGTTCAGTTAGGAACTGTAATAAAAACAAGTAATGAAGGAGGTGCTACCCAAAGGGATCAAATACCGGGAATGCAAAGCATCGTCAGCAATTTCTTTTATAGTCCAATGGCCAATTTTCTTTACAGTCCTTGGACACATTTATTAGGAAGTGAACTATTTATTTCCATTTTATTTTCCCATGACAGAATTCTCCCTGTGGAATTTTAAGAGCAGATAATATACATGAACCACAAGTATATTAATTTCTTTAACACTAAGCATTGTTCTTTGTTTCTGTTTTTGTCTTTCACCTTTTTCTGTCTTCTTCGATTTTATTTGAGTTCTTTATATGATTTTCCTTTTGAAGCATATCAATTGTATTTATGTTTCAATTTTATTTTAGTGGTTGCCCAATTTGTAACATACATTTACAACTAATAGAAATCCATTTCAAATAACACTATACCACCTCACAGGTAGTACAAGTACCTTATGGCAGAGTATTCCCCATTCAATGCTTCCATCCCTTGGAATATTGCCATTGTTCATTTATCCATAAGCTATAATTGCTGAATACAAATTACTATTATTATTTTGAACAAATTGTTGTCTGTTAGAACAATTAAGAATAAGAAAAGAGTTTATTTTACCTTTTATTCCTTCTCCAATGCTCTTCCTTTCTTTACATAGGTCTAAGTTTCTGACATATCATTTTCTTTGTCTCGAAGAACATCTTTTAACATTCCCTACAAAGCAAGTCTACTAGAACATAGCCCCTCTAATTTTGTTCAAAAAAATTTTTTTTTAATTTCTTCATCCTTTTCAAAGGATATTTCCAGGGTACAAAATTCTAGTTGATTTTTTTTCTTTCAACTCTAAATATTTCATTCCATCTCCTTTTGCTGACATGATTTCTGAATCATGTGATTTCTGATGTAACTCTTTCTCTTGTTCCTCTGTAGGTATATGTTTTTTTCTACCCCACCTCACCCGCTGACTTTTTTCAAGATTTTCTCTTTGAATATGACGTGTCTAAGTGAAGATTTTTTTTTTTCTATATTTATCCTACTTTGTATTCTCCGAGCTACTGGATGTACGATCCGATGTCTGTCATGAATTTTGGAAAATTCTCAGTCATTATTACTGCTAATGTTTCTTCAGTTCTTTTCTTCTCCTTCTTGTATTTATGTTACACATGCGTTATATCTATTACGATTGTTCCGCAGTTCTTGGATAGTCCATCCCACCTTCTGCATGCTTTTTTCATTTTGCATCTCAGCATTGAAAGTTTCTATGGACATTTCCTTGCACTCGCAGACTCTTTCTTCAGCTGTGCCCAGTCTATCGATGCACCCACAGAATTTGTTTTTCATTTCTGTTGTAATATTTCTAGCATTTCTTTTTCCATGCTTTCTTAGAGTTTCCATTTCTCGCTCAACATTATATATCTATTCTTATATGTTGTCCAGTTTTTCCATGAGAGTCTATCAGAGTGTATTAATTATAGTTATTTTAAAGTTTCTGATCTCATAATTCCAAAACTTGTCATATCTTCTGAGTCTGGTTCTAAGGTTTGTTTTGTCTTTTAGACTGTATTTTTTTTTTTTTGACATCATAGTCTTCTGAACTTTTTCCTCCATGAGCTCTACCAGGATCTCACTATGAAGTTCAGTAAAAAAAACAAAAAACAAAAAAAAAAACCCACAAAAAACAAAAAAAACACAACAACACAAAAAACAATAAACAAAATCTCTCATGCTTCCAACAGAGGAATAGAAAAAGAACTACCTTGAAATACATTCAGAGCTTTCTGACTCCTTAACAAGTTCTTCCATCAAAAGACCTAACTGGATGGGGTTTTAATAAGAACTAACCAACATGGGAGATGGGAACGACTCAACACCGGCTCCTCTACACTTCAGTATGGAAAGGAAAATACACAACTCAGTGTCAACAAAAATCTGAGACCCAATCGTAGGACTATGGGATGTTTCCCCTCATCACACCTTACTGTCACATCAATAAGGCTCCTATAGGGATTATAGCTAAGAGAATTAAGCTTCTGAGCCTATTTAAGGAGTCTCCAGGAAAAACTCCAATATCAACAAGGGAGACAAAAACATGCACACTAGAGGAAATTGTAGCCTTTGACACAAGAGCTATAGTAGCAATAAACAGTCTACCTCCTAACCAGAAAACAAAAAACTTACAGTAAAGGCCTATCTATCTGTCTTTTATGCAATACATCATGTCTAGATTTCAACAAAAATTTTCATGGAGAAAATCCTAGGAAGCTCTATACTCAGTTCTATCATTGAAGGAAAAGAAAATCTCAATATAAGAATATTTTAAAAGAGAAAAAGTGAAGATGCCCTAATTCATATTACAAGGTTAGCATGGCTTTGACTCCAAAACAAGATTAGTAAGATATAAGAAAGATTATAATGTACATTAAGAAAAATTAAATAAAATTTACCAGAAATTAGATAACATGCAAAGAATATGTATCATGAAAAATTGTGGTTTATCCCAAGAATGCATGCTTAGTTTAGATATTAAATAAGTTTGGTATAATTATGACATTGTTAAATTAAACAGGAAAAACAACATAATTATCTCATATATGCAGAAAATACAGTTTAATAAAATTTATCATTTGTTTCGTATAACACCTAAAAATTTGAGAAATTTTTCTTAACCTGATAAAAGGTTTTTTAAAACAAACATAAAATAAAACAAAATACTTTTTCTTCTTATTATTATGAATTATTGTGATATAGATATATATGGAGAGTTAAGAACAAGTAGAGAGTTAAAAGAGAGGAAATTTTAAAAAGCTACATTTAAAAATATAACAAACAAAATAAATACACCAGTATGTTAACATTGTGAATTTATTTAATAAAAACCATCTAAAATTTCTCTTTTTAGAGAGGCTATTATGATAGCTAAAATAATATGATAGCTAAAATATAACTGAGTAGCAGTGCACAACATTTCATTTGTTTTTGTTTGTGTTTACCATTTTTCATATCAGGGATACTGTCAAAGGTTAAAATACCTTACTAAGTCACAAAAAGTAACATACATGGTTAATACAGAAGGAGGTGGAGATAGGATTGATTCTTCATTTGGACTAGAAATGCTCTCTCCTTCTTTTAGAGCACGCCTGGTTGGCTTTGACTCTTGGCTAAGAGCAGAACAGTGAAACCTATGGTGAGTTGAGTAAGCTCCCAATCACCCACCCTGGTGACTCCTAGGGTAGTTCTGCACTTAAGGTTTCTATCTGACCTGACTGTCTGATGAGTTGAGTTTGATTACAAGACCAAGAGGATTTATGAGGATCCCCACTGGCAGCTTCTCTAAAGCCTCTGAAACAAAGATTCTCCTCTAGCCTCCCCCAAAGCCAAAGATTCAGCACAGGATAGAGTGCCATTGGTTCCTTGGGGAGCGTATGTGCCAGCCATGAGATGTCTCCTGCTACCAACATGTGCCTGCGTTCTCCTTCTCTTGCTTCACCACATTCTTTGCCTTTTAATGAAAGCTTTATGGGAGTGTACTCTGTGGAGGCTGGTGAGTCACTTCAAATATACATACTGGGGAAAATAATACAAGTGCCTGCACGGTGGCTGTCAGTAATAAATCCACAATGCCAGTGAGCTTGGACATGCTGATTTTGTATATTCCTTTCCAACAATTAAGTGGTTGAAATTCTCTAGAGTGGAAGAATATTTCATTGAAGGGATGTTCTTTTTCAATAGCAATGAAATTAACGGCCGATCAAAAGAATGAACTGTCAGTTTAAAATGAGTATACGACTTAAAAGAAAGCAGACAGTGATAGCATCTGTGACTTAAATTATATTCCATCTCTTCAAAATCAAAAAGCAGTAAAATAAAAGTAATACAATATTAACCCCAAATATGTAAATTAGTTTCAGCAAAATAAAAAGGCATCATATTGTATTACTACTATCAATTTTAACATTATTGCTTTAGAACATTTTTTAATTCGATTCATAAATATATTTTGGTTTTAGTCATCTCAATGCTTTAAATTTATAACTTTGTACCTTTATGTAAGTACCTATTTACATAGCATTCTGACTTTTGCTAATCACTAAACTCATACAAATTTTCTTTCAGCAAAATACTTATTACATTGCTCAAGTTTGAGAAAACTGCTTTAGAATGTTTATCTATCACCTTTGGGACTTTGTTTTCCTTCCTATCATATTTTATGAACAGCCTGAGATCAAGATGTAAACATTTGAACGCTTGGGGTTATTCAAACTAAAAAGCCAATTTTGTGTTATGAAATTCAAAGATTTTTCAGGAACACCCAGTGTGGAGCTGTTTCTAATAAAATAATGACAATATGAGTCAGAGAGGGAAGACCACAAACTATTTTCTCTGATGAGGTACATCATAGGAAACATCTTATAATCTACATAAAATTAGGGCGGAATATATTTCCTTGAAATGGAAAGTGTTTATTTCTTTCTTCCATGAAGTCTCTTAACTTTAAAGGGCAAATAAATATTTTCAAGTAACTTCAAAGAGCTTCTTAGCCTTTACAATTCATTCTAAAACTCTAATGTGGTGGGAACAATTGAAAATGGTCTGCAACTGTAAAGAATAAGCTTCCATCAATTTTTGGAAAATATACTTATTTAGAATTTTTTACCTTTGAAAATCACCTCTTCTTTTTAAACTAGATGACTTTTGTATTTGCATAAATTTAGAGAAAAAGTCATGCAGTGTTATAAGGACTTATGTTGGTATTTCAAAGGAGGGCATTGTTTCCTTAATCACACCTCTGAATCATAACAAAAATGAAACAAAGCAAGAACATAAAAATGTTCAGCTTGCCTTACACTATAAGGAAACTTCACATCTAAGTGAGAAAAATTTAGGTGTCTAGAGAAACTTCTGTCTCGGGAAGATGAAATAGATGTACTTTTCTCTATTCCTCCTGCTTAATACAACTGAAACCCTGGATATAAAATAGGAACATAAAATGTCTCTGAATGGTGGAGAGAAGACACATCAGGTAAGAACCTTGAGATCTAAAAATGACACGGTGAGGTCCATAGGTTTTCTATTTGCCTCATATGTCCTAGACTTGAAATGAAAAGTCAGTCACCTAGTAGTAATACAAAGGACACAGATCAAAAGAAGCCCGGCAAAGAACCACAATGCAATATGTGTGTGTGTGTGTCATAGTGTTGAATCATACACTTGAAACTTATTGGATTTTGTTGATCGATGTCACTCCAATAATTTTTAATAATAATTTTTTTTTTAAAGTGAGTTCTCTTCATGAAAGAATCAGGAAAGGGCAGCTTTTGGTAATAATAATTCGACTCCAGCTAAACCCTGTAGAAAAAAATGGATGTCCATCTACCCCAAACAGCAAAGGCTTAGTCTCTTATACCTAGGACATGCGTAAGGATGCCCTTGGCCACCTGCAGGAGTGACGTCAGAGGAGGCCCTGTAGGGAGCCAGGACTTTGCTCCCTACTGGGTGGTGATGAGGCCCATTCTATGTATCCAGGTCTCCATCTGGGTTTCATGATACCCTGCTGTACCATGAAGAAGAAACCAGACAGTTCCTTGTCTTCTAAAGCTTACATTCAATTGAGAGAGACATACAAAAGTAAAATTATATATTTATTATTTTGTGAGATTCGAAACTTATAGTTACTGAATTTTAACCCCTTTTACACTATAAACTTTCTGTGGCACACCTTTAAATTCTAAAATTTTAGCTCCCATCGAAAACAAGTTGTTGGTTTATTTTTATTTTTCTACAAAGAGAGTGAGTGAAAAAGCAGATGTTATTTTAGTAGTATTAGCAGAAATTTTAACTTTAGCTTGTCCTGTTATTAATATGCTAAGGCTCTTAGTCACAGGTAGTTTCCTTCTTCACGTCTCTTTCAGGTGTCTTAGGCACTGCTGCCACCTTGCCTTCTTCCTTTTGCTTTCTTCCTCCTCTTCATTCTTTTGATTAAGGGCTGCCAGCTATGAACCATTGGGTGAGGCTATTGATTTAGAGACTCTAACAGAGCTGCTAATGACCAAATTATATTGTCTGAATCTTTTAGGGCAGGGCCGATTTGACACCTTGACACCTGTGGCCCAAGCTGTCTAGAGGCTCCTGATACAAGGGAACGGTCCAGGTGATACAAAGACATTCTGGGAGTCTGGTCCTTATGTGCTCCCGGGGTGTTTTGTTTGTTTATTTGTTTCTTTTATTTTTTATAGTTCTTTATTATTAAAGCTATTTTTCTAGTTGACCCAAGCAGTTCCTTTATCTTTGGCATACATTCTGCCTGGAAAATGTTTTTTTCTACTCTGGTTTCCAGGGTAGATTTTACTCAGATGCTCCCACCCCCAGCTGCCACAATGATGGGAGCCAGTGGGGGAAGGTTATTACACCAGCTGGGATCTGTTTTTTTTTGCCTTAAAGCTCCCTAAGTAGAGTGTTGTGATTGGACCATTTCTTCATCATTCTCTTCTTGGTGAAAGAGTTTAAGAGTCTGCTAACTGTTTGCCTGAAAATATTTCTGTCTATGAGAAACTGGGAGGTATATTTGTATAAGACTTTTCATCTTTCTAAGCCTTTGCAATTCCTGGCATTCTCCCCATGTTTCCCTGAACTCTTCCTCTCATCTCTAATTTTCTCCTCTTCCTCCATCTACTAGTACCAAGCATTTCTTCTACCGACACAATAGTTATGGGCACAACTTATGGAAAAAGTTCATCTCCCTGTTCAGGTAACTATTTTTCTTTCTTCTGGAAATGACTCATTTATAAACCAGTAGAAGACATAACTTCAGATTATCGTATTCTGGACCTGGGCGTGCATTCAATTTTCTGGGTCCACGTTTTCTTCAAGAAACACCATAGCTAGAGATTAACTTGGTAGTGAAATAATATTCTCTGAAGACATCTTAAGACCAGTCATTTCTCTTCGTTTGTGGCCTTATGCAGAGTAGGTGTTTGAGGACTCAGCCAATTCCATGAAGTCCTGACACATAACATCGTGTTAGGAAGATTTCCTACAGCTCCATAATAGTTGTCGTGCCATTGTGGGTACTGGTGTAGTCTCTAACCTCACATCTGCACTCTGCCCTGACTCTGGAGGGGTCCAGGTGCCTCAGGAGGCCAGAATCAAAGCGATAAATCACAAAACTTGTTAACCTCAGGCCAACTCATACTCATTTGGTTAAATGCCATAGAAGCAATTAGGGTGAGAAACTATCTCATCCTAGGCTCGACCGAGGCTCTCATCTGGTGAGCTGGATTCAAAAGCATTTTAATGAATGTCACGTCCTGCGATGCTGCACTGATTTGGCAAAAGGAACCCAAAGACTCAGCGGCTAGTCACAGCTTTCAGTTCATCATTATCCTTACTTTGTCCGCTGAAAGGAAGGCTCACCGCCTGGAAAGAACCACAGATCACAAGAATCCAACAAATGCAAAGTCGGCAGGAATAGGAAGCACTTAACCCTGCAAATAAATAACAGACTATGAGTGAGAACGGTGCTGCCGTTGCCCTTCCCCCCATCCCACTCTACATATTCGTTCATGGAGACACAGGACCAGGTGTTGTTCTTTAGCTCAGTTCATATGCTGTATCCTTGAAGACAGCCCTCCGAGTCGGCGATTGCCTTATCTGGGCTTTCAAACTGTATAAAAACATACCAAATAATAAAATAAAGCCGTAAGTTTGGTCTGAATGTAAATTTAAAAAATGATCGATATTGAAAGTGAAGTTTGCACATATCGAAACTTTTACGTGAATAGAAGAGACACTGTAAAATATTAACTACTTTATTTCCCAATGTTCAATATAATAGATAATAATTTTTGACGACTTATAACAAATATATTTGCATGTTTTAATGTGATGCTACAATAGCAGTCTCAACAATATTAATAATATGTGTCATCAAAAAGTGCAAAGCCACTAAAGAGAATGATCATTTACTGCATGTACATCAATAAGTAAAAGCCTTTCCACATGAATCATGCAGACAAGTTTCATTTTATTATGAAATATGGCAATAAGAAAAACTTACTCTTATTCTTTCTATTTTTGAATCTTGAGATATGCTTAAAAGGATAATGCTTTAATTTGTAATTACTAGTAATAAAACACTTAGAATATTACATATATATGAATACACATACACCAATATAGACATACACGTATACATTCAATCCTTACAACAGCTCTGAGGCAGGTGAGTGTATTATCTCTATTTTACAGAAGAGAAAGTTGGAGCATAAACAGATTAAATAACTTGTCCAAAATCATACAGCTAATAAATAGGGCAGCTGAGTTTTTATTCTAAGACAAGTTGACTCCAAGGATTTTGCTCCTTCCCACCATGCATTACTGAATTCTTTAAAGAATGGAATTATCATTTAATTTCAGCATCAAGGAAAGATTCTTGAAGAACTGTGCTTGTCTGTGAGTACCACAGAAGAATCAACCAACTCACTAATAGTGTAAAGAAAGCGAATAAAATGAAATACAGCCAGTTTATTTGTGCGCACCATGTAATTTGACTCATTCCTTGTAGATTACACTTAATGAAGTCATGCCTTCAAGGACAAATGATCTAAAAGTTGCACTTTTTCCCTGCCTCTGACCCATTCATTTCCTGAGGACAACGCAGTGATGATATTGTACCAATCACCTTATTTATACGGAAGCTGTTTTTGTTTGTGTTCCCCCAGAATTCCTTTCCCTGCATGATTCTGAGTTAAATTGGCCACAACAAATTCTGCATGATTTGGAGGGTAGAAGTTTAGCAGCGACTCTGGCTGTGAGGCCAGTGTGGGTGGCCGCGTAGTGCTGCAGCTCACGCAAGCTGTCGCCTCATTGGCTGTTGTAGCTTTTGGTGGAGGCAGCAGACAGGTCCACAGCAAGCCCAGGGACTGTGCAAGTCCATCAGTGCTTCCAGCCCTGCACTGTGTGCGTGTGACTCCATGACCAAGGGTCCCAGGACTGTCTCCCGGTCATCTGCACTGTGAAGTTTGGAGGCCATGAGAGTCCCACATAGGTTTTGCTTTGTCCACATGAGTCTAGTGTGAACTGATGGATTCCTGGGTGTCTTCACTCTCCTCCTGCTTCACGCCTAGCACTTTTTCCCTGCTGCCAGCTCACCCTCCTCAGAGATTTTATTCCTTCACCAGACATGGAAGCAAGAGCCTCCTATGGCTCCTTCCCCACTTGCACAACTGGAAGATCTCGTCCTGTTATAAATCCATCATCCCATACTACTACTCATAGCCATGAGGCCTCCCTCTGATATGGACTTTAGTACCAGAAGCAGCTCCGGGAGGACAGAATCTTCAGGAACAGTTCTTTAAGTCTGGGTTACCTGGAATTGGACCTCTAATCTGATTTGATTTAAACGCCTTAATGACTCTTTTGCCAGTGGGAGAGGGACACTGATAGTCCGGGGCGTGGCAGCAGAGTGTTGCTTAAATCGTAATCCATAGACACCTGTAACAAATGCCTGTAGATGTCAATGTTTTGGTTAACCAAGTAATTGCTGCCAAAAATGTTTTTTTGTTTGTTTGTTTTGTTTTTTGTTTTAATTGAAACTACATCAATGAAGCTGATCGAATTTTAAGTGTCTGAAAAACCTCTGGAAGAAAATGTTGAGTTTGGATTTTATCATCCCACCTCAAGGCCAAGTTAAAAGGAAACTATCAGAAAGCTTATATAGCTACCTTGAAAGACACTCATGTCTCCTAGCTAGAGGGCTGAAATCGCTGAAACTAAACACAATGCAAATTTACATTCGCATAGGATCCCACATGTTACAATTAGGGCATTGACTAAGAAGAAAGGAGATCCTGAAAACTGAGATGGAGATATACGAATAGAGAAAGGCAGAGACCTCAGACCCCTAAATTCTACTCAACTTCCTTTGTCAGAAGCAGTCACTTGAGGAAGTTTGGCTTCTGCTTGAAGAAACTCTAGTGGCCTACCCTGATAGTTGCCTTCAAGGGGGCTGGTGCCCCTACCACCCGTCATTGCTTCTAGACAGATAAACTGTCCCAAGTTCATCAGTTCTCAGGAGGTGGATACAAAATATAGAAGTGTGACCCATAGAAAGCTCAGGAGACACCAGTAGAAGGCATCTAAAAAGCCTCTGTCCATGGCTATATAGGCGGCCTTATGTGCCAGCATGGTATTCCAACAGCATAGCCTTTCACCAAAAAGTTATTTAATATGGTGTGTCAATGAACTCCCGATAGAATTCTTATCTTTATTTTTCTAGAGCAATTTGAGGTTTACAACAAAATTAAGAAGGAGGTACTGAGATTTCCCAATATTCCCTGTTCCCCACACCTTCATAGCCTGCTCCTTTATTAATGTCACTCACCAGAATGGTACAATTTTTAAACCAAACATGAACCATGTTGACACATCATAGCCACCCAAAGGCTATAGTTTAAGGTTCACTCTAGATGCTGTACATTCTATGGGTTTTGATAAATGTATTGATGGCATAGATCTATCATTATAATATCATGCAGAGTATTTCCTAATCCATGTTTTTAGGCCAGCTACAGTAGTAGAATTGATCTGTGCATCATATCAAGAAGCACGCGATGTCAGTTTATCCCACTGCTAATTTTGTTAAATTTGCCTCTCTTGATTAGGTGGCATTTGCCTGGCTTCTCCACTGTCAATTCACCCTTTTCTCTCTACAATTAATAATGCACCTGTGGAGAGATACTTAGAGTAAGTGCACCACACCGTTTTAACATTCATCAGTGATCCTTGGTTACCTCAGTGCTGAAAAAAATGGTTTTTGAACTCTGTTTTATTTACATTTATTACCTGGCATGTGTCTGTGTGGATGAGATTTACCTTCTCCTGTGTTTGCATGTGTGTATAGTGTACATGTCTATGTGTGTATGTGCGTGCATATAATTATGCATGCACATGTGTGTATTTGACATTTATTAGGTTTTTGAACTCTGTTTTATTTACATTTATTACCTGGCATGTGTCTGTGTGGATGAGATTTACCTTCTCCTGTGTTTGCATGTGTGTACAGTGTACATGTCTATGTGTGTATGTGTGTGCATATAATTATGCATGCACATGTGTGTATTTGACATTTATTAGGTTGTAATCATTAATGTCTTTATTTATATTAATGCTCAGTTGTCACAGATTTAGTCGTGGGAATCTCTTTAAGCTGACCCCTATGTCATTTTGACTTTCGCTTATCATTTTGGGGGTACTTCCTAACTCTGGCACAATAAGATGTTAAAGGTTTTGCTCCAGCCTAGATAATGCCATTGTTTCTATGGTCCCTGGCTCCTTTTAATGGTGTATGGAATTCAGAATCAAGCCTGAGCGTTTCTTTGTGATGTGTTGCAATTTTATTTTCTCTGAGGTTGGCATTTGCCTTTTAAATTTTCTCTTGGTGCTTTCGTTCTTATTCGATGAGGGGCTTAATTAATCTCTTATTTTATTGCATCTGGATTTTAAGCACTATGAAGTCTTTCTCAATAATTGTTATAGGTTTTCACCCTCACTTTCCTGTAGTACTTGAATTTCTTTTTTCTTTTTTTTAGATCTATAATTCATTCAGAGTTTATTCTTGAAAAATGGTTTTAAATTATCTTTTTCCAAATGATTTTCCAGTTGTCCTACCATTTTATTAAAATTTTACCATTGCCCCAATGATGTGATGTGCTACCTTTATCATATACTAAATTTCTGTATGTTCTAATGTCTATTTCTATGTTCTCTCTTTCATTCCAAAGGCTTACTTGTTTATTCATGTTACTAAACTCTTTTTAAGTATGTAGGTATAATATTACATTTTTATATTGATTCAATATTATGTATTAAATACTTAATATGTATTTGGCATGTTATATGTATAACATTTTCCTTGATAGTGTTTATTTTCAACTGCTTTCACATGCTTATTTTTCCATATATTTTTCCTCTATATTTCTGTACCTAGCTAGAACAAAACTAAAACAAAAATCTTAGGGAAACTCAAAGCACAGTAAACTCTTTTGTTTAAGTATATTTTATTTAATTTTTCCATTTTATATATTATCACTCTCTATGGGAAAAAGGCATTTTTCTACTGGTAACATAAAATTCTTTCACTTCGAAAATTACATTAAAATTGAATATCTAACATAATCATGTAGAACAAATATAAATCAATATGATGATAGCATATAAATTGTTATTAAAGTTGTAAAATGTGACTGTCTTACCTACTATTAAATTTTTAGAGCCAATATATTTTGGAACATAGTATGTACCCAATACGTATTTATTGACTGAATAAAACTATGCCACTCTACGTGAATTTTTTTCTCTCTCCCTACTTAGCCACTGTTATTAAAAGGGCATAGTATGAATTATAATCTCTTGTTATTTAACCATCCATAGAAAAAAAGAAAATAATCTGCTGATATAATTATTGACATTATTAATCATATATTCTGCTTGTATGTATTACCTGCTATTGAACCCACTCTGACTCCTGGTGACTTTATGAATGAGTGATATCTACAGTGTCTTGTCTTGTCCTCAGTAGCCCTGCTCAGCAATGCAGGCTCATGCCTATGGTCTCTTTTATGGAGTCAGTCCTCTTTTTGGTCTTCCTCTTTTCCAGCTGCTTTCTATTTTTTTCTCAGCATTTTCCAGAGTCTTGCCTTCTCACGATGTGCCTGAAGTAGGCCAGCTTCAGTCTCGTCATTTTTGCCTCTAGCAATGTTTTGGGGCTTAATTTGCTTTAGGACCCACTTGTTGGTCTTTCTGGCAGTCTAGGGTACCTGTAGAGATCTCTGCACGCACATATAAAATGCAAACAGTCAGTGTAGGGTGTGAAAGGCTGTAAAATGTTGTCAGTTGAGAAAACTGCTTTAAAAAGATTTGATTAGAGTTCAATTTACCTTAAAGCTAAACCCATAAAGCTGAAAAGATGAAAGTGCTCTAGAGCACAGGGAGTCAAAACAGTAAATTAGAGTGGTGAATTGTGCACTACAACAAAATGATCTAATAAAGTAGTAATTTGCCGTATTATTATGAGCTAGAAAGAAAATTTAATAAACAATTTGGTTTATATTGCTTCTAGACTACTTGTGCAGTTTTGCAATCATCTTTTTTTTTTTAATACAGAAGTTTTAGTAATGGAACTACATTTTTATAAATTAAAATTTTTTGATACTAAAATTGTTATTATAACTACCTTGGTAATGGCCATGGTTATAAAGGCATTCACTCAAATGCCACAATAAATTAAGACATAGTTATAGTCAACCTTATTTTAATCTTTCTGTATATGCTCTTCTGTTTTGGGAATGTATTTATTTTTTTCTAAAACAAGCAATGAAAGCACTTTTCCATTTTATCTTCTACTGGAAAATTTTAAATAATTATGGTTATAAGACCTTTTTTATACATTCTTCAGTAGTTATTGAGGGCTTAGTTAAATGAGAGAAGATTGTCATATCTTAAAATGTCTATACTGTTAGGATTATTTAAAAGTATTAGAGCAGAAAATATCTTACAGCTATTCTACCCTTTTTTGGAGGAAACGGAGCAATTGAATGTAATTTAATTAAACTTTCCCAATTTCATAAAATTTTAGTATTAAATTCAAATTCTCATTTTTAAATCATAGAATGACTAAAGTTTGGATAAGTTAGTTGTGTATGACGAGATAAATCTTTCCATGAAATTTATCATTCTAAAGCTATTACGTTAAGTGTGATACTTGCTTAAAAATACCTACAGGAAATATACATAATGGTGAAATGTCGAATACATTCTCTTCAGTTCACTGATAAGTCAATGTTGCTACACCGTTTATCCTGATCTTACAGTGAAGATCCCAGTTGTTGTGGCAAGACACGGAGGAGAGAAATGGTGTAAGATTCCGAAAGGACAAGAACGTAGAGAAATTGGAATTCTCCTCCATTGCTGGTGCAAATACAAAATCTCAGCTCTGACATGTGAAGTACTTGGAAGTCGCCATTCCTGGGTGTACAAGGAAAAATTGGGACAAATTGAAAATCAACAACGTTTTGAGGACCCATCGGTAACTGAGGTCCCAGGGCAAACCATCTGGAGAAAAAAATAAATTCGGAGAGAAAATAAATTTAGAGAGAAACAGCTGAGATATGCTAACTTGGAACAAAAGGCACCATAGCCATAAACTGGTAGGAACACTTAGATGGTAATTTTTAAAAATTGTGATAAAATACAAATAGCATAAAATTTACCATTTGAACCTTTTTAAGTGTACTGTTATTGGTACATTCACACTGTTGTGCAACCATCACCACCATCCATCTCCAGGACATTTTCATCTTCTCAAATTAAAACTCTCTACCCATTACACAATAAGTTCCTGTTTGCCCCTCATCCCAGGCCCTGGCAACCACCATTCTACTTTTTGTCTCTATGAATTTGAGAACTCTAGGTATCTCTAGGTGGAATTATACATTATTTGTCCTTTTGTTTTTGGCTTGTATCACTTAGCATTTATTAAGGTTCATTCACAGTGTAGCATGTGTCAGAATTTCCTTCCTTTTTAAGGCTGCATAAGTTCGACTGTGTATACACCACACGTTTGTTTACTCATATTGATGAGCACTGAGTTGCTGTCATCTTTTGACTACTGTGAATAGTGCTGGTAGGTCCACTGGTGTACAAATACCTGCTTGAATCCTTGCACTTAATTCGTCAGGGTATATGAGCAGAAGAATTGCTGAATTATCGCAATGCCATGTATAATTTTTCGAAGACCTGCCATACTGTTTTCCACAGTGGATGCATCATTTTACGTTTTCACTAGCAAGGTTCTAAAATTTCTCCACATCCTCTCTAACACTCATTCTTTTCTTTTTCTTTTTTTTCTTTTTAAATTTGTTTTATAATAGTCAACAGGTGTGAAGTGATATTGCATTGTGGCTTTAATCTGCATTTCCCTGATGATTAGTGATGTTGAGCGTTTTTTCATTGCTTACTGGTCATCTACATTTTTTCTTTGGAGAAATGTCTAAGTCCTTTGCCCATTTTTAATTGGATTATTTGATGTTTTATGTTAATAAATGGTAATTTTTATAGATTTCTGGAGACCAAGTATAAACTAGTCTGAGATTGAGGAACTCTTGGGAGGCCGTGGTCTTAGTGAAGCCCTCCATATTTCAGCATGCTTTACCTTCAGAAAGCTCACCAGGTTCTTATGGTAAAGACAGGACAAAGACCGCTTATGGCTCAGGCAGAGCAAGTAAAGAGTGATCTACTGTCCAAAGTGACACCAGCACCTTACCCCAGCTAGGGAAAGAGAATTCCTAATACTCTAGCTCTCTCTGGACTTTGTTTCTCACTTAAAGGAGAAATAAAAAGAGTGTATAAGGATCAGGGCTTCAAGGAAATCATTTAAAAGGTTGTATTCAGGGGAGAGGGGACCGGGGGAAGACATTATTCATTGAGAAAACGCTTGTAAAGATCACACCCAGAGGCACAAAAGATTAATGATTCAATTGGAAGATTATGGAATACTTTCCCTGTCTTACATACTTTACCACCATATCAACAAGGATGCAGCCTAAGAGTGGATTATAGTGGAAAGAACGAAAAGATACAAACTCTCTCAGAGGAAGAGCACCTAGGGGATCCTAAAACTAAGAGGAGACAAAAGTAAAAACACTGGATGAATTTTAGGCCTGTGTACATACAGTTACAAAAAATATTAAATGTAGCTCGATTCCTAGCCAGATTAATGTGAATCTTCACACAAGGGTTTATTTATCTCACTTCCCACTATTGGATATAACATGTTCAGCTACCAACAAAAATTAAAAGCCATGAAAGAGGTAAGAAGAAGGAAAAAAGGTACGAAAAAACAAAGCCAGCATCAGAACCAGACTCAGATATAACACAGATTTTAGAATCTTCAGGCAGGGAATTTAAAATAAACAGGATTAATAGGCTAAGGGTGTTAATGGAGAAAGCAGAGATCATGCCAGAGGAGATGGGTAACAGAAGCAGAAAGACAGGAACTCTAAGAAAGAGTGAAAAGGAAATATAAGACATCAATCAAAAATACTCTAATGGAAAAGAAAAATGCCCTCGATGGATTATGCACAACCAAGAAAAGAATCAGTGAGCTTGAAGATTTGTCAATGAGAACTTTCCACAATAAAATAGAAAGGGAAAATAGAATGCAAAAAAAAAAAAAAAAAAAAACCCAAAACAATGACAAAAAACAAAAAACAAAACAAAAAAAACCACAAAAAGGAACATCAAAAGAATTGTGGGACAGTTCCAAAAGATGTAACATATGTGTACCAGGAAGACCAGAAGGAGAAGAGAGAATGGGACAGGAGGCATATTTGAGGTTATCATGGACAAAAACTTGTTTAAATAGCACAACCACTTTTGAAAACATCCTGGCAGTGTCTCAAAATGCTAAACATAAAATAACCACATGATTCAGCAATATCACTTTTTGAAGCATACCCAAAAGAAATGATAATATATGTCTACACAAACATCTACATACGAATGTTCAGTGTAGCATTATTCATAAGAAACAAAAAGTGAAAACAACCCAAATCCATGGACTGATGAATGAATAAACAAAATGCGGTATTTCCATGAAATGGAATCATTCAGCACTAAAATATGCTTCAACATGGAGTGATCTTGAAACTGTTACGCTAAGTGAAGGAGGCAGGCACAAAGCAAACAAACAAACACATCAAACAAACAAAAACATATTGTATGATTCCACCTAAAGGAAATATTCAGAATAGGTAATCCATGGGATAAAACGTACCTAGGGCTGGGGGTTGAGAGGAATGGGATTGATTGCTAATGGCACATTCTTTTGGAATAATAAAAAGGTTCTAAAATTAGGCATGGCAATGGTTACCATGCCTAATAAAAAGGTTCTAAAATTAGGCATGGCAATGGTTACACAATTGTGGAAGTATACTGAAAACACTAAATTATGTATTTTAAAACAGTACATGTTATGGTATGTGAATTATATATCAATAAAGGTATAATTTTTTAAAAAATTCTGAAAAGAATATATAAAACTGTTATAATAGTGTAATTATCATGTTTAAACTTCTCCAAATCTATGAAAATTGGAATTAGAATTAATTAAGTAGTTTATCAAATTTGTTGGTTAAAAACAACCAGAGAGAAAATGCAATATGAAGCGTAATATATACATAGAACACCTGAAAATGATCTAATTAGGAATATGCAAAAATATTATAATTAGAAGTTATAAAACTTATTTAAAAATATGGAAATGCCCTATAAAATGAAATACATTATTTCCTTGGAAAGAAAGTCTAATGTATAGATGCCAGTTTATCATAAATTACTCTCTAGAGTCAATTAAATTCCAATTAAAATTTGAACAGAATCTCTTAATGGAACCTGACGAAGTTGATTAAAAAAAAATATATGCAACAAGGGTAAATAGTCAAAAATCAGCAAGATTTTTGAAATAGAAGAAGCAGATAAAAGAACTTATAATTTTGGTTATCAATATTTATAAAGCAATGCATTTTAGAAAGAACCCCGGACAGACACGTAAAATATTAGAACATAATAGGAGTGAGAAACTAAAACATAAATATAAGAAATCTGAGAGCAAACTCTGCAGATTGGTGGTAAAATGATGGGCTGTGACAAAGAGTTATCCATGTAAGAAAAAAAATGAAGCTGAATTTCTTTTGAGGCACTATTCTAAAGGAATAAGGGAAATTAAAGTCTACAAATATGAAAGACAGATCTCTGTAAGTTTTCAGTAGCCAAGTTAGGAGAATATCTTCATAAACTCTAGAGTAGCAAAGATACTTAAACAAGACCTAAATATTTTTAAAACAAATTAAATAATTGATCATTTTCATTTTATTAAAAGTAAGAACTTTTATCACAAGCAACTTCGGAGGGTGTAAAAATATGGCACAGATATGCAGGAGATACTTGAAACAACAAAGGTCAGTATCTTCAATTCATAAACTATTCTACTAGTTTGTATGAAGAAAATAAACGACCAGTGGAAAATGGACCAAAGATATAAATTGGCATGTCCAGGGAGGAAACTTTAATGGCTTACAAATAAAATATGTACAACTTTATTATTAATCAGGAAAATGCATATACTAACCATAATGGAATATACCATCAACTCATCAGACTGCCTAAATTCTGTTGGCAAATGTGATGGGAGGCAGTGGAAATTCTCATCCACTATTAGTCATAGTGTAAATTGGTATAACTGCTTGGGAGAACTGGTGAATCTAGCAAACTTACATAGGTAAACTTTATGCACCAGCAGTTTCAATCCTGGATATATATCCTTGAACTCTCAGGTCCACGTGACTTTGAACCTCTTTGCGTGTGTATATACATCAGGGCCCATGCATAAAAAATGTTCAAAACAATGTTGTTTGTAATAACAGAAAACTAAAAATAGCCGAAATGTCCATTAATAGAAGAATGGATAAGTAAATTGTGATTGTTCAAACAATGATACACTATACTACCTTGAAAACAAATGAACTATGTACATATTACTAATATAGATAATTTGGAAAACATAATGCAGAGCATAAAGCTAAAAGCATGGAAAAATATAGCCAATAATAAATATTTTGGTTTTTATCAATGTGCATATGATGATATAATTATAAAGCAAAGCAGAGAATGATTAACACAATTTTCAAGGTAGTACTTTCCAATATGGGCAAGAGAGGTGTATTTCATTAGTTTGGACACAAACCCTCTTAAGCCCTCTGGTGAGCATATAAATATTATTTTTATTTTATAAACTCTACTTATATGTTCTCTATACTCATATTATAACATTATACTATAATACATTTTATTTTATTTTTTTAATGAGCAAAGGTATCACAATGTACATGCATTTATTGTTTGAGCCAGAGATTGAGGGGAATAGTTCCAGATGAAAGCATATTTGGTAGCAATTTTTTAAAACCTTCCCTTTTAAAATAGAGTTTTATGAGTGTTCAGTGAGGGAGAGAATATATTTACCATACCAGTGTTGATTTTATATAACTGTTCTGCACGAAATGTCCTCGGCTTTCTTTATCCAAATCCTTGCATCGTCATTCACAACAACCAAAATATGCTTCACCTGTTTATCAGATCATAGTTCTCAGCCAGTACATAAGCTGCCACACACCCAAGTAATTAATATGATTGTGACAGTGCTGAAGGCTTTAACATCAATGAAAAAGTGAATGTTTCTTCCTCACCTCATCACATTTACAAGTGATATTAATTAAATGTCAGTTAAATAGTATCTATGGATATATTGGGGAAATACCTTTTTGCCATTTCACTGCTCAGGACATTTTATGGTGAACTTTGCCTTTATGGAGTATTAAAGGATACATTTAATTTTATAGAAGATCAAAAGCTGAAAATGGTAGCATCTAAATTCATAATATTATTAAAATAATTTTTTACCTTTATAAAACCATAGCTTCTTTCTTCCCTATTAAAAGGTTAAGCATGACAGCAAGAACAAAAATGTTATTTTTTAAAAGAAATTAAGAGGAGTACTCCACACGACAAACTATTTAGTTCGTTTTGATGAAATATGGTTAGGGTTGGTAAAATGTTTTTCTCATTTTTGAAACCAAACAAATCTGATCAAAATTCATATGTGTGAAATATATTGGAGAAGTTTTAAAATCATACTTTGAAATCAATATTAATTTCATTGTTACATAAAATGAACATAGAGTTAGCTCCTCTAGATTTAGGCGAAAGTCCCATTTTCTTCTCCAGCTTTCCTTTAGACTGAAAAATAAAAATAAAAAGCAAACTTCATTGCATTGGAGTGAAAGCAAGCCAACCAATAACTGGTTGGTCTAATTCTCATGAGAAGCACAACAGGGCTGAGCAGAATAGTGAGAGATGGGAGGAAGAGAAAGACGTCAGATCTGATTTGTCGGCGTCTATAACATGATAGTGTGAATAGAGAAAAAGGATTTCCAATTTAGCCTCTTCCCACTCAAACTGATCTTGCCAAGAATACTAATAGCTGCCACCTTGTCAAAGTGAATGAACACTAGACTTTCTTCATTTCGCTAATATTTTCAGTAGATCAGACACCACCGATCATTTTCTATTTCATAAAAGAACCCTCCCTTTTGAAAAAAATTTTCTTGTCTCTACTTTCAATCTTATCGTTTCAGATAGAAAGCCTTATTTCTTATCCCATCTGAAACAGGGACTCTGTTATTCTCCCATAGGGAAAAAAAAATCACAATTTCAATTATGAATTTTATTTATTGATTGTTAATTGTCTTCTTAACCAGGCCTTGAGCTTCTAAAGGTCATGAACCACAATGACACACGAATGAGCAGCAAAGTTCAGGTTCTTGAGGATTCATTCGTATTGATTTATTTTACTACTTTGTTCGTTTCCAATTTATTACCTCTCTGCTCTTAATATTTCTTTTTTCATTCATAGTGTTATTTTCTTTTTTAAAGCATGTTATTTTGTTTTACTATTAGTTTTATTTTATTAGTAGTACACTGATTAGACATTTATATAGTTTATGAAACAATCCCCCAATTACTCTATCACCCCTCTGGCTCTCCACCTAGCCATTACGTTACTGCTGACTGTATTCCCTACGCCATGCTCCCCATCCCCATGACCACCGACTACCAATTTGTACTTCTTTAACCCTTCACCCTCTCTGCGGACAGCCCCCCAACCCCCCATCCCTCTGGCAGTCACCAGATTGTCCTATTTGTGAATCTGTTTTCATTAGCTTTTCCCCTCAAGATTCCTTATATAAGTGAAATCATATGGTATTTCCTTTCTCTGTCTGACTTATTTCATTCAGTATAATAACCTCTAGGTACATCCATGTTGTTGTGTATGGTAGGATTTCATTTTTTTAATGGCTGAGTAATATCCATTGTATATATGAACCATAACTTCTTTATCCAATTGTCTATTGCCAGATGGTCACAGGGGTGAGGAGCACAGCATAGGAAATGCAATTAGCATTAATGTATTGGCTAGGTGGAGAGCTAGAGGAGAGAAAGAGCAGTTAGAAAGGTTGTTTTATAAACTACATAAATGTCTAACCAATGTACTGTATACTTGAAACTAATAATAAAATTTAAAAAATAGTGTTGGGAAAATTGGACAGATACATGCAAAAAAATTAAACTGGATCTCCTTATATACAAGAATAGACTCAAAATGGATAAAAGATTTAAATATAAGACCTGCAACCATAAAACTTCTGGAAGAAAACATAGGCAGTAATCTCTTCGATACTGCTTCTAGTAATTTCTCTGTGAATGTATCTCCTTAGGCAAGTAAAGAAAAGAATAAATAAACAAATGGGACTACATCAACTAAAAAGTTTTTGCACTGCAAAGGAAACTATCAACAAAACACAGAGACAACCTACTGAATGGAAGATATTCACTTTTGATACATCTGAAAAGGGGTTATTATCCAAAATATATAAAGAACTCACACAACTCAAAAACAAAGAACAAATAATCCAATTAAAAAATGGACAGAAGACCTGAACGGATATTTCTCCAAAGAGGAAATACAGATAGCCAATATGCATATGAAAATATGCTCAAGGTCAATAATCATCAGAGAAATGCAAATTAAAAAGACAATGAAACATCACCTCACATCTGTCAGAATGGGCTATCGTCAATAAATCAAAGGACAACAGTGTTGATGAGAATGTGGAGAAAAGGAACCCACATATTCTGTCGATTGGTTTGCAGACTGATATAGCTGCTATAGAAAGCAGTCTGGAGGCTTCTCAAAAAAATTAAAAATGGATCTACCTTTTGACCCAGTATTCTGGGTATTTACCCAAAGAAAACCAAAACACTAATTTGTAAAGACCTATGCATCCCTATGTTCACGGCAGTGCTATTCACATAGACTCTAAGTATTTATCCTTCAAAGTGAGCCTGATATTACACTTTCTCAGTAGAGGGCACTGGAATGGCATTTCAGAGAGAAAGGGTACTTCAGTAATTTTGGCTGCTGCACAGTAGGTTAGCCGTGTGTACGGAAGGACTTCTGATGGATCCTTACCCCCAGTCACATATGCAGAATGTGTGGTATCCAGTGATTTTTGCAGCTGTAGCCTGATGCTAACCTCTCTGTGGCCCTCAACACACAAACTGGTGCCCTGACAGATTCCTGCCTGCATAGGTACCTGAAATCCCATCTACTCTGGCATTGTGATTCCCTCTCTACACCCCATGCTTCTCAGTTGTAGTCCAGAGGGCTCCCACTGTCTCTGCCACATGTGCTAATAACCTGCTCCTTGCCTGCATTCTGGAGAGTCTGCATGCTTGGTTGGTGGCTGCAGACCAGTTCCAGCTAGAGCAACGCAGGAAACTCTATGATCCAAGCTTGTCCTTCCTTGGGTCCTCTCCTTCCACCGCAGGGTACCCTTGAGAGTTTCCCTATGTCGTACAATTACTTTTTAAATCATAGTTTAATAATTCTGTAAGTTAAATTTCCCTTGTTTAACCCATTGTGTGGTTTCTATCGCCTCATTAGACCCAGACTGACACAATCGTATAATATTTAGATGGATGAAATATTATGATTTAAAAAAAAGTTCTTTATTGGTGAACAATAGTGTAATAACAAGTATTCTCTGCACAGTAGTGAGATTTATTTATAATTTAAATAATATAAAGTGAAATTGAGCACTTAAACTTATTACATAATAGCAAATTGGTCTTCCAAGTAGCTGTACACCTTTTAGTAAAATGTGTGAGTTTACAGGAATCTACCAATTAAATTTAAAATTAAATGTCAAGAATTTAATTTTGCTACTTTGATTGAAGTAACTGTATGTCACTGATATTTTAGCATTTCACTGATTACTAAGGAGGTCAAGTATTTTTATATATTTATTTTTTAGTTTTCTTTCTGGGTATATGAAGTGTTTATGCAAATTCTTTGTCCATTTTTTTATTGGATTGCCTAAATTTTTAATATTACTTTGCAAATGACTGACATTATGAATCCCAATTTTTGCTATTATATCTGTTATAAATTTGTTATAATTTCCATTTTAATTTGATTTGGGTTTTATTTTTCATTGACACATATGCTATTTATTTTTACAACAAATATATTCATTTAGTGACCACTGAAAGTTTAATCAGTTTATTGAATGGGCTGTCGCTAGCAGGGGCAAGCTGAAATAACTTTAATATTTGTCATCATGCCCACTTAAACTCTCTTTGTGGAAAACATCTTTCCAACCTTGACTGAAATCTCAGGTTGATTTCATATATTTTCTGGTAATTCTAAAGCATAAAAAATTCTAGTGTAAACTATAGAAAACATTTGATGTAAGGTTTATCTCCTGCCCTAGCTCAGAACTGATTCAGGCAAACAATCATACCAAAGAGGGTGGAGGGCTGAGGCGTGGTGGGAACCGTGTCTTCTCTCTTCCATTCTTCACTGCCTCCTCTGCTCTTACTATTCTTAGGAAATGCCACAGTTAGGTTGTGGAAAGCTACAAGAGGAGTTAGAAGAAAAGATGAAAAACTTAAGTAGTTTTTGAGGCTGTAAACAGGAACCAGATATTGAAATCCTGGCTGACTCCTCATGAGGACAGCTTTCACAATGACCAATCATAGTGCCATGGTAAAAGCAATGCTCTAGGAAGCCTCTTTTTAAGCTTTTGAATTCTGGCAGCCCATTCTGTCCGGCCACCATCCGAGTTACCATTTGTTTTCAGTGATTCCTCTTAAACAAATCCCCTTTCAAGCAGAATTAGGTTATGTCACTTCAGAAGGATCACATTTTACCTATGGAAATGTACCTCTGTTATATGTAATTAGGTAAAGTACTTGAAAGGGTCTTACCTCAGCAGTGGAAGCTAATTGAGCCCTAGACTACACATGTATCTGGTCTCCTCCAACAAATCTAAACATAAGATCAGAAGGTTCAATATATTTCCTATCAACTCTGGTGCATCTCAAAACAAAACTCAAGAATATTCATAGGAATACAAATATCTATAGCTCCCAACAAGGTAAAATTCAAAATGTCTAGCATCCAATCAAAAGACATGGGGAGAAGCTGGGAAGTGTGACCTATTATGAGTAGAAAAATCAATCAATTGATAAGCAGTATTGATAATCTGTTAGATTATCAGACAAAGATATCAACAGAGTTGATATGGAAAGTGTTTTTTAAAAGTACCTAATTCTAAAGATAAAGTAATTGAGCCATGGAAAAGGCAAATAGCTGGCTCAGTTACACAGCTAGAATTAAGAAGGTTGACTCTACAGGTCAACCTGTGAATCAACATGTATTTCTGAGTGTAAACAAAATCAAACCTGACTTTTTTTCAGGAGGTCCTCCTGGACACCAGCACTAGTAACCTAGCCAATTTCAATTATATCACCTGAATGACAGCTTCACTTCAACCAGTCATCCCCCAGGGCTTGAATGTAAGCCGATGGAGAATCACTTCCTCAGCGGCTTCCTGCCCAGTGCCTGGCACCAGAATATATAGTGTGTCAGAATTATGGACTCAAACTTCTGAATATTTTCCAAAGGTGATACATAAGAATATGTGGTTTAAAATCTCAAAGTTATGAAAGAAACTATTTAAGAAATAAAATAGGAAATAAAAGGGAGATTGAAAGCAAAATAAAGCATACTGCGGCAGTGCCAGGCTCCAATCGTTCCTATGATCCACACACTCTTGTAGGCACAAGTCCTGGGGCATAATGTGCCCTGCATTCTGCACAGAAACTTCTGGTTTCTCCAGGCTCATTGCTTTATTGAAAACATGCAAACATCACAGAGAAATGACTTTGAAGTGATAAATATGTTTAATACTCTGGCGCTGGAGGCTCTTTCCAGATGCAGTGTAAATGATGCCTGGAGGCCTTTCAATATTTTTTGTTTTAATAACAAAGAGTCTGGCAACCACGAATCTGGGAATAATTGAGGCATCTATATGCACAATTTATTATATTTTCTCTTCTCATGGCATGTGGGTCTCACGTTTCTCACATGAAAGAGTAGGAAGTGGTTTGCAGGTCCATCTGCTGATCACAGTGAATTACATCTTAATTCTGTAAAAATTATTGAATAAAATTTATATATTAGTACCTATACATATTTTTTGTTACATTTTTCAGTAGGTCTTCCCTGTCTCTCTCTGCGATCTCTTTCTTTCTGTCTCTCTTTTTTCTCTCTCTCCCTTTGAAAACCTTAATCAAATCTAGTGAATTTTATCAGCTTGATTTTGGAGCTTACTGCAAATTTCAGGAGATCTCAGCAGTGCCGGCATAGGGCCTTGAAATGTACAAAGCTATCTATCAGTAGTGATAAAAGGCCATGAAACATACCTCATAGCACAGTGATTTTCGAAATTGAATAAGCACAGGAATCATCAGGGGAACTTGTTAAAATAAATTATGATTCAACAGGTCTCAGATAATACTTGAGAGTCTGCCTTTCTCCCCAGCTCTCGGGTGGTGCCAGGGCTGCTGTTTGTGGGTCATACTTGGAGCAGCAAAGGCGAAGTGGATGTCGCGTGGAGTGTGATGGGTCTGAGCGCAGAACTCTGCTCAGCACTTACTGGAGGTGCCCCTCCTGTGTGTTTCAGGCCATCTTTCGAACTCATTGTTTTCATGGTCTCAGGCTGGTTGCTGGGACATGATCACATTGTGTCGGTACAGGTAGCTACTAAACGAATGTTAGGTGCTTTCCACTCCTCTTTATACTGAGGGTCATGAAAGTTCTGTGAAGAATGGGACAATCGTAAATGTTCACAGAAGTGGTTTTTTTTTAATGCTATAAAATATTTTTTAAAGTGTCATCACTTTCTCCCAGAAGGAAAAAAAAAAATATTGTCGCAGTGATCATTTTAGTTTATAGGTCTCAACTCATGAGAAATTTTCGGCATAGTACTCTCTACAAATAGTTCAGGTTACAGAAATGCCTGGACATAGTACCACAGAGATGATTGTGTGAACATAAGAGTTCAATCTCCTATAATTCTTTATAGCCAATAATTCTTTTTTCATTTAACTTTGTCCAAATTAATATGTAGTTTTTATCTTCTTGTTAAGTCAATGACTGATACATGCCTTAACATTTGGTATGAAGATGTTAGCTTGGATGGCACATGTTCATAAAATTCAATTAAAATGATGTTTGAAACAATAATGAAAACTCCAAAAGTAAAATACAAGGTCAAATCCACCCAAGAGAAGGATGATGGCCGGCCATTTTAGTTGAAAGTCTCACCAACAGAATTCATCAACCCTTCATGATGTGGCAAAAAGAGAGAATTGTCTTTCAATTTAAATCTGCTAAAGTCTCATCAGTTTCCAAGAGCCCATTTAGATTCTTTGAGAGTTTTGTAGGAAGAGTTTCTATTCATGTTGCCACTGAAATCATTGTTGTTGTTTTTTTTTCTGTTGAATAATAATGATTCAATATTCCAAAAATTGCTGATTTTCAAGACTGAGAAGAAAAGCTTTTGTTTAAATTTTATCAAAGTCATACTAATTGCTATGTCCCTTTATGGTTAATATTGACAGAAAACTAATGTGAAATCATGGCTACATCAATACAATAAAAATCTAGGTGAAAAGTTTAAAAAGTGGTGTGAAAAGTATCCACAAGTGTTATAAACATAATATCTAAATTTAAAAAATAGTAATTCAACAATACATTCCATTTCAAATCTGCTCTTTACATTTGGAAAATATCATATTTATAAGCCAATAGTAAACAAAAGAAGAAATGATTCTGAGGCATCACATTATTTTTATCTATTTAAATATCTATGCTTCATGTGCCCAAGTCTCAGTCTTTAAATATTTTCACTTCTTTGTACACCTTCACTTTGTGGACCAAGGTGATCTCGTCCAGTCTCATTTTTAAAACTGTCACCTTTATTCAAATGGCTGACAAATTTATATCTCAGTCAAGCACTAGCCTATGAACCCTGCGTTTTAAAGGATTTGGGTCCAGTTTAAGTATTTGGATATTAGAAGAGATATCTGGAGTTTGAAAGGTTACCAGTTTTACATCATAACATTTACATGCTTACCAAACAATTTATTGCATTAACTTAACCAGTCTTTCTCCTTTTGCCCCTGGCTACCTTCAACCTGAGTATTTAGAAAAAAATACATTTTTAATTTGTTCAGACTCATGGAATCATAAATCACCAGAGCTGGAATTAATTTAAATCTAGGACCCACTTTACTTATTTAACAAATACAGTAATTAGGTCCAGAAGATTTTAAGATTTTCTCCAGGCCACAATGGTAACCGCACAGAGAGCCAGGAATGGCTGTACGGGAAAGGCCAAGCCAATGCTCGCACCCAAAGCCTCGACCCGTGTTCGTGGATACCCATATGCATCTCTCACTCCTCTTTCTTCTGCTCTTTTCATGGCGTCCCGCCAAAGCCACACTGTTCCTGAACATTGTGCCAGGTACATCAGGACAGAGAACACAGGACTCGCTGTGCCCTCCCCTTAGACACTCTGCTCGCACATGACTATGTGGCTAACTCTCTTCTTCCCAGTCTTTGCTCAGTGGTCCTCTTCTCTGTGAGCTATAGCCTGGCCACCCACTCTCAAGTTCATTGTCCCCCGTCTAATGATGTTTATGTTCACAGCTGCTTTAGCTTTTTTATTCCCTCATTTTGGCATCGTTTATTATGTACCATATATTTTATGCTATTTATTTCTTGAACAAATACCATAAAAATAATAATAATAACAGATATAAGAATAAATAAATTCTTATTTATTGTCTTTCTTTCCCCTTAGAATAAGCTTCATAAGAAAGGGATTGTCACTTTCATCATTTTTATTATTGCTAAATCCTAGTGTTTAACAGTTTCTCTGCATATATCAGATGGTTAATAAACACTTGTCAAATTAATAAATAAAAGCTACCCTTGTTTTGAATTCCTTTATTTTACTTTACATGACTCCTTTTGTAATTCTCATTTCTCAGGTAATATTATTTTCTCCCAGTTTTTTAACTATATTCAAATTACTCAATATTTTCTATTATGCATTCCCATGACCCTTAGTTGAATATTACGATGTAGTATATTGTGACATACTTATTATGATACCAGTAAATTATTACACACTTATGATATTTGTATGTGTTTAAAGATACCTTTTCAAGAAATAGTTTTTTAAAACTATCTTTTTAGATGCCAGAGGTGATAGAGCTGGAGAGAAACAGATGCACAGAAAATCAAAAAAACTAGAGGAAAAGAAAATGAACACGATTATTTTTAATGTCTTGTGAAATTAAAACATATCAAAGGACAAATGTCACATGGTAAAGAGGCTAAACTGCTACATTTTTTATTTATCACTCCTCTCTTCCCATTATGTTACCCATAACTGTAAAAATAAACACATAAAATAAAATGTTAGCCTTAAAAAATAGCTATCTCTTATTTCTCTTTGCATTTTGCAACCATCTTTGAGAAAAAAGAACACATAATAGTTGAGACTAAGAAAAAAAACTTTAAAATTCCTTTCTTTTGATCTTTTCTAGGATCCAGTTTCCATGGAAATAAAGACAATTATGAAAGTAACCTCAATGAATTAATAATAAGTATAATAGGAAGCATTTTCCAGTATCTTTTGGATACTTTGTTAAGCCCTTTAACACATTATGTCATTTAATCCTATTCTATCATCTTAGAGGGAAATTCAGGCTCAATGAAAAGGAAAAAAGTTTTCTCAAGGTCACAGAGCAAATAAGCTTCAGAACCATAATTTAAGCTCAAATCTGTCTGGCTAGGTTTTGAGATAACAGCTAGGTATTTTTCTTCCAAAACCTATATTATTTTTACCCAAGAAATTATTTGATTTCAAGATATTTCTTTAAAATATTTAAAATAATTAATATTTTTACATTTAAAATTTTACTTAATTTATATAGAAGGCTTTTTTATATTTCAAAGATAAATATCACCTAAATATTTTAATATAGGCCCCATTGGAAAAAACATACTCTAAGATTTACTGAGTATTCTAATATTAAGAAACTAAAGTACATATGTAACACCTTCCATAAATTTGTAAAGCATGTAATAAGAAAAAGCCAGTAACCTCTCATATTTTGCAAATCATTTTTAATATCCAGATATTTATATTAGGCCTAAATTCTTTAACCATAGATCTTCAACATTTCCCTTTTCTTAAATCTACTCTATTTTTTTACTTGTATAATTAAATTTACCATTTTGGCTTTTGGTTCATTTTATTACTTTCTTCTGAGCTCTAACAAGGTTCTTCATAACCATCAATTTTGATGCTCTCTCATCTCTCTCCCTTTGGCAAATAGCCACAAACATGAGACTAGCTTTTAGCAGATAAATTATTTCAACTCAGCAAATTTAAGTTAAGTTAAAACTAGATTCTCAGCCATTTCTTAAGTCCTCATGGTTGAAAAACAATGACTGCCTGCCAAAAAAAACTAGGAAATTAAAGAATGATCTTTAAAATCATCAGTACTTTATTGAGTACTGGAAAAATTGCTTTTTATAAAAATGTGCAGATTGATGGTTCACATATTACCAGAGCTGGAAGGAAAGTGAAAATCTCTTTGAACCAATTTCTCTTTGTATAAGTAAGAACATGTATGCCCTGAGAAATGTGGTGATTTGCTCATGTTAGCTTCCAGTTCTTCCAACATGACTGTTGACCTTTCACTGCCTGTTGCCTCTTTCTGGAAGCCTTCTACCAAATATTCACATGACCAACATCCTCTCAAGTTTTAGTTCAAATATCACTTGTGAATCTTATCTTGATCACCATATTTCAAACACAACAATATTTTTCCCTTAACCAATATTCTATTTCTTTTCATGTACCTTGATTTTTTTTCACAGCTTATATCATCTTCTAACATCTAACATTTATCTATTATATATATATATATATATTTTTTCTGTTCACTTGTTATACTGAAAACTAGAAAAGTAAGTTTGTTGGTTTTGTTCCCTGATATCCTAATCCCCAGAACAGTCCTACACTTGATGAATAAGTAAATGCATGAAAAAGTTGTCAACAAGATTGCTTTATATTATAGCCTTAATATTAATGTTACCTAAATAAGTTTGAAGGCTAAAAAACCAGAAGTTAAGCCACTATGCTTTCCCATCAGAAAGCATATTATTCATATTACAATATGACTGGAATGGCATCATAGAATACACAATTACCCAGTGCAATTTCTTAGGATTTGGAAAATGTAATAGGACCTAACTTTCTGTGGCTTCACGCTACTACTTAGCCATATGATTTTCGGAATAAGACACTGACAATTCTAATCAAATGTGCTTTCAACAGTTAATGTTTTACCACAAACGCAGCTCCAAATGCTAGCTTTTCAACACAGTCTGGTAAAAATGAAAACATTGATTTAACATCTAAGACTACTAGTTTTCTCTAATTTAAAATGTCATTTTATATAGCTGAAGCCTGGAAAGCACTTTAACATAGAGTCTTCAATATAACCCTTAGAAATTTTTAGATAAACAGAGAAAAACCACCCTTTTCACACACCCGACTTCTTCCACACTGAGCCACCAGGCACTCCGTGAAGAGATGACCCATGATTCTAGTCACCTCTGAGATTATGAGTCAACGAAAAAATAGATTCCAGGCAATTCTGTACTGTCAAGGTCTAGCTGCCATTTCTCCAAAATTAAACTTTTTCCGCAAATAACTCTACTGTGATCATGTTTGTTTGTTTGTTACCTCTTCCTCAATATTCCCGTGGCACTGCCAATATTGGGGACAGTGCACTCAGGTACACATTTTCCTCTTGTACCTATCTTCGTTCTTCCATTAGATGATCTTCTTGAGGCTATGGATCATGTCACAGAAAGAATAAGGCTTTGAAGCACAGCAGATCTGAGCTAAACCCCCAGTTCCACCAGTCTCTAAATCGATACCCTTCAGTACATTCTTGAAGCTCTCCAAGCTTTGGTTTCTTATTTGGAAAAAGCAAACCTACTGCCCCCATAAGACTGTTGTAAGAATTAAAGATTGTAATTTTGTAAAGCAGCTGGCCTGTTTATTTAGCAAGTGCTAATGTAGTGATTATGGAGTACCAGGCAGTTTTAAGTACTTCACATTTATCCATTTTAATCTTTATATTGTCCTGATGAGGTCATACTTTATTTACTGCTTTTCACAGATGAGAAAATTGATTCACAGAGAGGTTAAGTAAACTTTACAAAGTCACCCAGGTAAAAGGCAATAGGATTAGGATTCAAATCCAGACAGATTGACTCCAAGGTTTGTACCCTGCCTCTCCAAGAGAAGAGAGTGTGAGCAAGCATTCTGCTCAAGGACACACAGCCAAGGTAATGCAAGTAGACTTAGAATCTGCAGGTGTTCACTCCCACGTGAGAGCATGGTCAAATATATCACACTCCTGCCAATGAAGTGCATTTCGGAATTTATAAATTTCTTCAAATCCATCCTAGCTAAGGGTTTCTCAACCAAACAGTAGCTATTCTTTCTCTACAGGAATTATGGGAATAATATCTACCTTCAAAAGCAGTTTCCATTATTAAATAAGTCAATTTACATTAATGTTCTTTGTTATATATGAAACACTATATTACTAAAAATGTTCAATACCAAACATTAGTTTTCAGATCATACCACTTTCTAACTAGTGAATTAGAAAATGTGGGAAAAGGTGACTGAACTTGAGAGTAGGATAAAAATGAAACAAGAAAAACATGCCATTTTTTTCAAGGTCATGATCATAAACCATTCCTAGACGGTTTTATAAATTTCTATGAGATTTCTGTATGTACTCCATTAAAATAGTTACTGATCGAAATGAACAGATAGAAACAGATAAGTTTTTTTCCTTAATAGCAATTTAACTTTGAAATTGCTTTTAAGTGAAGATTGTTTTATAATCATTATTTACTCTTGATTTCTTTTTTTAGAAAAGTATACTTCTAGGAATATTGAAGTGATTTTTTTTTTAAGGCTCATATAATTAATAGGTATTGGGACTAAAGCTGGAAACTATGTCACCTTACTCTGAGTTTTCTGGCCAACCATCAAATCATGCCAGTTGTCACTAGTGGTATATTTTGTTCTGAAACAAAAGAAAATAATCTATTATTTTTCTCAAGTTTATTTTGTCCAAAAGTCTACGAAATGAATATGAAACCTGTATTTAGGCTTACACTCAAATTTATGCTCTACAACTTCCTATATTTCAGGCATATTTGGAATCACATTTTCTTATCTAATGTAAGAAAAATAGGCAGAAAGATGAGCAAACCTCGAAAGCAGTGACTGGCATATATTTTCTCTCAATGTCTGTTAATATGATTTATTTTCCAACTACACTATATTAGTTCCCTAGTACTGCTGAAGAAACATGCATTACACTTGATGGTTTAAAACAAAGGAAACATATTTTTTCACAGTTCCGGAGGCCAGAAGTCTAAAATCGATGTGTCAGCAGGGCCATGCTCTCACTGAAGGCTCTAGGGCAGAATCCGTCTCATGCCTACCTCCTCACGTCTCTAACAATCGTTGGCTTATATATGCTTTGTGTCAATTTTTGCCTGTGTTTTTATGTGACACTCTCCTTGCATGTCTTTGTGTCACTTCCCTGTTCTTCTAAGGACACCAGTCATATTGGATTAAGGTCTCCCTCTATGCTGGTATAAACTCACTTTAATTTACATCTTAATTACATCTACGAAGACCGTATTTCCAAATAAATGTTTTTATAGGTACCAGAGGACTTCAGCATATTTTGGGGGATACAGAATTCAACACACAACATATACCAATGTTATTTTGGAGTGATTGTTGTGGTTGATGCTCTGTGAATTTTCCTGACATGTTTGAACAAAGGAAAACATTAGAGAATAATAATTATCAAAACATATACTTTGCCCCGTGACATAAAGCATAGATAGAATGAACATAAATAGAATAGGATAAGTATTGTCACAGAAATATAATAAATTATTTATTTTTAATAGATTATTGGAATTTTATCTGTACTCTAATGATATTGATCCAGAAGTGTTGTTTTAATTTACTGTTTACCATTTAATTAAAACTTGCTTCTGGATATGGATTAATATATTTTATTTCTCTTACATTTTCAGTTGGCAGCGCTCAGAAATCATAAAAATATGTTACAATCAACTATGCAGCATATGATTCTTTAAATATTTATTACCTATAATTCTTTCAAGAATTCTCGCTTAGCTAAGAAAAGTGATATGCTCCAGTTGCCCAATTTCAAACCTGTTCTAAAAATTCAGGACAATTTTTAATTTTGTAAAAGAATGTATTTTTCTTGTGGTAGAATGTTGGCATATGCCATCTTGAATTTCTAATCATGAATTATGACTATTTGAAACAAAAAGCACTACATAAACCATATAGTAAATGAAAATAACGACGCAGAATGTCATTTGCATGTGTCATGGTTGCAACCAAGAATGTTTCATACTAATAGACTTAAATTCTCAGTATGGTTATGCATCTTAATGTCCCTTTTACTAGTACAATGGGTTCTCATGCTATTGGAAAATCTGGTAACTTTTCTATAGGCCCAACATCTACATGCCAAGTTTACACACACACACACACACACACACACACACCCTTTGCTCTATAGAGCTTTCTCTGGCTAAAACTGAAAGAAGAAAATAATTTTATGTGTCGCTTTACTTCTATACAGGTTCTAGTCCAAAATGGCCACAATTCTCCTTCAATTTTATCTATTTTATTTTTAGATGATCTTGGTGTTTAAATTTATACTCAGTTTACATGTGATTTATTTGATGCCAGAAGAGAATTCTCTTCCTTTGAACTGGGCTTATGTTTGTCAGACACCTCAAAGTCAGCATAACTTAAATGATTTTCTGTCTCTTTCTGTTTTATTTGTAAAATGTTTCCTCTTCCTCTGAGGCAATTCACTGTAGTATATATACTGTCTCGCTTTATCCACATTTTCTTTAGAGCCAGTTAAGTGTAAACTGCCGGCATTTCTAACACATTTTTTTTTCACTCTTACTGCTACTTTTCAGATTTTAATTCTGATCATTTCATTAATATAGTAAAAGCTTCTGGGCAGCTCCCTAACCAGGTTCTGTCTTCAGGTTCAGTTTCGCTTTGGTGTCAAGTGAGTTGTTTTAAGGCGTCATGATAAGTCAGGATTTTTCCTCATTACTAATCCTTTGGTGACTTTAATTTGCTTATGTCTTATAAGCTAAGACGTTCAACTGGCATTTTAAGGATTTCCAAATATGTCCTCACATTGCTTTTATCAATTTTTTTCTTATAAATTTCCATAAATACGAATTGGTTATTTTACCATAATATTGTATAAATATTCCGAATGGCATGCATTAATCACCAAGGTCCCACTACCTAGAATTCCTGTGATTACTTAAGTTTACCATGCTTTAAACTACGCTGTTATAATTGTCATTTTTCTCCTATTATATGTCTTATTTTTTGCAACAAAGTTCTCTGTATCTACCTGGTTTCCTCTAAGGACAGAAAATTGTTTATCTCTTGTCTGCTAATAGCTAAATGCCTAATTTAAGACACTAAATTCTTCAAGGACTGCTTTTGACCACGTTTAGTATTAATTAGAATGCTCAAGAAGTTTAAAGCCGTTTTCTGATACAAACAATAAGAACAGCACATTATGTTGTTAATCATTAAACTTTAAAAACAGCTCAGTCATTAGGACAAAAAAGAAAATTAGCAGAAATACCAAGTTGGCGCCACAAAAGTTGGTGCCAGAAAAAAAAACAAAAAACAAAAAACAAACAAAACGCCCCGTAGAGCAAAGGTGATTAGATGCCCAGAAGCATTTCCCATGATGCCCTGCGTCCTTTCAGTGGAGGGTACTCAATAACTTTTGATTTCTTCTTCAGCATCAGCTATTTAAATAATAGTATTTCCATGCTATTTTTAATGTCCTTTTTATTGCAAATCTTTGTCCATAATTTACAAAGTTTCTATTTTATCCAAATAAAATGTTTTACCCTTTCAAATAAAAGCTTATGCACAGCAAAAGATACCTACTTTCTTAACATGTTTCCTTTTTCAACTTGAATGCCCTGTTTGAATCATGTCTAACGACTGATGTGACAGAATGTGGGTCATTTAAGATTCACCTAACTTCTGTGTGCAAGTATGTAGGGGTAATTTCCAAATATATAGTCATAGCAAATCTAATCCAAACTAATTAAAATATTATTTGAATATAAGCAAATTTGTATACTTTAAAACGTATCATTTGAGATCCAGTTTCTTAGAGGACAGTTTACTCCCGCAGTATAAAAATACTCTAGAAAGCATGCGATTGAAATACAGATGAAAGGTTAGTGTTGCTTCTCTTTCAAAGTATTTCCAATGCAAATAGACTGGATGAATGTGAACGCAGGCCACTGTATGGAACAAATAACACCCTTCTGTAGAGGTTCACCTACAGGGGTCTACTTCAGGGAAATACATACGGTTGCCTAAGGCTACTCAGAAAGAGGTCGGGGCATGTGTGTTCTGGGGTACTGTTCATCATGCTATGATACCCCAAAGGTGCCTTTCCTTAGACACTTTCTTTAGGTGTTTCTAGTATAGGCAAGGATAGTCTAACAACCAGCATTTTTTTATGCTTCTAGCTGTCAATTTGGGGGAAGTATACAGAAGTTGTTTACTTATTGTTTCAGCCCTGAGGATTAAAGAATTTGGAAGAGGAGCTAGCACTCAGTACACATTCATAGAAATCGAAAGAATATTATCATAAAGCACTCAAAAGTTATCTATCTCCCCAGGCCCTCTAGAGGACTTTTATAAGAACCTAGTAAGGTTCAATGGCTAGATGAAATAAAGTTTCAAGCCTTGTCATTGTCATTCATGAGTATTCATGTTCTGAGTATTTTTGATTAAAAATATATTTCACATTTAAATTGCATCAGTGAGTTAACATTTTCTTGGGAGAATAAAAATAATACTCTAAATGATATTTCAAATTTTATAATTCTAGATGCGTGATATTATATATATTTCATTTGAGTAAAACTGAGAAAATCAATTATGGATCAGATATCGAAGGACTCTATAAACAAACCTTTGATACTCTAAAAAAGACATTAATGGGGCAAATTTTGATGTAAACAATTGAGAAGGAGATTAAGATTTCTTTGGAAATAAAAATAAAATAAACTATATATCTTCACTGATAACATATGAGACTATATTCCTAATGAACAACTGGGAACAAAAACATAATGTTATACTACTGAAAATTATCCTGACAAAGGAAAAAGAGGTGTAATGTTTAGGGCAGAACAGAGAAGGAAACTTTTTAAAATTAAACTCATTCGAGTGACATTGGTTAATAAAATTATATAGGTTCTTTTCAGAAAAAATAAATACATCTCCCATGGGGAGTAAACACATGTAAATAGCATGGCTTATTTCAAATGCTTAGAGGCTGGGATATGTGGGGAATAGAAATATTATAGATTAGATTTACAGATATATCAGTGACCTCCAAGCTAGTACATATATTTATCTATATCCTGGAGAATATTGTCACTAGATATTGCTCCTGCTGGTCCACTTTGCATACATAGTGAAAAAGCAGCAGTGGAAAACTACAAATCTGAAACTAATAATTTATAGAAGATTGTGAAATATTTAAGTGTAGTTAGCTGCACTATCTTGACAATTATCAATTATTTTTAAAAGGAGATTATTTTACCAAAGAATAGAACAACGTTTTTAGGGTTTTATAAAATAATTATTTAAAAGGGGGCTTAAATATTATCTTAAATTATAAGCATTTAGTAATGAATCTAAAATAATATTTAAAGGAAGAATTTATGCCTTTAGCAATTTTTTAAAAATTAAGAGCAAATGAATTAAATCAAGTGCTTTTTGGGCCCTAGCCATGGCTATTTATGAATATAACTCCATTGAGATGCTTGCAATCAATGGCATTGCATCTCTGAGGTATGTTACAGTTCACTTTACTGTGGGCCAATTTGCAACTAATAGATTTCTTTCCTCTGTCAGAATGCAAACAGATGCTAGTAATAATGATGGCTTGTATTGTGTTTCAGTATTCACAAAGCACTCTCTAATTCATTATCTTTCAGTCTTTATAGCACAATTATGATATAGGTAGGTCAATGGGAATTTTTTACTACTGCTTTCATTTCATTTTTTCTGATGAAAAAAATTAAAGCTTTTGAATTTATGTGACTTGGTCAAAGACATATAATTAACTAATGGAAGAACCCGGATTCCAATTATAATAGTCTATTTCCTAATTCAGTGTTTCTTTCTACTTCACCATTCTATAATTTAGAGCTTTGCAGAATAATCAAAGATTAGATTTTTTTTCCTTAATAACACTTGTAGTTATGCTCTTTTGACTTAGAAAAAAATCTGTTCTTTCTTATATACATTTATTTATAAATAAGTCTCTATTAAGTTACATTGGGGGCGGGGGTTTTTGGGCAGGAGGATATTAAAAACCAGAGAAGGAAGGGTTTGTTTTTCCTTCAAAGGAAACATGAGTGTGACTGATATCCAACATTATTTGTAAAGTACTTCTTTAAACAAGTTTACACTTGCATAAATCTGTATCTTGTTTCTGCTGGAGTTTATAGGTTGATTTATTAAATGTCTTCAGAGGGATATCCTAGAGGAGATACATTATATGTCAGTGTGAAGCACATGTGAGAATGTTAATTTTCTGTTGCATTTATACATATATATATAATCTATATCTGTATATAGATAGATTATAATTATATATACACATACGTATTATAGCACAGGGTGTTCTAGTGCAAAATACTGACCTCTCGATTTGATCCAAAGCTTTGGGATGTAGATAATAGCGTCCCCAACATAAAGTATCCAGTCTAGTCCATAGTTTCAATACCCTCACCTACTGGACAGATTAATCCCCCTTGATTGTTACACAAGAGTGATCATCTAATAGCTAGGTGGAAATAATGTCAGTTTTTCCTTTTGTTTATTTTTTTAAAAAAAATAATAATCCTCTCTGTTGTGACCTTTCCAACCGAGAGAACAAACAGGCCAGGAGAGGACTAGTAGGACTAGCTTCGCGGTAATCCTGTTGGTGACACTCAAGTACCACTGGGCCAACTCAGTCCCCAAACTTCCACTGGAATCACAGCTACAGCTGCTGCCCTTCACCGTTTTCAACAGTGCTTGGCAGAAATGAGCTTTTTCACTGCCACATGGTGAGACTTTTGCATATTAACAAGGTGTTTTATACTTTGAACTTTCTGATAAATACGAATATGATAGACGATGTTCTGAAAAAAAAAAATTACAAGTTCTTGAAGGCCAAATCCACTGAAAGGGGACTAAAAATAAGGGGTCAAAATGCCTTTAGCTAGAGTTCTTTCTGCTTCTTCTAATGATTTCCTTGAGAATTTTGTGGGCTCAAAAGTCACTGTGCCTTAAAAGTTATATTCATCTTTATTGATAAGAATAAAATTTGGAGAGAAGGATGGATTAAAAAGATACTATAAGGTTGAGAATTCCAAAGTAAAAAGAATACTACAGAGAAACCATAAATCCAGAGGATTTTTCAGTTTTATATATATATAAAAAACTTCCCATTTTCTTTAGATGGCTCATAGAATTATATTTTATTCTAAAAGTACAGTATAGTCCACAGTCCTAATGCTGTAATTGTTTAGAGCATATTGCCCATGCCATGCCTATCTATGGTAACTTATCATCAAATTACCAGTTAAATCATATTAAACTAAATGCTGGAAGAAACAGCTACTTTATTCAAGACGTTTCACAACATTTACTTACCTAAAGCTACTTCTCCCCACTTCTTTCCTATGCTCCGATTTTGTTCTTTTAAAATCAGTATATTCTGTACAGTGCATTTGTGGGTAAAAGTGCTATAAGAAATCTTAGAGCATTTTAGGGACTATTAAAATGTTATGATCGAAGAGATCCTAATCTTAATGAAGGAACCAGTATATACTTCACTGAAAACATGACATTTGGTCTAAAAATTAAAGGAAGTGAATTTGATAAGACATCTTCACTGGATCAATCTTTTACCAAGCTATACATTTCCTTGTTTCTAGATTCATCTGAGGATTGAACACCCCTCAGCAGAATCCTTGCAACCTCGTTCAATATCTAGTTCAATGGCCTGATGAAAATAGTTGCCAAAGTTTATTTACAGTTCTAATAATTCGCCCAGGAATTTTTCTTTTTCTTTCTATATCTTGTCAAGTACATTTAGGGTTCAGTCCCATGGTACAAATCTAAAGCGAGATAGCAAATATAAGTTTATAAACCTTCAGTGCTTAAAACTTTTATCTGTCAAGAATTCTTTATTGCTTGTCTAAGTGTTACTAAACAGAACTTTATCAACAGGAATTCTAATTCTTCTAGAATTCTTTAATTAGTCGTGTGGTTGAGGAAAACAATTTTAGGGTCTGTAACAGTAGTCAAAAATTTTAAATTTTATTAAATGGAAATTTATACGTATGGTTTACTCATTTAATTCTTTGATAATATCTTAGCCTGGCATATACAATGACTAACCTATTTTTAATTAAAAACATACCATTTTATATTTATGCCAAATGTATACACTTCTAAATTCTACCTGACTTGGTGTGTGCCTTTTTTTTTAATTGGTAGCTTATTTTTAATGGCAGTTTTAGGTTTACAGAAATGAGCATATACCACTTTTTCTCATATCACAGTTTCCCTAATTTTAATATTTTGAATTACTGTAGCACATTTGTTAAAATTAATTAACCAATATTGATACATTATTATTAACTTTAGTCCATAAGTTACAGGAGTGTTCATTCTTGTGGTGGACAGTTTTATGGGTTTTGCCAAATGCAGAATGTCACATAGCCACCATTACATTACAAAATAGTTTCGATGCCCTAAAAATCCACTGTGCTCCACCTATTCACCTCTTGTCCCTGCTCCCCAATGTCCTAACAACCACTGGTCTTTCTACCTTTTCCAGAATGTCATATAATTGAACTCATAGAGTGTGAAGCATTTTCAGACTGGCCTTTTTTACTTAAAAATATGCATTTAGGTTTCTACATGGATTTTTATGGCTAGATTGCTTATTACTTTTTATTGCTGAATATTAATCCATTTAATGGATGTACTACAGTTTCTCTGTTCATCTGTTAAAGGTCATCTTGGTTGCTTTCAATCTGGGGTACTAATACAACTTCTAGAAATCTTTATGTGCAGCATTTTGCATGGTATATGTTTTCTTTTTTATTAAATTTATTGGAGCAATATTGGTTAGTGAAATTATATGGGTTTCAAGTATACAATTCTATAATACATCATCTGTATATTGCATTGTGTATTCACCACCCGAAGTCACATCTCCTTCTGCCACCATATATTTGACCCCCTTTACCCTTATTTATCTCCTTCCATCTTCCTTCCTATCTGGCAATCACTAGAACATTGTCTGTGTCTATGAGTTTGTGTTGTCTGTTTGTCTTGTCTGTTTGTTGCTTTCAGTTTTATATCCCACCTATGAGTGAAATCATGGCTCTAGAGTTCCTCACTTGACTTATTTTGCTTAACATGATATTCTCAAGATGCATCCATGTTGCAAATGGCAGTATTTCATCTTTCCTTTTGCGTGAGTAATATTTCATTGCATACTGGTACAACATTTTCTTATTCAATCATCTTTCAAAAGACACTTCAATTGTTTCCGTGTCTTGGCCACCATAAATAACACTGCAATGAACATGAGGGTGCATATATCTTTGCAGATTAACATTTTCAATGTTTTGAGTAGATACCCAGAAGATGTATTGCTGGGTCATATAATAATTCTATGCTTAATTTTTTGAGGAAACTCCATACTGTTTTCTATAGAGGCTGTACCAATTTAAATGCCCACCAATGACCTGAATAAATACCCGGGAATATAATTTCTGGATCATATGATAAGACTACGTTTAGCTTAGTAAGAAACTTCCAGTCATCTTCCAAAGTGGCTGCATTATTTCTCCTGTCAGCAATGGCAGGGAGTTATTGTTGCTCTACATCCTTGCTGGCATTTGGTATTGTTAGTGTTTTAGAGTTTAGCCATTCTACACAGTCCGTCAGATCCAGATTATCGTTTGCTGAGTTTAGCCATTGCTGTTTTAATTAGCAATTCCTTAAGGATACATTATGTTAAACATATTTTCATATGCTTATTTACCATCAGTATAATATATAATATATATATATATACACATGTATACATATATTTGTGAGGCGTCTGTTCAGAACTTTTTTTGATTTTGTTTTCTTATTGTTGAGTTGTTAGAGCTCTTTGTATATTTTAGATACAAATCCTTTATCAAATATGAGTTTTCTTCCAGTCTGTAGCTTGTCTTTCACTCCTACCAGTGTCATTTTCAGAATAGATGTCTTCAATTTGAATGAAGATCACCTTATCAATTTTGTTCTTACATGGATCATGCTTTTACCTTTGTATCTAAAAACTTGTAACTAAACTCCAAGCCACTTACATTTTCTCCTATGTTGCATGTTTTAAGTTTTACAGTTTGTGTTTTACATTTAGGTCTTTAATTGTGAAATGTATAAAGTCTGTGTTTAGAATTTTTTTTTCAAGGTGAATGTCCAGTTCTAGCACCATCAGTTGAAAGAACTATATTTTATTCATTGAATTGCCTTTGCTCTTTTGTCAAAGATTACTTAACTATATATGTGGCTTCATTTCTTACCTCTCTAATCTGTTTCATTGAGACATCAGTCCATTCTTTCACCAATAACATTGCTTTGATAACTGTAGATTTATATAAAATCTTGAAGTTGGTTAATGTCAGTTCTCTAATTTTGTTGTTTGTTGATTATAACTCTTTTCTATCTTTTGTTCTTTGATATAAACTGTCGAATCAGTTTGTTAATATCTACAGAATAATTTATTAAGATCGTAATGGAAATTGTGTCAAATTACTTAGAGCAAGTAGGGCAAAACTGACATCATTTAAAGGGACTCCATAGTCTCCTCTCAGAAAACAGTCAATGACTTTCCCATAAAGGAATTGGTCTCATGAAATAAATGTTTGAATCCCATGGAATTGAATTTCTGACCACCCACCCTATTTTTCTTTGACACTTCTTAATGCCATGGTCTCACCACACACATACCCTCTACATCAACACTTGGCTACTAATATCATTGCCTTATTTATTTGCATCTTTTACTCACTTTGATGCAAAATCTAGTTTTCCTTATTTTTTTGAAAAATTATAGTTAACATACAATATTATATTAGTTTCAGGTGTGCAACATTATAATTCAACATTTATATACCTTATGATGTGATCACTATCTATCACTGGGCAAAGTTATTATAATATTATTAACTACATTTTCTGTGTTGTACATTACATTTCTGTGATTCATTTATTTTATAACCGGAAGTTTGTACCTCTTACTCCCCTTTTTCCTTTTTCACCCTTTTCCCACTCTGGCAACAAAGATATGAAAGCAAACTAAGTGTCCATAGGTAAGACAGATAAATGAATAATGAAGATGTGATATATATATATATATATATATATATAAATAAAATATTGAATTAAATATTTATTATATTAAGATATAATAAAATATTACTCAGCAACAAAATGTTCAGTAGTAAATGAAAAAACAAAATTCATTATAGTGATTAACTCTAAAGGAGGAGTGGAAGGGATTACAATCAGTGAGGGCTAACAGAGAACGTGTTAGATGTTGCTATGAAAAAGTGTATTAATTAACCTGGTAGATAGTCTATGACTATCAATTAAAAAAAAAAGTGTGTATGTTTTTGTATCCTTCAAAATCTTCATGTTATTTTTCAATTAAAATATTAAATTAAGTTGTGCTACATATTATAATAAAAACTGCTTTAGAAGCTCCTAAAACACTGACTCTTCCTAAAATATAGGAAAGTTTGGGTTAAATCAGTTGATGTAAAAATATATGTAGTCCATGTGACATATTATCAGTCAAAACGGGTTCTCTGGTGTCTGTTTCCCTCAATCTACCATTACAGATGGTTAAATATTTGTCTTTTAGTATCTCTTTTAACATATAAAATTAGAACATGAAAAGCAATAAAGCTATAAAATATTATCATTACAGTATTTCCAAAAATGTGGTCTGTATGACACTTATTTTATCCAATGGAAACTGACTGATTGGAGATCAGTTAAAGAAAGTTAAACACGTGGTTTTCTTTACACCTTTTTAGAGTCTGCAACATACAGATGTGTATCAAGAACATGTAAAATAGAGTGAGGAATAAGTTGGATTCACAAGATTAGTTATCTACTCAGCCTCTTCTCAAAGAGTATCTCACAGAACAAATGCTCTCAAAACACAGATCGAGATACGCACGGTCTGATGAGCTTGAATAATTTGTGCTCTCCAGATTTTGCAAATTGAAATTCCAGACATCTCTTTCACTATTAATCAAAAACTTTAAAAGAAATGTTAATATCTATCAGGTTGGAAAAGTTCTTTCTCCTTTAATACTTATTCTCAATCTAATTTTCCTTGCCAATAAGGTAGTAAATACATTCATTGTTAGTATGCTTATTTTACTCCTAGTCTGTCAAAATGTAAGTGTGATGTTAAAAAAGACACATTACATTTTCACTACTAGCTAGCAATTTTAGTGATTGTTTGTTCTCCAGGAACAAAGAATGGTCAACCAGCTATCCTACCAGAACAGAGATTTTATTTTAGCATTTTCTCTCTATATAAAATAGCTGCTGCAGTCAAAACCTTCTATCAGCTATAAATTCATAAAGATTATCTGGCATGTGGATCAAGCTGCTTTTATTCTGGTAGATATTTTATTAACATATCTACATTCTCTCACATCCTGTGACTGTCCAGCAGCCTGACAGTACACAGATTCCTGTGCACACACAGTCCAACACACCAGCCTCTTTTTGCACTCACGACACTATGACAATATGGTTTGTCATATTTCTGTTGATTTGTGTTCATTTGACTGGCAATGTAAAAAACTTTGTTTTGTTGGTATCATATTGGAAAGTCTGATACCCACATAAATTACTGCTATAAATATTAAAGAGCAGTGAGCACTACAGACACACAATTAACAATTCAAAACAAATTTTTGAGCTATTTGCTTTTATAATGTGAAACATAGTACAAATGAAATCTTAGCTGTTTGCTTTGAGAGATTTAAATATACTCTCTGATCCTCAGTATTTCCTAAATTCTTTACACAATAACAGTAAATACCTAACTGTGCAAATTCTAAATTGCTCTTTGGCACATTGCCAGGTTGACTGTAAGGGCTCATTTTGATGGAACAACATGTTCTGAACTGGTTCTGCAAAACCTCTAATTGACTTTGATATAAATTATGTCTCCTCTAATTTGAATCTTAATCAAATAGAATATGTTATATTGAGTTTGAATACAATTAAGCTGAATTTAGCAGTAATGGATTCCCAGACTGTTGATTTAAATATCGACTAATTCTGAAGATGGCCATCAATCGATTTACAATTTAATATATTCAGATTTTGTTGAACCTTAATATATTTATATATGTTTCAATTCTTCCATTTTCACATATTATTCTCCACAATAAAATAAGAAAAAAACAGAAAAACAAAATCCACAAATAACATGGAATGTCTAACTAATATTCTTAAATATCATTAGAGCCACATCAATTTCTGAAACAATATTGCAGGAATAGAATAACAAGTGAAATTTTAGATGATGGATATTAATATGCTGTAATGTTTGAAGCATGCATTAAATAGTTACCAAGTGAATGGAAGTCTACAAGCCTAATCCTGGACACTTTGCTTACCTTAAAAAGAGTTTGGAAACTATGGGAAACAGAGACAATCGAACATTTTTTTTTTCTCCTCCACTTCCAACTCTAAGGTACTTGCTTCTCTTGAGTCAGAAAACTGTGAAACCTGCATGGTATTGGTAATAAGTGAGGCAGACATCTCTGTGGAGAATTTGAAGAAGGAACATATGAATGGATAAATAAAATGTAGTCTATCCATGCGATGGAATATTATTGTTCAGCGGCATGCTACAACATGGATAAACCTTGGCAACACTATGCCAAGTGAAAGAAGTCAGTCTCAAAAGACCATCTGTATGTTGTATGATTCTACTTATAAGAACTCACCAGAATAAGCAAATCTATAGAAACAGTAAGTGAATTAGTAGTTGCCTAAGGTGAGGGCAGAAGAATGGAGGGTTGGGATGATGGCTAAGAAATGTGGGTATTTCTTTTGGAGGTAATGTGAAATTCTAAAATTGGTTGTAGTGATGCTTATGCAACTATGTAAATATAATGGAAGCCATTGAAGTTTACACTTTAGATAGGCGAATTATATAGTATGTGAATTACATCACAATAAAGCTGTTAAAGATAATGTTAAGGTCATGTGTACTATTTCAGATCTTAGATTCAAAAGGTAAGTTTTTCATTTTATGTCACAATCCAGTTTAAATATAATATAAAACTTGACGAAGAAAGAATTTTAAAAAATAGGTAAAGCTGATGTCACTTATGATAATGTGTGAATATTTTATAAACAGATATAAGCAAGTAAAATCTAGGTATGTATAAAAACAGTAACAATTTTTAACAAAGCAGGGAATTTAAGGAGGGGGAGGATCAGAAATTCTTTAACCTAATTCACGGCATCATAAAATTAATGGAACAAATGATTACCATGATCAGGTTAATTAATATATCCATCACCTCATAAAGATTTTTTTTTTAATTTTCTTTATGGTGAGGATACTTAAGGTTTATTCTCTTAGCAAATTTCAAGTATACAGCACAGTATTATCACCTACAGTCACCACGCTGTGCATTAGATCTCCAGAACTTATTCATCTTATAATAGAAGGATTGATTGTACACTTGGACCAGCATCTCCCCATCCCCCATCTCCCAGTGCCTAAAAGACTTTGGTCATTGCTTTAAATACATACATTGTAAAATTTAAATAGAAACAATTTTATTTGTCAACTATATGTCAATAAACCTAAAACATTTTAAATAACTATATGTACAAAGTATGTCCAAAGACTTGTACATGAATATTCATAGCACCTTTATTTATCCCAACCCCAAACCAGAAACAATATAAATGTTTCTTAGTAAGTCAGTGGATAAAAAACAAACATGATGGCAAAGATACTTACATTGGAATACACTGCTAATAAAAAATACTATTTATACCCACACACAAAAAAATGGATGAGTATCATAAGCAGTATGCCAAATGAAAGAAGTCAGACTCAAAAGGCAAAATTAATTTTTAGTGACAGTTGTCGTACTAATAATTCACCGGAGATGGGTATGCTTGCCGAGGTTGATTGACTTCACCAAGGGGACTTTTTGGGAACATAAAAATGTAGTGTATATTGATTGATTATACAAGTGTATATATTTGCTCAAATCCATCAAATTTTTCACTCAAAAAGTGTCCTTTATTGTATAATTTATATCTCAATACAAAGGGAACCTAAAAAATAGTAACCTGCCTCCCATTTACTACTTACAACTTCCTGTATTCTGTAATCTGCCTTATTTTTCTAATAGTTCTAATCATCATGTGACAGATATATTTTATTTATTAACTTATAATGTCTTCACCTCTATAATGTAAGAACCTCAAAGGCAGAGATTTTTGTTTGAATGAAACATCAAAGAGTTCTATCATCAAGATTGGCCTGGCATTTCTAAATACTTTTAAAATATTTGTTTAATGAATGTTTTCTTTTTCTTCCTTTAATTTTATTTTCTAAAAGGATGGTAGCTGAATAGATATTTTAGAATATTAACATGACAGTAATAACAACGTCTATTCTTAATATTCATGATTATAAAAATAACACAAAACTTTACATGTAAAACTAAAAGAATACTTAGTTGAAACTAAACTATTTCGATATTTCCTTTTTTTGTGTTATCTTTAATCTAAACTCAATTTCACAGTTCAGTCAAAGTTAGCCTTAAGAAATTGATAAAAAGTTAGGCGATATAAGAACTTCTATGAATATTATTTTTTGGCTGACTGTATTTCACTTTATCAACTCAACCATCTATATTCTCTTTTGATCAGATTTTCAGGATGTGTACAGAAAGAAATTTCACTCTGATAGAAATAGAAATAGAAAAGACCTGTCAGTGAGGCTTGAGGACAAATTTGTGACTTTCATTTCCAGAAACTCAAGAGGCAAGACAACCACAAAAAATAAATACTTTCCTTCAAATTCCTTTACTAACGGGTGGGAGTACTTATGACACCCACTGAAACACAGAATTGTTGAATTGTGTAGCAAGATGACGCTACAAATCATCTCACTAAAATTTCATTACAATGCTTTTGTTAATTTCTGGAGTCTCGTGAGTCCTGCACAATCTGCTACCTACGATGTGACATTCTCATACAAAAGACCATTGCCCAAACCATTGTACTGATTCATTAGCTTCCAATTTACTTATGAAATAAATGGATTGTCGAGTAGAACTGAAGACCTGGGCATTAATTAACAAAAAAAAACAAAACGGTGTTTTGGTTTTCTGGATTATAGCGGGAGCTGACGTTTGAGAGTCTGGAGTACCTTAATCGAGGACAGCTTGTTATAATGAAAGAAAAGCCACTCTCTCTAGGGTTATGTGCTTGTTCGAGGGAGAATTTGTTATTTTTTCTCACGCTGAGGAGAGCGGCCTGCCCAGAGATCAATCAAACGATTAATATACTATAGACATTAGACCCATTATGCTTAAAGATAAAAAGGAGATATTTCCAAAGTGTTTTCAAAATGTGACTTTAATACTAAGAAAGGAAAAAAAATTGAACTGATGAGAGTCAGTCAAACCTCTCTCCTTAGGATTGTTTCCTCTAGGGCAGAACAGTTTTGAGGGAGTCGCAGGCCAGTCAGGGATCCCCATAAGCCCCAGGAGGAGCCCCGCCTCCACTGTAAGATGTGAGCATCTGATTTGGACTATCCGACTGTGTCAAAAGTCAACTCCTCCTAAAATACAGCAAACCCAAATACAGTTTTGTTTTGTTTTTATTAATCAAAGCCTCGGTCTTCAGTTCTACTCGACAATCCATTTATTTCATAAGAAGTTGGAAACTAACAACTCAATACGATGCTTTGGGCAATGGTCCACTATCCCACTGTAGATAGTGGGTGCAATTCTGTTACAGAAAGAGACTGCTGGGGAGACCAGTAGGATCCCCGTGTGAGACTTACGATGCATTTCTCCTGTAGAGAAAGAAACCACATTATCCTCAGCCGTTGATGAGTTCCCTATGTTGAATTGCATACTGTGAAAGACAGCCTGCATTCGTCAAAACAACTCTGAATTTTGGAATCCGTTTTGCTTCCTTTAATATACATTTTATTTGACACTGGATTCCATGTCTGTTCATTTCCCCTTATCTCATTCTTAGTATTTTATTTTTGCTTTCACTCTTTTAGTATGTATTATTACTTATTAAATACTAGTCTTCCAAATTCTCATAGCTCTACTTCACATCAGAATGTTTATAGCTCATTTTCATCCAATTTTCTTAATTGCTCCTGTTTCTCTGAATTCTCTAATTGAATTAGACCAAATTCTTTATCTTTCCAACACTAGTATAATAAAGAACTCCACTGATAACTTTCTTCTCAAGCCACAATACAAGATACCTAGCCTTCTGGGGTTTACACATCTTGTTGAAAAAGACACATTTTGTTGAAAATACACATTTTGTTGAAAAATAATTACTAGCCCCCCCTCTCCCTCATCTTCATGTTTGGCACCATTATTCATCCATCTGCCTCCACCAACTCACTCTTTCTTCCCAAATAATTCCCATACTTCTCTCTTCTTTCACAGATTTAGTTTAAGCCTTCATCTTTTCTTATGTGGACTTAAATTTCTCTTCTTCCAACTTAACTCTTTATAATCTGTCAATCTGACTTGAGAATCGTATTTGTAATAGCCTGGTTTTATTTCATTACTCTCTTGTTTAAAAATATTAAGTGAATCTTTGGATTTAGAAGAAATATCTCAACTTCTATATCACATCCAAGCTACTTTAAAATTGGATACTTGTCCAGGTCCTGCCTTAATTACTCCTTACATATAATTTCTAATGCACATCTTTTAAATATCAGGAAATACTGTGGCTCTCTCAGGTCTTCGTGCTGACCCTCTTCTCTCTGCCTGGAGTACTGTACCCTTGACGGTATCTTCTCTTCACACTTCTGCTTATCCTTTAAATTCCACCTAAAATAATTCCTCCTCTATGAGATCTTTTTCTTTAGGCTCCACGAAGAGTTATGTATATATTTTCTCATCTAAATTGCCTCTCCATGCTGTACAGAAATGCAGTTGTTCCGAAACACAAATTAAATTTGATTAAACTGCAATTTTTAAAAATAATATTGGAAAACATTCTGTTTTAGAAAGAACAATTTCGGTCTATGACCATGTCACCCTGAACAAGCCCAATCCCGTTTGATCTCAGAAGCTAAGCAGGGTTGGGCCTGGTTAGTACTTGGATGGGAGACCACCTAGGAAGACCAGATGCTGTAGGTAAAAAAATTAAAAATAAGGGATTGTAAACTGACAAGGTCCTTGCAATCTGTGAGGTCAACCAAAGGTTGCCTTCTAAAAACAAGTTAAAAAAAAAAAAAGAACAATTTCCCATTAGGAATATCCTGCAGGAATATCCCATTAGGAATATACATGTTTAGGACAGTCCTTAAGGACCTTGAGATTTGCAATTCCCCCCTTTTTTTAAAAAATAGTTTTCTAGTTATCTGATTACCAGATTTATCTGTCTCAAAATATAGACAGAATGTTAACAAGTTTGTGTTGCTATTTTAAAACATTTTTAATGTAATAATACTTACTGTTGGGTTAAAATAAGTCTAAGAGCTGGATGGAATTTCCAGGGCACTGCTGGTGTTTTAATTAGTAGCTGATATTTTAATTATCCCCATCTCTTAAATGAAAGTTCCTGCGCAAGAATCATATGGAGACTTTGAATGAGCCATTTATCCATATAATTCAAATGCATGTTTGTTAGTTGTAGATAGTTTCAAAGATCTGGATATCCTTCAATGGACATAAAGGAGACATGATTTTCAGAGGGATGGTTCTAAAAGCTGTTAAGGAGAAGCCGAGAAAGGCCAAGAAAGGACTCTCTTACACTTAGCGTGATGGTAGATCCCTGAAATAGTTAAATCTGAGATGGTTCACTCATTTTCTAGGTCTATGATAGCACAGGAATCTGCAGGACAGCTCTGCTACTTCTCTACTGCCCCTCCCTCCAAACACACATTGATGTGTGTATCTAAAGAACTTTTTATTAAAAATTATATTACTATTTGCATTACTAGTTGAATATAATGGAAAACCACAGAACTGTTAATCAAGACCCTTGAATTCTAGTTCTGGTCTGCTATTTGCCAGTTCTGTGACTTTGGCCAGGTTAATTACAGTTAATTTTCTCTGTTTTCTTAATGCCCCAAGTGAAGAGGATGAAGTTTGCTCTTTTTCTACAGAATCATTGTGAGAAACAAATAATAGAACGTCTCCAGACAACTTGGTAAATGACAAGAGTGCTGCACCAATGTAAGACTTACTATTTATTGTTAACGTGCCTGGTTAGTTCTCATCATACTCCCCACCCTTTCCCTCCTCCTATGTTCCCCCTGTGAGATTAAAGACATCACTCTCCTTCCATGACCTGCAGGCTGACAACATGAGGCACCGTTACTCCCTTCACCTTCTCCCCTCCATCAATTCGCCCATCACTCCTTTCAGTTAGGCCCAAACAGTACCTATCAAGTCATTTCCTTCCCAATTTTTTCCACTCTCCAGCCAAAGCTTTTCCAGGCCTCATTATCTCCCTGACAGGCTGCTGGAAGATCTTCCTGGTGGGGGTCTTCTTCGTCCAATTCTTTTCTACAAACTTATATTGCTATCAGACAACATACAAACTCCTCTGGCTGGCATTCAAAGCCCAGCCCAGTTTTACCATTTCCAGCCATTTGTATTGTATTTGGTTGGTGGGCAGTTCCAATAACCAATCTCCCCACTTTTCAACAAACATCCACCTTTTCTGCATGAGCTCAGATTATTCAGTCTGCTTGGCATGCCTTTCATCTCTTAAACCCTATTTCAAATCCCTCCTCCAAGTTTTCTCCTAGCTCTTTAATTATAACAGAACTTGCTCTTCCTTTTTCTTCCAATATTCTCTGTGTTCATTATCTATTGATGTGTAAAACATAACTCCAAGAATTACCAGCTTCAAATAGCAAATGTGTATTATCTCACACAGTTTCCGATGGTCAAGGATTAAGGGACAACATAGTTCAAGGTCTCTTCTGAAGTTACATCAAGAATTTGGCCAGGGCACAATCACCTCAAGACTTAACTGGGGCTCAAAATACTGCTTCCAGTTTAACTCACATGGCTGTTGGCATGAGGCTTCCATGCTTCCTTACATGGGTCCTTCCTGAGGGTCATGGATTTCCCCAGACTCAGTGATCCAAGAGGAAGTAATCCCGGGGGAAGATACAACAAGCACTCAAGATGACGGCCATAGTCTTTTAATCACCTAATCTCAGAAGTGAGAAACCATCATTGTTTCCATAGGTATTAGTCACACAGACCAATTTTAGTGTGATGTAGAAGGACATGAATACCAGGAGGTCCTGATCTTTGAGATATTGGAGGCAGGGTGCCACATTCTCTTAGCACATTGTTCTGTGCTCACGACAGCACCCTTTATTATAGCACTCATCTCTCTTCTCCTCTGGACACCAAACACTTTTCTTCATTGCACGCTTACATCATCCGGAAAACTTATTTATGCAGAAATGGTGCCCATTAAATGTTATTTTACATGAGTTCACGTCCACTACGTTTAAGGTTCTGAATTATTTATAGCCTTTTGTTAAGAAACTTGAGATCCTGAGTTTGATTTTCTCTGAGGGCTAGTGAGTCATATACTGAAACCGTATATATTACTCGTACCCTAAACTTGGAAACCCATATTCAAAACATATGTCAATGTTAACAAGATAGGATGTGAAAGATATTTGGATGGCATTAAAGTCATTATATCATCATATCTAAATTTAGTTAAGAATATGTGCTCTATCATCTACTGATAGTGGTTAAATATGCATAGTTGTTTTTTATAGAGAGAATGTGGTGCATGGCTAATTTCAGTTTCAAAGGACTTGTATTCCAAGATAAACTCCCTTTTGACTTTAAAAAGTTTGCATGTACTTTCTACCTTCATTACCATGAAACAAGTTTACCCCAACTTTAAGATAGACATGAGTTTCTCCTGAAACTGAAATAGCTAAGGAAGATCATAATAGACAATGTTTGTAAAAGTGCAGTGAGAAAATTAAATATTTATTCAAGACGATACCAAGCAAAATTAAATAATTATATATTCATCACTTTAGACATTTTAAAATAAGTTGAGAGGGGGCTGCTTCTCCATCTTTCTTCTCTGTACTTCCATTTTCCACCAATAGCTCCAAAAACTGACTCTTTGACATCCTGTTCTAAAGGTATAAGCTCTTCCATCTAGGACTTAGATCCTATTTGGAAACTAGAAATTAGGACAATTGAAGAAAGACCAATTTCATGGGAGTTAATAGCTGCTTCTTCCTTCATCCCAGGAAATTTTTCTGCATGATAGGTGAGTTCAGGATAATTTTCGATTTTTTTTATTATTTATTAATATTTATGCCTACAGCACCTGGTCCTCCTAGGTGATCTTCCATCCAAGTACTAACCAGGCCCGACCCTGCTTAGCTGATCAGATAGGATTGGGTGTGTTCAGCGTGGCATGGCCATAGACTATGGACCGTAGCTCCACTGGGGCACAAACCCGGGACTTTCTGCGTGTAAAGCAGATGTGCTAACTGCTACACTATGAACCATGTCCAGGATAAATTTTAAAATATAATTCCAAGTCCTCTAATGACTAATTAGATCAGAATTCCTTGAAGGAGGACCCTAGTATCATCATTTTCCAAAGATCTACAGTGAATTCTAATATGCATCCATCACTGAGAATTACTAGGGAATAAAATACAGAATGGCAAAGGACATCCAGAAAAAAAGCCAAAAAACAAAAATGTTTTTTATTTTGTGCTCAGCAAGTCACAGAATTAGAATTTTCCTAAATTCTAAGAGCATACCTAGGTTGTTAATATGTAAACGAAATTTTCTCTTTTTGAATAGTAAATCTAGAGCCATAATATTCTTGTAGTAGTGCTTTTGACATTAGTGTTTTTCATATTTAAATTATAAAATTATAAAAATTATATGTAATTACAAATATTGGATTTATTTTCTCATATGTTTCTCTTTAAAATCATTGTACATTTTTCATTAAGAGAAAGCCATACCTATTTCTCTGGCACTAATTAGCAAAACAAAGAGCAAATCTTGGACTAAATTTCACATATCCATATTAAGAGCTTCTTTTTTTCCCTCATTACGTTGCAGTAGTCAGTAATACAACTGATAATAGATATTTTTGTAATATAACACTCTTTGTATGTGTGCATGTCCACACTCATGCATGTGCTTCATTCATGTGTGCAAGGAGGGGAGAGGGAAACCAGGGGTTCCTACAGCTACTTGTACTGTCAACCAAGAAAATACCCAGAATCCTTTGAAATCTCTTATAATTAATCACTTTAGGAAATTGCTCTCCAACTAAGCTAACTCCTCAAAGGACTCTCTTAGCTTCTCAGCAGCCACTTTTGACATCATGTCTCTGACTATTCAGGTTTATTTTGTACTGTTAAAGGATGCAAAGGGAAGGTTATCTGTAATGTTGTTTAAGGAAGACTCTATTTTTAGTACCTGTGAAGAGATGCTTCTAATTATTAAAAAATAATCCAGAGGAAACCTGATTTTTTTTTGCTTCTTATCTACTATCAATTACTGTAATATATAATTCATAGTAAACTAGAAATAAAATAAACCAAAAAAGGATACTTTAAAGTTCAATATAATTTGAGAAAACATGACCTTCTAGAGAGGATGAACTTAGTATCAAATGCCAAGTCTTTGACTCCATATAAATTTCTCTTCATTAAAATGTTAAAGCACAGCGCATCATAAGATGAAAGCCAAAGTTCTCTTCATTACCAATACCCTCCTGTTGAGTACTTGGGAACACATTTTCATCGATGCATTTGATCTTTTTCAGGTTAAATCATTCTCTAAGTGAACTAGATGAAAAATGAATTATATTAAAATTAATGTTCTTCCTCATTTTCAAATATGAACTATGATAACTTCTACTCTAAAATGATATTCCCGGACAATAACCTTCTGTTTTAAGCTCTCACTTGCTATACAGACTTCACCGAATTAAAATTGAGACCAAGGTTTGCGGTGATCTCAGTCTGACCTTATAACTTAGGAGAAATACTAAGGTATATTATGTATTTCTGAGCAAGTGTAGTGGGCAAGTGTGCACAGTTTTTGTTATATTTTGTTTTCTGTTTCACTGTGAGGAAAGATTTTTTAAAACGCTTTTGTAAACAGAAAGAATGTGTGACTTCATTAAACCTGTGCTGTGTGCAGCATGGCTGTGGGAACGGGGTGCTGGGAGTCTGAGGATGAGGGGGGCATCTTTCCCGCAACAGTGAGTGCCTCGTCCTCGGGATCCACACCCAGAACAGTAGACGGTGCTCACATCTGAGAATTTTGGATCTATAAACTGGATGGTTAGGTCTTTCATTCTCTTCCAACTGTAAAATTACCCTGAAGTTATACAACACTATGTGTTAAATCCCAGCCCGTATTCAGTTACGGTTTAGAGATAAACTCTGATTATGCCACTGTGTTGACATAAAGTGATTGTCGGCCCAAATTAACATTATATTTAAAAATATTTTTATATATCTTGGAAATAAAACCTACAATACAGACACCTCTGAAACAAAAACACTTTGATCTTATGATTTTCAAACTCGTGCTATCGACTATTGGTAGAGAAATGTTGACTGACATAGACTAAAACATTTAAAATTATTCTGTTTCAGACAGCTGTAGGTTTTGTTCAACTGACTTAGATAGGAAAAAATGTGACAATAAATAAAATTTTAGTTGTTCCTCTATTTTATTCTATTTGCACATTTCAGAGATACATGTTTATTACATTTAGTTCCAACAAAAAATTAGTGGTAATTAATGGGTTTGTATAAATGGCAGAAACTCATTTTTACTATTGTTGCAGTCTCATATTCTATAGAGAGGATTGAAGTTTGAGTTTGCATAATGCCCAAAGTAGTGTTGCAAAAACAATAACGATATAGAAGTTTCCAAATTCTACTAACATGTTATTAATTTGCTCATAAGAATTCATTGGCAGATGATAGGAAATATTCTAGCTAATTAGAGGGCAAAGTAATGTTTATAAAATTACTGGAAGAATCATAGAAAGAGATTAAAGGCTGGATTTCCAGAGAGGATTGTGGCACAACCCTGGGGATTGAGCTACTCAGAGAATGGCACACTACGAAAACTGAACTCTGAGGAAGCTGCTGTTATTTTCATTGGCTCCAGATTACAACACTTTAGCTGAGATGCCACGGTAAATTTGCAGCCACCAGAACTACTGGCATCCACTAAATCAGAAAAACTGCTGTCCTACACACTAGGTTATCATTTCTACTACAAGGGCTTTGCAAGGGTGTTAGATCAACAGAAACCAAAATAAGTATAGATATCTTTGTAATGCATTCTGGGAAATGTGGTTTTTAGTTTTATAGCCTCTAACACACACAGACATCCTAGAAAGATGTTGGAGTACATGTACAGTGAGCCAGTCCACCACATATGCTTCACTGAAATCTATCAATCTATCTATCTATCTATCTATCTATCTATCTATCTATCTATCTATCTATCTATCTACCTACCTACCTACTATCTATCTATTATTTTTTTAGGCGAGGCAATCCTTAGTTGACCTCACAGATTGCAAAAACCTCGTCAGTTTACAATCCCTTATTTTTTTATTTTTTACACCTATAGCATCTGGTCTTCCAAATGGTCTCCCATCCAAGTATTAACCAGGCCTCACCCTGCTTAACTTCTGAGATCAGATGGGATTGGGCTTGTTCAGGGTGGCATAGCTGTAGCTGCTTCACTGAAATTTAAATCTGTTATTAATATCATGTACTTAAAAGCATACAAGGTGATCACAAAACATTAAAATGCAATTTGGAAAAAAGGCATGATTTTATTTTTAATTTAATAGTTTTTTTGGTTATATCATAACTGTATCATGAGAATAAATAATTCTAATACTTTTAAAACAAATAATCATCAATGTCTATTGTGCAAATGTATAAATATTAATTTATGTTACCACTAATGTGATAACACAAATGTACTGACAAAATAAATTGTGGGCAAATTTTCTTATAAACATGTTTTTTTTTTTTTAGATAGCCATGAACTCTTTAAAAAGTTCAGCTAAAATATATGATTCTTGCTTATACAAATGGAGATCTTTAATATTTATTATTATTATTGCAACCAAACTAAGATTTGGCAATAATTTTAAGATGATATTTCTCAGCAGGAGCTCAAATAATAATTATGTTGTCATAACTTCTAAATGAGTGTGCATTTTTTTACACAAATAATTCAGTGTCTCATCAGAATGTAAATCTAAGATTATCAGAACTTTCTCAAAGCAGAATGTCACTTTAGAATGTAAAAATCTATTTGGATGGTCACTAAGGAAAAATTAAATGATCAAATGACATAGCTTGCTGGAACTATATGCAAAATCATCTACTATTAGAGTTTCTGTGATGAAAGAGAAAGTCAACAAATTTATAATTTTGAACAATTCTTGGTAGATGGGTAGAATAGTCTGTTTAGCCTGATATTTTCTATGTCACGTTTCTAAATATCTAAGTAACATAACAAAAGAGATCTTGCATATCTGATTGCATTACCAAAATAAAGACTCGGATCAAAACGTTTACAAGTTTCAAACAGATTTTCAGGATTTTTTGCACGGCTAACTGTAGCTAGCTAACAGCATCATGTGTAAAAAGGATTTAGCAGTTATGTGTGACCTCAAGTGAAATATAAGTCAACAGTATGATGAGTGTGACTGAAATGCCAAAGCAACACTGACTGAATCATACAAGTACAGTATTCAAGATAAAAGATATGGTGCCTCTTTACATTGCATGGTTCTGTTAACGTCTGGAGAAATAACAGCACTGTAAGTTTGGGGCACCACAAATTAAAAATGATATTAATAAACTATGCTTTAGACCAAAGACAGTAACTAGGTGGTAAATGGTCTTCAAACCATACCATACCTATATTGATTTAACAAAGAGTAACAGACCAGATGCTGAATGTAATAGGTCAGATTAAGATAAATTTAAACACTCAATCAATATTGAGTAACTTCTCAAAATTAGAACTTCCTTGAAAACTGAAGCTCATTAAGTAATGAAATGCTGATCACTAAATTTACAAATATGCAAATACCTTTAGAGTTATGACATAAGGAGAAAGTTAGGATAATTTTTAAAATAGCTTCCTGAGATTCTGAGATTCCAGCTCTGATCACCCGTGTCACGACCCATTTGCTCAGTACGAGACAGATAAAATAGTTACCATATTTGCATCATCTTTGCTGTTACAAGCCTGCGCTAGGCAGGTTACCAGTAACATTCACCTCCAGCCAACCAAAAATTAAAAATAATATTCTTTCCATTTTTGTAACAATCTTTTTTGTCCTGGTTTTGATAATTGCATTATGGTTATGTCAACACCAGGGGTAGCTGACCACAGGGTATCCTAAACCATTTTTATTACTTTTGCAACTCCACTGTAAGTCCAAAATTAATTTAAAATGAAAATTAAAAATATAGTAAATTTTCTCCCAGGAAAGTAACTTTTACATACACAGTTAGTTTGATTTATAATGTCTAACATTATCTTGTTTTCATCCTTGTCTATGTATCTATCTATGTTATATGTCACGTGCACAGATTATTACTATAACATCATTTTCTTCATTGTTTTCTATAACCATAGTAATTTCTAAACTGGAAGCCAATTATACTTTGAAACGAATAGGAAATTAGATTGATTTCCAGGATGTTTTACGTTCTTAACAGATCTTCCTAATCAAGTCCCTACACCTGAGTCCATACCCCAATCTGATCCCTCCCCAGAAGGAGGTATGGGTGGGCTTGGGAGAGCTAGGAGTTAAGGGAGCAAACCGCCAACACTACTACTCCAACCCCATTCCAGCTGTCATTTTTTGTTGTTGTTCCCTGAGAAAATATTCGGCGTAGGAGTTTTGCATAAATGGAGGGATTTACTGGAGAGTATTTTGGAGAGCAAAACTTTGAGAGGTGAAGGACACAGGACTTGTACCCAGAGGTAGAAGTGATACAATTGTCTCAGAAGCTGTGGGGCTGGGATGACCTTCAAAATTGAGATTAATTGGGCCTGGCCTTATTACCTCATATTGATCGGTCATTGGAGATGTGTGCCCCTCAGGGAGGTGCGGAAGCTTTGGAACCATTCAGCTGAATGCCTCATCGCAGGGACCGTAGCTGGGAGAGAATGTCAGCCCTGCGGGAGCTGTCTGTAGCAAACCACAGCATATACTCAGGTCATCTCCTGCACGCCTGGACCGAATGCTTCATGTAATGTGTTCTGCACAGCTCCTCAAAGATTCTGATTGTTCTCTTTTCATGGATAAATGTGCAAGAAAAAGGTTAGGGTGAAAACTTCGTCCCCACCACAGCAAGGCTTCCAGGATGCAAATGGCTACTCATGATCTTCCTCCTCTACTAGCCTCTCTGGCTTTTCCTCACACTCAGCCAGCCCCTCTTTGGGTCTTGGTGACTTATCTGACAGGGCGGCCCTAGAACTATCTCTGTGACAGCTGAGCCCTTGACACCATGGCTGCTACAGTTGTCCTTTTATTGTCAAAATTGGACAAAAGAGGAACCGAGCCTCACCCATGGGTCACATGGGTGTGAAATGCATTTTTCCCAGATCTCTCCTCTTTCATAACAGCTGGGAAAAAGGTAAAGAACAGGTGCTTGCAATATCCTTCTAGATCTATTTTAAGTATGTAATGGTTGAGGAATTACTTATTTTTCGTCTGTTTACCTTAAGAAAATATATGAGCTCAGTTAATTAGATGGGTGCAGACAGAGATACGCCAAAGCATCTGTGCAAAAGCCAAGGCAAATTCACTCATTTTTACAGGTCCAAATAGAACCACAAGTCGTTTCTAAAATGCTGCACCTTTTTTTTTCTGTATTATTTAATCACTAAATCAGCAAGTATTATGTGATCACTAAGCACTCAGGGATCCCAGCATTGAGGAGTTAATCAAAGAGCCATACACAACAGTTCTACTGTCTTTGTGGGCAACCTTGCAATGAGGGGAGTCCAGAGTTTGGGACGTATGTTATACATTTGTTCTTCATTAATATATTATTTTAACATGTGCTATTGCTCAACACTTATATAATTTCTAATAAGAAATATGTGACCTGGAAAGAGATGATAAAAAGGGAGAAGTAAAGATTTGGGATAACAATTTTGGGGGAAAAATCAACATTAGACTAGTAATATGCTACATACTTTATAAGCATTACCTAATTTTCTTCTAACAAGAATCACAGATGTGCTTTTATCATTCTGACAGTGTAGAACAAGATATTGCAATATATTTCTTAAGTAGCAGAGCCAAGTTTTGAAGTCAGCCTTTACTTATTCTTGAATATAAGAAACTAATAATTAAAATGCCTTTTTATCTATAACTTAATTGTAAATTTCAATTTTTTTCAACTTTATTGTAAATTATAAGCCCAACATGAGTCAAGAACTTTAAAAGATATATTGTCTCTTAGGAGCAGACCGGGATCAGAAATTTTATAGCCTAATTAGACAAGCCCCGAGCAATCTAGACTTGACTTCAGCTGAGGTCCATGGGAGTAAATGTGTATTCTGCTGTGTATCAGGGAGACAGAGCGTTTTTTTTTTTTTTAAAGCCCAGACAGTCCCACAATGAACATGATTATTTTCATTAAGGAATCCCAAGGGATCTTTCTCAATCTCTAAATTTCCTTGGATATTCCAACAGCTATCATTCTTCAGAGTCTCCAAAACTAAATCGTAAAGTATTGGATTATAAAATTTACACAGTGTGAAATGTTTGTTTCTTTATAGCAATTGGGTATTGACTGAATTATATTTCTTAATTTAAATGGGCTATTCAAATTTTAAGATTATGTATTTAAAATATGGTTATTAAATGGGCTGTTTAAACATGAGGAGAAATGAGTTATTTTTCTTTTATTTCATGATACTTAAAATAATTACATTCAGCACATCCTAGGCACTTTTAAAATGATTGCATTTCATTTTAAATTTACTTTTTGTTTAGATTCAATGCATTATCATTAGACACAGCTCCTCCAAGCCCAGTTCCTCTTCAATGATGAGATAGCATAGCTCAGTGCAAAGATCTGAAATCAGGGAGACCAGATCTAGAAAGTCCCAAGTACTGTAGGGAGCTGTCTTTAGATGAGTTACATATCCTATCTGAGCTTTATTTACTTTGTGAATTAAAAGATGTGAAATTAAAATACCATGCATACTTAGCAGGACAATTTTCAAGGGAGCGGAGATGATGTTTGTAACTTGACAGACACATAATTTGTATCCAATAACATGATGCTACATTATTGTCTATGATTCTTTCCTTAAGTCACGTTACATCATCCGACTATGTTGAAAAGACTAATGCTAGTCACTTTTCATATTTTTCTTTTGTCAAATTTAATAACCACAAACTTAGCTGTGTAAAGCTAAGTAACATCCTTATTTTCCCCTCTACCCTACCCAACACAAAACAAAACAAAAACAAAAACAAAAACAAAAAACCCCGCAAAAAGAAACACTGTCTTAGGAAAAATAAAATTTGTTTTAAGGATCTTTGGCACATAATCTACTTTTCCAGGTTTGTTTACGCTACATCTGAACGCTCTTTCCCCCAAAGTCCCTGCACATTGTGTTTTGTGCTTTAAAATTTGGTTCTCCTGCTATCTCCTGTACTGGTGGCAGAAATAAGGTTCACATATCCCATTGACTGCACCCCATAGGGTTGCTAAGCATTGTCTCATCATTACCACTTCATAACTATATGTGATTGGGCCTAACATTCAATTCCCACAGTCCTGTGCTCTTTTTATTAGAACATTTCCAAAATTCTCGGAATGTATATTGACTCCTGTTTGAAGTTTGGCTCCCCTTCTCTATTGCCTAATGGTTACTGACAATACTACTTCGCCAGCCCAGAAATAACCTCCTAGTTTTCTGTAGCGCTTTATACTTTAAGAGTGAGTTCACTTACACTATTTCCACGTGAATTTTTAAAGTGCGTACGTGATTTTAATTCTTTTCCAAACTTCCATCAATTCCGAACCTCACAGAATTGTTATAGGTGATGACAGAGGTACTTTTTGCAACACCGTTGTGGAGGGTTATTAAATGGTGTTGCCAAGGAATCGGCAAATGAGGTGACTGCACACCTGAGTAATCACTGTTTAATTTTGACTCCAAGCCAGAAAATTTCGTTCATGCCAAAAGGGTTTTAAAAACAACATGCCTGCCAGCAGCCAGTGTGAAGAATAATTGCTGATTGTTACAGATCAATAACATCCAATTTAGAGAGACGGGGAGCTATAGAATCCTGTAGCCATTATTTTCCTAAAACATTTTTGAGGAAAGAACAACATTTATAGTAGTTAATGAATTAAAATGCAAAACAGCAGGGGAGCAAACATTAATAAGAAATAAGTAACATGGGGCAGAAACTAGAAACAGTCATACCTGACTTAGATGTACAATTAGATGCAAGCGGGACAGAACCAGGAGACGTTCGCATGCCCTTTCTCTTGAATAGTTTGTTCTAACTAACCAGGTGAAACTCAGAAGCTATTTGAAGCTTAGAAATGGCACAGCAGGTATTTTGTACATTTCAAGAAATGTTGCATGTTTCAGTGCAAGTGCTTATTCACAAACTTGTCACATTCTGCTTTCTCCTCCCCCAGTCATCATGAGTTATGTACATCAGTGCTTCTGCTGATTACTTAGCATTTCCTAGGCTTAAACGTGTTTAGTATCTCATGGGTCTTCTCTAAAGATCGAAATTCTGTGTGCACGCATATTTCATCTTCTTTTCATAAGGCGTCACAAAATCTCTCTTCATCTCTGTAAGTTCTGCACTTATTACCCATATCTTGTGAAACCAATGATTCTCCCAACTAACCTAGAAAGGAAGTAGATATGGGAGAGAGAAAAATATTTGAGGGAGTTGTATTCTGCATGATAGGGAACTAGTGCAGTTTCTAAGTGTGTCCAAAGTGTGAAAGGTTTATTATTAATTTAAGCATGGGCTGAGGAAATAGGGAGCCTTTTAGGGAGAATGAGGAGATAATTCTTGAAGCCTGCTAAAATTTCAAAATTTCCAGTTATTCTGCTTAATTTATCTTATGGCCACAAATAAGATGAGAATTAATATGCAATGAGGATACAAAAGAAAAAAATATTTTAACTGTTAAAAGTAGAGGATGCCTTTAATATCATTTGAAAGCATTCAACAATACTATCATAAGATAGTTCCAGAAATCATCATTACAATTTTAAGTGAGAGGTAGAAAGGTATAGTCAAATTTTTAATATTTGTTTATATAACCGAAGTCAAGAGATCACATTTTCTTATGTGCCACAATTGCTTTAACTTCCAATATAAAATTTAAGGTAAAAAAAAAAATGCTGATTTTTTTTTTTTTTTTTAGCAGTCAGGCATCTCAGAGGTATAATCGATCAGTGCCAAAAAAATTAAAAAAAAATAAAGCATTTCTTATTTAGATAAATGTGTTCTAAAAAAGTTTTTTTTTTTATAAAGAAAGGCCCTGGAGTTTAAGGGTCTTCTGGGCTCTTGTCTCTGTTTCCTGCAGAAACCTAAGAATTCACAAGTATACAGAAATTATATCGAACTAATGTGTCCAGAAATTATACTGAACTGATAGATACAATTGAATAGAGTGACTTCCACAAAATGTTGTACATGGGGTGGCAGCCAGAAAAGAGTAGGACAAATCATATATCCATAGCATAAGTAGTACATATTTAGAGTTCTTATGTTCCCTAATGGCTTTACATCCTGAAGTGAAATCATATATGACTGTCAAAGACCATGCTAATAAAATTAGCCACTATGAGATCAAGAGAGGCTCAATGCCTAGTGCTTAAAATATCATAAATCTAAACCTGCCATATGTTGAGTGTATATCAGGTACACATGTTAGTTAATTTCTCTAGATACTTATCATATAATATTTAATAATAATCATTTGTTTGGCAATCTTTTATTACTGTCCCAGATAATCTTTTATCAATGAGTTATGCAACTCTATATAACTTATATTTCTTTCAAAAATTTTCATTCGTAATTTCTGATACTGATTTAAAGGAAAATTTCTCAAACTGAAATTAAATAATAAAAGCTGACAAATGGTGACATGTCAATTCTGAGATATTAATAATGCTAGATAGAAGAATAAACCCACATGCTAGTGACAGCATGTTTTATTACATCATTTTTAAAAATTTCAGTTATATCTAGGAAAAAGATACTTAATCATTTCAATGTACCCATCGGTATAGCACGTATAGTTAAGAATACATGAATTTCAAATTGTACTACTCATGTTTTTAATTTAAAAATGAGTATTGCTTGTAAATTACCTTAGAATACAATCAAGAGTTATTCACTTCCATTTTGATGCATAATAAATACCCACAGCAACTGAAGTGCTGTATAAGAAGCGTTCTGCTAGAATGATGCTTCTATAAAAAGAGATAAAATTCAATCACAGAAAACTGAAGTCGTATAAAGTCATATATTTTATTTGTTCCCTAATAATGGTCCATGAAAGCTAACTAGTTAAACACACCCCACCAGGGCAGTTTTTTAAAACATGAAGAGCTTGGGCCCACCATGAGAAACCATTTTTTCATAAGTCATAAGAGGTTCCGAGGACTTGATACTCAAGAAAGAAGTGGTCCTGGGCATGCACTGTGGGTGTCGCCTGAAAGCATGTAAGAAATCAGAAACTCAGACCCCTCCACCCCAGACCTGCTCTGAAAGATCCACAGGCAATTCATATGCTCATGAAAGTTTGAGAAGCAGTGATCTAGGATGCTGGGTTTGTTGTTGTTGTTATTGTTGTTGTTTGGTTAGTTTTGTCTTAAATTGTTTTGTTTTCAAAACACACAAGTGAGCTTCATTCATAATTGCCAAAACTTGGAAGTCCTTCAGTAGGCGGATGGATAACTAAGCTGTGATACATCAGACAGTAGGATCTTATTCAGTGCTAAAAAGAAATGAGCTGTCAAGCCAGTGAAAGACATGAAAAAAACCTGAAATGAATATTAATAAGAGAAAGAAGCCATTCTGAAAAGGCTACATACTGTGTGATTCCAACTGTGTGATATTATGGAAAATGCAAAACTATGAAAACTGTAAAAAAAAAAATCAGGAGTTTACAGGAGTGAGGGAGAATAGGGAGAGATGAATAGGCAGAGCGCACATTTTTAAAGCAGTGAAAGTAGTCTGCATAATATTATGATGATTATACATTTGTCCAAACCTGTAGAATTTACAACACTAAGCATGAACCCTAACACATACTTGACTTTTGAGTGACTATGATGTGTCAATGTCAGTTCATCCTTAGTAAAAATGGACCATTCTAGTGAGCGATGTAAAGAATGGAGGAGGCTATGCATATTGAGGGGTGGAGTGGGTAAAGTATATGGGAAATCTCTGTAGCTTACTCTCCTTTTTGTTGTGCACTTAAAACTGCTCTTAAAAAGTAAACAGGCTTTAAAAAGAAATACCAAAGTGGTCCAAGATTTCAGAACCACTGATCTAATTCAATTTCATGTAGGTTTCTGATCTTCAATGATAAAACTATAAAGTGACATCATTTGTCATAGACCAGTTGAACTCAGAGTAGCAGAGGATTAAAAGAATTATAACAGGAAGCTGTTTTTGTGCTTGCTCACTTTATCTATGTCTTTTTCTGGAATAGTCTCCCAGGACATGAAGTAGGGCCAAGCCAACTAAGCACAGACATTTCTGGGTGAATGGACAAAGCATCGGGCAAAATTTTGCAGAGGAATATGCCACAGAAATCAATTACTAAAAACTGTAACTAGAGCTAACTTTGAGGAAATCATAGGCAAGGATGAAATTTAAATTTCAGAGAAAAAAATGCTAAAGTCAGTAGACCTAGAAAAACGTAGACCTGGCCTCAATGTGTTGAGAGTTATTCTAGACCAATAAAATTAATACAAATGATCTGAGTGTGTTTAAATAGTAAGTGCTAAGTTTTTACATGAAGAAATATGCCATTGTGATGAAATAACACCAAGTCATCTGTTTTATAATAATAACCTTTATATATTAAATAACTCAATCACCATTCCATAAGTAAATATTCTTCTTTATGGAATTAAAGATTTCATCTGAACCTGATTTTTTTCCTGCTTTTCTAATTATTTGCCTTTGGCAAAAAAAAATAGCAAAAGGTCATGAAAGTTTTTTACACATGTGGACAAAACATTTTAACCATTCTTTTTACAATGAAACCTGTCTGCTTAACGAAATTGAAGAGACTTTCCTAAATTTTTCGGGAGCAGATCAATAGCACGTAAAGAAAAACAGAACTCATAGGCATTTCTGGGTTAACAGGCAGACTTGGCAGAGACACCCACAGGATCAATGGATATGAACTGGATTTTAGTGGCTTTGTGTGAGCTCACTGTGAAAGACTGAAGATGAGGTCTCTGTCAGGAAGATGATATCATCGGCTAGGGGCAAAATCATTGTAAGGTATACCAAAGAGAGCCAGCAAAATTTGGATGAAGCAAGAGGAGAAATGCAGAACAGATTATCACAGAAATAACAACCTCACCAAATTGGATTATTTGTTCATGTTAGAATCTTACTAAATGCCCTTTATAATTTTATAAGTGATTATGACAATATAGAGGATACACATGTTTGTGCTTGTGTATCTGAGTATGCGTGTGTGTGGTGTGTGTACACACATATATAAGATACATATATACGGAAACAATTGTATTTTTTTGGTCCATTAACTTATATATTCAGGCAACAAATATGAGTTGATCAGCAATAATGTAGCAGACAACACATGAGGGAATGGGAATCAAGTACAAATGATACAGGCTCCCTGCCATTAAATACTTTACACTCTAAAAGATAAATAAATAAATAAACAGACAAACAAACAAATAAATAAATAAATAAATTTTTAAGAAGGGAGAATTCTGAAGAGAGTTTAAGAATTGAGATTGAAGCACATATAAGGAGGGTGAACAGGAAAGGTGAGGTTTTGGGGTAGTGGTGCGGTAGGGAAGTGGGTTCGTGTTTAACAAATATGTCATATAAGAAATGTACTCTGTATTGGATCTTTGAAGATAAAGTGTTAACTAGGACATGAGGGTGCACAGGGTCAGTGTAGAAAATTCCAGAAGCAGGAAACTTGGACAAGTTGCAGTAGTCCCCCCTTTATCCACGGATTTGCTCTCCACATTGTTGGTTACCTGTAGTCAACCATGGTTTCAAAAATATCAGATAGAACGTTCCAGAAAGGAACCAAATCATGTTTTAAATTGTGCCCCATTCTGAGCACCTCCCTTTATCTCCTCATGTTGCATCGTCTCACATCGTGCAAGAAGCGTGAGCACTATAAAGTATTTTGGGAGAAAAAAAATACCATATTCACATAATTTTTTATTATCATATATTGTTATAATTGTTTGATTTTATTGCTAACTGTTAAAATCTTACTGTGCCTAATTTATAAATTAATCTTTATTGTGGGCATGTACGTATAGGAGAAACATCCACGAGAGGTCTTGGGATGCATTCCCCATGGATAAGGGGGAACTTCCCTAGCTGCCCTTCTATAAAATGAGCTGAAGATTTGCTTTATGTTTTCAGGATAAGGTTTGTAAAAACTGAGGAGAATGACTCTCTAGACTTTTAATTTTTTTTCTGGTTACAAAGAAAGAAATAAAAAGGCTTTCAAAGTTTGATGTCCCTCTCTTCAAAGATAAGGACAGAAGAAAGGTCATCCTGCTAATAAACAGAAAAAACTAGACAAGTTTTTGTTGTCGTGGCTCATTTGGGATGCTTTTATTTAGTTCAATTTTTAGAGTTAACCAGCTCTAATTGGTATCTCTACAATAGTTTTGCCCCTTGATCACGTGTGGCTAATGTCAGCAGCATTACCAGGCAAGTAACTAATATACTGAAAAACATGATTAAACGAAAGTCTTTTCAAAGGTTGTGCAGACTCTTTGAAAAGCCATTCAAAGAAACGGTTCAATTTATTTCTTCCAAGATAGGAGCTGGAATTGAAGCTGCTCTGCTGCTTCTCCCTGGAGATAGATTTTTCTAAGCCTGTAGTTCAGATCAGTCAATGTGATTATTTCTCCTGCCCAACAAAGTTGCCGCCTGTTCAAAGTTGCGCTGGGTAAGAAAAATGTTCTTTGTGCTGCCCAAGGATTCCACGTAAATAAGGATAATAATCATGTTTTCACCATAGTGGATTGATTGTTTCTGTCATTCTAAAGAAAAAGAATCGAATGAGAACTTCGAGTGGCAACTTCACTAAAAATTTCTTAGATTGGGCTAGATCACCCTTTCGAATGGATAGAAATGTCTAGAAGAGGAATATCGTTTTTTCTAATGAAGACCGCTCAGCTTAAAAACCCAGGAAAACATTTCATTTTAAATATAAAATCTTCCTTGCTGAATAATAAAATGTGCCCTATTTCCTACCAGAAGTACTGTAAATGTGTTGAAATGAGACAACATACAATGTTATTCTCTTATTCCTTAAAGCTTGATGACTTCACATCCTGACTCTGCATGGAAAAAAGGAAGGTTAGGTAATTTTGAAATTGCCCCATTTAGCGAGATATTATCAATAGAATAAAGAAGGCCTGAAATATCAAAATAGCAAACATATCTTAGTCAAAATTTCATATTGATCTTAACACCAGAGAAGTCTGGTTTGCTTTTTCTATTCTTTTTTTTCCCCCCAAAGAAACACCAGAAGTAAGAAACACTTCTCCAAATACACAATTTTCCTTGAAAGCCACTTTCACCTTCTGTATTTAAAATCATTTTTACAAAGTGTTAAAAAACTAGTCTATAATGAAACTATATTTTTCTGTTGCTGTCACTTTTTGAGGGGCCAGTTGGCTGTTTCATGATTGCAAGTGATTACACAGTTTAAAAACCACAGACATTAACAATTCCTTACTATACCATTTCAATTTCTCAGAGATCATTTGTAGCCATGGAGTTTAGTCATACACAAGCAGAGCAAAACTAAATCTGATTTCTTTTGACTGGGAAATATGTAACATTTTGATGTTTCATACCAATGAATTGTCACTGTCATCTGAAAGTAGATTTTATTTTCACCGTTGATGGTGTGGTTGAACAGAAAAGAGCAAGGCTCTAGAGTTAGGGAACCCGAACTAAGTTCCCTCCCTGCTCCTCTGTGAGAAGCAGGCAAGGCATTTATTTACCATCTCTATGGCTTGGTGACCACATCAGTCAAATGCAGACGTGAACTAGATAATTTTTAAGATTTAAAAATTCTACAAAGCTATATACTGTTATGGTCCTTCGCTTTATTATTGTTATCATTTAAGAGCTCCACACTTCCATCAGAAATTTTAGAAAGCAAGCTATAGATAAGCTGTAAAGACATCTAATTTGATAACAAATGAAAACTCAATGGTATGCTTTATATAGACAACTATAATTTTTAAGACTCAAAATTCAGAAGCAAAAACTTTATCATGAACTTAGACACAAAATCCTCAACAAATTTTTAGCAAATTGAATTCGACAATATACAAAAGGAATTGTAAATCACAGCATTTAGAATTTATCCTAAGTGTGCAAGGCTAGTTCAACATTCGAAAATAATGTAATTCATTATATAGCAGACTGGGAAAGAAAAATCACATGATCCTATCAACAGATGCAGAAAAAGCATTTAATAAAATCCAACACCCATCTGTGGTCAAAGCTCTCAGTAAACCAGAAATTTGGGTGAACTTCCTCAACTTGATAAAGATTATCTGCAAAACAACCTACAGCTCACATCATATTGAATGGTGAGAAATGTGATTTCCCACGAGTACAAGAGAATGTACCCTCTCACTACTTCTTTTTATTGTCATATTGGAAGTTCTATCTAAATGCAATGAGACAAGAAGAGGAAATAAAATGTATACAGAGTAGGAAAGAAAAATAAAACTTTGTTTACAAATACTTGATTGCAGAAACCCAAAAGAATCAACAGAAAAACTCCTGGAACTAATAATAAGTATATATATCACTTTTGCAAAATACAAGGTTACTATTAGATGAATCACTTTCCTATATATAACAGCATGAACAAGTAGAATTTGAAATTAAAACACAATACCCTTATGCATCATTGGTGGAACTGTAAACTGGTGTAGCAGCTATGAAAAACTGTATGGAGATTCCTCAAAAAAATTAAAAATAGAACTACCATATGACCCAGCAATCCCACTTCTGGGTATTTATTCAAAAACTCAAAAACACTAATTTGAAAAGATATACATACCATGTGTTCACTGCAGCATTATTTACAGAGCCAAGACATGGAAACAACCTACATGTCTATCGATAGATGAGTGCATAAAGATGTGATATATAGCTCTCAGATTCAGACTCTGAAGTCCAAATCTCCAATACTTCAGAATGGAATCTTATTTGGATATAGAAGCATTGATATAATTGGTTAACATGAGTTTACTTCCTAAGCATGCTTTTTTATTTACAGTTCTATTTGAAAGGGGCTAAGTTCTATCATGGATTCAGTTTTTATGTGATTTTAAATAGGGAACCCATATATTTCTATGAAAATCTTTCTGTATGACATTAAAGATTATAGCTTCAGGTACAAACTGAAATGATAGTGCTGTATTTATTATTATTATTATTATTATTATTATTATTTATTATTAGTTGAAAAGAATGAAAGCTCCAGGGAAGCTTTTGATTATTAAATATTTTTCTAATGGAAAGTAAACAAAAGAATATCTTGTGGACTGTCAAGAGTGAACAAACAGATTGCAGTTAAAAGGATAATGTGTCCTTTTATGGTGTGAACTTTCTCCAGCATCCTGGTAGTGGAATGACAAAAAGAGAATATTGTCACAAAAGGATAGTGCACAGGAACAAAAGCCACACAAATAAAACCCACCCTCATCTTTCTCTCAGTGCAGCCTACCTAATTACATCAACATTATCATAACTGCTTGAAAAAATGCTAGGAGCACCAACAGCTTTTCAAAATTACAAGAAAAGAAATGCTCATCATCACCCATTAAATTCTCTTCAGGTTTTTGTTTTCTTTGGTCTTTGCTCTGAAAAAGTAAAGGGAGCTTCAGTTCCACAGAGCAAAACTATTGGGCAAAGAAATACAGAAAAACCATTGTGAACGCAGTACAAAGTCATTTTTGTTCTTCATTATTATGTTTTTAAATGCACATGATGATACGACAATTGGGAGAGGAAACTTGCAATGCATTGTGAAAGAACACCGATATGAAGAAAGTCTAAAGGAGTTTGTCAAATCATCACAAAAAAATAGGTAATTAGAAGAAAATGGTAATTTAAACATATGGCCCAAAAGATATGTGCAAGCATGCTACCTAATAGTAGTCAGGTAAATTTGAAAGAAAAAATGTAGCATGATATTTCATCCATTTAATAAGCCACAATCTTTAAATTTGAGACTATTGTTTAGGCTTCAGGGAAATTGACATTGGTTTCAATATAAGGAGACAAAGTCACTTTGGTGGGCAATATGAAAGTTCACTAAAATTTAAAATGAGCATATTCTATGATTCAAAAATTCCTCTCTCCTCTAGATAAATATTTCCATTTTTATATTTATTTTAGTCTTGTATGTAGTAATAAGTTTTAGCATAACTTAGATTCTATCACAGGAGAAATAACTAATTATGACTCTTAATGTCCATATCATGAGATTCTACTTATGAAAAAAAATTAAGTAGGTTGCTTACGTATCAAAATAGAAAAGATAACTAAAATGTGCTGTTGAGTGAAAAAACTTCATGCATTAGCAAGAAAGACAAAGTGATGAGATTAGAATTCAACTTTATTAGATAAAATACATCCAAGAAAGTAGAAAGAATGACATTACTTAAAAAGTATGTCAATGATGAAGGATAAATTAAATATATAATATAAAGGATCACAAAAGTCAAAATTTGTTTCTTTGAACATACTAGTTAATTAAAAATTTCTGACAATATTGTTAAAGAAAAAAGGGAGAAATCACAAATAAACCATATTGGTTATTAAAAGGGAAACATACTTAAAGATAAAATAGAAATGGAAAAAATTATAGTAGATACTATGAATTATTTTATCCAAATATAATTGATTTGCAGACTAAATGAACAATTTTCTCTAAAACTTTAATTTATTAAAACAAATTCAATAAATGTAAAAAATCTAAATAGAAAATAACCAAAAACACTGAGTAGTTTTGAGCTGTATGAAAACCAGATCTAAAAAAACACTATCCAAGGTGAACATAACAAGCAAATTTTACTAAATTTAAATAACAGATAATTATATCCTTGTAAAACATCCTCCAGAAACTGAAAAAAAAAAAAGCCCCAATCATGTAAGCACAGTTTGAGAAAGTAAAATTGCTCTCATTCACATAGATGCAGACATTAAAAACTAAAATTATCACACCAAATCCAGCAATTCTCAAAATGTTCATCAACAGCAAATGTCATCATATGAGGTTTTAAAGAATAATTTAGCTTTAGAAAATTTACTATGGTAATTCACTCTATTAGAGACGAAAATTATATAATCATCTATAATGATGTGAGAATAGTCAATCAAATTTAATATTCATTGATAATTTTAAGAAATTTTGTTTAGTCATCAGAGAAATAAAAATTAAAATCCCAATGAGAAAAAAAATCAATATTTTAAATAAAGAGATTATCCATATTTCTGATTTTTTTCTTTTGTCTTATGGCTCTACCCAGTACTGTGACTGATCTTACCATTAATTACAATTTTATATTTTTTCATCATGGAATTTTGGTGTTAATCTTAATTTTCTAAATATTGCATTAATTTTTAAAATACCCAGGAGACACCACTATTTCATTAAAATTAACTTAAAAATAATATTAAAAAGGCTGACAATAACACTGGTTAGTGGGAGTATGGAACAATTTCATTGTCATACATTTCTGGGTGGAGTGTAAAATAACACAACCACTTTGTTTACAAATTTCTTATAAATCACTCATAACACAATAATATGTCCCAGCAGTTCCACCACTAGTAAATACCAAAGAGAAATGAAAATATACGTCCATGAAAAGAGTGGTACCTAATTTTCATAGCAACTTTATTAAAAATAATCTGCACCTGAAATTCCAATACCCATCAACAGCTGAATGAAGATCCACGGGTGCGGTATATATTGTACTGTCTCCATAGAGTGGGACACTACTCAGCAGAAAAAATAAGGTACATGTAACATCTCTCAAACATTATACTGAATGGTCAAATATATGGTGTTAGAAGGAAATTTAACTTTGGGTGGTGAACACACAATACAATATACATATCACGTATTATTGAATTGTACAATTATAACCTATATAATTTCATTAACCAATTTCACCCAATAAATTTAATTTCAAAAAAGAAAGAAGCCAGACACAAAAGAGTACACACCCTGTGATTCACTTTATATGAAGTTCTTGAACAGACAATACTAAATCAGATCAGCTGCAGGGGGTGATTTGAAAACTGGAAAACGTTGTGTGTGGAGGATAGTGATAGAAATTTTACCTGCAATTATTTGGAAGTTTTTATACAATGTGATCGAGGAGCCTAAATGACTGTACAAATATAAGGCCCTTTGTGGCAGACAGAGGTGGTATTTTCTCTTTATAACTGAAAATTCACAAAGAGGAGCTTATGTGGCCCATAATATGAATATGGTAACTAAGTTTTCTAAGCACATTAAAATAATATTTTGCTTATAGTTAACAATACTGTATTGTGCACTTAAAAATTTGTTAAGAGAGTAGATCTCATGTAAGTGTTCTTACCACAATAAAAAGAATTCTATGTTTTCCTTGAATTTAGTTATTTCTATTTCATTCCAAACTTTGACTTATTTTTCTTTTTGTTCATAGTCTCTTATTTTAGAATAATAATGTCTTAGTCCATTGAGACTGCTATAACAAAAATACCATAATATGGGTAGGTTATGAACAATAGAAATTTGCATCTCACCGTTCTGGAAGGGAGATTTGGTGTCTGATGAGAGCAAACTTTCTGGTTCATAGACACCATCTATTAGCTGTAATCTCAGATTGTGGAAGGGTCTGGGGATTGCTCTGAGGTTTTTCTATAAGGACACCAATCTCATTTATGAGGGTCCACCCTCATGACTTAGTCACCCCCAAATATTTCATTTTCTAATACCATCATTTTTGAAGCTAAGTTGCAGGATCTGACTTTTGGGAGGTCACAAATATTCAGTTCATAGCAGAGAGTTAAGAATATGGACTTGATTATTGTTAATTTGGTGTCAGAAGTAGAATTGTTAGAGATTAGTCTGCTTAGCAGTGTCACACTATAGCTCTCTTGGTTCAAAATTTGCTTGTCTACAAAGAGAAGATAATAAAGCTACAAAGCATGGTGTTGAGTAAGATTGAAAGAAGGTGAAACATTTGATGTGATACCTGATACAAAAGGAGGACTTGCTAAGTGAAAGTATTATTTTTTAAAATAGTAATAGTAATCAGAATAAACAATTCTACTTTTCAACATAGCCTATAGATGTCTTCATCCTTTAAATCAATTTAGGAAATGATAGCTAATGATTCATGTTAAAACATCATCTCTAGCCTCACGTTTAATGAAAATAATGAGTGTGCAAAATAAGATTATTGACCTCAAATATATAAGCATCAATGAAGTTTATGTAATAAGTTATGAGATAGTCACCCTCCCCTTCTTCAGTCACAGGATGAATCTCTGTAACGGTCTTTGTCTTTAAGCCAAGAACTAGAATCCCTGTGGACATAGCCAGAGGGTGGGTGTTTATCTTTTTGCAATTTTGAATTGTCATCATATGGATACACTACATATTTGAAATAACAACAATAAACCAACAATACTGACAACAGCAACAATAATAATTTGAAAACAACCAAATAGGTAATTCAAAAATATGTATTCTACCACAAATAAGATTATTACAGAAATATGGCTTATATATAAAAAGTTCATACTGAAGATACAACTATATAAAATTTCACATATTAAATACATAATATTTAAATTAATGATTTATTAAAAAAAAACAATTTTATTTGTGTGGCTACTTCTTTGAAGCCTATCTGCTCTATCCTTAGTGTGTAGATAGAATTCTTACTCACAAAGTTACATCTATAGAAAAATATTATCTACCTATCTATCTTTCTATTTATCTACCAAGAAGCTAAAGCTGAAAATATTACTCTAAAACAAAATAGTAACTTTAAATTAATAAGTAGTTAGATGTAAGTTTTTATTTTAAAAAGTAGTTATCTCTTAGGCATTTATCCTAACCACTTTTCAAATTTTCTGGAAATTTGCCATAATTTTATCCTTCACAATCAGATCAATAATTATCAGTTGGACAAGTGAAAACCAGACTTAAAAGGAAATTTGCTATTTTTCTATGTTCATTTATGCAGAGATATACAATTAAATATATTATGTCTATTTTTATATAATTTACAGGTTTAACATGCAAATTAGTTCTAAACATGTATGCTAAACATAATTTCAAAAATTCAATAATGATAAAATGCTCATTTTACCTACATTCAAATTTATTGCTGTTTAGATATTTCAAGTCCAGACCAGACAGTCCAAATTTCATTTTAGAATATATATCATATTTAAATTGATTTATCATTACAACAAGAAGATATGTAATTTAAATTGGACATTAATTAAAAGGAATAACTTCCAATATTTAATGTTTTACTTAAAAATGTATATATAATTACAATTTAGTTTTCATTTTGTGATGAAATGTCTTGTTTGCTTAGAAAATATTATTCTACTAACCTAATACATTACTCTAATAAATTTATATCAATTTAGATTCGCTTTTTATTTAATGCTAAATAAATCACTGAATCATCCAGTCACCATTTTTTGACTACTCCTTGTGTTAGCGGCAATGCACATTGTCGAGAGGACACTTCAGGTATAATTATTATTCCAGAAGAAACCCAGTTTATTGTACTAAATATTCTGTAGAAGCCAAGGAAAGACTTAGGATTCTATCCTTTGATTAGCATGGCCTTCCATACTTTATTTCATAGTTTCAAGATTTAATTTCTGTATTGTTAAAATTACTGAGTTAAACAATCTCTAGTGCTTTTACATTTTTAAGTTTTGTAACAGTGGATAGAATAAATGTACACTAATAAATGTTTCTAAGAAGTTATAAAATAATCACTGATATAAGAGAATAATTAGCTTATATCTACAGATATTTGTAACTATGAATGGTAGGTGTTTCATGAGTAAATTTTTAAAATTTTATCCTTAAAAAGATTTGGATGTGATGCAATTGTACCTTCCTTGAATTTTACTTAGTATTTGTTTAGGTAGCATAGTCATTGTAACAAAGGAATCTCAGCATATAATGATGCAAAAGTATATAAATTTATTTCCTGATCATAGAGTAAATAGGACCAATGAGTTAACAAATCCTTGATGTAGGAGCGGGGAGGAGCTGGGATGCTCCCTTATGCAGTATTTCACAGATTCAGGCTGAGCGAGGCTGTGTAATCTTCTGTGTGGGGATTCCGAGATTGCTGAGAACATACCATGATAAGCAACCAGATGGGGGAAAGAGCTGGACCGTCTCATGGGACATTTTTATAAAACAGCCCTCCAAATGATGCACCTCAATCTACTTCCATTTCATTGACTTTAAACCACACACTGAAACTGAACTTGAGGAAGCTAGGGTGTGAGTTTTCAGAAGGGAGCCGTTTCCCAGAAATAACTAAGGCTTATGGAAGAAAAGCACAGCTAGCAGTCTTTGTCAGAGCCTTAATTTTTAAAAACATTCTTTTTGGGAAACTGAAAATGTGCTGTAAAACACAGTTTATAAAATTCAGAGTGTCGAATCAGCAGAAGTTGGGAGGTCTCATCAGCGCTCTTCTTAAGGGAAAGCAATCACCTCGCGCGTGTCTGGAGTCACTTTATGTTGCTGAAACTTGACAGGGAAGAGCTGCAGGCAAATCTAAACCAGGCCGTGGCTTGTCTCTCTCAGAGAGTGAAAAAATGGGGGTTCAGTCTCTACTTTTTGGTGGGCAAGATGTAGACAATGGTTTGGGCCCTCCAATCCATGTCATCCTCATCTCCCCATTCACCTTCTTACTCTGAAATCAAAATGTTACAGTCAACTCAACAAAGTGAGTCACGGAAGACAAAGGGAAAGTGGAGAGAGCGTAGACTTGGTGATGCGGAGACCTGGGTTCTATTCTGTGATGCAAAGTGTCCTTGCTTTACAATTGACAGTTAAGCTTGCTGAGGCTAAGGTTTCCTCAGGAGTGAAAAAAGGAGATTGTTCTAAATGAACTCGTGGTTGTTTCCAGGGCTAAACTGGAGTCACAAAGGGAAAATGAGTCAAAAAGCAAAATTCTCTTTGGCTGATTTTGAGTCCTTCTTGGTCAGTAATCAACACCTCAAAGCTCTTGCTTTGGCAGAGTTGGGTAATGGTCATTATCTCTGATTATCTTCTCTAACAGCATTCTTGGCTGTTTGCAATGAAAAGATCCTGGCACCCTGCAACATTTCACATTGATATTGATTCTTTTTCTTCCTAATAAACTAGAGAGACCTCTTAAGGTTGCAAAACTCGGCAATTTCATGATTTGCTTTTTATCCTCCTTACTGTTTGTTTGTTTGTTTGTTTTAAGAAATTGTGTTTTAGTTGGTTGGAAAGTGTTATAGAAGTCACAGAAGATGAAACCTGTGAGACTAACTAATTATTGCTAAATATTCTTCAGGGTAAAACAAAAGAAACTTGGAGAAATTTTTTCTGAGTAATACTCACAAACATATGTGTTCATGACAAATGCAAACATACACATTTCATCAGTTCATCTTAAACTTTTCAGGTTAGACTAAAAAGGTGATTTTTCTGAACAAATTAAATGTGTAAGTAGACTAAAATTATACCACAGATTCAATTTAGTGCATACCCCAGAGATATGCTTATAGAGAAGTGTGCTCCACCCTTCCTCCAATGTGTACCCCCAATTCTTCCACTGATAGTAGCTATATAATAATAGAATAGTGCCAAATATGCATTATAATTTGATAATTATAGAACTGATTATTCCTTTAGAAATTTTTAGGCAAACTATAGTAAAATTGTAAATTATGTTTTGACCACAGAGGTATACACAAGTGTTTGCAGGTATAAAATATAAAGAAACTAATTTACATGATTATTACAAAGGTGTAAATATTATAGTTTGCATATGTACAAATGCATACGCATATACATGTATGTATGTGTACAAATGTATGCACACATGTTAACATAATTATTATATAATTATTTCAGATTATGCATTTATTCTTCTAAATTAAAAGACAGTCTACACAGTTCATTAAGATGTATTTTTGCCCGGAGAAAAAGCTCTACTGTGAATTGAGTTTGCTTAGCTTTCAGTTAGCAATTATCTACCAACCTTGCTACAGACAATGTTTAAGAAATTGTCACCGTACTGTGGTTTTGATACAGGATTAAAAAAAAATGTTTCACAGAAAAGCTAGTTAATAGGGCATTTTCAAAAATGGCTTTTCTCTCTTTTAACAGGGAACTATTACAATGATTTAGGAAGTAAAATTTTACCATTTCTCCCAGTTCTATCCCTCTGAATTATCTAATGCTCACGGATTGGCATATAAGTACCATACCACATCCTTCCTTCCTTTTGCTCTGCTCACAGAATGATTATTTAGTCCTGGAAAGAAGAAAGTATTCCAACAGTCTCATGAAAATTAAGTGAGATAAACCAATGAAATAGACTGAGCAGTTCTGGGAAGATTAGGCACGTAGAAGGTAGAATTGAGAGAAATAATGAGCAAATGAGTGTGGGACGCAGAGAGGTGGGAAAGTTTGTGACAGGGTCAATGCCATTAATATTTCTAACATTAGGAATAAAAGATGAGCATAGTTCATAAGAAAATGTGACTATTCCATTTCAAATATGTTTATAGGAGATGCTAGAGTAGATTACAAAATCATAAGAAAATAAATTTAAAAGATATTTAAATATTAAAGAAAAATGCTTGTCATATAATTTATAAATAATGATTATATGTTTAACTGACCATACACTTGGCTTGACTTGATTTGACAAATTATTAAATCTCTTATTTCACTTTTCTTGACATAAGACACATATAATGTATCCAGATCATTAAAAAATATGACTGCTTAAACTAAAGGAAAGCTTAGTTCTTAGAACACAATATACTACTTTTATTTTTTAAGTTGGAGTTAAAAATATTACTATTAGTAAATTGAGGAAAAATAATAACCTGACTTTTAACAACTATTGTGCTGGCTGGATAATTACTGCTTGGCTATGTCCATGGGAACATAGGCTGCCACCCATAGGAACATAACATTCTAACAATAAGCTTTGCTTCTGTACCCCCACTTGCACACCCAACCTATGGGTCGACAGGTAATGAGTAGAAGAAAAATAGACCTTTGTGCTTAGACAGAATGAAGAACGGGATTTTGAGTTTAAAAACCCTGTACCTCTACATTTCGGGGCTGCTTAATTTGGGGTCTGTGTATCCTTGGCAGACTCAGCTGGTTGAATAAAGAGTGTGTTTCCTACAACTCACTGAGTTCTGCTGGTCTGTGTGTCTTTCGGGGGCTGGCGCTACAGCACTATGTGATTTTGTTTAACTGAAAAGAAAATAATTTTCTATTAATTCTACATAAAATGTTGTTTAAAGTTTTTTAGTTCGAACTTTGGTATATCTCATATGCCTTTGTGCAAATATGCAAATCAATTTTTTAACTAAAGGAGAGTTGTTATATTTGGATCTATATTCATTTGGGCAACAAAAAATACAGGGTTAGCTTTTAAGTTTAGTGTAAAACACACCTATTGTTTTTGCACTGAAACATTTAAGATAGTTTTGTCATCATAGAATGTAAGTATACAAATGGAATCCAATTCTCTAATTAAATAGAAGGCTGTTAGCACAAACAACATTTTTGTAAAGTTCAGAAATTTTGTAAAGTTCAGAAATTACTCTAGCTGACAAAATGCCATGGAATCATAGCAAGTGAAAGTTATTTTGTACAAATGGGATAAATCTCTTTTTAGGTGGATGCCTCCCATTAAATCCTGTTGCCAGAGTACAGGATTTAAATTATAGAGCAAAGATTTTGTTTCGGTTCCCATTGTCTTGTTCAGCTGAATACTCCTCTTATATGGCAAAAAACAATATGGCAAAATGTACAATCAAACAGATGGTTCTGCTGTCAGAATAAATAATAACATATTAATTTGAAAACTGAATGAGAAACAATACACACTAAATGGTTATGCAAATTAGGATTACTTGTATTAATTAAATGATAATATGTGCTTAAACCCTTATGTAAATTAACATTGTTTCTGTGAAATGTTAACTCTTAGAATCTGGACAAATTATGTCAACGGGAAGATAAACTTATCCCTTCTAAATTCCCTATATTAGCCAAAGTTCTTCAGAGAAACATACCAAGAAGATTTATATATATAGATTTCTTTTTGAAGAATTTGCCCATGTACTTGTGGGGCTGCTGAATTCCAAATGAGACCGAGAAAAGTTGATATTGCAGTCTTAAGTCTGAAGATGGTCTGGAGGCCAAATTCCAACTTACTCAGGGGAACCTCAGTTTTTTTTTTCTTAAAGCCTTCAACTGATGGATGAGGCTCACCCACATTATGAGAGATAACCCCATCTAAAAAAATACCTTTACAGCAATATTTAGACTGATTTTTGACAAAATATCTGGATACCATGGCCTAGCCAAATTGATGCATAAAATTAACTATCATATTCCTCTAAACTCCACAAAATTTATGTTTTCAGGCAATTTTCTTTCAAGATGTATCCATTATTCTGAGAACATCAGTTCCCATTGAGTTTACTAATTTTTTTCTTCCCTACTGTTCCAAGTGCATTAAATCTTAAAACTTTAAGCATAATTGATGAGAGCGTACATTTCTTTTTTAGAAACACTTTATAGATAACTAGGCATCAAAATTCTCTTTACATATAATTTGAAAGCACACAATTCTGTATCTAAAACCACTTTAGAAGTAGAGTTTTCAAATTTCAATCAGTGCTTAATTCACAAATATATATTTAGAAGCTGATGTACCAAATCTGCATGGAAAAAGCAATCTTCAAATGATGGAACAATTTTTAAGCACAAAATCCCTGACTTATTGGACAATTGCTTAAAAAGTTTTCAATAACTTGTTAGCTCTAGCATGTTTATAGATTGACCCTAAAGCCACGAATTGCCTGAAATCTATAAAAATTGATTAATGTCAATGACAGATTTATTGCAAAAAAAAATGCCTTCAGTTATTCAATTCTCTTATATATCTGTTCTTTGCAATATGACTTTTCAGCTCCTTGATTCTGGGCTGTCCTTATAATTTGCTTTGGTAAATAGGATGATACTGAATGTGACCTCAACAGAAACTTGACAAAAGTGCTTCCAAGTTTTGACTTTTACCCTCTCTTGCTCTTGGAACTCAATTGGTAACATCTTAGAAAGACATGTGGATATTAAGAGACTTGTGGCCCAATCCCCTCCATCTCCCAAGGTGACAGCTAGACATATTAGAGTGGCAATCCTAGCTGGCCAGCTAGCTACTAGCCAACTCTGTCAGCTGATTAACACTCACATTGATGAGTCCAAAGGAGATTAGCTAGATTTTTTTCATATAAGCATATTTGCTCAACTGATGTCTACACTCAGAGCCAATGAAAAATTCTTGGTGTTTTAATCACTGAGGTTTGGGGTAGTTATATAGAAATAGCTAAATGATACATAAAATTCGATACAGTCTCAGATAAATATTTAAATCTATTCAATGGGTCCCAACATGAAACATTGTTAATGATAATTTTTGAAAGTGCCTCTGGGTCAGGGTAACTGTAGTTTGATACTTTATAAGAATACTGTATTGAAAATGAGTCTTTCTAACTAAACTTCCATTTTACCACCCACACACAAAATATATAACAGATCCAAACACTAATCTCTATAGAGTAAGAAAGAATTTACCCTTTTTCCTTACAGCTATAGGAAATTGATTACATGTGATCCTCTGCGGATGTGTATGCCTCTATCCCATACTTTATAAAGACACTTATAGAAACTGCAAAAAAGTCGAAAGGGCAAATATTATGATACCCAATTTCTCCTCTCCAAATTACTTATTGAGTACCTTAATCTGGAAGTGGCTCAATACTGGGCAACAGTCCAGTATGGTTTTTTTCCTATTGTGGTAAAACACACGACATAAATTTTGCCATTTCACATGTACAGTACGGTTGTGTTAACAATATGCAAGTTGTTGTGCAAACAGATCTTAAGAACTTTCTCATGTTACAAAACTTGAACTCTACCCATTAAAAATCAAATCCCCTTTGCTCCCTCCTCCCAGGCTCTGGCAACCATCATTCTACTTTTTGTCTCTAAGAATTTGGCTACATTTGATGCCTCATATAAGTAGGATCATGCAGTATTTGTCTTTTTTGTGTCTGACTTATTATACATAGCATAATGTCCTCAAGTTTCAACTATATTGGAGCATATGACAGGATTTACTTCTTTCTTAGGCTGAATAAAATTTCATTGTGTATATGTACTACATTTTCTTTATCAGGTCAATCATTGATGGACATTTAGGTTGTTTCCATGTCTTGACTATGTTAGTCATTCTGCAATGAATTCAGGAGTATAGATATCTCTTCCAGATCCTGATGGCAATTATTTTGGATATATATTTAGAAGTGGGATTGCTGAATTGTATAGTAATTCAATTTTTACTTTTTTAAGGAAACTTCATATTGTTTTTCATTGTGACTGTACCATTTTGTAGTCCCACCAACACTGCAAAAGGATTCCAATTTTCCACATCTTTGTCAACAGTTATTTTCTGTTTTTTATTTTGTTGTTGTTGTTGTTGTTGTTGTGGTTTGGTTTGGTTTGGTTTTTGATAGATGCAATCCCACTTTGGGGGATTTATATCTTGTGGTTTTCATTTCCCTGATGATTAGTGATTTTAAGTATCTTTTAATATTCTTGTTGGTCATTTGTAATTTTTTTTTTTTTGGAGAGATGTCTATTCAAATCTTTGCCCATTTTCATCAGGTTATTTGTTTTGTTTTTTGTTGAGTTATAGAGTTTTTAATATATTCTGAATATTAACCCTTTCTCAGATATATGATTTGTAAATCTTTTCTCTTATTCTGTAGGGTTTTTTTTTCATTCTGTTGATTGTTTCTTTTGATGTGCACAATTTATGTTTGACAGTTCTATGTGTCTTTATTAGCTTCTGTTGCCTATGATTTTGGTGGCATATTCATGAAATAATTGCCAAGCTCACTGTCAAAAAGATTTTCCTCTATAATTTACTGTAGGAATTTTACATTATAGGTCCTACTTTTAGATTTTTGGTCTATTTTGAGTTATTTTTTGTGTATGATATAGGTAACCGTTCAAATTCATTCTTTCACATGTGTATATTCAGTTTTTCCAACACCACTTGTTAAAAAGACTATCCTTTCCCCATTGTGTAGTCTTGACAACCTTTCAAAGATTATTTGACCATATATATGTGAGTTTATTTCTGGGCTCTCTAATCTCTTGCATTGGTCTATATGTCATGCTAGTTCCATAATGTTTTGGTTACTGTACCATTGTAACATGTTTTACTATCAGATGTGAGGCTTTCAGGATTTTTTTTTTCTTGTTGTTTGGCTCTTTAGAGTCCTTTGAGATTGCATATAAATTTTAGAATTTTTTTTTCTTTCTGCAGAAATGTCATTGAAATTTCAATGGGGATTGTATTGAATCTGTAGATCACTTTGGATACTATAGAAATTTTAACAATAGATCTTTTAATCTAAACATAGGCTCTTTCTATTTACTTGTGCCTTTAATTTCTTTCAACAAGGATTTGTACTGTCCGTGTACAAGTCTTTAGCCTCCTTAGTCAAGTATACTCCTATGTATTTTATTCTCTTGTGTTGCAAATGGAATTGTTTTATTTTCTTTTTTTGAATTGTTCATTGTTAGTGAGTAGAAATACAACTAATTTTTGTGTTGATTTTGTATCCTGTAACTTTGCTAGATTTGTTTATAAATTCTAACAGGTATTTTGTGGAATATTTAAGGTTTTCTACCTTAAAAAATCACATCATTTGCAAACAATTGTTCTTTTTTTTTTGTTGTTTGTTATTTTTACTTGCGTAGTTTGGTCAGGATATCAGGACTGTGTTAAATAGAAGTGATGAGAATAGTTATCCTTTCCTTGTTTCTGTTCATAGAGGAAAGTTTCAGCTTTTTACTGTTGAGTATGATGTTAACTGTATGCTTTTCATACATGGCTTTTATTACGTTGATGTAGTTTCCTTCTATTCTAGCTTGTTTAGTGTTTTTACTATGAAAGAATGTTAAACTTTATTTTTCTGCATCAAATAGATAATCATGTAGTCTTTGTTCTCCATTTTGTTAATGTGGTATATTATACTGATTAATTTCATATTTCATATTTTCATGTTGAATTATCCTTGTATCCAAGGAATAAATTCCATTTGGTCATGGTTGTATAATCTTTTTAATGTGCCGTTGAATTTGGTTATTTATTTTGTTGTTGGTTTGCTAGTTTTTTTGTTGAGAAATTTTCCATGAATATCCATCAGAAATATTGGTCTGTAGTTTTCTCTTAGTATCTTTGTCTGGCTTTGGTATTAGGTTGATGCTGGCCTTTTAAAATACGTTTGAAAATGTTATCTTCTCTTTGGTTTATGAAAAACTTTAAGAGGGATTGCATTAATTCTTTTTTAAATGTTTGGTAGAATTCTCCAGTGAAGCCATCTGGATTAGCTTTTTTGTTATTGTGAAGTTCTTTATCACTGATTCAATCTCCTTATAAGTTATATGTCTGTTCAGATTTTTTTATATCTTTATGATTTTGTCTTGGAAGTTTCTATTTCCAGGAATTTGTCCATGTCTTCTATTTTACCAATTGGTTGGCATATAAATTAGGGTACAAAGTTCATAGTAAACTTTTATAATTCTTTGTACTTCTTGGCCTCAGTTAAAATATCTTCTCTTTTATTTTGCTTTTTGTTATTTGAGGTTTCTCTCTTTTGTTCTTAGCCTAGCTAAGGATTTGTCAATTTTATTGATCTTTTAGGGTAAAAAAAAAAAAAAACCTAAAACTTTTTTTTAACCTAACGATTGATTTATCCTAGTGGAAACCCTGTCTATGATAGAGAAGAATATGCATTCTGCTGTTGTTGGTTGGAGTGTTCTCTATATATTTTAGGTCAAATTGTTCGATAGTGCTCTAGTCATTTACTTCCTTGTGGACTTCTGAATGTCTGTTCTATTCATTATTAAAAGTGGGGAATTGAAATCTACTACTATAATGGTGTCACTGTCCATTTCTCGCTTCAATTCTGTCCATATTTTATTCATATATTTGGATGTTTTTACGTCAATTGTATATCTATCCATAATTATTTTATCTTCCTGGTCAATTGACCTTTTGTGATATAATGTCTTCTTTGTCTCTTGTGACAGTTTTTGACTTAAAGTCTTGTTGTCCAATGCAAAGTACGGCACTCATGATCTCTTTTGATTACAGTTTGCATGACATATCCTCCATCCTTTCACTTTCAGCCTACATGTGTCCTTATGTATGAAGCGAGTTTCCTGTATTTGGCATGTAGTTGGATATTGTTTTTTATTTTTTATTCATTCAGCCACTTTATGTCTTTCGATAGAGGATATCAATCCATTTACATTTAAAGTAACTATTAATAGGGAAGAACTTACTATTGCCATTGTTAATTTTTCTGTATATCTTGTAGGCATTTTGTCCTTTTGCTTTCTTGCTGCCTTCCTTTGTATTTTATTTTTTTTATAAATATTTGCATTATTTCTATCTTATTTTCTTTTGTGTTTCTTCTACAGGTGTTTTATTTGTGTTTACTATGGGTATTAAATAAAACAACTTAAACTTCTAACAATCCATTTTAACCTAATAACAACTTAAATTCAATTGCATTAAAAAGCAACAACTTCCATATTCATTTCAATGTGAATGTTCTTGCCTTTGTGTTTGTGCATAGTATTGCACTTTCTTAACTGTTTTCTGAAGTTCCCATAAAAACTGATTGGATCATGTTGATAAATAGATGATCTCCACGGGAGAACAAGCTCCAGTACTTCCTGTTCTAACAACTTGCTGGCATCTCTCCTTAAGTATAATCATTTTTAAAAAATAACTGAATTAAAAATCATTTTAGTGTTCAGTACACTTTTAATCTTATCAATGTAAAACATTCCTGTGGCTTTTGAATTTAGACTAATGTTAGTTTCACAACAAAGTTGAGAAGAATGTACAGCTATGTCCCATATCCTCACTTTCCCCACACATTCATAGCCTCCCACTTATCACTATTCCACACCAGAGTGATATTTGTTACGATTAATGAGTCTACATTACACATCATAGTCACTTTGTTTATGGTATACATTATGGCTTACAGTTAATGTCAAATATTCTATGGGTTTGAACAAATGTATAATGACTTGTATCCACAACTCTAGCATCATACGGGGTAGTTTCAGTGTCCTAAAAATCCCCTCCTAGCCTGTGAATTATCTTCAAATTCTTTTACGTTGTCTTTTACATACAGAACTTGTTACTTTTAATGAAGTCCAGCTTATCAATTATTTCTTTCACGATTGTGCTTTTTGTGTTCTATTTAAAAAGTCATCTTCATAGCAAAAGTCATCTATGTTTTCTCTTATATTATCTCTGAGGATGTTGTTTTATAGCTTTGCATTTTAAATTTAGGTCTATGAAATATTGTTACTCTCGTTGCTTTCACCCTCCAAAAGGATTTTGGTCATAAACCTATGTTATTAGAAAATGTGAAAAATCATTGGTGGTTTCATCACTGAGGAGTCTAGACACAGATAGAAACTTTGCAGAGAAATGATTCTGTATGCTAATAAAGACCTCTTCAGAGATGATAGAAAAATAAAGGTTATTGGTTTAAAATGGTTTTTTTAATTTAAAAAAAAAAAGCTTTACTCGGTGGAATTGATCTACTGTTCTTCAAAACACATGATCCATTTTAACTTAATTTCACAGAACGCTGAGGTTCAAATATAATAGCTACCTCACTTCAAAAGGACTATTGAATGAATCAGTTAAGATAATATCTGACTATATTTCTGAAAAGCGAAAAAGCCTTTATAAACTGAAAGTTCTATCTCAAGTAAGATTACTTTTCATAATTATATGACTGGTTCTAAATTAAAGAAGTTCAGATAAAATGAAAATCATTTGATATTACTTATCAGCCAAAAATTATGTGTGCCTAGCAATGATTTTATAACTTAAAAGTTGGAAACTTTTCAATAAATGAATATGAATAGGGAATAGTTGTTTATCCAGGAGAAATAAAAAGATAATCATTTTTACCTCACTGATTTGCAACAGATATTTCTGGCCACACAAAAAAATTATTTTAGCATTTCACTGCTATTGAGGCATATCTTCTTGGTTAGCAATGGGTCAGACAATGTTGACTTATTCTTTGTAGTCAGCTTTGATTTTGTTCTGTTTAGTTAGAACACTTTATAATCATATCGAGCACAAAACACAACAATGCACCAACATAAGATTGATTAAAAATACTCTTCTGGCTATGTAGATGAATGTTGTTTTTTTACCAATTAGTATCTAGTTCCAATCCATTCTCCTTGCCTTCTAGATAAAAAAATAATAATAAGAAGAAATCCAGTCAGAGAACTGCCTCCCACTCTTTATATCATGCAATCCAGAGTAAAACCACAGGTCCTCAAACTCTTCTACAAATCACTTAACACAAGTTCAAATCTCCTTCATACTGAGCCTACGCAGTATGAAGAAATTGTGTGTTTGCTCTCTTATTGAAATGAGCCAATAAGTCCAACTTTACTTGACTATAGGTGTTTTTCTGTTGGTTTTAGGTCAGGGGTATTAACAATATCTTTCAAAATTTAACAGTTAAGGCTGACCATATCCATTGCATATTTTTAAGCAGTTTAACACAATAAGCAAGGTGGAGAGAAGGATATGATTAAATGTAGGGAAACTGCAAACTAAAATTAATAGGAATTAAGACAGTTGAACTTCCTGATAAAAAGTTAACTATTAAATCTAAAGTCTTTGCATAAAGAAAAATATTGATGAGATGCTAAAATATGCTTTAGAACTTGATAATTTTAATTTTATCAACATTAACTGGCTTCGTGGCCTAAAGTGAAAACACTGCCATTTTGAAAACTGCAAAAAGTATTTTAGAGATATCATCATAATTAAGTTCAAGTCAACTATTTGGGGAGCGGCTAGAAGCTTTCAGGTTCAATTCACCTTCTATTGTCTTTCTTCAACATGTTGTGTGATTCATCAAGTGTTTTACTAGCAGAATAAAATTTCCTGGCATGTGTCCCTATTTAAATAGACAAAATTATCTTTCCTTTTGAAATTTAAAGTAAAAGTCCATGTTAGATGACTTCTACAGAACTTAGTTTTAATGGTAAATTCTCATGACAGTAACGTAGGTATGCTTATTCTAGACATTCTTGTGTTTTTATAATAGTTTACTCTAAATATTGTTTTTCCTAAGCATTCCAAAATAAAATTAGGATGAACTATCTAGTGATATTCTTTCAATCGTTTTAGTCTAAAGTTTGTTTTAATACCTTTCTAAATTTAACAAAAAAGTTTTCATATAATAATCTATATCTTTATTTTTATTTATTTTAATATCTTAAAATTTAATAAATAAAAAAATTGTATATCAATTAATTTCCTCATGATAAAATCCAATCAGTTCTGCTATAACACAACATGCATTCATAAAAATTTCTGCCTTAAGCAAATCAGTAATTAAACTTTGGGAAGTATAAGGAAAATGGAGTTAAGTGCGCAATGCTCAAAAACGTTGCAAAATATTTGAAAAATAAATAGGGAACTAATAAGAACAGCAAAATTTTATGTATTAAATTGTTAAAAAAATATATAAATATTATAATAATATGACTTTCACTGTAAAAAAAAATACTGGAAGTGGGTGTCAGAAGGGTGACAGCTTATAAGCTTTTGTGAAGTGATACCCAAGGGTTACCTGAAATAGGATGGCATTTTTAACACCAGATGTGGATGGGCATGGCTTATCATATGCGCAATGAACTGAGGTAACTGGTAGATGTTAAAGTGTGTGCATACATGTGTTTTATGTGTTTCAGTGATATGGGATTCAGCCAGTTACTTTTTCTAGTTTACTTATTGTTTTTCTCACAGATGATATCCTGCATAAGCAAATATAAATTTCATGTTATGCTCCAATTGTTCCATAATATATGTTACATTTAGACCAATTTGTGTTTTCAAAGCCAGAATTAAGGAAAAACGGAATGTAGAACCTTTCTATTTGGACTTTAGAATCAATCACAAGGTTTGAAAGCTTGTGATGAAAATCCTCATCTTTTTTCTCATTTCCTTCCTTTGCTCCCTTGTATGACTCATTCTACAACAAAAGAGCAATTTTGATATTTCTAAATTTTATTTAAGCTTTAGTGCTATAACAGATCTGGGCTCAACAATAAAGCACTTTTGTGACCAATATTTCTCTGGCCTTGATCCTCTTGTCTTGTTCCTGAATTCATTTGCTTTATATGCAGTTCCAGTAATTGGTTCCTTTTCTCACATTTGAATCTCATACAGAATCATAATAGCACTGAGGATCAGCGTAGGCAAGAAACATCTCCAGGCAGATTATACACTGCCTTTGAATGAGATGGATGTGCATCTTTACTAATATAGGGAATGGAAAGCTAACCGTAAGATGATTTCATTTCCTTATCACACACTGAAGATAAAATATACCTCAAAATGATAGTTATATAAATATTGCAAGAATGAAGCGTTACAGATCAACACTAGTAAAAGTATGTCATCATCATCATCATAAAAAATAATAAATAATCTGATTAATATATTTTTAAAAAAGAAGATTAGGAAAACTAAAGACTGAAGACAAGTATTTGAAAATGTTACCAGTGATCACTTTGAGTTGATTTATAAGATTAATTTTTTGGAATTTTGCTAACCTTAATTTTGGTTTCTTAGTTCATTTTTCTTTATATTATCTTCCTTAAAAATTAAAACAATTAAGATAGTTAAAATATATAAAGCTGATAATTATCCATGGTGTACAGTTTTGCTAATCACCGTTTGAATTCAGATTCTCTGCCAGTGTCCCATGATCACAGCTCTGCAATTGCACTCTGTCTCCATTGGCTATTGATTCAATGGGTAGAAAGATCAGGCTAACATAGCATTTAGATAAGAACCAAGAAATGCCAATGGAACACCTTTTAAGGTGATACTTTCATAAGGGCACTGACATAAACATCTGATCAGATAATATATTACATTAAATTGCATAAATTTCTATTATAATGTTTGTAATGATGATACCACCATTTCGAAGATGTTAATTATAAAATTCAGTTTTAATTTCATAATTGCTATATTGTATAACTTTGTTGATCATGTCCTTCTTACTAGTTACAGTTTCATCATAATTTATATTGTACATATTCACACTGAATTTATTTTAATTCTATTTAAAAATTTAAAAACTCTCAATTTGAGTCCTGAAGCTTGAGACATGTATGCTAACTAGATTTTATAGAAACAATATCTTAGTTCAAATTCAGATCCATTTTAAACTTAGTCTAGTGTCTGATCATCTTGATACTACTACATTTGAAAAAGAAGTTCATTGCATTATGTTAAATACCACTCCCAAAACATTTTTGAGAGTCTTAATAAGTCATGCTATAAATTTTCATTAGTAAAATATCAAGTGAATCAAGAAAACCACCTCAGTTCCTCAATGATCAAATCAGTACTTTCCCTGAGAAAAATTTTGATATGTGGTTCATCTTTCAACAATCACTTTTTTTATTCCTTCATCTGTATTCGATGTCCAAAATATCCCCTATCACTTTGAAGTCATTCAGATGACCTAAGGATGATGTGCCATGAGACAGCCTATAATAAATTACGTGAGCGAAAGGCATTTCTCATCTACTTTGAAACCCAAAACCCCCTGATAAAATTTTAAGTTCACAGTACTTCAAATATAATGAGATTTCACAAAAGAAAAATAACCTTTCTACAACTCTGTATTCTTTAAAAATACTATGAGGGAAGCAGAAATTTTATGAAACAAGCTAAAAAATTAGGGATGATTTATTTTGGTGATTTATCCAGATAATTATAAAGAATGCAAACAAGACTACACACTTCAAATGAGATAATATAATACAACTAAGTTTTAGGAAAGTGAAGAATAAAGGAGGCACTCAAGGAATCAGATATATAGACCATCTGAACTCTCTTCTTTTTAACAGTAAATTTTAATTAAGAACTAGAGTGATGAGGGGAAGTCTCAGCAAGTATACTCATCGAATTTCAAGAAAGAGTAGAAGGTTTCTAAAAAAATTATTTTTCTTGTGAAGTAGAAAGAAATAAACTGAAAAATGGAAAGAGGTGCAAAAAAATTTGACAAAATTATTTAAATGGAATAAATTAATATGTCGAACTGAAATAACTTGTTTGAATTCTTAGTCCCTTTTCCTGGTTTGCCTGTCTTTGTCTGAAAGGCCAACCACAGTAATTAGCATTTCTAAGTTATATTTTACAACAAAATTGATCAATGAACTAGGAGTTTGAAACCATTTTTGAAAGCTCCCTGCTCAGTACTTTCAAAAGAACTAATGCTTCAATTTCAACCCATAAATCTTCTGGTAATATGAGCATTTCATGAACAATTTTCCCCTTGTGAAAAATTAACAATCTTCACACAAATAAGGAGAAATTATTGTGTGGTGCAGTGATCATGATATTGCAAAAGTGTCAATTTTAAATAACTATAACTGTAAATGCAGTTTCTTGACCTTTCACTGTTTTTGCTGGAATAAGGGTCAATAGCATCTCTACACCGATGCTATAGGATTTTGAATTCAACATGCATATAAATTGGCACACATTTTTTTCATTGTCATTACATTGACAGCCTACAGAGGCTCTGTTACTAGCATGGCTAGTTCATAATTAGGTATGATTACAGGCCTGGTCAAATTGCATGCCACCCGCTTTTTCCTTTAAACTCTATGAGCAATAATGATAAATACAAAAAAATGTGCATGAGTAATCAACATTAGGAACATTAAAGATACATTTGTGTTTCTTGATTATTTCTGTATCATAAAATGCGCTCATGGACTAGATAAAAGCACTTGGACTTTGGAGCCAGACTTCCAGATGTTAAATGATGGCTTTGTGAGCAAATCAGACAATAATTCTGTGCCTCAGTTTTCTTACCAGCAAACTGCGGTTGGTGTGAGGATTAAAAGTTGATTTATATGAAGTATTTAGAACAATGTTTGACACTAATACAGCCCTCAACAAATACTTGTTATTCTAAATACGGTTTATAAGATAGCTTTAAAAAGCATTACTCTGAATGGGAGAGATATGCTGTCTATGCATCCCATGTGGACCCAGTGCAGGTGATTGTTGTTGTTCTTCTTTTAATATATGATTAATTGACATCTCAAGTATAAAAATGATATACCACCAAGAATAAGAGGATTTTTCTCTTGATTGCCAGTGTCGCTAAATATCAGTAATACATAATAAAGTAGTGTTTAAAAGTACTAGATTGCATTCTGATGGACAATTTTAAAATTTTTAATGTGGACGATGTCAGCACTATTTCCATAAAAGGTATGGCTGTATCTACAGCCTGGGTAGAAATAGGAATTTCAAAGCTCATATGCACCATTCCAAGGTACTAGAAATTAACTGGATGGAAAAAAATCTTTCTCTAGCAGCATCCATGCAGGTGATCTCTGTTGTTGCATTTGGTCTTTGACATAGGACAGGGAAGAATTCTTCAGCTTGGCTCAAGTTGAGTAGCAGAGGCTGGAGCTGCTGGAGTGTTCATGCATACCTGTGTCACTCAAAGCTGCTTCTCTAATCTAGGCCAGCTTTATATATAGGGAAGAAGGTAGCTTTTATGCACTACCATTTGAAGAACAATTAAAATCAAAATGAATAAGCTCACGTTGGATTTTTATAGTAAAGGTAGATTTGAACATTGAAAAGGTAATCAGTTTTATTTTATATCGATAAGCCTGGTGAAATATAGACAGAATTTCTAAATGTTACATAAGGAACAAGGCCACTTTGATGAAAAATAAAATCTCATTTTAAATCAAAATGGTCTTATTACGATTCTATTCAGAGAAGCCTTAGGCTCTGTTTGGCTTCCATCTCCTTGCATCCATGATCCAGAAATTGCTTCCAGGTGTAAAGCTGGGACAATCATTTGACTAACCCCATGTATTTCACTTTTCTCAAGGATCACAATGTACTCTAGTTACCCAATGTCTGACAGCAGTTATTTAATATATGTTTTCCAGTTTTCTGCTTATGTCAGCAGGTTATGTTCAGTGATTATAACTATCATGGCCAGAAATAGAAATTTGACTATAAGAATAGAATTTGAAACAATTTAAAACAAACATTTGAAAGCACAGATTTCATAAGTACATGAGTCAGGAAACAGTAAGATGGTGCTACTTCTGGAAGACTCCAAATAAACCATTCTTTATTCTTACATTTTTTAAATATAATTGTAATGTAATAACATAAAGAGTAAAAGAGTTTATTCTGGATTACACCCTCCATATTTTTCTTCACCCTATGTGTAAATGTTTGAATTCCAATTGGATTTAAATATTTTCACATGATTTACTAATCTAATAGGACCAAATTAATTTTTAAAAATAGTTATGCTGTATTTTTACCATTGGCATAATAGTAGCAAATAAGGATTGAGTTTATTTGCCATTTTTCACAAAACGTATTATCACTTCTTTGTTTTCCTAAGGTACTATCACATGCATAAAATAAAATTGATATTAATATATACATTATCTTCCTGAAAACTAAGGAAGATAAAATAATTTTATTTTTTAAAATTTAAATTTGATATGAAGTAAGATTAGTTTCAAATTTACTTGTCAAGTCTGAAGTAGAGCAATAGCAACAGGATGAGACAGGTTGGAAGAACATTTTAGACATAAAACAGTTGTTCTAAAGAAATGATTGGAAATGAAGTCCAGTGACAGAAAACAGTAGAGTGTGGCAGTTAAAATTATAGACTTTGAGTATCAAATAAAGTCAGGTTACAATTCTAGCTCTGTCACTTAACAACCATTAGACCATAGACAATTTGTTTAACCTCACTTTTACTCTTTCTCTTATTTTGTGAAAAAAGTGGTTGTGATTATTAAATGAGATAATGTTCGCAAAGCATTTAATGATCCCTGGATCATAGTGAGTGCTCAATAAAAGGTTTATATTACATTTATGACAGTGATGATGATGATGATGATGGTGGTGGTGGTAGTGATGGTGATTAGAAAATATCAAATCTTTCAGCTTAAAGTACTTTGTAACAGACTGCTACTAAAGTTATCTGGAATTTTGGAGATATAATTACTTTAAAGTCCATAAAAATCTTGATCAATCCAGGGGGAGATTAAGTCTGAAGATAAAAATTTAGGGTCACCATTGAACAGATAATTTCTGGAGTTATTACTCAAAATAAGTGTCATACAAGATTTTTTAAGTGACCTAGAAAGAAATTTTGAGAATAATTGCATTCTAAGAGGCAAATAGTTATCATGAAGTCAGAAGAGAAATAGAAGATAATATTACCAAAGAAGCCAAGGAAAAATAATTTCTTAATTAAAGAAAGATCAAAATGCCAAATGGTGAAGAGATCTCAAGAGAGTGAAGACTAAGAAGAAATCTTGTGCTTGTCAATTAAATGATCTAATTATCGTACAAATAATTTGAGTGGGGATCAAGAAAAATAAGGTAATTTGCTTGAGACAAAAAAGGAGCAAACCAAGGTTAATCTTAAAAATACCCTTCCTATAAATCTATTTTATATGTGAGAAAAACAAAAGCAGGGAGAATTCTATCATCTCACACGGTTAGAACATGAATGGACCTTGAGATGATCATGCAAAGTGAAATAAGCCAGACAGAAAAAGTTTAAAATCACATGATATCACTTATATGTGGGATAGAAACCTAAAAACAACAAATGAGCAGGACAAACAAACAGAAACTCATGGACATGGACTATAGACTAGTGGTTACCAGAGGACTATAGAGTAAAGGTTAGTAGTGGGGTCGAGAAGGAGGCAGGTGGTAGACAGGGTAAAGGGGGTCAAATATAAGGGGATGGGGGAGGGTGAAGTGGATAAAGGGATTAAATATATGGTAGCTGAAGAAAACTGGACTTTGGGTAGTAAACACACAATCGAATATACAGATGTCAAAAGATAATGTACACCTGAAAATTATATAATTGTATTAACCAATGTTACCCCTAATAAACTTTAAAACAAAAAAACAGCGAAAATATTAAAAAAATAAAAACAGCTAAAAATTTTAAAAAATAAAAAAAGCACAGGGAGATTAATATACTACTCAGGATCTTAGTTCATAAGTAGTGAAAGCAGTATCAAAATCCAGTTAAATTGAAATCATAACTCTCATTAATGTATTTATCTAAAATTAATGTTAACAAAATTAATTTGTCAATACATGATGAAAACCAAATTAATTTTTTTTCTGATTTATAGACAAAACTCTAATCTATTGTGCTGGACATTAGAAAATGAATGATTTTCAAGGGGAGGAATTATTCTAAGAGCTTCTAAAATCTCACTTAGACAAAGGCAAATAGTTAGGTTAGAAGATTGTTTCACTGTAGGAACAATTCAAAAAAGAAAAAAATCTTTTGTAAATAGGGGACCTTGCATAATTGGCCAAAGAGAGCTGTTTCTACAATTCTTAGTATTGCAGCATGCCGGTTTTGAATTTGCCCATTGATGTTCGTGGTACAGTTAAATTGCACCTGTTGTTTTAAGGGATCATAAAAGAAATGACTCCCGGCTTCTGTTTATCTCCATCCTTCCTCTAGTCCAAAAGTCGGTGATTATCCAGCCACAGTTATTACGATGGTAAGTAATTTCCTCAGAACTGATCCCAGATAATGATTAAATCTCATAAAAGCTTGGAGAAGCCATCTACTGGCTAAACCATTTTTTGGATGACTCTCATTCATCAGGCCTGTGCCAGACCAAACAGTTATTCACCACCAAAGTAAAAAAGTACCAGAAGCCGACCTACCTCTAAGATTACTTCCTTCCCTGGGACCATAACTAAGTATGTGTACATTGTATTGTTCATGCAGGTGAGAAAGAAGGGACGATAATGGGATTGAGGTGGGAAGCTTCTATTTTCTCAAAAAGGTTTTATAGAAGACAGTTTAGAAGTGAATATATATTATTGTCTTTGAGATACTCAGGCCTTTTGCATCCTTAAAGGGAAAAACAAACCCCAGGAATTAATGCCTCAATATTTGCAAGAGTACACTATCAGTAAATGAATAATTTGAGTCAATATTAAAAAATAAACATTAAATGGGAACTCATACATACAGAAAATGCTCTGACATACAATCCTTGTCCTTGTACACACAGCTTTACTAGATCCTGCCAGCTGTGATTTAAAAAATCTCTCTCTCCCAAAGACACCTGTCCTAAGTAAACAGGCATATTTTCATAAGCCAGCAATGGAAGAATTCATTCTCTAAATTCATCACAAATACAGTTGGACGCCAGTGCTTTATGTCACATACTATAGCAGACAGTAGGGATTCAATAGTGAACAAAAGAGACAAGCTGCCTGCTATCACAAAGCTTATATTGTAGTTTGCAGGCTGGGAAACAAGGAAGAAAATGTAAATACGAGACTATCAGATGGAAATAAGTGTTATGGGGGAAAATAAAGCAGGGTGAGGGGGATAAAAAGTATATGGAGGGGATGATTAGGTAAGGTAGGTGAGGTTGTTATCCGACATGCCTGTGAGCTGGTTATCTAGATGCGAGGGTGAATGAATGGAGAGATTAAAATGGCATTGGTTTCTGAAAAGCCTTATGAACTCAGTTGAAGTTAAGGTCCATAATTTTAAAGTGAATCAATCATTATACTTGCATTTTTTTCAACTGTGTTTCTCCCTGCAATAAATGGCAAGTTGTAATTCAATCAGAAATAGTAATATGCTAGGTGTATTCAACCAAGAAAGGCAGGGCCAAAGGACTTTTAAAAAATAGGTAAAAAAATTAAATAGCTAGAACTACAGACTATGGAGTCTAAATAGCAGAAGGATGAAAGGTGAAGACTTAAAGGATGTGAAGCTCAGTAAAAAGATGGCATCCATCTCAACCACGTTAAAAAACTTATTTGACTCAGAATCCTAGAAGGAGCCAACTAGAACCAGAAAAGACTGGGGTGCTTAATATAGATCGAGTTCAATGATTGGTTATAACACAGATGTCAATTTGAACTTGGGAGTGGGAAGCATACAGTGCCTGGAGGACAAAATTGTTACTGCAGAAATTGTCAAGAAATGAAGGGTTGTTATGGCAGTAAATGCATTATCTAAATTGATATTGAAATCGCCAGGAACGATGAGCTAATATCGGATGGACTTGGATACAGAAGTTAAGATCTTCACAAAGTGAGGGGAAAGAATTAAAAGGTCTGTAGTTGTACTATGGGAATGGGCTTCAAAGCAGTGGGATATTTTTTCAGAGTGAATGATCTGGTAGTAATAATAAGGAACAAGAAGGACTATTCTTGGTTCTTAAATTATCTTTTCAAGGCCCAATGCCATGACATTAGTAAAAGAAAAATCAGTCCTCAGTTGAGAAAACTATAGGAGAATCCTTGTTACTAGAGGGAATAGGTTAGGTTTTATTCAGGATGAGATGTTTAAAAAAAATCCAGAGAAGAATATGAAGGCAGAGGGAATTCTATTTTTAATGATGAGTTTCAGATGGTGAAGTGCATGGTTTGGTGAGCTGTGAGGAGACGAATCATGTGAGAGACACACACACTCATTTGAGAATGAGGTATGTGAAGACCGGGAAGACATAGGCATCTTGATTACCAATATAAACAGCAATAAACAGAATGGTGGGTCAATGCTAATGATCATGGAAGAGGTTTGTGGTAGTGAGGCTGTTTAAGTTGAGGTGGGAGAGGATGGATATATGATGGGTGGCATGGGAGTCTTGTCAAGAATCTGCAGAATCTAGAGCTCTGTCTTCATTCTGATTTAGTTGTGATGGCTGAAGAAGGAGCATGCTTATAGAGAATACAGTACAGAAAGCTCTCATCTTAGGAAACCATTGCAGAGTACAGAATACAACTTAATTTATGACTTTGTTTACTAAGCTACCAAACAGAACACAGACAGCATGGACCATTGTGCACTAAAACCTCATGACCAACCAAGATTATCTTGTTTGCAAAAATTGTTCAACATGAGAAATTTTTGCAGTGTAAAATTTTAATGTAAAAGGGGAATGTCATAAGTTCTTCTCAAAGGAAGGTGAGAAGTATTTTATAAAAGGTAATATTTGTTCATGATTTTAAAGACTAGAAACAAAAAAATTTGCTTAAATAATAAAGTTTGGCTATCAGACATCTATGGTAAATATTATACTGGATATTAAAATAGAAACCTTCGCATTAAAGTAGAAATAATGCAATTATTCCTAAACCAATACAAATATTAGTGATTGTGTTAGAGATGTTAATCAACGTAAAAATACATGGAAAAAATAAAGAGTAAATTTTAACATTGGAAGTAAAATGGTATACTGTACTTATTTATAGAAATATGATTGTCAACCTAGAAAATTTAAGAGAATCAATTGCCAGATTAATAGTTCATCAAAATAGAGAGAGATCAAATTACAAATAAAGATTAAATATTGTATAGAGTATTGACCAATTAGTAACTGTAATAAAATTAAATTCATATTTGAAATAGCAAAAAAAGTTGTTCCTTGGTATAAAGTAAATATCTAATAGGAAATATATGTAATATAAAAACAACTGAAAAACCTTACTGAGGAACAAAATAAAAGACTGAATAACTAAAAAGTTACATTCATTGATGGATATGTTTAATAATTTAAAGATATCATTTCACCCTAAATTAAATAGTAAATCAAGAAATGGTTAGACAACTTTGTTAAAAAAAGGAAGAAAATTGTAAAATATAAAAGTATATTATAAAGTTTAATTATTTAAAAAATGTAGATTTCATTTAACTTGGAGCTGTGGAGCACTAGAAAGCATTGCTTTCACACTTACAAAAGTCTGGAAAAATTGCCAGTTCATAACTTTTCTTAAGCCCATCAGAAAGCTATAGTTGCAGGGCAAACAACCAATCAGAAATCTAGAGAAAGACAGGTGTCTCTAGGGTGAAAGGGGCTGGACATTTGCTTAATTAGAAAAGATTCTGGTTTTCCTTCTTGGGATTTGTTAGTTTGATTTCCATGTAAAGAAATTTTTTTCGCTTGACTGATTTTTCTCATGATTATGGGCTACATATTTTACTTTGTGATTTTTACATCTAGTCAATTTTGATGGATAATAAATATTTTTATCTTTGTATTTTATTATTGAACATATGGATTTTGCTTTCTTTTTAAATGAGTGGAAGGAGGCTTTATTTTGCTAGTCAGTTAAATGATGTGGCTCAGCTTGATTCTGTCAGGGACTGTGATCATCTTTGTCGGAGTAGGTGTTAAGACAGTCCTACTCTAGGGATGATGTAGCCCCATGATTACGGCCTGTCATTTTCGCATCTTTACTGAGTTCACCATGTGTCTGATGAGACTCTCTATAGAGACTAGTTAGAACTCAACATCAAGTGGCTCTGAGATCTAGTCAACTCTCAGCTCCCAGTAGCTCTTCTTCCCAGACCTTGTTGTGATTCAATCTATGCATGAGTAACTTTGTATTCAGCAGAATTCAAGACTCACTCTTTACTTAAATTCCCTGAGTGTGAACCTATATATGCACACTTCTGTATTTAGTAAAGACTGAAAACTCATCAAAGAACCCTGTGCAGACCTTGTCATTAACCCCAATTTCTGTCTCCTGGACTCAATGAGGCTGTCCTACTCTGCCTGGGACCCCACTTCCCTGCCCCATTTTGCAGAGTGTGCTTCTAGGAATAAAACTAGGGGCTATAATAAAGTTCACCTACTTTTTTTTTTCATTCTTTCAAGGATCACAGTTTTGCAATGCCTGTCTCCCGATATCAACAAATATCATTTCATATGTTTTTGTTTCTTTGTTTGTTTCTTCTTTTTTTTTTTAATAGCAGGAAGGTAATCTAATTTCTGTTATTCCATCATGGCAGGAAGCAGAAATCTCCTCTTAAAAATGAAACCTAGAAATCATTTCTAAATTTTAGGACTTCTACTGTGCCTAAAAACTGATCACGCAAGCCGAAAATCACATGATATCACTTATATGTGGGATATAAACCTAAAAGCAACAAATGAGCAGGACAAACAAACAGAGATTCATGGACGTGGACTATAGACTAGTGGTTGCCAGAGGACTATAGAGTAGTGGTTAGTAGTGGGGTGGGGAAGGAGAGGGATTTGGACAGAGTAAAAGGGGTCAAATATAGGGGGATAGGGGGAGGGTGAAGTTGGTAAAGGGGATCAAATATGGCAACTGAAGGAAACTGGACTTTGGGTGGTAAACACACAATAGAATATATAGATGTCAAATTATAATGTACACCTGAAAATTATATAATTGTATTAACCAGTGTTACCCCAATAAACTTAATAAAAACTGATCAGGGCATAGAAACGCATTTCCACACAAAGACTGGGAGATGCCAAGTCAGAGAGCATTTCTGCTCTAACACACTCTTTCTGTGTTAAATTAAGCTTTCTGTAGTTTAATCTCAGATGCTGACTCTATGATGGGAGGTTCATTTAAGCATAGCAGATGGTAATCAGAGATATTTTTTGACAAGGACTCATTTATTAATATTTAAATCTGAATTTGTGGAAACATTGCTAATCAACTAATTTGTTTACCCCTTCTTCAATGCCATTCCATTTGAGCCATATTCAGACATCTAGTACTTTTTAACTTACTTACACAGACTTTGATTAAGATGCAAAATGAGAAAAATGACAGATATTGCATTGCTTTTCCCTTGCAGTTGTCCCCAGTCTCCTCTTAAACCTACCTGGCATCATATCCTAGAGTTATAAGAATCTCTCTATCATTTCTTGAATAGTTGAAATATCAGAAAGTGGAAATATAATCACAATTATTATTGAACAGAAGAGGCAAAATTATGAAATCCTAAAATTAATTATACTTTTTTTATACAAGGGTAGGACTGAAGCTGAGAGCCAAGAGAACAAATGAAGCAAAATTTCTACACTGAAATTCTTCTGCAAGGAATTTTACAGAAGGGTCTATATGGGATCCAACCACTTAAATTCATCCACTAAAAATCACTTCACCTTGTATAAATGTCTCTAACCCCTGCAAATTATGTCCATCACCACAGTTTCTTTGATTAGCAGAGTATTTATTTGGCCAGCTCAATGATAACTCTCCTAGTCCTCCAATTAGCCTCTGGCTTATGTTTGCCCATTTCTCCCAAAATCAACATTGGATCAACAATGTGTTTATAGGAAATAGCCTTGCTTAGTCCAGAAAATGTCATGTCTGATCGATTGTTTATTATTGTTGGTTATAGCTTTACTACTTCTTAGTTTGACAAGTTGTCTAATGACTAAAAGAAAATAGTACCAGAAAAAGGTTGTTAAAAATCAAATTCTCTTTGCTCTAGTATCATAACAGTGTGACATCAATGGAATATAACAGTAAATGATATCTCCACTCTAATGTCACTATCATTTTTCTGGATAGCAAAAGACTCTAGTAATATATATGATATTTTAGATTGAAATTTAGCAAATTTTCCCTTTATAAGGTATAAAGGCTATCTCAATTTTCAAGTTGATTTAATAGACATTTATTGCACAGAATCTATCAAAGATATATTTTATCTATTGCATCTTAATCTGAGCTATTCCACAATATTGAATAATTAAATGATAATGTTCCAAGCTACTTGTAGGAAACATTAATGAAAAGTTTTAAAAAAGCATCTGAGTGTTAGAAAAGTAGCATCTGAATGCCAAGGTTGAAATAACTCATATTCCTTCTTGTCTCATGGACCTAGTGTGCAGAGAATTCAAGGCAGAAGAAAACTGATCTGCTTGCCGAGAGAGAAGCAAGCAGAGCTGCAGATATCCAGAGCAGCAGTCAAGATTTCAAGGGAAATGCTCCAGGGACAGCCAGCCTTCCCACTCCTCAGGTCTCAGCCAATGTCCCTCCCTTAGCAGAAGAGGCAGTTCAACTTCTCTGCATTGGTGTTAGAGTGCCAAGACACCACGTTGACAAGGACTCACAGAGATCTCTCACCTCTGAACTCATTGCCAAGCTTCTTCCCAGTCCTGAACAGAGGGTCTTTATGCACAAATTAGAAGGTGTTGTATTAAAACATTCAAGTAGGAATAGTGTATTGAACAAGTAAGTAGGGAATAGTTTGATCATGTGTTTGAGTTGCAGGTATAATAAATCAGTAGTGATCCTTGCAAAGAATAGCACTTTTTTTTAATTTGGTAAAATATATAAAAATTATCTTCAAGTTCTTCTGAGTTACTACTCTGAATCATACTCAGTTTTTATTTCACCGTGCAAATGAAAGTTTCTGAACTACTCGCATTTAAAAAAGCATTCATTTATCACTCTTCTAGCCTGTATATTTCCTCTATTAAGGAAAATAATTTGACTGCATTACTGTAGAATAATGAAGTATCAAATTTTCTAGTTGAAATGAAACTGTTTGTCACCTTTATGAATATTATCAATCACTGCATTTTTATTTTGAATCTAATTTAGGGAGACATTTTAAATAATTTTACTTTCAGAAGACTTCTTGTAATCATTTTTTAGAGGCAGTATTTAACAGTGATTTTGATTGAAGATTGTTTTCAGTATTATTTATTTTTACATGTATATTTATAAGGGATGTAAGAAAAATGGCTATATTATATTATCACATATGATGTGATTTTGTTAGGAAGAAGTCACATTTGATATTTTTTATATTCGTAGATGTTTGGATAATAATGGCATTACTAGTTAACATTTATTAAAGAGTTATTAAATACTATACAATCTGTTATTTTAAAAAATAAAATAATTCATATAATGCTGACAACCACCTCATGAGGTAAGTACTAATATTATTTACATTTATCAGATAGGAAACAAAAAAGTTCAGTGATTTTTTTTTACAAATTTTTCACAGCTAGTTCATATCAGAGAGATTTTAACCTATGCATGCGTCTCCAAAATCTATGTTTATAACTACTATAGAATTAGAAAGAAAATTAAATCTAACCTTCGAGACCAACAGAACATGGAGGAAATACCAGTATCCAGAACTAAAACCACAAAATGGCCAATGCGAGGAAAGTAACTTGACGACAGGAATCACAAGGCGATACGACTACATTTAAACTGTTATTTGCTGAAAGCAGCTTTTCAAGAACCAAGACAATGTTTTGCAAGTTGAAGTTGCAAAATGTTTTTAAAACACACATTTGTTTTTAGTTTATACTTGTTTATAACAATGCTATCTCTACCCACAGTCATATGTGATGATTCTTCCATGCTATTTGGTGAAAAGAAGATAGGAAAAAATATGTGAACCCTTTTACCGTGATAATATGATTCAAAGGGGGAGCTATTTTAAAAATTTAGGAATTTTTCATAGTAAATTGTGGGTGTATGAGAAAAAAATTGATGCAGATTGTGTTGATCAATTTGCATAAAAATAATGTGTGGACAAGCTATGAAACAAGAGCCTGTATTCAGGTCAGGAGACCAATTCCCAGATCTATTGCAATCTAGTCAATCACTTTAAACAAATTATTTAATCTCTCAGGGGATGTGGTTTCCTTACCTGACAAGTAAGAGGGCTAGAAACTATGATTTTTAAGGTTCCTTTCACTGTACATAATATATCATTAATTTTTAACTGCTTAAAATGAGTTCTTTAGATATATAAGGTTTCATCTATTCTGCAGGACATGTAGGTATCTAGTGACATGAGGCTACTGATCTGATTAATGAAAACTCTATGTGAATCTAATAAAAATACTACAATTCCTTAATAAAAATTGATATAGGAAGTAAATTTTCCCAAAGCAACATTAATTTATTTGTAATAAGTAGTTCCATTTGATGGAAATGAGTTTAATAGTGATTGGAGGAAATGTGACTCTCCAATGAAGTCTATAAAAGATTGCTTTCTCAGTGAAGAGTAAAATATTGTAATCCAGATAGCAGCACTATGTCTTTGCTTGGGTTACTTTCATTTCTTTCTCTTTTTATTACTAGCATTCTATAGCTTCCAGGTCTGATAAACACTTTTGCTTCAAATATGGAAGTCCTTTCAGCAATACTTGGTGCCATTACTCTTTTCAAATTCTTAGTTTTCTTAGTTCTTAAAGGAATTTAATACTTAACATGCCAAATTTAGTATGGTTGTAAGAAATATATGATCCGATGCATAAGAAGTATTTAAAAAACCAAGTGTTGATAGATTCATTGGTTCACTTCTTCATCCAGTCATTAAAAACCAACATTTGTCGAGTACCTATTATCTACAAGATACTGTGCTAAAAAAGAACAACACAGTTTCTGATCATGGTGACCTTTCTGCCGATCTTTCATTTTGTAAGAGATCTCAAATTCTTTTCAGATTGCAAGGGAAAATGCATAAATGTGACTGTAATTTTAAAACAGTGTGCTAACCTTATTTATAATCCATTTCAAAGAAAAACTCACTGCATTTAGTATATCATAAATCAAATAGCTCTGATTAAATTATGCAAAAATATCTTCCTAATAATTGTGACAGGACTAATTTTTCTAATGCTAATTTCTTACATTTCATATTCAACCTCAAAATGTATTTCTCTCCAATTTTATTATCAAAAACTATTGAAGGCAGCCTTAGACTATCGACTAGCATGAAGTATGTAGATAATGAGGCTATTCTTTAAATTGAGTCCCTTAAGATTTATCTTCTCATTAGCTGCTTTCTTCCAACTAGAGTGTGTGGTTAATATACGGAAAATAAAGACTTTTCTGGGCATTACAATTTCTAAGTTACCATCAGCACTAGAGAAATATTTTTAGATATTCATGCTAATCAAGCTTCCCATTATTATTGACATCACATTTCCATGATGATACTTAATATTTTAGCACTTTATGAGACAGAATGATGAAATAAAGAATAAAAAAGTCTAAAAATATGGATTGCATTAAATGTTTCCAAGTAAGACAGTTGGTCTCTAAGTTGATTACTTTATCTTTTGAGTTGCAAAGTCCTCAGAGGATTTTTTTTTTTTTTGAGTAAATATTAAGGGAAATTGTTCTTCAAACAGAAAGGACTGTAGTGTGTTTTATACCCTACATGAAATCCTGGTGATATATTCAAATAGGTACCCTATGTAATAAAGTTGATATGACATTTATTTCTGGGCAAAAAAGAGCAGAAATAATTTTCAGATCCTAATATTTTTAAATTAGTCCACTAATTCCATGTATAAAATAAGAATAATTTTCTGTGTTACTGAAGTAATGAGTTCGCAGGTTTTAGGTTTCTTTTTCTTTTTTTTTTTTTTTTTTGTGCCAGCAACCACTGTAAATTTCTAGCTCTCTTTCTTGTGGAACAACAAAAAGAAAATGCGTTGGAGTTTTGGACAGAGAATGTTCAGTCTCTCTCAGAGCCCTGCAGAAAGATAAAATAGAAATTTCCAATAAGAGCTTATCCCAGGGTTCCTTTTTAAAACTAGACTTGACTTTCTCTCCCAAAGTATGACTATTTACTCTTAAGTGGAATTCACAGAGTAATTAAATTTGGAGTCTAACAACCCTGGGTAGGTGACCAAATTTCTCTGTTTTTGATTTATGAGAGATATGAAGTGAAACTGTGGTTATCGATCTCAATATGAAGATGAAGATGACATGGTAACAGATAAATGATAAAAATAATTATTATTACTTCTCTTGGATTAAAAAATATAAAAACCTCTGCCCTTATTGGAGAATAGTAACAATAATTTATTTGTTGTTAATAGTCTTATTTTATTGCAATTTATTTTTATGAAAAATCTTCAAGTTAAGTAAAATAGTCAATCTTTTTTTCACATAAAGAAAAAACACATTTTACAGGTAGGAATAGAAGCTTAAGTATTTAAGTAATTTGTCCAGGGCCAAAGAATGGCAGAATTTAGCCTCTTATTCTGAGTTTATTCATTTAAATTGAATGTTTTTTTCACTATAGTATATTATCTAAATTTTATAAAGCTTGTGGTACAGATATAGGATATAGTGACACTTTCAATCACTTGGGAACTCTTTCTCTGTGCCATGTAACTCAAATAAAGGGCTTTTCTGTGATAAAAGATGGAAAACCTGCCACTCTCAGTAATATCTTGCATTGAGTGTTCAAATGCCAGATTCTGATTTTAAAGGAGTCAAATAAAAACGGATAATTTTTGATCAGATGTTACTTTTATAATCTGCTTTACAAATGAAATAGCCAAAATCCTGTGAATGCAAGCTTGATAGCTTTATGGAAAAGGAAAGGAAAAGTATTTGGTACGACCTGTTCAAAATCAGTGACTGTACTAGCCGAGAAATACTTTAGGACTAAGGGATCAGGACTATTATTCACAAAGTAAAGTACAGTCTGTTCATGGATGTTTGGCATAGATAGGGAGAAGAGAGAGAGAGAGAGTGTGATGGTTGAGGTTTATGCTCCCTAATTCTATTTCTCTCCATTTTACTTCAACCTCATTTTGTGCCTTTTCATGTGCACGTTTTCTGAGAGGGCTGCTAGGTGCTTAGAACACTGCTGGGAAGTAGCTTTAAAATGACAGATGCTTTCTGATTGGAAGTACTAAAGAATACTCCGTTAAGTGCCAACCCTGCTGGATGTATTCAGAATTCATCATATGGCTCCATCATCAGGGCTATCTCCCTCAGTGAGGCAGTGCTTTCATATAGGGATGAGCATCTTTTCATGAATGCAGATTGCAAAAACAGAATAAGCAAATTTACCAAAATATGGGTATTGTTGAAGTTTGAATAAAAGGAAAAATGCATTTAGATTTGTCATTGGCCATGTATGCATAAGGCATAAGATGTCTTGTGAATTAATCTTAATTCTTTTGCTGTGAGGTAAAAAAAATTACTGTGTACTTTGGGGGGAATGTCGAATCTAGTTTTAAGAAAACAAACTGTAGGATAAACATGGATTGGGCATTTCCACACTTTGTTTCTGCATTCCCATGCACTATTACTGCGTATTCTACCTTCCAACTGGTTCTATCTGACATATGGTAAGTTCTGTCGTCCCCACCACACCCCACACAGCACGAAGGTCTACCCTCCTCCCATCCTCTGAATTACTCCTTTTTTCATACCACTTCGCCTTCTTGCCTCAAACCTCCGACCCTTATTAAGAATCCAAAACTCCCCACTGGGTCCTAACAGTGGTCCTGAAATCTTTTTACTAATGCTTGAAAGGTGCTGTCTACAAACCATCTTTCACTATCACTTAATGGATTTTTTTTTCTCTATGTCTTAATAAAATTGAGATCCCTTAGTACACATGCTGGAGTTTTTGTCCTTCAAACACAAAGCACTCTGCATCTTACCGTGTCTCTTTTGTTTCAATTTGGCATCGAAAGATCAAATGTGCCTGCCTTAATTTGGGCTTTTCAGAATTAGACCCTGAGATAAAGAATGTGTGCATGGGACTCTCCTTAAAAGTGCTCTCAGGAGAACCAGAAAGGGTCTGGAGAAAGAAGAGCAGAAGAAGAGAGAGATGCTAAGCAAAGGACAATGGCAGATGCCGTCGCAGCCTCATGTGGTCTTCTCGGAGAGAATGAAATTATACCTCGAAATGTGTCTCTTCGAGAGCCAAAAAATCCGTTTCTTTTTCAGTAGTCCATTTTCAGTTCCAATAACCAAACGTCATCTTATGAAAATCACAGGTGGGAAGCATCAGTAGCAAAAAACGCAGAATCTAAGGGACAGTGAACAGAGCTGGGGCGCCATCTGGATGTGGCACCAACGATCTCGGCTGCCATAACTTGTCCTTCTTCACAGTATTAACACTTTGGTCACACAGCTATGTTTGATTTGCATTTTCATCTCCTCTTTTTAGTGGGCTCTCTTCACCGTGTCTAAGACATATTCTAAATCATTGTTTCTAAAAATGATTCTGCATAGATGCTCACTATTCTATTCCTATCCTCTTAATGGCTTAACTTCACAGACATACCCTACTTCATTACTAACTCCTTAAATGGAAAAAAAGTTGATATAAATACTCTTGACAAATGACAATTTTAAAAGGACAAATTGTAAGTAGATAATAGAAACTGAAGTTTCGATCTATTCCTTTAAATTCTTTAATCTGTGCAGTTGAAATAATGAATGATTCTGCCTATGCTCAAGGCTGGTCTTGTTTCAAAGAGAAAAAAGACAATTCCCTATAAAAATGTGTATTAAATCCTGACAAATTTCAGAAATGTCCCAGTAGGATGTGTTTCTCCCAAATTATACTCATAGCTACTCTTACTTCAGTCATTAAATGTTTGGGAAACTTGGAGCACATTTTGAATAATCAATATTTTTAAATTATAAAAAAAGAGAATCAAGTGATTTAATGATAGGGGAAGCTATAATGGAAACACATTATTGCTTTGATGTTTTGCCTTGTGTCTAAAGAAAGTGGATCCCTTGACATTTATAAATGTTTCCTGCACTATAGTTCACTGCTTTGGTTACAGAGCAGATAACTTAGCATCAATAAATGTCATCTGTAAAAGAGTTAGTCATAAAGTAATATTCATTAAATTACATTTAAATTATAAGATTACTTAATATCCTTTTGTTTACATCCTTTGGCAGAATGCAAAAGGGACAAACAATAAAGAAGAAAATTCTCATAATTTGAGCTCATATGATGGCTACATTTTAAAATTGGGGATATTGATTATGTATAATATTATAATTTCAGGGGGATATTGACCACCATCTCAAATGAAAATACATACTATGTAAGAATATTATTTGTACATTTTGATCTTTAATGATTACAATTGAAGAAAATGTGTTTTGTCAAGGGTTATACAAAATTCCATGTCAATAAAAAAAGAAAAATTATGTGTTTTTGGCAAAATGTGGAAAGGGAGGAATGAGAATTTTTTTATCTTAATAATGAATATTTTCCTTTAGTTTTTATTGGATTCTGTGGTAGAAGACTTGGCATGTATCTAGTAATACATAATTTTTCAGCATCTAAAGCCTGAAGGAGGCTATTAAGCCTCCGCTCTTATTTTTGTAAAAGAATATATAGCATTCCAAAACAAATATTTCTATAGAAGTTACAAACACAAATGCCTTAATAGGAGAGTAGTGTTCTCCACAACTAATATTGTTCTCATAAGGCATCAGTCACTGATAAGAGGAATAATATTCATTATAATTTGTTATCAGAAAATAGGGTTAATCAATATGTCTGAAGATATGGAGTCTAGTGGTTCTGCTGCCAAACTAAATGTCTTGGGGAAATGCTTTCAAGGTTAGCATTTTCTCAACTATAAAAATATGGTGCTAGATAAAGTTTTCTACAGTTCTTCTAATTCTGGCTTTATGTGACATTGATATAAATAAAACTTTCCTTTCTTATCTTTTAGACTGTTCTGCATAACTAAAATGTATCTGTGCAACATTTACATAACTACCTTTTCTATAATCAGGGGAGAGGGATTGAGTTTACTGTGTGGCTAATATTAAAAAAAACACATATGGCCATACCCACTGGACTAATATTAAAAAATTTTCACGATGGTTAATAGCTGTTAACCAGGACACAACCTCTTCCACAACCTAAGCATCGTATTCATCACTGCTGTCCACATCCTAATGACCATATGCCTCGCTTTAATTGCACTAGGACTTCCTATCTGAGGTTTACCCCTGACCAAGTGCCAGATGCCTACAGGACCTTGCATCATTCTGATTGTTTGGTGTCATGCTCTTGGGTGATTAACTATGTTGACTATCACATAAGAGTACAAAGATGTACTACTCGTATTGGTGTTCTATGAAAAATGTCAAGTTTGAACTAAATCATTAAAAGAGGTGGAGTTTAAACTAATCTGTTAAATTTTTTTGTTCAACAGTATTAATGAATATGGTTCAGAAAGCTTGGAGCATTTGGATATTTAAACTATAAAATTTATTCTAAATTTGATTTGGATAATAATTCAAGTACATTTAACTTATATATAATAACAAATCTTAATTATTTTTTTTACCTTATGTAGACTTTTGGCACTATTTTATTGCTATTATTATTTATTGCTATGAACATTTGTGTGCATACATTTTAATTTCTCAGGGATAAAGGTCCAAGAATGCAATGGCTGGGTTGAATGGTAATTGCATTTTTAATTCGAACTCTTTTCTAGATTGGCTGTACCATTTTAGACTCCCACCAGCAATATATCGATGATCCAATTTCTCCACATTTTCACCATCATTTGGTGTTGTCATCATTATTTTTAATTTTGGCCCTATGTACAAATGATCTCTATTTTTTATGAGTCACTTTGTGCTGATTAACGGTTTCCTTGTTATGGATGTTATTTTTCAATTTCTTTACAACTCTGGTGATTTTTAAACGAGATCCCATTCATTCTGATTTTTACGCTGTTGAATGTTAAGTTTTGTTGTTTTCTTTTGAATTTATCTTGGCATGCAGCTAAGTTACTTAGCATCATTTTGATCCTTTTGTGACTTGCCTTCAAACTTCTTAAAGGTAGACCTATAGCAGAATTTAGTTTAAGGCTAAATGAGACTCACTACCCTTTTAATGTTGTTTCCCAAATTCTTACATTAATGAGGACTTTCTGTTCAGGTTGGTGGAAACATAAACTATTTCTTGTCCTGAGGGATGTCCAGGAAGTGTTCAGATTGAGCTCAATCCAACAACTTTTGATATATAATATTTACATTATTAATACATAATATTTTACTATTTTCTTTGTAACTTCTTTGGTCCATAGTATACTGTTTAATTTCCAAACACTTAAAGATTTTATAATTACTTTATCCTTGTTAGCTTAATTTAATTGTGATTAGGACTTATGCCAAATTGTTTCAATCCTTCAGTATTAGTTAAGACAATCTATAAGCAAAAATATAATAAAATTTAGGAAGTATTACATGTCCACTTAAAAATTCTATATGTTTTGAGTGTTTACATATATATTCTATTTTATAATTTGCTTGTATGAAATTTGTTTATACTTAGTGATTTTTAAAATAATTATGATACATTCAAATTACACAAAACATTAATGGATTTATCTATTTTTCTGTTTAAATCTTAACATTTATAATTTATTTATTTTGAGTCTGTATTAAAGGTTGCAAACTTTTTTCTGATTGGGTAAGAGAGTAAATATTTACAGTTTGTAGAACATACGGTCTATATTGCAACTACTCAAATTGGTCATCTAGCGTCTAAACTATCATAGACAATACATTAAAATAAGTCGATATATCTGTTTCAATAAAACTTTATTTAAAAATACAAAAGAAAGTCCATAATTTACAGACTGCAAGTTATATATTATTAGAACATACACTTTTAATAACACTTTTGGAGTTAAAGTCAATTTTATCTGACATTATATAACCACATCTTTTAGGGAGCCTGGGCAGACGGTGGGGTTTATGTGTATAGTTTTTGCTTGATGTTTAATATAATTTTTTTCCTCAAATTTTTCTCTTCCATTATTTTAAGGTGTGATTCTTGCAGGCTATATATAATTACCTTTGTATTTCTCAATAGGTATGTGAAATTTTTACCTTTAATTGGAGCATTTAGTTCATTATATTTAATAATATTACTGATACATTTAAAATTAAATATATTGTATGTTGGGGTAGGTCATTAAGAGGACAGGACAACCAGTTTGACCCTGGATGTGGACCTTGGCTACGGGAGCCTCTTACCCACGCGCCCCAGCTTTGGAACTGGAGCGTGCCCTCACTTGCCTTCCTGCTCCCCGAAGCTGCTCTAAGGATACAGCCTTGAGCTAGAAATGTGTTCACACTGTCTGCGCTGGCATGTGGCCCACCCCAGCTAAGGTCTCTCTATCACTTTTAAGATTTGGTGGGTGGGTGCAGAAAACTATTTGTCTTGAGGGAGCCCCAAGCAAACCTCGTAAGTAGGTTCCTTTGCTTATTATACCCGCCACCTGCCAATCTGGAACGATCTGCCCTACCTGCACGGGAGCAGGTTTCAGATTACACCTGGGAAGCTTCCAAGAAGGTTGGGACCCAACACAAGATAGTCTTCCTATTTTTCCAATCTAGTCTATGTTTCTTTTTCTCTCTTGTCTAGATTTCTTTTGGAATACTAATCAAACGAAATCTTATTACTGAATCTTCTCTGTTAGCTTGTCATTCGTACATTTTAAATTATTCTTTAGTGGGTTTTAAAGATTACAACATGAAATCTTGACTTCTTTGCTCCTAATATAAATTAGTACTTTTATTTCCTCTCAGACATTCAAAGATTTTTAAACATTTTTAAAACTCTAGCCTACTCCCATGTTTGTACTATTTTTGATATATACTTTAATTTAATTTTAAATCATCAATGATTTTTTATTGTTATTCTGCACAGTCAACATTCATTGAGATTTATCTACATATTCACCTTTTATTCTGTTCTTTATTCATTTCTGTATTTCTCTATGTCCTGGATCATTTTCCTTTTTCTCAACAACTCCTTTAAAAATTTCTTTTAATACAAGTCTGCTCATTGCTAGTTTTCTCAATTTTTGTTTTTCTGAAAACATTTCAGTTTCATCCTTATTTTCTGAGGACTTTTTTTGCTAGCTTTATAATACCTTATAATACTAAAGAAAAAGAGCCATTTTTAAAAATCATTTTAAGTATCTCATTCAATTTTCTTCTGAATTTTGTTACATTTTTTCATTTATAATTTATTACATTAACATTTTCATCTTATTAAGAATAGTAATCTCATCCTTGCACCTTTAAATAATGCAAACCAATGCAAATGAGCTTTAAAAAATAGAATGTTTTGCTTCACTTGTTTATGAGTCAGTGACATAGGACTTAATTCAGGGTACAATTGATATACAGACTCACCTTCTCTCCATCTCTCAGCTTTTATTCTTTCTATGTTTTGTCACATTTTTTTTTCAATATGGCATGAAAGGAAAGTATGCTCATAGACGTCCCAGATTATAGCTCTGTGGAGTCAGTAACGGGTAAAGCCTCTTTTCTTTTGTAAATGCCTTGAAAGAGTTGGATTAACTCTGTGTTTCATGGCCAACCATGACCCAGTCATTATGAGCAGGGCAATGACAGTAATAATACATGTGGACAGGCCTGGATTACATGTTTATTTAATATCTGTGTTTGGGAAGGTGGTTCTGCAAAGGAATGGGTAGTATTACCAAAAAGAGAAAGGAAAGTGGCTTAGTAGGCATCCAAAAACAATAGTACAGCACATAAAGATGCCATTATTTAATATATATGTTTGTTATATGAAATAGTATGTCAGCTATTTCAGAAAAGACTGAAATACAGATCACCTAGCTCCTGTGTTCCTTCCATAGATCAACATGTATTAAGATCCTCATCTTAAAGTCTATTTCTGGGACCTAAGAGAATTAGTAACAAGTGATCTAGGAAACAGACTCTATGAACAGCAATGTAACTTTGGATTACTCACCATACAGATAGCAATAAAGAGCCCCATCACGCGCAGCAGGTAAGATGATAATCCCTCACATAATGACTTTCTCCTGTAAGGAATTAGATATGATACAGGTAGGTGGGGCTGCATTGGCTTCTGCATTGCAACTTCTCTGGACTTGAGAAGTACTGCGCGAAAAGATATCAGGACTGGAATTATTTGGTTGTTGCGACATGTGATTTACGCAATGAAAAGGAAAATGGCAAGCTCAGATCAATTAATTTCCAACTTGAAATCCAGTGTGAAAATCAGAATGCCTCCTTGGCAGGGTTTAAAAGATTCTCACTCATCTGCTGCGGTGAAGGGCAACAGGTTTGGGACCTAATTGTAAGAACGGCAAAAGAAATTTCATTCAATTTTTATTCTAACTTCTTAATTCAGATATATAGCTCATTAATTTTCATTTTTAAAAAAGTGTAAGCATTTAAGTCAAACACAATCTTACTTGCAGGTCTACATTTCTTATTTACATTTTGATATCCTTCTTGACCAATTGGTTTTTTATAATAGTGCTTATTTATAAACATTCTAGAAATTCCAAAGTTCTTATATTTTGTAATTCCTTTCTACCTTAACTGATTTTAAGAATAAGCTCTGAATGATTACAATACCCAAAGTTACCAAGGTACATCTTTGGCTCAGTAGACATGTAAATTTTGTAAATATTTCCTGAGTATTTCAGGAGAATGTGTTTAATGTATGTAAGATTTTATATAGTCATGAGATAAAGTTTATCATGTTTTGCAAAATTTCTATACTTTGATTAAATTTGTTTGTTTACTTGCTAAATCAGAAAGTTTTAATATAAAAGTCTCAGATTATGACTTGTCAATAACTCATAATATTGAGACTTTTTCGCTTAATAATTTAGGCAATGATATTAGGTACACACATTTATAATTTTATTATAGCTTTCTGATAAATTGTTTTTTTCTTCTATTATGTACTAAATATCTTTAGACCAAAAATTTTATTTTCTTTTAAAATCTAATTTGTTACTAATGTGGCACTATCAGCTTTCTGTTGATGATTATTTGCCTGGCGTATCTTCTATAATTTTATTTTCAAGCTATCGGTAAGTTTGTATTTTTAAGATTATATAGCTTGATTTAGAAAGTTGAATCAGACAATTGCTATCATTTAGGTCTATTTACATTTATTTTATTATTGATGTAAATGGGCTCATTTCTACTCTCTATAGATTTCTATTCATCCCAATTTTTCTATTATAATTTTCCTTTTTTCTTGACTTCTATTGATGATCAAGTTTTCTTTCTTCTTTCTCTTTTTATGAGCATTCGGATACTATTCTTTGTAGGTTACTATTTTTGCATTAACATGCCATGGGAAATTTACATTTTAAATTATGTATGGCTTTTTCCTGTTTAAATTAATCAGTATCTCTTCATCAGTCTTGAACATACTCATAACTTAAAAGCTTTTAGCTCAAATTGATATTCTATTTTAATTACATTGTTCTAAAAGTATTTTTTTTCAGCTTAACATAAAATATGTTATAGCTTTGACCTAGAAAAATAAAATTCCCTTTAGGTTTTTATTGTACATCGTAATATTAAAAAAACAAAATCAGAAATGAGAAATAAAATCTTTGGAGGGAAAATTCCATTTTTTAACACAGAAAGTACATACTAAATAAAGCAAGAATAATTTGTATACGCCATCTTTCTTCAATCTTCAATCTATCTATAACATGTTCTTCAAGACACAGCTACTCAAAGGCTCCTTGAATATAATTCCAGTAAGTATGAACTGATCAGATGAAGCCATTCCATTATATTTCAGTTATATAGCACTTATGTTTCTGTGACTGTCTGCAGAACTGACAAGTGAAGATAAATACAAAGAAGCCTGTTAAAATATGAATCAGTATTGTTAAAATTTAAAGAATATATAAAAGTACTTTTTGCTCTTAGAAGCAAGGTTTGTCTAAGTAAATAGAGAGAAGTGAATGATAACAAATGTCTTTCTTAAAGATTAGGAGTGTATTACCCACAGACGGAGCTAAGAACTAGAAATTAGCTAGAAAATCAATCAACCAGAGTCGTCACTTCTTCCTTTTGGACCTCAAGTGGCTGAAGCTCCTTTACTCTCCTACACTGCACTGCCACACTGTTCCTTGCTCATATGTTGTGAATGGACTCATTTCTGTTCAAACATATCTATCCTCTAAAAACACTCATTTCATCGGAGTTTTATTTCTGCCATATGACCTAAGTAATGGCAATAAAATGTTACCAACCTCACAAGACCTTCTGCCTTAGTGGTTTCTTAATGTTTCTGAGTTCTAAAATATTTATCACAACTTGAATATAATGGTCACTGGATAAATTGGCTGTTAAAAATTGGATTGAATTGTTGGCAAAGAAAATTCTTAAGTCTATTTTAATAATTTGAGATAACAGGATAGAACATTCAGAGAAGAGTATTTTCTAGCTTGACAACACTTAGTTCAAATAAAATATAGAAATCATCATTACTCTTCTTGCTAATAATGGTTTACATGAAAACCATTGTGTAATTGAACTGTGTATCATTTTATCATGAACCAAAGCCCAAATGTTATGGGTTAATAATAGGTTATCAAACACTCCTCTTTCTTCAAGACAGTCTGAATAAACCCATAACTCCAGAATAACTATTTATACCTCCTTTTGTTCTTAAACATGTCTCTAATTGGATGATAGAATATATAGCCTCCCTAGTTAACAAATACTTGTGAAAAATTACTTATAGGGTTTAGAAGGGTCATGAATGGTATAATTTAGATAAAATCCATTGTTCCAAACATGATAAAGAATGTGTCAAATTAAAGTAATTTCTTGTGTAGAAAACTTTGACCAAGTACACAGAGTATAAAATATCTGGCTAATTTGCGGATGAAATTTGTGAAACCATATTTCAGTGCGTATTTAACAAAATGAGACTTCTTTTATAATCCAAGTCAAAAGTTAGAGTGGAATTGCATATCTAAATCTTTTATTAAAGTATTTGGGATAGTTATCACCATCACTTATGAATGAGATAGTTACTGACAAGAGAGTATCTGTTTGTTGCTTATTAATTAAAAAAACAAAATTCAAGTTGGAAATGACAAAATTTGTAATTAGTGGTATGGTTTCTGTAGCTCACGAGTACTGTTATTTCTACTTATTTTATTTAAAATTCATGGCACTGAGGATTTCATGAACAATTTCTTGTTTATGGAAATTGAGCTGTTTATCTGTTCAATTCATTCAACAAATATTTAATGTGTCCATGCTCTCCAACAATAGTGTAGACGGTGAGAAAACCTGAGAAAATGACTTATTCACAAATGTTACACTCTACAAATTTTTATTCACTCTACAAATTCACTCTATAGTCTACAAATACTGAGTAACCAAAATGTACCAGGTACTATTCTAGATGCTTAGGCTACTTCGGTGACCAAAATAGACAAAACTTTCCTGTCATTAAGGAGCTTACAGTTTATAAATAACAAATAACAAAAATAACAGTGCATTGGAAAACAAATAAATTGAACAGTGAAATAAAGACTGAGTGCAGAAGTTGCAAGTTTAAGCAGGTGTCATTAAGAAGATACAGGAGTTGTAAAAATATATGTAATAGATTTCTCAATAATTTTTAATTTTCATATTTGTGTTGCTCTGTGAAAGGGGATTCTAGTCACCCAAATGAGGGTTATTAAAGAGGAAGAAATTTGGGAGTGTGTGTCACCAACAGTTGTAACACAATTTAACTCAATTCTGATACTATTTACCTGGAGACAGTCAGATCCCACAGGTTAAAGTTCATGTCCATAGGTCTGCCCTCTGACCCCATTCAGATGCCAACAGCAAGTCCAGGCTGTTACCTGTGCTTCTGGCTTTAAATTAGAGGTTTCCCAAGATCCCCTCTTTGGGTCTCATTAATTTGATAGAGTGGCTCACAGAACTCAGGAAAGCATTTTACTTACTAAATCACCACTTTATTATAAAAGGATGCAACTTAGGAACAGTCATATGGAAAAATGAATTGGGCAAATTATGTGGAAAGGAGCACAGAGATCCCCTTAGAAGTAAAACTTTTCATGGTCATGAGTTTTGAGAACACTGCAGACTACATTTTCCCATGAGGATTTACCATGTACTTTTACATATCAAAGGCTCGAAGAAATCATAGTGTAAAAAAAAAAAAGTTTCAGTTTTTTTATCCCATTGTTTCTCCATTTTTCAAAAGGTCATTTTTCTTTATCTTTAGGAATCATTACATCAGAGTTAACTATTAACATCAGAATTTGCTAGTATTGCTCTATGGGGCATGTTCTGAGAGCAGATTCCCAGAGGATTTTCATCTTGCCAAAACTTGGAAATAAGGATAAGTTTTAAAACAACCACACAATCTTGCCATATGGACCAATCTGGACAATTATTTAATATTCTCCTCTTCTACATTTGTTACTTCCAATCTCTTAAATGTTTCCTACTGCTACTACTAACAGCAATAATAATACTGCTATGAAAGACAAAAGTTCATTTTAAAGGAAAAATTTTTTTCTCTTAGTCTCTACTGAGCCTAAATTGAAAAATGAAGTCTTTCATTCAAGTTTCCACAGGAAAACATGCGTGTAGGCAATTTTAATTGGGAATTTAATGAATAGAGAGTTGGGAGAATTTGCCTCTATTTCCAACTCCACTGCTTACATGCTACTCTCTCATTTTATAGCTATTGTGCCAAAAAAAATACTTATCTGTGAAATTAAACTGATAACTTCTCACTCTTTCCAGCGAGCACTGAAGGTTGTGATAAGAATAAGAGAAAGCAACAAACTAAAATCATATTAATCAAGAAAGCAAGTTTTGTATCAGTTAATCTTTTTTGTTCAAATACTTTTTTTTTAAATACTGCTTTCTGTTTCAGATTGATTCCTAGTGATAGAATGGTGATATGTATCTGTGTTTATTTGACATTTAAATGTGTCCTCTTCTTGGGGGACTAGAATATCCTTGTTGATATTCTATTTTCTCCATACCTCTTATTTATCTAATACAAAATTTACTTTCTTTGGAGAAGGCTTTTTATGTCAATAAGTCCATTCATATGAAAACACAACATCATTTAGATAATTTCCTTAATCCTGGAATTTAATGATGCGTGGCAGAATTTAAAAATACTTTTTCTTTTTTTTTTTTGCAAACTATGTTTATTGATGTAGAACTTACATGCCATACAATTCCCATGTTTTAAATGCACAATTCAATAAAACTTACTAAATTTGTAGAGTGGTAAAAATCATCACTACAATCTATTTTCAGAATATTTCCATCTTCCCCCCCCCAAAAAAAACTTCTTGCTTATTCTTACTCACTTCTCATTCCACCCGCACCACCTTTTGTCTCTACAGATTTGCCTTTTCTGTAGATTTCATGTAAATGGAATGATATAAAACCTGGTCTGTTGTGTCTGGCTTCTTTACTTAACACGGTGTGTTTGTTTTCAGCTATGTTGTAGTGTATGTGAGTACTTCATTCATTTTCTTGCTGTGTATAATCCCATCGTGTAGATGTACCACTTCCATTTGCCATCCACAATTAATAGGCATTTGAATTGTTTACACTTTAAAATTTCTTTTCAACTTTTCCAAGGTATAATTTATAAATAAAATAGTAAGACATTTAAAGTGTGCATTCTGGTTATTTGATATACCCAGGATTCATCTCATTTGGTTAATTAACATATCCAACATACATCACCCTATTTTTTTCTTGTCTTGTCTTGTCTTGTCTTTTCTTTTCTTTTTTCTCTTCTCTTCTCTTCTTTTTCTTCCTTCCCTCCCTCCCTCCATTCTTTCCTTTCTCTCTCTCTCTCTCTCTCTCTCTCTCTCTCTCTCTCTCTCTCTCTCTCTCTCCTTTTTCGGTGAGAACAGTTCAGTTCTCTCCTACTAAATTTTAATTATATAGTACGGTGTTATCAACCACAATTACCATGTTTTACATGAGCTCCTTAGACCTTCTTCACCTTAGGGCTGAAAGTTTGTATCTATTTGCCAGCCTCCCTCTACTTCTCCCACTCCCCAGTCCAAGGCAACCACTTTCTTCTACTGTTTCTATTTGTTGAACTTTTTTTTTAGATTCCACATATAAGTGACACCATGAAGCACTTATCTTTCTCTGTTTCCCTGTCTGGCTTATTTTACTTAGTATAATACTCTCAAGGTCCATCCTGTCGTTTCCTTTCGTTGTAGACCCAGAAGTGGTGTTAGTGAATCATATGGTAGTTCTATTTTTATCTTTTTTGAGAAACCTCCTTAAAACATATTTTGCTTTCTAAAAATAATTTTAAAAATAAAAATAACCACTGAGTGACCCCTATTTGCCAAGCACTGTGATAAGAACATTCAGTGCATTATGGTAAGGAGATCTTTCACTTGATTAGTTATTTATATATTTCTCTCTAACCTGAGACTCTAGAGACTGGGCTAAAGAAATGCTAAGCATCATTCAGTGTTCAAACTTTCCTCTCTTTTGACTTTTAGCTAGTTTCATGACTCCTCCCACCTCAAGACTTTCTATAGTATCTATATAATTGCTATATAGGGTCCAAATAAATATTTCTAATAAACACCTTCCTATTGTTCCTTAACTCTAGATCCACATAACTGACTGATATTTGGCATTTGTACTTTAATGTCTAATGTCATTTCAAACATACATCCAAAATTGAACCTCTGGTCTTTGCCCCCCAATCTACGACTCCTACAACTTTATCCATTTCGTCAAATGACAAAATCCTGCCATTTGCTCAGGCCAAAAACGTTGGTGTCCTCCTGGATACCACATTTATTCAGTGAGGCAATCCTGTTCTTTCTGTTTTCAGAATACCAATGACTTCTCACCATTTTCACTGCTATCATGTTGGCCTGAGCCATCATCATCTCCAGCTGAGATTGTTTCAATGGCCTCCCCCCAGTCCGTCTCCCTGATGAGGTATGGCCTTGCCCTCGCTTCAGAATACTCTCCACAAATGAGCGACGATAACCTGCTCTATCAGATCATTTTGCTCCTTTGCTCAAAACCACCCAGTGCCTCTCATGTCTCCTCCCTTACCACAGTGGCCTCTTAGCTGTCATTCAACATATGCTCTTACCATCTCGTTTTATTGCAGTCTCCTCACCAGCTATTGGCAGACCTACTCCCTCATCTCGTTTAGGGCTTTACTCAGATGCCATCTTTTTATTACAGACTTCTATAACCAACCTAACTGAAACTACACCTACTTTCCTCTTCCTATGCTTCTTAACTATATTTTCTTCCATCGGATTTAATCATCACCTCATACACAATATATTTGTATTGTTTTATCTTAATAGTTGCGCCCCTGCTAGACTATAAGCTCCAAAATGGAATGCATTTTGTCAGCTTTTTTTCTTGTTGTATCCTTGCAGGTATCTGTTTAGGAAATGAATAAACGAACCCCTGTGTATCCTAATTATCTTTCTTCCCAGTGTGAATTCTGAAGTGTGGTTCTTAACCAACAAGATAGTGTTTGGGGGTTTAATAGGTGATTTACACATCTTGATAGCTTGGCACTAAAAGGTGAACATCTTCCCCAGTATATCCAAACACTTTTTTTCTTGAGAATCCCAAGTCTCTTATGAATATAGAATTTCTGTCTCTACCATTTTCATGTTTGCAAATACATGTGCACACACATATACCTGTGTGGGCACATACACATATAGGAACATAGACATACTCCTGATTTACATTCTAACAACTCTTCACATGTGCATGAAGTTTGGGAATTTTTTATTCAATGCAAAGTTCAAGTTGTAACACTAAACTCCAGTTTTTGCTTCATTTTTTTTTTTTCTCTCTCTCTTCTTTTGTTCATTGTCACGCTCTTACTGAATCTATTGAGTCCATCTGGTATTTAATGCTGCCCCATACACAGAATCTATCCTGGAAGTGGCAAGGTGTATATCAATAGCCTTTGTTAAATCTTTAAAGTTAATTCATAGTCTCTAGGTTCTGGATGCATTGACCTTAGGAAGAAGCATAATTCTTTATATATGTAATGGCATTTTTATAGAGCTTCAGCTGAGTGCTAAAGAGCTCTTTTCATGAAATAGATTTAGCTGGAATGCTCCTTTGGTTTTTGTCCTTCATGCCTTTTAATTTTTTTTTCCTTTTTCTCTTTTTTCTGGGGAGAGGATTACTGAAGAAGCAGCAGCGTTTTTATCATCTTGAAGAAATATTCTATGACTACTGGATATCTTGAAAAAGAAGTAAAAAGGAGACTGAATCCTTTCAGTACTGCTATAAAAACCCCAGCTTAGTCTAAACTTAGACTTTCATTGCATAAAACAAGTAAATATTTCATCAGTTAAGCTAATTTTCAGCAGGTTTTTAGTTGTTTATTATGGAATTATTTTCTGATTGCTAGCTTAAAACTTTTTTCATTTTCATTTGAAGTTTATAAAATTATATTCTTCTGGAAAAATTCTTTTCCAAATATGTTTTGCAATAAAACATTTATCAGTTTATTTAATGATGTCTAATTTTACCATATATAACGTCTCGTTGTGCGTTTCCTTTTATGAATATTTTCTGCATAGTTCAATTTTCCTAGGTCAAAGTTTGAACTGCATGCAGTTTTAAGCATAACATGTTTTATTTTTCCTTCATTTAGGTCAAGTCTAAATTTTCTTAGGTTCATTATTATAGTTTTTATTTTTGACAATAAAGTTTTATCAGTTATATTGTTTGCAGAGTTAGCTATTATTGTTTTATATCAGATTGATTATTTTGAATATTAATAGTTCTAACGGTCTACAAAAGTATGTTAAATAATGCCCATAATACATTTTCAGAATTCAGTTATAATTCAATTATGAAAACTAAATGTAATTATTTTCTTTCATTCTTTATTTAATCAATTTCTGATCATTTCATGTATAGTAAATACTACATGAACAATATAAATAAATGAATGTACTTCTTAAATAGAACTCACAGGAATAAAAATTATTTTATAGTTTCTCCTCTAAAAATGAAAATAACTCTTATATGTGGGCTACAAATCAAAAAGCAATAAATGAATAGGAAAACAAACAGAGACTCATGGACATGGACAATAGACTAGTGGTTACTGGGAAGGGGAGGAGGTAGATGGGATAAAGGGGGTCAAATATGTAATGACAGAAAGAAATCTAACTATGGGAGGTGAGCACACAGTGTAAATATATACATGCCTTACTATTAAAGTGTATAGTTGAAACTCACTGGATGTCATTAACCAATGCCACCATAAAAACAAACAAACAAACAAACAAACAAATAAATAAATAAATAGATGGATAAATAGAAAAAAAATTTTAAGGTGTGCTCTTGAGGAAAAAATAAAAATGGAAATAACTTTAGTCATTAGGAGAAAGTAAATAAAGCAGACAGTACTTTATTATAATAAATACAAAAACTTATAAAAAAGAGGAAATAGAACACAAACAAATATATTGTGGTAAAAACACTTTCATAAAAACATTAGCAAATTCTATTCCATAAACTGTTTGGGAATCTTAGCAAATATTATCTTTCTCATGTTTTGTAAAAATAATGTAAATGTTGAATCATTGCTTCTGCTTTCAAAATGTCATCCACTGTAAGAATGCACTGACCACAACCATATGAGACAATATGGATGAATCTAACATGTAAAATATCAAGCCAAAAGAGTCAGACACAGCAGAGTACCCCCATCAGGATCTAATTGTTAATGAAGTTCAGTAACAGGCAAACTAATCTATGGCTACAGAAGTCAAAACATTAGTTACCACTAATGGAAGATGGTAAATGGGAACGAGCAGATAGGAAGCCTTTTGGGGTGCTGGAAGTGATCTACATCTTGATCTGTATTGTTGATACATGACAAAGAAAAAATTCACCAAACTCTACTATGATAGTGTACTTTACATTCTCTATTGTATGCAAGTTCTACCTATATTTAAAAAACAAAAGAAACAAATGTTGGATTACCATTTTTTAAAGTCCTTAGCTTAAATCCCTGTACTTTAATGCAGAATTTGCATTTAAGTTTAAACTTTTGATTTTATTTCAAAATTGAGAGTTTTTCATTTTCATGGCAGTTTATAAACATTCTAATGACTCACATGAAAAATGAAAATGGCTGACATTGAGCAGCTAATATAGATCAGGTAATAAAACTTTCTTTTAGAATGTATATTCTTTATTCTATAATACTCATGCTTTTAGAAGGTTAAAAATAAGAGTTTCACTCCAAGGGGAAGCCACATGTTTAAAGGAGTAGTGAGTTATAAAGAGTCAGTTCAAGATACGTATGTAAAGAAATGCTATATGGTTTTTTTAAAAGTCACATCAGAACAAAATTCAAGAGAAAGAACAGAGTTAAAAGACATAAAGTATAGACACTTCAACAGTTAGAGAAAGAAGACTTAATTTTAGAGAAAATAAGAAATTCATTAAAACTTACGGATCAGAGATCTTTAAAAAATGTACCAGGGAAGCATATGCTTAAGTGGAAGAAAAGTCAAAAGTAAACATTTAGTAAAGAGTAAAATTTAACAGTTAATAATAATATGTTTAATCATTTTTTTCTTTTCATAGTAATCATTTTTTTTCTATATCTTTTATTTTGAAAGAATTAGAAGTATATTTATTTCTTTTATGTCCAAAACAAGCATTTCTCTAAAGACAAAAGTAGAAAACAATATATTTTTTAAAGTCTCCCTACCTCTAGATGGCACCTGTGAACTGACAAACTGTGGACTGAGTCATTTCCTCCAGGCCCCCAAGTTTCAGTGTGAAGGATCCCTACTCCCCTGACATCTTCCACCTCCAAGTCCAGAGCTTAAAGCTCAATAAGAGCAACCAGATTCTAGTCAGAAGACCCAGAATAATGCCATTAACTTATTATTACTGTGTGATTTGGCCAAGCCAATTCAACCTCTTTGAGTCTCGTTTATTTAAAATTTGTAAATTAGAGAGAGTGGCAGAGAGGTTGGATAGATTACATACGGTGATGGCTTTAGCACTTTTTAGATTTAACGGTGTACAATATTGCACAAAAATTACAGGTTTATTTAAAACTTGATTTCACTAGATTAGTAGAAATACTGATAATTGTGTGAAGAATTTTTAAATAATATTTTTTACACTTATGATTCATTTTTTTTCAGGAAAAAAGTTTTAAATCATAGCATATTTGCAAAATGCTTTTAACATCACATATCTTATTTTTGTATCAATTGGTGAATAGTATTGGTTGATTTGGGTTGTAGAATGTTGATATTATTCTTGGGTATAGAAAACTGGGAGATAAATGGGTAATACCACAAACTATAATTTTTATTTATTTTTTATTTAGTGCTTTATTTGGTTATATCAGTCCCCAAAATTCTTGTATATATTATACTTATTTCTATAACTACTGATCTTAAAACCAATCCATATTTTACTTCCTATAATCTTTTTCCCTAAGGTAGTATCTTACTTACATTTGGATAGAAAAGATACTGAAGCATTTCTTGTAGGTATTTTGCATATTTTTAGTTATTTCTATATATGTAAAGTATGATCAAAAATGTGCAATAAGTGTCATTCTGTTCAATGTGACCGTGTTTTTTCTATACTTATTTTGATATATTTGTATTATCTTATTAAAATAAAAATGGATGCTATTTACCTGTGCCAGCTCTCCCCTGTTCACAAAGTAAATTACTTAGAGACAAAAATTAGAGTTGCTTGAGAGGAATCGTTTCCGACAAATCTGTGTTCACTGGTACTAACATTTGGTGCTCCAGGTGCTCTCGAATTGAGTTCCAGAAGCATGAAAATTGACCAACTGTTTTCTAATTCTCCAGTACTATTTCATTTATGATTTTTGAGAAGACATTCTGCCAGATTTTCTTCCTTTACCATCAAGATACCATTTCTTGATCTCTCATTAGCATTTAAACATCAATCTTTGAAATTTTGTTTCATGTCCTAAAGAGTCTGGGAAGTATCTGGCTAAAAATTCTAAAAAAATTTTTCCTGCATCAACCAAGATATTTTTATTGTAGTTGACATTTATTATACTTATGATTTCCTATTCATATTTTACTTCTCAGATTTTAAAAATAAACATTTATATCATATATGCAGAGAAAAAGTGAAGTCTATTAGGGAGAACTTTGCCAATTGGTTCAAATATGAATTCACAGACCCATTCTATCCATAAGAAAATAACCATTCCATAATGATATTATTTTTATACATAATTTTTTCTTTGTTTTCATGTAGTTACTATGCAAAATAAAATGTAGGTAACCACTTAGGTCATTACCTTCCAATATTTTTGTCATTGATTTTTATCCTGACCCTTTAAATTGAAATGTTTGAGAAAGGTTAACTTGGACTTTAAATCATATTCAGACTAATGTAATAACTTCTCCAATGATATGTGAAAGGGAAATCATAGTTCTAATTGTGGAAATAAAGGCTTAGATGCTCTCATCACACATAATGTGTGTTTATCTGTAAGGCTGGCCATCTGCTATGTCTTCAGGTAAGACCTTTCGGAGACTTTGATTGAGGATGGTTCTCGTGCCTTGGTTCATGCTACTTCTCCTCATTTAAAGTGCTCAGTCTTTCTTCTCTAATCTACTATAAGTAAAAGAATATTGAATATCTTCTTCCTGTGTCTTAACTTCAGTTCATAGAGAAAAAACACTTATACTCTCTATGAGTTTAGAAAAATTGGGAGGGTGGCATTTTACTAGTGTGTTAAATGACTGGCTTTTAAAGGTCAACAGTCATGAAAAGTTCCTTCTTTTTTTTTTTCTATGCCTGTAAGTAGAAAGTGAAGTAGAACCTATCTCCACAAAGGACAAAAGTCATGCCTCTCCCTCTATGTGACACCACTTCTCTGCCTGCAACTGGGGCGTTCCTCTGCTAAAATCAAGTATTAAACCAAGTAATTTAACAGTGTGCTATAAGCAGAATGTCTCACATGGACTTGATTCCCAATTTCTAATATTGTCTTCACCAGATATATTCACTGGGAGTTGCCTGAAACTCACCCAGATATTTTCTTTTCCACCTGGCTATTGTTTCTCTTCTAAATTGTTTGTGGGGAACCCATGATGAGGAAGACTAAAGGAAAAATGGGATTTAAGCATTCCAGGCTGATTTCTAAAATATCAACAAACTACTTCCAAAAATTAATCTCATGTTTTAGTGTATTCTGGCTGCTATAACAAAATGCCAGATAATGGGTGGCTTATAAATAATAGAAATTTATATAGCACAGTCTGGAGGCTGGAGAGCCCAAAATAAAGGTGCAGATAGATTTGATGTCTGATAAAGACCCCCTTCCTAGATGACCATCTTGTTGCTATGTCCTCCCAATGCAGAAGGAATGAGAGCTTTCTTAGACATCTTTTATAAGAGCACTAATTCCATTCATGAGGGTTCTGCCTTCATGACCTCATCATCTCCCAAAGTCCCCTCGTCTTAATAATATCACATTGGGCATCAGGTTTTCAATATGCGAATTTGGTTGGGGGACACAAATATTTAGACCATAGCATCCATGAGAAACTGAACATAAAACTGAACATAAAGCTTACCAAAACTTTTGAGAGAGATGAGAATCGCCTTCTCCCATTAGATTGCTCAAAACACATGGCTGCTAGAGAAGCATCCATAATCACATCCCACCAAACAATGGAGCTGTAAGCCATTGGAGCAAACAGGTCTTAGAACTCAACTACCCCAGTGTCCTCAGTTTGGAAATAAGGAATGTAAGGTAGATTCATACCAAATATTCCCAAATCTTTGAATGTCAAGCCAGTAAGAATATTGAATCAGAGACAATGCAGATTAGTGTAGGGAATGCCTGAGGTCTAACAGAGACTAGTGGTGCAGAGAAAATTGAGCTCAGTTTTCTTATGTTTTTAATCTTTTCAGACACTTATCATCCTACCCCACAGCAACTCCCATCATGTCATGGCTTAAAAGTGCAAAGCAAACGCCAAAGCCTGGTTTTTGGCTCTTTCTTTGCTCTCTCCTCTGTGAATGTAGTTTTACTGCTTGTCCTGAGCCTCTGAACCAGTTCATTTCCCATCTGGTTTCTGCCAGGCAGCAACATTAATGCACCCCAGAAGATTCTCCTTCTAATGGCACAGGCTGAGATAGCCAAACACCTTCTGATATTTATCAGTCTTCTTGTAGGTGGGAAAGAAATGGACTCTTGAGATGGGAATCTGGAATTAACTAGAAGTCAGAGGCAGGTCTGCAATATAGATGATGCTAACACACTAAAAATAGCATAGGGGGGAAAAAGTGTAATCAGTACTGTGAGGTATTTATTACACCAGTCTTTTAACTCTTGGTTCTCGACATCTGACCTGAGAACCTTGGTCCTCTAGCAAATGCTTTTTGTGGCAATTATTCTGAATACCTGTCTCCAATTTTCAAACATCGTTCCTCAGTCTAGAATCACCTCTCTGATATTCATGCTACTTATTCGATGAGCCTTCTGGGAGGAAATAATTCCTTTGTTTTCTTCAGAAATGCTGAACAGGTAATATACACTTTTCTTCCCTTCTTATAGAAGTGCTGGCTTAGTACATTCATTTGGGTGAAAACGATAAGGCTGAATTTATAAATTCTGCCTTGAAAATGCAATATCGTGCATTAGTACCTTAAGATGTTAATTTTGGAATCAACCTGCAAAAATTTCTTGAGCCTTTTATGAAAATAAATTAATCAAAGATTATAAGGGAATTATATAAAAACAAGTACCTACCTGCCTATAGGAAATGCATAAGCCACATTTTTTTTTAACTAAGAATTTTAAAAATGAGATAAATAAATGGATAAAAGTGGGTCAATAAAACTACTTAAGAGGAAGAGATTAGAAAGTCACAAATATTTTTTTTTCTTGACCAACAAGGATTTAAACAAATCGAATGCGGTCTCTTCTCCAGCTTATCTCTTACCACTCTTAGGGAAAAAGTCATTCTGTGCTCTAGATGGATTTTCAATTCCCGAACCAAACAAGTCTATTATTTGTATAACTTCATGTCAAGCTCTCCCTTTGCCTGGAATGTCCTTCTGTAGATTCATTTTTATATTACACATTCTCATGTGTGTTCGGCTCAGATGTTCTGTTTCTGTTTATTTCTTTATCTGATCTCTATTAGAAAGGTAAAATTGTTCTCCTAGCACTTTGTACTCACTTCTATTATAGGACATAAAATGTTAAAGCATAGGAATTTGGTAATGAGACTATATTCACAACTTTCATGAGAGCTCACTGAAGACACGGACGATGTTTTAGCTTTCTCTGAAAGTTCTTTGAAGAATTTAGCAAGAGAAAGCAATGCATCCTTTCAAATGAATGAACAAAGAAAGGAAGAAAAGGAGAGAGAAATGTAGATATTATTTTCTTCGTTGTTTTCACTTCTACCTTTTGTTTCCTATTTTGTGAGGAAGTTGTCTGAATGTGAAAAGAGAACAAGGGTAGATTATTAGGAATATATAGAACACCTGATCTGAAGGGCAATTCAACCAACCCCTTAATTTTACAGGTAAAAAGAAATCACGGAATGGGTCAATGTAAACAAGAATTCTCTTAATGGTTCAACGAGCTGTACAGCAACTAGCTCTTTAGCCCGAGGTGATGCCTTACCCAAAAAATATTAATTAAGTACTTAAATACCATGAAAACACTGCTTAGGCATCGTGATACAAAGATGAGCAAGATCAAGCCCTTCTAATTAAGAAATTCCCAGTCTTGAGGACTGAGGTGGGGCGAAAGAGTACAGTGTTCCAAAATGTAGCATAGCACAGGCAGGAACACCGAGTAATCATATTACCCAGACAGTCATGCAATCGTTCAAACAGATGCTCACAGCTACTTGAAAGACACTGAGCCTGAACTCTGAAGGTAGAGAATAAGTATGTGTGGGCTGCTTTTGGCTGCCTTAGCAAGGCATCATAAGGGTTCAAATAAATACATGGTGACGGAAAGAAATCTAACTGTGGGCAGTGAACACACAATGCAATACTTATGACTTACTGTTGAATTGTACACTTGAAACTTATTGGATTTTATTAATCAATGTCACTTCCCCCCAAAATAAATTAATTAATTAAAAATAAAATAATATAAAGAAAAAATAATATTCACAAGCTTAGACAAGAAGTCACATTTTTTTAAGCAAAGATGAAATCAAACGAAGAATGTCCAAAGATTAGGAGTTTTATGGGATTAGAAAGGCCAACTGGTTTTGGACCACAGATTGTAAAAGGCAAAACTCAGAAAGGTATTTAGTTAGAAAATCCACCCCCCTCCAAAACAAAAACAAAAACAAAAAACAAACAAACAAACAAAAAACTTCTCAATGAAACACGTGGTAACTGTGTAGCAAAAAATCAGATTTAAGGACTCTGTACCTGCTGTTGGGTAGCTAGTCAGACATGAGCGACAGGAATCCCTCCTGCATCCCCAGAGACAAAGGACAGGAGGGACATAGTCTTAGCTGGCCTAATCTGGCTACAGACACCTGTGCAGGTCATTATAATACTATCTATGTTTATGCCTGGAAGTTCATGAGTCTAGTTATAACAGACTGTATTCTGGGCACACACATGCACACTAGGCGAAGCTATATAGCAGCCAGGTGTCAATCAGAATGACCTCACTTGCCCATGGCCTAGGAATGCCTTTGGAACTACCCCATCCTGACCCAAATATAAGTCAGACATTCCTACTCTGGGCCCTTTTTGACCTTCTTCTGTGTTCTCTTTTTTGTGGCCTTTTTTGTGCCGGTTATAGCTCTGGGACCATGTGCCTCCTTGGGGCATTCTTTGTCTTTCTAAAATATACTTTTACTAAAACCATTAAATCTCAATGACCTGTGATTCTTCAGTGCCAGTCACTTGAGGAAGAACCGAGGGATAATGCTAACTACACTTCCGTGTCGTCATTATCCATCTCCCTGCCCCCCACTGTTGTGGGGACACCGAACTCTGATCAGCCCCAACAATGATTCTGCTATCTCAGATGGGCTCAATGGGGCCACCACCAAGTTTAAAGAAAAATTCCATGGGAGCTGGGAAACCAAGAAATATTTTAGACTTGAGAATTGTACCTAGGAAAGAACTTTGGAGATGTTTACTAGCATGTAGGGCTTATAGAAACAATAAGTAGGGGACGATACAGGTTTTTTAGGGAATTGTGTTATTTTGAAAAGAAACAGAGGCTGGCCAGATGGAGGCACATGCAATATTCCCTTTTCTATCTCTGTGCCCAGTGGGCGGTCTCAGGAAGTTGGTGGCACAGCACTCCCAGGCATGGGTGGTGTATGCGGACTGCCATTCACAAGCAGACTTGCTCTTTTTTTTTATTTATAGACCTGGGCAGAGCCAGCCTGAGGGTATAGCAATCTGGGGTCATCACCCCAGGACACTCCCTCCATTCCATAAGGAAACATTCAGATGTTTTCCTTAGCAGCTGGCCTCTGAAATACACACGTCAGCATTTTTTTTGTAACGATGAGCATTATTATGGAGCACGGTGTCTGTGCCCCTCCGTCTTGAGTTTGGGGTTGTCATGCTTTTTGTCACATTGCTTTTCTAATTCTTGCCTATAGCAAATCAACCTGCTTATCCCATTTTTAATGATAAAATTGCGGAGCTGATATAAAATATTGCTAGTCATAAAAAGGTTGGGGCATTATCTAGATCTCAGAACAAAATGTTGAATGAAAACGAACATTATGGAATGATATATGCAATTTACGTATCGTTGGATTACCTTACTTATGGTCGTCTGCAGATATATGAAAGTATTGAAAACTGAAAGGAGTGCACTGTATTTTTGACAGTGGTCGTTAGGGGATTAAGGAAGTGGAAATGAAGAAAAATTTTGGAAATAGGCACTAAATAAAATATTCACTTCCTGTTAAGATAATGTATATGTAAATTTAAAGTCTTATTTAAAAATGCGAAGCAAATATACTAATGATTGTTAATTATGACGTGGTTGCTCATTGTGTATTACAGCCTGTCTTATATTTTCCTATAATTTTACCATGTCAGATAAATGCTAATCTTTTTTAAAAACGGTTGAGGCACTAATAGTTGAGGGGAGTTCCTCGGACATCGACAGTGTACCTTGCCAGACTCAATCGCACCCTTTGATAACCAGCAGAAGTAGCGGCTGCTGAAGGCAGAGGCGTTCAGCGAGCTCCATGCCAGTGAGGAAGGCACATAAAAGAAACAGTAAACCATTTTTAGTATATGAATGAGGGTCAGGAAATATGGTCAAACTATGAAAGAAAGTTATCTAGCACAAACAGCATTCCTTTGATCAAGCATTCTGTGCCCACTTTACGAGTGAAATTGTATTTTTATGTCAATATTGCCATTAAACATCTAATTCTGCTAAAGTCTAAATAAATAGTAGGTACAGTAGAAAAATATTAAAACAATCTTGGTGGGAAAGAGGAATCCAGGGGTTGTTAGATGAAGTTCTAAAAGTTTGGGACAGAAATCCTCTTCCTATTACTCCAAATCAAAATTACTATGAAATACCAACAAATACACCAGTACTCTGTGGATTACATCGAGGCATTCTCAAATAAAAGGTCTCATGAAAAGAGAAAAACAGATAGATTGATGAGTCGGTAGCTCAGTTAATTGACCAGCATTAACACATTTCATTGTAATTCTGGAGGAATCAGCTGTTTAAAATTTAACAACTGCCATAAAAATTCAAGAACAAGTCTCCTGTACATTTTATCTTCAGACACAAAATACTGTTTGGGATTGTGAAAAAGATGATGATTTACTGACACTGTATATATCAATGCAGATTTGCTAGCCAGGAGACACTGGTAATCAGAGATAGGACCATCATCCATCTTGTCCACGTTATCAGTAGCAGCTGTAGCACACAGCAAATAGGCTCTAAATTCAGGTCTCCCTTGAGCCTAACATAAACTTCACTGGCAGGGGTGTGGGGAGGTGGGTTTTTTTTTTTTGATACATTCCTCTCATTTCAATGCCCTCTGTCCTCCCCTTAGGGATCTTCAATGTTTTCTATCTTCTTCTAAGTGCCAGAAAAGAGCTGAAAAACAAGTGTTGAAGACTTGAGGATACATTTAACTCATCCACAGCCATTTGCATTGAGGAAGGACTGATGTCTCCTCTCCTCTGCTCTGCGAAAATACGAGTCTCAGATCTCTGGAAGGAGCCCTGTGTAGCTTGACCCAAAAAAAGACCGGAGTCAAGGTGTACTCTGCATTTAATCTTCAGACTAGATCACATCCCTACAGGCCTCAAGGTAAATTCTTTTGCCCCTGACTTTGGTTGCCATGGTGCCACAATGTTAAGTGGCAACATAGTGTGATGCTGAAGACCTTAGGTTCTGGAGCAAGACGGCCTGAGTTTGTAAGCCCAGCTCCACCATTAATTACCCCGTGATCCTGGGCGAGTGATTAAATGTCTCTGTCGTGTTTCTTCACCTCTAAACACATGAAGATAATGACAGTACCTAACTCAAAAGGTTGTTGGGGGATTAAATGAGTTAGTATATACAAATTATTCAGCACAGTGCTTAAGCATTATTGATGGCACAGTGCTGCCTCAGATCCTGAGTTAAATCTGAGTGACGCAGGAAATAGCTTAGCAGATATACTACTAACAGCAGGACAGAGGTCTTGGAATAAATCGTTTTCCCCTGGGCCTGACATCTGCTGTCCCAACACTCTCTCTGCCCAGATTCTAACATGCTGGAGAACCTGAATCCCTTTGCTTTCTCCCCTCCCTGCATGTGTCTTGGCCATATGTTTAACCTTGTCATCCTGCCTAACACTGAGCTGTGCTCTGATTTCTGGCCTTGGTCCTCACATAATTCCTGTCAAACCTCATTATTAGGGACTGGAGTCCTGCCAGGGACTAGACCTTCTGAATACACATCAGCCACTCCCTGGTTCTCAAGTGCTTCTGCTTAGTGAAGCTACCCCTGTGAGGACACCCCCAAAATTGAAAATCTAGTTGTATAATTCCATGAATCCATGAATAACATATTTTTGGCTTTTTTAAATCTGAAGTTATTTCCTCTGCCTGCAAATGATACCTGGACTTTTAATTCAGTGATCTCTGTCTTTTTAATTCCTTCTTGAAAGTAGAGCTTGAGACTTACTTCTTCCCTGATACACCTTAGTGTTCTCCTAGAATTCTGCAAATTTCCTTCGTAACTTTTATTAAACACAATGTAGAATGATATTTACAATTTTCTGAGCCCCACATTCCTGGAAAATGGACATAATTAAAGAAATACCCCTTTGTGTTCTGGAAAATGACTTAGTGCAAAAAAACTTACCCTTCTTCACAAGACTTAGTTAAGATTTATGGGTAGACTCACTTGTCTGCCTAGGACGCAGCCAGACACAGACTGTCCAGGCTCACATTTTTTTGTCTCATAAATGATGAGCTCAACTGTTTGTCTCCACTGATTAATATGAACAAAATGTCCACTAACTTGATTTGGCCAAACTTTAAGCGGGTTTCTCCCCTTCCCCCAAGCCGCTGACATCTGGTCCTTTTGGAACATCACAACAGAATCTTCTTTCCTGAAGGGCCCCTCTGGAGAGAATCACTGGCCCTAGGGCAAAACCTCTACTTTACAATCATACCACCTTATTTCATCTCCCCACCCCCTCGCCCCCATCTGGTTCTTTTGCACTTCACTTCGTTTACTCCTCTCAGTACAAGAAAAACCCTTTTCTGCCTGCCCTTTGAGATGAGCTCAGCTCAAGGTCAGAAACCCTTCCCTATGGCCATACTCTTTCTCTAACAGTAATCCCCTCCCTTTATTGCAATAATCCTTTTGAATAAAGGCTCTTCCTACATGAGTTCAGATTTGCTTTTCTTTGACACCATCATTTATTATAATTATCTGTTTTATTGTCTGTATCCTTCATGAGATTATGAACTCTGTGAGTGCAGGGACAATGTCTCTTTTATTCACAATTGCTTAATGAGAATCTATCACAATGCTGCATCACAGGAAATACTCAATGATTTATCTATTATTGAACATTATCTGGCTTTGACCTCAAAGATCTAATACTTTAATTTAATGTTATCTTTTTTGATTCTGAAATACAGGATAACAATTTGGAATAGCAACCAGCTAGAGAAAGAATAATTTATTTTAAAACATCAGAAAAAATAGATTATGCATTAAATGGTATTATAATATAGAACTTTGATAAATCAAAGCTACATATTAAAAAATACTTCTAGCACTAAAATTGAAAATGATTTTGGGTTTATTATATATGAGAGAAATAGCAATTAAGCTCTCAAAAATGTTTCTATTAAGCATATGCATCATGATGAGGTGCTTGTTTCTTATGTTGCAAAACTATTTGGATTAATTTGTAAAATAAAAATGATAATATTTTGTATGGTCAAGGAGTTTGCACACAGTATATATGAGGTTATGTCATAAATTTATGTAAGTCCAACTATCCTAGAGAAACAGCTCAAGAAAACCTCCTTGTTTTTTACCTTGGCTATTTTCTGAAATTCTGACCCATCTTTACCTTTACAACTCTATATTTGGTAGCTTCTTTGCAAAATTACAGCCTCTTCAAATTAACTATTGGTAATATATCTTAAGTGCCTCCTACAACACTGATTCTCTCATCTTAAACTCAACTCTGTGCCAACTTGTGGCTTTCCAGGCCACTGCAACAATATGCCTTTGACCTTGACCACCAAAGCATTTCAACACCTGTAATCCATGATGTATTCTTTAAACACTTGAACTGAGAATTTTTCATTATATTTGATTAAAAGTAAGAGAAAGCTAGATTATATCAAGTAATTGCTTAAATATTTACAATAAATAAGAATATAAATACATTTATAAGACAGTTCTATTTTAATAATTTGAGATGCCTTTTTTTAAGGCACCTTTGCAGAGTTGGTTATTTTTGCTTTCGGGTTTTGTGCTCTAAATACTAATATAGTACTCATTAATCATAGACAGAGATAAGTTCCCCATATTATGCCAACTATGATCAATTAGCAGCGACTGCCCATGTCAAATTGTCATGATTGATTAGCCATAAATTCAATGTATATAAAAGGCAAATATTGCAAGATGTGTGTAAATAAATTTTATACCCTGGACTAGACTAATATCTAAATGCGTATTATATTACATTATCAGTTTATCTGTGTCTTGTGAGCAAAAAATATAATATACATTCAGATAGTCTAATAATAGTAATATATGTGTAAGTAACGGTGGTAACATTCTAATCTGTGAGCAAGATTGCTAAGTGGCACATCAGTCATTCCACTCTCCTACAGACCAAGTCATGGACAGCTCCCTTTCTTACTTAACCTGTTTACTTAACAGGATTAAAGTAAATAACTAAATGTAGTGGAAAACCCTTCTGATATGGTAGTATTGGAAATACTGCTCAGAGTAAAAAATAAATCCCACTGCAAAATTAATTTAGGGACTTCGATTTTAAAGTTTAATTACTACTGGGAGTTTAATTACTACTACTATTTCAGATAGTTTAATGCATGGGAAAATTTGAATAACTCTCAATATGTCCACTCAAACTGGATAAAGTAAATTTTAGATAGTTGCATAAATAGCAAGAATTTGAAGGATCTACAAAGACAAAAATATAATAGATAGAAATCCCAGGGAGAAATGAAGGGTTGAGGACAACTTTCTCTGAGGCTCTAAGTTATTATGACATCGAGCTTCCATTTTTCTAAGCTGAAGAACAAAAAGAATACATGATAAAACCTAATGTTCCCTCATGGAAATGCAGATAAAAAAAATACACCTGAATAAATGTGGACCTCATGAGAGTTTCGGCTTTTTTAAAAAGTGAATGTTAAGAATGAGTAAAACCTACACACACACACACACACACACACACACACACACTCTCTCTCTCTCTCTCTCTCTCTCTCTCTCTCTCTCTCTCTCTCTCTCTCTCTCTCCTGGCTTTAGTGCTGAGTAGAAAGCAAAATAAAATCTTTCATGGGACAATTTAAATCACAAGCTGTCATTCAAATAAAAATCTCCTCTATGAAAATATTCTGAACATTTGAGTAAAATTGTCAAAATCAACTTTTTGAACCCTGAAAATTAATTCAAAGTTTTCAAAAAATTCAAGAATTTATTCAAGAAAAATGACTGAATTTCAGGCCACTAAACTAACTGAGCAGAGTTTTCAGTTGCTGCACACAGCAAAGAATACAGATTTTAAAGAATTTGTCCAGAAGAGTCAGTGAACCATGAGCAACATTACCCTCAACAGCAACAAACATCTAGAACAACAAGCCCTGTTAGGGGGGTGAGGAGTGGGAGGAGAGTGTTTTAATTTCCAGAGTTGGCACATTATATTATTTAAAATGTCCAGTTTTCAACAAAAACTTATAAAGAACATAAAGAAACAGGATAGGGCCCAGACAAAGAGATATTAAAAAAAAAAAAAAACAGGAAGTAAAAATTGTCCCTGAGAAAGCCAGATTGTGAATCTACTAAAAAATTTCAGTCTGCTGTTATAAATATGTTCAAAGAAAAAAGGAAATTATGTCTAAAGAATATAAGTTACAAGAACTGTATCAGTATAAAACTGATATTTTGTTGATATCACCAAATATTAATAAAAGGAACCAATTATAAAAGAATAAGAGTCAAAAAGAAATTATGGAGTTAAAAATACAATAACTTAAATGAAAAAATTCACTGCAATAAAAACAGTAGGTATGAATGATCTTGCAGAAGAAATAATCAGTGGACTTAAAGATAGGTCAAATGGGAGTATCTATTTTGAGGAATAGAAAAAAAAAAGAATGAAGAAAAATGAACATCAGAGCCTCAGAGACATGGGAGGCCATCAAATGTGCCAACATACTCATAATGGGAGTCCCAGAAGGAGAGGGAAAACAGAAAAAAGTAGAAAGAATATTTGTAGATAATGGTCAGAAATTTTTCAAATTTGACGAAAAAAAGTAATCTACACATACAAGAAGCTGAATAAACTCCAAACAGGATAAATTCAAGAAATACACATATAGACATATGGGATCAAATTTTCAAAAGAGACGACAAGAAAGATAGAAATTCGAAAGCAGCAAGAGAGAAGTGACTCACCATATGAAAGCATCCTTCATAAGATTAACAGCTGACTTCTCATCAGAAACCATGGAGGCTATGGTTTGAGTATGAGGTGACATACTCAAAGTGCTGAGAGAACAAGCCCTTCGACCAAGAATTCTATATCCAGCAAATCGTTATTAGTCTCTTCAAGGCTTCTAACCCAGTCCTCTCCAATTTTCCTCCTTGTAAAATAAACTTATTTTCTATTTCTACCAGAAAAGGGTAACTGCACAGCAAAAATTCCCAAAGCTTGTTGCTGATTCTCTATGAACATAGGTAGCTGCATTCTCTCTAACCCTTAACAGTTTACCACTTAACCTTAAAAGGATAGATGTTCTTTCTCATGACTAAGACCAATCCCTTTACCCATGCTCTAAAATCCATATCTGCCCACTTCTTTAGAGACCAAACTTTACCAAGCCTGTCCTTTATTTTCACCTCCTTTTCTACTGTTTTTTCCCTTAGCATATAAATATATTCAAATTTATTACATTTAAAAAATGAAATATTTGACTCTCCTTTTCTTTTTTTGATATGGCCTCAGCTTTGTACACATATTTATAACTGAGCCCTGATATCTCTATTTGTCTTCTAAGTATCTTACACTCAACAGGTTCAAAATCAAACTCAGAATCTCTGTATTATTCTATCTTCACTTATTCCAATATCTATGTTCCCTGTGAATTTGATGCCCTCACTATCCCCCTGGATGGTGGATGACTTCTTTGTTCTGTAGATTCTACTTGTAAATATTATTTACATCTGTTCTTTTATCTCTTGTATTTCCCACAGTGTTTTCTAAGATCTGGTATTCAACACTCCTCATCTATATTTCTCTTATAGACACCGAACTGTTGTCCTCATCGCTACTTGAATTAACTTGCCGGGGCTTCCACAACAAAGTACCACAGACTGGGCAGCTTAAATGACACAAGTATATTTTCTCATAGTTTTATAAAGTCTAGAAGTCTAGAATCAAGGTGTCAGTAGAGATGATTTTGTGAGTCCTTTCTCCTTGGCTTAGGTGGCTATCTTCTGCCTTTGTCTTTACATGGTCCTTCTGTGTGTCTGTGTCTAAATATCCTCTTCTTTGAAGGACACCAGTTATATCGAATTACGGCCCAGATTAAATGTGTCATTTTAAATTGTTACCACTTTAAAGACTTTATCTCCAAATATAGTTACATTCTGAGGGACTAGGGGTTAGTACTTCAGCATATGTATTTTGGAGGGATAAGATCCAGCCCGTGACACCAATTTTATTCACATTTAGGTTGAATAAAATTATACCATACAGTAACTCAAATTCATATGCAGAAAGAAAGAGTACCAATAGAGCTAACTACATAGATAAAAATAAAAACAGTGAAAATGTATTTTTTGTTTCTTGCCTTTATTCTTCTACCTATAGAAGTACATAATGATGGAAAAGGTAATTATAAGTTGAATTGAACCATTAAACCAGCATTGTTTTGTGTAGGTAAGAAACAGGTGTACAAAAAAAAAAAAAAGAATTAGTAAACCTAGGAATTTATTTAGTCAGATACAAATTTTTTTCTCTTGTATAAATATGCAATATCGAAATGCAAGAACTTTTTGAAGTCTATGTTATATGCTGAATTTCTGTATCTGCCACAATTGAAAATTGCATTGTGGATTAGATATCTCTTAATGATGATTAAAACAAGAAATTAAGAAACAAGTCACACTTTCTCTCCAGTACTACCATTTATCAACCTGTTGTAAACAGTGATTATCAACATAATAATTAAATAATTTTATCAACTTTATTAAGAAAATAAATAAGCATATTTGAGTTCACAAACTTTGTGCTTAAGGATACCTGAACGTTTCTCTGTCTTGGGCAAAAGAGTGGATATTCATTTTCAAAAGAGATGAAAAAGGAATTTTGTCTAAGTTTTTACCAGAAGACAGGGACTTACCTTTCCAAAGTATGTTAAGATTCCTTGGATACCTTTATAAAATATGGTTTTCCATTTACAGTCCAGAGTGTACCATAAGAAACTGAAGGGGAGTGCCGGATATAGCTCAAGGACCTACTGAGAAGTTTGTCCCATTGTCTAAAAAGTGAACACATGGTAGCTAATCCTGGCTTCATATGGAGAAAGAAAATCAAAGCTAAAAGCAGGTATAAAATACAAAGAGAGAGAGACACACACACAGACAGAGACAGAGATAGAGACAGGCAGAGACAGACAAAGAGAGAGAGAGGCTCCTTACTTACAATGGGCACAGAAAAGGAAGTTATTGTCTAAATAGGACAATTTGGTGAAATAAATTCTTAGCTTTTCTTCTAGTTCAAGCCAAATTTGATCCGTTAAATTTCATAAATTTCATAGGTGATGCAAGAAACAAAATGCCACATTTCTTTAGGAAAAGACAAACTTATGCAAATTATATAGCTCTGTAAAGGACTCACTGTTTGGGTAAGAAGAGTAGCATCCACTTTCACTCTATATATCCAGACTGATTATAGATAAAAGAAAGGGTGAATGGGAATAATGTAAGTGATTGTTTCATCATTCTTTTTGGAAATTTTATTAACTACTTCACTTATTTAAGAGAATTAATTCCATTTAACACTTAAAACATATTTGCCAGTTCTTAATAAAGCAAGAATAATTCTTATCCAAAAGATCAAGCCCATCGAGATGCCAGGATGCAGACAAGAATTAATTTTGCCTCTTTGTTAAAATAATGGGCTCAATTTTAAACTCAAATGAAGATGCAGTTAATACTGCCTTAATAAAACCAATTAGTTAGATCTGAAATCATGATTCGATTGGCTTTATGATTATTAAAATAAAATAGCTTCAACACCTGGAACATTGTAATTTTATATGAGGAGCCTGATGGTTTACAAATAGCTCAAATTAAAATTAAAATTTGATTACATTATAGGTTTATCCATCGCGAAGCTATAGTCTTCTGTTAAACTGCCACTTTTTACAAAGACCTAAGTGAACTCTCATAGTTAAGCCAACTAATACCTCCTCTACCCTTTATTCCAACAGTGACACAAAATTTAAGCCTATCAATCAGGCAGATACATATGAAAAGTATTGTGTGTTACTAGGAAAGGTTATTTTTAAAGAGTTTAAATTTGTAGTAGAATATCACTGGATAAACATCTCAGTATATAAGCACTTTTATTTTAATTAAATACAGACAAGAAAACACAGAATAATAGGCCACTATAGTCACTTTTTCAAAGCTGTTGGCAAGACTTATTTCCCACACCAAGTGGAGGCTGGGCATGAATCTAATTCAATGTGAACACTAACGAAATGTCCATGCTATGCCAATAATGCTCTGGATAATAGTGCTTTATATTTTGGACTCTGTTTCAAAGGATAAGCTCTTGAAGAAAATATAGACTCTAATAACAGTGCAGGTCACTCACCTATCATTCTTTTACAAAGTAGAGTTAGAAATACCATGACAAATAGGTAAATTGACCTTGCTCACACAATATTTTTCTTGTAAGAGACTGCAATATTTCTTTTCATCAGTCAATTTTAGAAGTGCTTTGCATACTTTTTATTTTGTAAACTCGGTGATCTACTAAATACTTTTTCATATAAGAAAAGGAGAACTTTATGCATCTTTCATAGATGAAAGGAATCTTTTGTATAATTTCAATACTTTAAAGTCAAATGAGATTTATTACTAGTTTTTATAATATACTCATTTTATTTTTAGCACTTCTCTACTGTGAAGCAATTTCAAATTCCTATTTCTAAAAATATCAAACTCCTCGAAATGCATTCTTCAGAAGAGAAAATTTAATAGATTACTATTCTCAGAGGCAAAACGATGCCTAATTTTTTTTTGCACATAACGGAATACATCGAGAATAAGCCACTTGAGTGTGAAGAGGAAAATCTCCAGGTCTTGTTTGCACCTATAATCTTTATTTATCAAAAATTATATCTCTACACCATACAATGATCTTAAGTGTATAAAGGCTACCTCACTATGAATCTTCCTTTTAAAAAGATAGAGTCTGGAGTTTATGGAAAAAAAAAAAAAAAAAAAAAGACGATGAACCACATTTTCTAAGATTTAAGGATACATACAAATGTAATTCCACCTACATCTGAATATTATTACCTTGAAATAAAGATTTATTTTGCATATGTATGAATAACCCATCCAACATACAAACCTCCCAGATCTCCTTTACACCATAATATTGTCCCCTAACTTAGCTCAGCCACTTACTCACAGAACATGTCATTTCTAAAACTTAGTCTTTCCCATATTTTATTAATTCTAACATATTTTTCCTGAACTTTACCCACTTTATTTCTTGCCTGCCCCTTTAACTAGCTGAAATTACATAATTTATCTCTATACGAACTCCTTAAATATACCTTAACTTCTTTTACCTTCTCTGTCTTAGTAATCCTACTTATGTTCAAATCTCTAATTTCTCTGCATTTACAGAACCTGTGTGACCGGTTTTGTTTATTATTCATAACCTGTAAGCTCAGGTGGGCTCAGGTGTTGCTAAATTTCTCTACTGTTTTATTTTACTATTAAATCCAAATTCACAGATATCCATAAAGCAGGTATACAAGTAAAATAATGTGCTTATAGTCACTAAGAATTTTTTTGAATTTTTAAATATGTAACTATAATATTCCAGTGGAAAAATAACATAATTTTTAATGAATGCTACATCAAAAGAATAAAATTATAATAGCCACTTTACAAAGTTGTATACGGGATTTAAATCCAACGTAAAGGGAAATTTAGTCCTAAATCTAAAATCCTATAAAAACAAAAAAAATATATATTCAGTCTATGTCAGTAATATTCTCTGTCATGATCTTCGGTATTTCAGATTCCAGCTTCTCAATCAACCACATGGCTTTTTAAAATTTGTTCTATTGCTCTCTGAGATGACAACATCACACCTTTTCCTCTTTTCTCCTCCAAAATTTTCTTCCTTATCCTCACTTCCAGGTGATGACACCCTTTCCTAGTTCTTGGAAACATAAGCAGGCCGAAGACTTCCCCATGCTGCCTCTATCATATCTCCCACATGCTTTGCCCCCATGTTGAAACCATGTTTTTTGCTGTGCTTCCTGCTTGTGTGGACACGCCCAAAGTTTTCACTGTGGCACTGTATCCCACCTGCCTACCTTCTTTGAATCAAGGACATCTCTGTGGACATTCTCTCCTGCTTTGTCTCTTTCTTTTTTCCATTGAATCATTTCAATCAACGTAATAACAATAATCGTAAGCATTTTCATACTGCTTACCATATTGCTATACACTGCTGGACGCTAACTTAATTCTTATAACAATTGACTGAGAAAGATAACTTTATTGCCATTCATTTTTCCAGATGAGAAACCTGGAGCACAAAGAAGGTAAACAAATTTGCCTAAGAAGCCGAGATAATAGATGGTATAGAAGAGAAATCCAACACTTTGTCATGCTTCCAGTACAATAGACTTCATATAACATAGTCAGAGAGAAAAAATTATTCTACAACAAACTATAAATTAGGGAGTCATTCTGATTGCTTCTTGTCCTCACAGTAATAAAATTTTGAATATTTTGCTTAAACTAGTCTTCCTAACAAAACGAATTTATTGTTAATTCTCGATATTTTGATATTGTAGACATGTCACATTGTTTACAAATACAATAATTTGAAAAAAAATACTGTTTTTCAACATGAGCAGATAGATGTACACTCAGTAACTTTATTACTTTTACATTTTTTCTCTGTGGTATTTTATATTTGACAAATCTTTTCTTCTGCCATCTGACTCCTTTGCATACTCTGCAAGTATATCCTTTTCTAAATGCATTTGTGTCTGAGTCTTCTTTAACAGCCTGTTCTTATAGATGCCATTAAGTTACAGTCCCCCGGTGTCCTGCTGTCAGCCATCAGAAATGTGGAATTCAATGGCTTACCTCATTTGGGCCTGGACCAGCCATGCTCTTGGCTCAGTTTTACTTGACTCCTTTGGCAAATCTCATATATGGTAACTGAGCGTTTGGCTCTGCTCAGTATCTCTGTTTTATAATCAAGTCTGTTCCTGGTGACAATAATGGTGAAAGATGAATTTGAATTATACAGTTGGCATGTGGTAGATGTCAGAAATTGGGTGTCTGTCAGATGGCAGCTGACAAGAAATCTGGAGTCTGTTTCTCTATTAGTCTTTATTTAATCTGTGTATCTGTTTGTCTTAAAATGCTGATATTTTCTGACATATGAGAACAAGGATTAAAATGTTTTTGCTGTTTTTCTAACCATTGGTAGAAACTTCTCTAGTTACATGGGTTTTGTTGTACAGATATTAATTCCTCTATCAAGGACAGCTTCTAACAAGAAGAAACCAAATTTCTAGCATCCAATCTTCAACTTTTGTTTATTGCTTTGCAAACACTTTCAATGGCAAAATGTTTCTAAATTAGTGTCTCTTTAGGACCTTTTAAGGAATGCTAAGAAAAAAAAGAGAGATTACTATTACTTAAAAGAAAACTAAAGTAAAAAATTTTAAGTTGGTTTTGCTAATTTTAAAAGAATATCACAAAATTCCTTAGAATTTCAACAATGATGCTTCTCAAAGGACCTAATAAACTTATGTTTTTGTGTGGCAGCATACTTTCTTTACTTGAAAATTTTTTTGTACATTTGAGATGGTTTTAAAAACTCTTGCAATGAAAAGTAAGATTTTACTGGTTACATGTAGCTTATTATTTTAAAAAATTATGTTAAAAATAAATCCTATAGGTTAAAACCAGATATACCGGGAGATTGTGTTTATAGGACATATTTTAAACTAATTCCACATAAACACAACTGTTTTGATGAGTCAGACAAATGCTTCTACTATTCTGCAAATGTTACACATAGGAATAATAAAATTATAAATTTAGCTAAAGAGTCTTTTAAAGATCTTACAGGGTCAGGGATATAAATAGGGTTACATATTTAATAGCAAATCCAAATTAATCAATATAACAGTCCATAACATTTGCCTCATACTTATCATGCCTCTTAAGAAAAATGTACATTTGAATTTAAGGGTTTTCCAAGAATATCAAGATAGGCTAACCCTACTATAGAAATATAATTATAGCCATCTTTCTTGAATTTAATCGAGCTATGTAAATCTGATGAAAATCATGTCAATCTTTGTTTTTTTTTTTAAGTAGAAAAATGGAACACAAAGGAGACTTTGTTTTTCCAAAAAAGACTTCTGATTTTTAAAATTAAAAGGCAATCATAGATAAACAAAGCCAAGTGTCTGAGATCTGTATTGTTGGAACATGCTAAATCTACCAAAAATATTCTCCTTCTTTGTGTGTATAAACACAAATTAGTAACAGTGCTAAATACCACCAACCCCTAGAGAGAAAATTGCCCTCATTTTGTTGAAAAGGCAACTACAATGAATTATTTGTTTTTGCTTAAATTCAAAAGTGCCCCAAGATATTTATAAACAAAGCACATTAATGTTTCCTTTAAGTCTGTGAGTTAAGATTCTGAGATATAAATCCAGTCTGCTGAATTCTAGTTTGTGAAGCCCTAGTTAGGATAGTATATATGAATTATGATTAAATGGATGAAAGGATTTTTCAAATTCTTATGTTCTGTTTCCCTGTCTCTTGTTTGAAAGAGAGAAATTGCAGATCAGCAGGCTTCTTTAAAGTGCTGGTTTATGTAAAAGACATATCTATGTGTTTTGTGGTATAGTATATTTGGTCTAGCATTAGTAACAGAAATAAAAGTTGTGAAACAAAGTGAGCCTAATGAAACTCCTGACATCTAAATTGTTACTATTTATGCGAGCTGTCATTACTGTCTAGCTCTTAGGTTTAAGTTCTTTCATTTTTAAACAAATAAATAGCAGAAATTTCACCTAATGTGTATATCTTTCAAAAAAAGAGAAAGCACTTTTCTGAAGATAAACTATCTAAAGCATTGTCAATACAGTGATAAGTAGGGTCACTTAAAAATGTGTTTAAATTCTCTAGAATAAAAAAACATGAAAATATTCAATACCAAAATTAAAACCGAGAAGATAAAAACAGATTTTTATTTCTGAAGTGAGTTTTTTGTTTTCATATCACTTCTCAGTTATTTATATTTGAAATCTCTGTGCCTTTTCATTCTTGTGGGAAAATTTATGATGATAATAAAGACTGCCAACAAAGTAGTTTTCCTAATCATGTATTTGCATTAAATATCAGAGTTAATCTATATTATGGATTCTACTATTTGGGTTGTTTCTGTTTGATACTATAAACATACTTAACAGGACTCTTGCAAACTGTATCAATTATATTTTGGTTAGTGCTGTAATTATTCCACAATTTAAAAAAATCTGCCTTAGTTTTACTAAACATGTTTTGTGGACTAACAGCAATTTTAATAATGTTCTAGGTTTATATAGTGATTTTACATTAATATGGCATAGCATTTATAGATTGTATTTTCTTCTTAATATTTTCTCCCAAATTATTAAATAAAAAATATTATTCCTAAGGGGCAGTTCAAGGAAAGATCTTGCTATAAAACATTTCTGGGGTTTTAATTTTGCCACCCCCTTGCTTTATAAGATAATATTTAATAATATTTTTGAGACATTTGCTTCTAGTCTGACTTCCCCTAAAACTTCTATATTATAACATTTGAGTACTATTTAAATTGTGTATATATTTCAGGTGATTTTACATAAAATAGATATTCTAAACATGTACCATCAAAGGTAAAATAGTGTTTTTTTTTCTTAACTAACGAGAAGAAAGAACATAAACTTTCATCCAGAGGAAACACAAGTGCAGAGATAATCAAAGGGTTCATGTATGATGAAAATAAGTTTAGAAGCAAGTAATCTCCAAAGACAGGTGTTTATTGCCTGAAGAGCAAAGGACCTGAATATTTTCCCAAAGTGGATAAATAAATGGCCAACAGTTATATGAAATGGTGCTCCACATGATAATCAGGGAAATGCAAATTAAAACCACAGTGGGATACCACCCCACACATAGCGTGTTAGCACAATGTGGAGAAATTGGAAGCCTTGTACACTATCAATGGGAATGTAAAATTTCCATGGCCGTTATAGAGAACAATATAGGGGCACCTCAAAAAACTGAAAGTAGTCTATGGCCACGCCACCCTGAACAAGCCCAATCCTGTCTGATTTCAGAAGCTAAGCAGGGTCAGGCTAGGTTAGTACTTGGATGGGAGACCACCTAGGAAGACCAGGTGCTGCAGGTTTAAAAAATAAAACAAATAAGGGATTGTAAGCTGATAAGGTCCTTGCACTCTGTAAGCTCAACCAAGGGTTGCCTCACCTAAAAATAAAAACAAACAAAAACAAAAAACTGAGAGTAGGATTAACATATCATTTAGCAATCCTTCTTTTGCGTATATATCCAAAAGTAAACAAAATCAGTACCTCGAAGAGATATCTGCACTCTCACATTTGATGCAATATTAATCACAGTAGCCCAGATATGTAAACAACCTAAGTGTTGACATGAATGAATGGATAAAGAAATTGTGAGATTATATACATGTGTATACATATACATATATAATTATATGTACATATACTATACACACAATGGAATAGTATTCAGTCTTGAAGAGGAGATTCTGCCATTTGCAACAACATGGATGAATCTGGAGGACATTAAACTAAGACAAGCCAGAAACAGAAAGAATAAAACGGCATGATCTCAGATATATAGAGAGGCATTACAGTAACACTGGACTTTTGAAACTATTTGCATATATTGCTTTGATAAAAAAAATTAAATAAATGAAGAGCTTAAACCCTACCACTGCAGATACAAAGACAAAACCTAAGTTACTGTAGATCTGGGGGCTGACACAGTGTAAAGCTGTCTACTTTGGTTCTTCGATTTGCTTTTTAACAAATATTTAGCTGCAGTAGAAGGCCTAAAGAGGTACTGGAAGTAAGCTGTTTGGACTTCACCAGCCGGAAAGACACTCTTTTTCAATCATGGAACCTAAAGCACAGAATTAAGCTTGAGGTGTATTCATTCAGTAGGTACCAGGTATACACAGATAAATACGAAGCAATACCTATCTTTCGCAGGAGTAGAAAGACCCAACTTAATTTCTTCTCCTAAATATTCTATTGTATAAATGTGCAATAAAACAATCCACAAAGCAGCACATGTGACTAAAAGCTCCTGCTGGTGAGACAGTTTTCCAACTTGAAATCCCAGAGAACATTGCTCTGCAAGGATTCTCACCTCGCGATTCAATCTACTGTTAGCAGAACAAGCTTATCATTGTTGACTTCAAACACTGAGAAAAACCTTTTCCTTAAAAAAAAAATGTTAGAGATAATTTATTTTGATATCCTATTGTAGTTGTAGGAACAACCACAGTCCCAGTATTAGTAGCATTCTGAGTTGATCATAGCAGCATTCATTAGTCTCCGAACGCATCGCCAAAATGTACTATACACTAGAGTTGAAAAGGAGCTTGTTGAAAACATTTTCAGAAAAAAAAATATTATTTTACTGTGAGAGCTAAAATGCTCTCATCTCTGCTGTGTTGCTTGTGTAAGCATAAGTAAAGAATCCTAAGCAGAGGTAATTTCCTTTTCTTCTCATGGCTGAGAATCTCTCCTTCAGTCTGAAATAATTATTACTATAATAGAAGATATTTTTACAGTAACATAAATATATTATGCAAGGCCTCTCTATTACTTGAAAACACGACTGAACATCAATGTGTTGACAAATTGGAGTTATATGTCACACTTTTATAGTCATTATTGGCTAAATATTAATATACCTTATACTTCATCACGACAATACCTGATACATGTTGATGGAGAAAATTAGAAAACATAAAATTGTTATATCCTTTTTTCTTTAATGCTTTCAGTATAATTTTAATCCTTTGAAAGTATTTCTTATTTTTTATGTATATACATATAAGAGTACGTGTTTTATGTTCTAGAATGTTTATAAAATGGTGAGCTGGTGGTCATTAAAATATTCCTTTATGGTATTATACACTGAGTTTTAAACATAATCCAAGAAATCTGTGGGATGCATTTCTTACTTATAACTCGATACTTGTTTATCATTGTTGTATGTAAGTACTAGAGGAAATGGAAAGGAAAGGAAAAAGTCTGAAACACTAAGCCACGGTTCGGAGTGGCTGGTTGTTTTTTTAACTGTCCATATGTAAATGAGTGCTTTTGTTCTCCTGTCAAATATCGTTCTCCAATTTCGATGATATTGTAGTCAGAGACTTTCACATCTGCCATTTGATTCTACGTAACTTGTTGGGGTTTCCTCTGTAATTCTGTCCATGGTCATTGTTGTGTAAATGTTCTGTGTGTGTGTGTGCGCGCGTGCGTGCGCGCACGTGAGATTCTACTAATTCTACATTATTATATCTATGTATTGGAACTATTATTAGATCTCTCACACTCACTCACTTTTGCTCCTTTTCCTGTAGGTGAAACTTGGAAATGGTTTTCTTCAAATCTCTTACAGCTCTACTGATATTTTTCTTTCTGTCTTTATCTATCAGGTCTTGAGAAAGGATATAATCCTGCTCTATGATTGTAGATTTGACTGTCTCTCTTTATAAATCAGCTATTAATTGCTTTACACATTTGGATCATACATGTTTTACCTATTTTATGTTTTGGTGCAAAGTTTATGACAGAATTTTCATTGGATTGTTTCTCTTAACCTTAAGTTGTGATATTCTTAATCATTTTTTTTTTGCATTAAATTCCTCAAGTGGAATTTTATCTAAAAGTAACATTGCTGTACAAGTTCAATTTTTGTCAGTATTTGTCTCATGTATATTTTTCTAACACTTCATGTACAATCTTTTTGGTTTTGTTTTCAGTATTTTCTGAAAGCAGAAAACAACTGACTTAAAAATATAAGCCAAGGTGTGGGGCTGAAAGTGACAATTCTCTAATCAAGTGCTTAGTCTTTCTGGAATGGTCAAGCCCTTTCTTGAAACTATCTAAGGGCCCATCCTGAAAAGGGGCTCCTGAGAGTAACAGAAGACATTCCCATCGCTAGAATATTCCATGGGTTATTGAGGCTCTGTAACAAAAACTGAGAACAAAGAACAGATATATTTCAAATTACACCACAGACCACACTTCTGAATAATAATTTAGCTATATATAGACCTCCAGTTTGACCACATTTTCTTTTAGACCCTTGAAAGTACTGCATAATTATCTCCTAGCAACTTTTGCAGTCGGTTTAATCTAATTGTTGTTGCTTTGTAAATAAGTCTCCTTTCTTGTAGTTTTAGTATGTTATTTAACAAGTAGTTATATTGTGTGCTAGGCATTGTTCTAAGAATTTTGTAAATGTTAAATCATTATGTAATCCTCATAAAATTCTATGAGCAGGTACTCTTAGAATCCCAATTTTCACATGAGTGAACCGAGCTAAAGGGATGTTAAATGATCGCCCACGAATTCATTAGTCAACTGGGGCTTGAATACAGGTAGTCTGGTCCCAGAGTCCATGCAACTAACATTTACTTCCTACTCAAATGCACAATGTGTTTTTATCAGAAGCCATCTCAAGCAAGTTTTTGTACAGGAGCAAGGTAGATAAAAATATATTAATATGTCATAACTATCTTCTAACAGAAAAATGAAAGATCGTGTGACATTAAGTAAAACCTCATGCTTTCATGAAGTTTGCTTTTTGATATGCCAGTCTAACTTTGTTTATTCTTTTTGGTTTTGTTTTTGTTTTTTTTATAATTAATTATCTCTAATAAATTAAACATGTCACTTTTTTGTCTATTTAGTCTTCAAGCTGTCAGATCACTATCAGTATGTGTTAGCATATGTCAGGAAACAATATCTGTTTTAGTAAAAAAGTATCTTTAAATTTATCTAAATAAAGACAAATCTGGACATTTAACCAGACATTTAAACACCAGACATTTAAACATGAATATTTTAACTTGAAATAAATTTTTATCAATTGAATAACTAATTTAGTGAGTTTTTAGAGTATCATTATTTCCAAAGTCCACTAAGCTTAGCATTTTGGCTGGTTGTCAACAGAGTATATAATTCAATGAATTCAAGCAGATATTCTACTAACACTGATTAGAAATGCTCACTAGGAGAGCAAACCAGTTTTAACTTCTTTCTTCAAGAGGTACCATTATTTTAGTATCTACCATCATCATTGCAAACATTTATTATATATTTACTATGAAAAACCTTCTGTAAGTTCCTAAGGCAGTACACCTTTTTTTTTGAAAATTTCTTCCAAAATACTTAATTTTTTTGAGATAGAATATAAATACACACACAAAATGACCACTCAAGGCATAAAATAATTTCCAAAGAGTAATAGAAACAATAAGGATTTTAGATGTTACAAGAAATGTGGTCAAGTTGAGTTGACTAGGAAGAGTTTAAAAAAGACCCTGCAGTTAAGCTGTACCTTAAAGTGTTTATAAAATAAGCGAAAAATAGAAATGATACGCTTTCAAGTGGGATAAGCTAATGAGATGGCAAAGTGTAGAAAACAATGGGAAAACTACTAGACTGAGAGTATAAGCTTTTTGGAAAAAGAATGTGAGAATGGATTATGTAGTTGGGAATAATTCAAGTTATAATTTGAAAGTTCAGGACAACTTTACAAAGGATTTATTTTCTGGCAGTACTGGGAAGCCTTAAAAGTTGAGGAAATGCTAATCAGTGTGAGAAATTATTTCAAGAAGCTCCATCCATTTGGAAGAATAGACAAAGGGTCAGAAGAGATCATAAGCCAGGAAGTCCAATAAGAGAGTGCCAAAACTTTCAAAATAGAGGTAACAATAGAGATAGTATTCTCAAGTCTACCTCTCATACTTCAGTCTAGGAAGAATTCATTTAAGTAGCATACTGAGTGCCAGCCATCTTCCAGGCATTATTCTGAGTATTCATTACATAAAAATGAATAAAGCATAAACACTCACTGTAGCGGATCTGGCAGGTGTGTGACAAACTCACCAGGAGGCAAAGACATCGCTTTTCACAATCCATATAAGAACTGATGAAGTAATGGTCGCTTAAATAGAGATAAGGGTGATTTAAGAAGTGTTTGGGGATAAATATTGGCAGGAGATGATTATTATTTGCCAAGTCACAAGTAACTTAGAGAGAAAAGGGATGAAGATGAGAAGAGGAACTATATTATGAGATGAATTCATTGAAGAAGCAGGAGAGAATAGTATTAACAGCTCGAGTAAACAAGTTGTCTGAATAGAAGACAATTATCTACACATTGAATTTACAAATACAAAAAGGAGACATTGGTATGGATGCAGATGTGTTTGTAATGGAGTGGTTGGGAAATTAAGAGAATTCGTCTCTGATACTCATAACTTTCTCAGTGAAGTAGGAAACAAAATTGTCTGCTAAGAGGATGGGACTTGGGCTTGAGTAAAAGCTTGCAGAGAATGGTAGGCATCTAAAAAATAAAATGTTGATAGTCTGTTCTAAGGGCTTAGCTAAAGTTAATGACCATGCTTTTGTGTGGTACAAATTTATAATGCTGTGAGCTTCTTTTCCCAGAATTGTGAGGTCCAGATAAAAGAGAGACGTTAGATTACACCATTGGTCTATAACTGGAATTTTGCTGAGTGTGTGCAGCAGAAAGATAAGGATGGTAAGGAATCCAAAGTACTGCTGAGAGAATATTCAGACATTCAACTATGGGCTTTGGGGTGAGTTTAGGGTAAGGGGAGGTCAACCTGGGAGGGGCTGACTGAAGGAATCCTGGCAGTGAAAATGTGTGGTAGAGGCACAGGGTAAAGACTTAAAAATATGAGAAGAATTAGAATTTGGATCACATGGAAGAAAATAGAAGTTTGGGATCTAAAGTTCTAAGCACCCTGCAGGATTGATAAGAAGGCCTTACAGTCGTATGTACCACCTGCAATGACATTGAAGTCTCTCAAAATTAGCAGAAATTAGAGTCCACAGTGTGGCTATAAGCAATATACGACAGTAGTTTACAACTTGAGAGGGAGAAAATGGAAGCCAATAGGTAAAAATAAGAACGTATAGAGAGTGCCCTAACCAAATGACATCCAAAGTAGGATGAAATTTTCACATAGATAACAGAACAATGAACTGGAAGTTGCTGTGGGGAGCCTGGCAATACCAAACATGATTCTCTACCCTGTTTCAGTTACATATGGGATCACGTGCAGAGTCAGCCGAAGAGAGTGGCAGGAAAGTGGTTTCAGTTCACAGTGAAGAGGACAAAGCCTTCTCTTCCAGTTATATATCTCGTCACAACTGTAGTTCCCTGCGTGTATATGAGGCAACACACCTTAGCATCTTTAAGCATGAGTATCCCCCTCCTGCCTCTTCTCAGAGTGTCCTTCCCACCTTGTCTGCTTGGAACACTCTGATCTTGCTTTCAAGACTCAGCTTATCTGGGAAGACTTCTTTGAACACCACCAGCCTGAGGGAATCAAATGTTCCTTCTATGTTTCAGTGTCATTGTGTATCTTAATGTCATAACCCTTACAGGGAATTGTGATTTATATTTTACCGTTCCATCTCTCCTCAAGGGAACATGAGCTGCTTAAGGCAAAGAACATACCTTGCTAATATTTGTGTATCTACTGTCCAATGAAGTATCTAACATATTTTAGGTATTCAGCAATATTTTGTTGAAATTGTTGAAATAGAAAAAGTTGGCAAAGGAGCACAAAACTTTTTGAAGTCAAGTCTAAGAGACATTAAAGGGGGAAATGAATGAATTATAAGGTCCTTCCACACATATGACACTACATGCAAGTGAAATCAGCAAGCAGAAATTGTGAAGCAACAATGATTGCATAATAACTTACATAGTGAAGCAGGAACTATATTCTCTTCAGGGAAAGTACAATGCACCATATTTTAATTTCTAGAGCAGTGTTATTTCTATAACTTTCTGTGCAATATCCCAGGAGGTCATTCTGACAATATTGCCAAACATACATATCCTATTTGATCTAAATTTGAAGAATATTGCATGCCATCCTATTTATTAATCTTTCTAGTTTTCTGAGTAAACAATAACTGTTATTTCAAATACATGTGGCTATAAAATATATTAACATCATGTTCTGTGTTCAAAAATAACTGGAGCAAGACAACTAAAGGTATAATTCTTTGTCACTATCAATATTATGTTAGACCTTCAGTTGTCTAGTTTTTCTAGGATTGTTCTATACAAATAGACCTAGGTAGGGTGTTTTTAGTCCGAAGAGGTTATTTAGCATTTTAAATTAGTCCAGAAAAAGAGTCCAAAAGAATACATAATACATAATGAAATGTTGTTATTACATGCACAGGCTGGGAAATCATCAAAATATACAATGATGCTCACATGCTCTTTTCCCAATAAATGTTGATGATGATGGCTTATTTAACTTTCCCATTATCTGTTCTCTAAATTCTCCCCTGCATATAAGATCATTTAGTGTAAATCATTTACATAAAGGAAGTAAAAGTAGCACGTTTAGCTCTTACCCATTTTCTTTCTATTTGAGGATACCCAGGACTGTCTAGCATATTGCCTTAGATACTTCTATAAATTTCAAAATATTTCCAGCCAGTAGTCCTGAACAAATGCTGTCAGGCTGATCATTTTTCTTATCTTTATCTTTAGTTTCATTGATGGTGCTGCCCACTCCCAAAGATGGAACTATTCTACCGAAGCTACTGGTGTACTTCCTCCAATTTCAGTTGATGGATTCTGTAGTCATATTGCATCAGTCCGTCACTGTTTTGAAACTGCTTGCTAAGTAGAACTCCTTATCCCATCCAACACACACACAAATATCTATGCAAATTCTCTCATACTTTGACATACTTTGACATGATAATCCCTAAGAGCAGTGCCATGTAGAACCATATTGGGGTTCGAAGCAAAAGGAAAAATTAATAACATTGATCCAATCTTTATTTAAATTTTTGATAATTTTTATCATGGATTTTTGTATTAATTTTTAATTTTAATACATCTCATTAAATGTTATGTATTTTGATTACTGAGTCTTTTGTTTCTACTTATATCAGTGCCTGAGGTACCTCTCTCACCAGGTCCTAGTACCCTACGTAACAAAGAGAACCTTCTTTCACTACCAAAGTCTTACAGGGATATTTTTGTACTCAACTCCTTTTTTTTTTCAGATTTTTGTACAAATTATCTCTAGAGGACATAAAACTATGAGGACTGGCCTAAGAACTCAAACCTCACGATGTATATGCATCTTCTCTAACCCTTCTTCCTGCTTCAACTTAGACTCCTTTCATCAAGATCCTTTCACCAAAATCCTTTTCCTTTCCTTAAGATCTAGTTTTCTAGACTCTATCCAATCAATTCAATGCAAGGTTTTTCTTTTATTTGAAATTATTGCAGTATTTTAATTTTTAAAATTTACTATGAATTTTCACCATTTGCTCATATAAGCCCATGGGTATGAAAGGTATGAAAAGAAGAGGAATGAATTCATAATATTCAAGATACTTTATTTATTTATTCATTCATTCATTTGCTATTTTTTGGTGACATTGGTTAATGAAATCCAGTAAGTTTCAGGTGTACAATGTAACAGTAAGATATATGTATATTGCATTGTGTGTTCCCCTCCCATAGTTAGATCTCTTTCTGTCACCACATATTTGACTATTCAAGATATTTTAAAACCACCTGTTCACTTGATATTGTTGACTATATAGATCACTAATGGCTGTAACATTTCTATCAGAACAGTAAGTCCTCTAGCTTTGTACTTTTTAGACAATTTTAGGCCATTTCTACAAATGGTTAATGAGCCAATCATTCTCTTTACCATAGGATATAATGATTAAAGAAATTTGAGAGTGGAGTGAAAAAGAGCAAAGCGGTGTTTTCATCTCTGTTGGTAATATCCACGATCAGTTTATGACTCTTAGAGAAGCACAAAAGAAAAGCACAGGTAGGAATGAAGTGCACTAAAATACTGCTGATATAAACAGATCAGATCTAGAGGGAGGGAAAAGAGTAAGGAAGGATATAAGAGGAAAAAGACCAGGTAAGTATGCATATATAAATCTATTAGCCATCTATTTTAAATGACTTAAACATACCTAACGAGTTTCAGACAGGTGAGACAATTGATATTAAATTCAAACACTGAAGAAAATCTAAAGCTAAAGTGAGAACATTCAAAGAGCTCATTTTTAAAAATCCAAGTGAAATTTCAAAGAAACAAAGAAATTCTTCGGAAGGAGAATTGATTGGTGAGACAGAGCCGAGTTTGCCATGGAGAGTAGAGGAGATTTGGCGTGAAGGAAGAGGCGATAGAAGTGTATGCTGGTGTGACACATATCTGCAGATGAACTGTTTCAGCACGTTGTCAGAAATCAAAGGCGGCTTTGAAGCTAGGCTTGCGTCGGGTTAGAACTCAACATAGGGAGTGTTCAGGATGAAAAAGTCCAGGAAAATAGGGTTAATTATAATAATCGGTTCGAATGACTACTTCAGTATACATATTTGTTGATACCTGTGCATATAATTATTCACTTTGCAAAACATGAATTGCGATGTGATTACCAATTGTTACAGGATACTCCTAAAGAACTCAGTTATTGAATTTTAGCGAGTTTTAAACATGCAAAGTAAAATATAAAATTAGAGTTATTATGTGAACAAATCAAAAAGAACAGAATCATCTGAACCACTTAGAGTACTACGGCAAGATGGGACACGCATTTCCTTTCATTTTGTCTGCATTTACCATGGACTCGAAACAACTGGCCCCAAGGTTTGGGACGTAGGTCAGCCTCTCTCTTCCGCAATTTTAAAGTTATAGGTCTCACAGTTTTCATTCTTCCCATCCTAGTGGCAACACATTGATCACTAAGGAGACTCAAGAGGACAAGAATTATCTCTAGACTTTCACTTCTTTAGGAAGGAAATATAAATCTAAATAAAATGTGTTTGGTAATAGGCACCAGGTTGCTGATGCATGTGGATTTGAGAAGTCAGTGCAGTGTGCACACAAAAATTTCTGTGGAATAAAGAACCTAGGGACTATGGTAAAAAAGAAACGTTCAAGCTTTCTAACATAAAGTGTATTTTTGGATAGTGGAATCTGCATCACACACCTGGGAGGTAAAAAAAAAAAAAATAGAGGCACATAAAAAAAAAATTTGCTTTCAATGACATAAGGCACTTGTCTGCCAAGGTGTCTCTACCTGTTTACTTGAAGCACTCCTGAAAGTCTTTCTCACCACCGCATGCCTCTTCTAGTAACTTAGTTGTCATGTTTGAAACTCCTAATAGTATTACTTTAGCTTAAAACAGTGGTTCCCCATGTGTGGTCCCTACATACAGCACCACTGGGAACTTGTTAAAAAGGCATATTTTCAGGGCACACTCCAGTCCTATCCAACAAACTATTTTTATTTCCTTCACACGGTTCTGATGCATACTCAAATCTGAGAACCATTAGCTTAAAATAGTGACCGACATTAAATGTAAATCCATTATCCAGAAATAGCAATTCATTAAATAATTCATTCACAATTCACTTATACATACATAAAATTATATTAAGTACTTGAGAATGGAGTCCAAGAATAAGACCTGACTCTGGTACAATGAAAAGAATAAGTTACAAAAATATAGGTACCAACTGCAAGCTAATAGATAGTGCCAGAGTGAGAATCCTGGGGAAGACCTGTGGACTTTGGGGTGCTTCAGGCTGTAAGTAACCCCCAGAGGAAACAGAAAAGGATTAACACAGCATAGAACATTAACTCATCCCATAGGATAATATTTTCAAAAAGCTGTCATCATCAGTCCTATGATTAGTCCCTCAAATAAATAAACGGTTAGTAGAACCAATAGCCTATCTGCAAATGTATTTATACATTTTTAAATATGTACATATAGGTATGCTCATATAATTTTAGTGCTATGACAAAAGATTATGAAAAATACTGCCATAACAATAGTCTTGTATCCACAATAATAAAGAATTCCTACAAAAATATTATACATATGTTATTTTATTTAATCATAATAACTTTATTTGGGAGCTATCATTAATGTCTCATCCTACATATGAGAAAATTTAGATTTAATACAGTGAAGAAATTTTGTTCATGAAAACAAGATCTATCGAACACTAAGTTCAGCCCTTAACCAATAAGCTAAAGGCAGAAGATAGACAGGCTTGATAGGCAGATAAATGATGATGATGGATAGATGATTGATAGATGATGAAGATGATGATGATGATAGATGATAGTAGTAGATAGATAGATAGATAGATAGATAGATAGATAGATAGATAATGGACAGATAATCAAGGAATAACTTCATTATCTTTTTACAAGTGCATACTTTTTTAAACACTATATTCCTCTGCTTTGAAAGAATATCTTTTTCTGTGTGCAAGAGAAAATCAGTTGTTCCTATTAGAATTTAACTTTAGAAATTCTTAAAGAATAATAGTTACCAAAAAGAATGTCTCTCTTTTTCCCTCTCTCTCAAAAGGAAAAAATATATATGTACAGTAGAACATTTACTACTGATACGAACACACTACTCTGCATTATCTTTTCAAAGAATGGCTCTATTTTTAAAGTTATCATCATAGCTCACTCAGCCTCCCCATATCTCTTACTGATTTATGCTTTAATCCAGCCTGCATTCAATTGCCATAGTAAGCTTCTTAAATATAATACAGCTATTGGATGTGCACAAAACTCCAAGCCCGCATCTTTTTTTTTCCATTCAAACATAATAAAATAGGCAAAGAACTCTCATTTGCATTTAAGAATCTCAGAGGTGGGGTTATAACCTTTTCTCTATGTAGATCTATGCTGTAAAATCAATGAGTGAAATGTAATTTCTGCAAGGCCTGTCCTGCATTTTATCACTTCTATGCCCCCTTTTTTATCATTCCTTCTCAACTACACTGTCTTTTTCTTTTAGCTCTACCTATTGAAGTAATTCAAGATTCAACTAAAAGTCTAACTACTACTTACTTGAAACTCCTCTTTTACCTCTCCCCAGAGGTGGTCCCTTCTGAGAATGCTGGCCTATTGTTTCCACATGGTCCATGACATTGATCATTTGTTCCCATTTCAAATGAAAGTTACTTGAGAACAGAAATGAAGGTAGCATCAGAGTTCTACGTGTCACACTGCTGTGCATTTCTTGGCTTTGCCTTTCTTAGCTGAGTGCTGAGAGACACTGGAAAAGCCATTTACCCTAGTTCTCCATTGACTCATTTAGAAAATGAGAATAACAGTGAATTTTTCACAGGGTTGTTGTGTAGTGATTAAGTGAGATAGCAAATGTCTCTAAATATTTTTTAAAATATATTCTTCAACTACAAAGTACTGTTTTATCCGTAACTAATACTACTACTAATTAGAATTGCCTCCTGTATGGTTTCTAGCACAATCCTTTGGAGTAATTATTCATTATATATTAATTGAATGAAATTAGTAATTATATAATAACCGTTGGTCCTCTGTATCTGTGGGTTCCGCATCCAATGATTCAACAAACTGCTGATGAAAAATATTTGAAAAAAAATATGCTGCTGACATGTACTATGTATTTAATCCTACGATGGATGTGTATTCTGCCTCTTTCAGAGAAAATGTAATATAAATGTCAGTGAGGTCAATGGGTTGTTAATGTCATTTAAGATGTGTATACATCCTTTCTGATTTTGTCTTTTTAAAAAATCAATTATTGAGAGAAGAGTATTGAAATCTTTGACTTTAATTGTGCATTTGTCTATCTCTCCTTGCCATTTCATTAGTTTCTGTATCATATATTTTGAAGCTCTGTTCTTATGTGCAATTTATAATTGCTATTTCTTCTTGATGTGTTGATACTTCACAATTATGAAATAATTCTCGTCTCTTTGCAATCAACTTTGCCTGATATTAATCTAATTATTCTGGGTTTCATATGATTTGTATGAGCATGGCATGTTGGTTTTCGTCTTTTAAGCTCTTTTGTGTCTCTGTAATTAAAGTGAGTTTCTTGTAGGTAGCATATGGTTGGGCCTTTTTTAAATTGAACTGACTATCTATTTTAATGAGAAAATTTAGTCCATTTACACTTAATGTGAATTTTAATATACTTAGTCTTCAAGTTACCATCCTATTCTTTGTTATCTAATTGTCCTATCTGTCCTTTTCTCCCCTTTTCCTCTCCTTTTGCCTTATTTTGTATTAGTTGAGGAGTTTTTATCATTTCTCTTCTGTTAGGTTATTAGGTGTAACTCTTTTGTCATGTTACTTTAGGGTTGCTGTCAGATTTATGGCATACAACTTCAGCATATCACAATCTACCTCCAAGGGTTATTATTACTTTATACAAAGTATATGAACATTATAACTATGTACTTCTGTTTCTTTCCTTCTAGCTTTTGTGGTGCTATCTGACATTTTGCTTCTGTGTGTTTTATAAATCACATAATAAAATACATTGTTATTATTTTGCTTTAAATTATTATCTTTTAAAGAAATTTTCAATGTTATGTATGCTTTTATATTTGCCTACGTAAATTTTTAAAGCCATTTTTAGGTAAATTTTTTACTTTTTGTACACGCAGGTTTCACTCTGGTATCATTTTCCTTATGACTTGGAGGAGTTAGTTTTTAACATTTCTTACAGTAGTCCTAATTGTTCCTTTTGGCTTTTATATATCTGAAAAAATCTTTATTCCACCTTAGTTTTGAAAATGAACTTTTGTTGCCTATGAAATTTTAGATTTTCAGTTATTTTTTTCTTTCAGAACTTTAAAAATAGTGTTCTGCTGTCTTCTAGCTTTCAGTTATCCTGATGTGGAATCTACCTTATCTTTACCATCCTTATCTTTCTTCTTCATAATGTGTGCTTTCTTTTACCTCTCACTGGTGTATTTTCTCTTAATCTGTAGTTTTAAGCAATTCGATTATGATGTGCTTGGTGTAGTTTTCTTCACGTTTATCATGCTTACGGTTCGTTGAACTTATTGGATCGGTGAATTTATTGTATTCTTCTAACTTGGACAATTTTGGGCCATTATTTCCTTTAAAATTATTCCAGCTTTGTTCAGAGGCTCCAACATATGTCTGGCAACCTAAATTGGTCATACAGTTTGCTCATGCTCTGTTTTTCTTTTCAGTTTTTCTCTCTACATATTTCGTTTTATATAGTTGCTACCGGTAAATATTTTGCAATATTTAAACTGCTGGGTTTTTGGTTTTTTGTTTTTTAATTTCAGGCATAGCAGTATTTATCACTACTACTTTGACTGTGGTCTCTTTTACATCTTTAATGCATCTACTTAACATGTTCATTTTACCTGTATCTTCTCAACAAATGGAAGACAATTATAATAATTCGATGTCCATCTCTACTATGTCAATCATCCATGTTCTTTCTGAATAGATTTTGAATGAATAATTTATCTCCTTGTAATAAATTATATGTTAATGTGTCTTTGCATGCCTGGTAATTTTTAATTTGATGCTCAACCTCTTGAATTTTATCTTGTTGGATAATTTTGAATTTCTAAAAAAAATTCCTGAGCTTTGTGATTCAGTTAAGTTACTTGTGGACATTTTTGTGGAGTGGGGTGGGGTGGGGGTAGGGGTAGGGGTTCTTTTTTTTTTTGCTGGTAGACGGGGGACCAGAGCAGTATTTAGTCCAGGCTAATTTTGTCCCACTGGTAAGACAAAACTCTTCTGAGTGTCCTAACCAATGTTTTGAGAACGATAGTTTTTCACTTTGTGGGGAAAAGGTGCTATCCTCAGGCCTGTTCAATGATAATTTTCTTGAATCCTTTCAAATAGGTAATTTTCAATATCAATTTCCCAGATTTGTGCACCGATCAGTACTCAGTTGAACTCTCAAGGGGATGCCCTGTTGGCCTCAGTTTCTCTCTTTGTGTAGCTCTCTCCCTCTGCTCTGAGAATGCGAGCCGCCTTGGCTTCTCCCTAGTTTCGAATCAGAAGGACTCTGAGGTTCTGCCTTGGATTTCTGTCCCAGAGCTATCCCTGTAACTTTCTCCAGGCAGTAATCTGGGCAGCAAGAGGGCTCACCTCATTTGTTTGTCATTGTCTAAGATAACTGTTCTTTGTTGCCACTGTCCAGTAGCTCAAAAGCTGTTGTTTCATATATTTTGTCCAGAATTGTAGTTGTGTCTTGTGAGAAAGTAAATCTAGTCTCATGATACTGCACCTTCCAAAGTGAAAATATCAAGTTTTTTAATGGTAATGGTAGTGGTTCCCAGTCTTCGACTTAATCAATTTCTTTAAGTAAATCCACAATTATTTTGACGAGGCTTAAAATTTAGGCTTTACATTTGTTCCTACCTTGTTCTTATCTTTGAGACAAAAATGCCAGGTCTTACCTTGGATTTACTACTCTTTTTCTTTCTTATTGATACTATTCGATTTTAGAATTTATAAATTCTAAATTACAGAATTCACTGGTATATTTTAACTTTGTTTTTCCTATTGTAATTTTAAAGTATCATATACATATTCCAGAAGTACTTTGCATTTTTTTTTAAGGTTTCATCACGTGAATGATTTTTAGATTGGTATAAATATTAGAGTTCTTACCCTATTCTAAACATACAAACAAACTTTGGAAACTTGAGCAAGTTTTTTACTCCTCAAAACTTTAATTACTTCTATAAAATAAAGAAATAAGATTAGGTAGTTTAGAATTTTTATTATTTTATGATTCTGAATGCTGTGTTTGCTCTAGTTTTAAGAACACATCTTTAAGATTTATGTTGTTATTAAAAGATTTAAATCTTTATGAACAACTTTATGTCCAAATCTTTAAAATGTAATTCTGTCTCAATTTTGCTGGTTTGATTTCTATTCAATTATTTTGGTTTTGAGAATAGGCACCTAGGACAATAGCCATGTTGAAACGCTGATCACCACATAGATTGAAATTCTGTAAATACAGTGATTATGTGTCAAATTACAGATAGACCAGCCTGACTCTTCAGGACTCATCTTTACTGAGTTCACAATGATGAGAAACAAATTAAGATTATGAAGTGGATGTATGGGCTTTCAAAATAAAGCACAATGAGACTTTTGCAGCAGCTGTATTTTACTCTTAATAATTTACTAAATTTATTTTTTAAAGAGATTTTTTTTTTTTGCTTTCATTTCTGTACTTTGTGTAAGTTATCTCTTGTCTGTCAAAATACTGAGCACTTTTCTAAAGCATTCACACACTTGTTCTACTATTTGAAATGGACTAAAATGTGTTCCCTGGCATTTTAAAATGTTATAAACCTTCAGTTGATGAGAAAAGCATAGCGTAAAAACATCTATGTACGTGAAATGTCTGCTTTCTTCAATAACAAAATATTTAAAATTTCATAAAGTTGATATCTACACACCTTAATAATTATGTCTTTTAAGCAGAATGAAAATGTGAAGTGCATATTACAAATTTGTAAATACATACTGAAACTTTTTTTGCAAACTGTGGTCCAAAAACTTATTTTAGTAGGTGGTAAAAGTTAAAAACTATAGAAGAGTATTTAGGAAATATTTTTATAAAGTTTTATTTTTAAAATCTGCTTTCTGTACTTTTTATCTGCATATATTTCTCAATAACAGTATACTTATTTTTTCCTTTCTTTTGTCCTAAAATTAGAATTATGTGTTTCATAGTTATCTTTTCTTTAATTTTTTTGTCATTTTAATTACATTACCATAATCAAATTTGTCAAAAATATTTAAATACAGAGTTGATGCTTTGAATATATGGCTGGAATGCATGAAAAGTTAGGGGGACTCTTAGAAGAAGGCAGCCATGTTTTAGGTATAATTTTGGAGCCTCCTATGCTCCAAAATACCCATCTTCACTTTACCCCAAATGCTGACTGAACTTATGCTTTTGTTTATTTTGGAGACTTCATAGTTTTCTTCTTTCAAACATTTGCAACTATGAAAATATCCCCTAAATTTTATACCAATTTATTAGGAATGAGTAAGTACCTGCTTTAGAGATACTGTTCAAAGGTAGACAGAAGGAGAGAGAAATGGGAAGAGGGGTCAGAGACTGACACAATACCTAAATATGCCTAACTCCATTTGTTGTAATAGGTCCTATTATAGCCGCGAATTAGCTTTTGAGAATGAAAACAAAAAAGATAATAATCCCCGCCCTGAAGCAACTGGTGAAATTGGAGAACCAGGAGAATACAAAGCTAGAACAGTAATATGGCAATAAGCAATATTTATCAATGTTATCAAAGTTCTGACCAAAAATTCATTAATAATTCTTCTGGTGTTGAGAAGATTCTTGGAAAGTCATATATTTGTATCTTAGCTCCAAAATACCTATCCTGACTTTAATTTGTATTATCCAGTCTCAAATGTCTTCACAAGATAGTATTTTATTTAATTCTTACCACAATGCTGGAAGGTAAATACTATATCTTTTTTAAATAAAGAATATATATTAAGAATATTTATTGATTCATCTAAAGCTACACAACCAATAAATGGCACAACTCAGATTTCTAACTCCTTGTTTGATATTTTTAAAGATTATCTTGGAAAATGTGACATTCAGATATCATAATGATTTTCAAACAACATACTTTTTGGCAAAGAGAAAATTTTGAAGTGCTTAAAAACATAACCTTGTAAAGAAGGTGGAATAAACACTTGGAAATGTGCTTGCTCATTCTATCATTTTCTTATCATCATTGATTTCAAAGGTTAACTATAGCCCAGAAGCTGTCTGGTTTGACAGACTAATGGAGTTGGAATAAATGGCATTTTACCATTGGTACAAAGTAGGCATTGTAAGTGACACGTCTTTGAAATGATAAAGACAAAGCTTTAGAAGAAAACAACATTTCAGTAAGAATCTGAAAGTCCTTCATCCTCAGTGTCCCCGTATTGGGCCTGCCTGTTTAGTAGATAGATACTAAGAGAAACAGAGGTCTGTCAGATGCTTAATCGAACAACTTATTAACTCTCTCACCTGAAGGTATCCTTTGCAGAGCTCTTTCCTGCTAAAACTTGGGAAAGAGTTGTAAAACATTTATTTCAAGAAAGCAGGCATTCTCTCAAAATGGCGGGAGGAGATTTAACAAATGTATCATTCATTCAGGTTTTATAATGACAGATGTTTTGAAAGCATGCTTATCTTACACACACATACACACACACTCATCACACCATGCAGATGAGTTTTCAAGACCATCCTCTTGTCCTCTAAGACCTCCAGTCAGGTTGCCATTGCTAAGACACATTAATTTAAAAATTATTGAACTGTCACCACTCTTATCTCCTCATGTACAGCTGGAGCTGTCTCATGTCTTTAAGTAATAAGAAAAAAGAGAGATTGGATAGAGAGCATTGGATACACTTTTCCACACTGACAGATGAATAGTAAGTTGGCTAAGTAAAAGACAGTGCTCAAGTAAGACCCTACGAAATAAAATTAAAATGTAGATGAAGATCCCTACTCTCCGTGCAGAGCAGCCTTGTACCTAGTTGCTTACAATTTGATAAACTAATGTGAGCTGCGGCCTGAGACAGCACGGAGGAGTTTCACTTTAGATGTACACTATAAACTATCAAAAGAAAAGTCTGCGGAAACAGGTGAATGAAGTGTGCAGGGAAAGAGAATATAAGTCCAGTCAGTATCAAGCCTTCTTGCACTGGCCTACTCCCAGTCTCCACGGTCACGTGCCAGAGCTTACAGAGACAAATGTCACTTTTTGCTGCTTTGCATTCCACTGTTCTTACTACTTGTGTTACCTGTGGGTAGCTATTATATTCTCCAAGCTTTGGTTTACCCATTAGTAAATGAGGACAATTGAATTCCTTCATCAGCTCACTGTGAGTGATCCAATGAGATAACACATGTAAACAAAAAGCAGAGTGTTTGGAAACCAGAATTGGAGCCTCGCAAGTGAGAGCCATAAAAATTTCGAAGAACACCTCTTTCTTTTAAAACTCCTCTTTGGTCTTCTTTTCATTCTTGGTACTGCATACAAATAGACCTCTTCTCTACCCCAACTTAACAAATCATATCACCAAACTCTTCCCCTGCTGAACTTTGGAACCTTGCCACACTGACCCCCACTACACCAAGTTCTCTTTCCCCTCCAAGACTCTATACGAGGCTCACCTCTGCCTGAAAAACTCATTTACTCCTCCACCTAATAAACTCCCGCTCATCCTTCAAGACCTACGTCCCTCTGGGAAGCCTTCCCCTCACCTGCTCCAGCTAACTCTACTTCCTCAAAAGTCTTACAGGACCTGAGTTATATTTTGTTTAGAGACTTCAAGTTCCTCAAAAGTGAGGGTATTTCATTCATTCCTTCATTCCTTCATGCATCCAGCATTTCATGAGTGTCACCTATGTGCTGTGTGTTGTGTGGTGAAAATACATTTTTAGGAGGTGAGGTATCCGATTCCCTTGCTGAGATCTCTTTTTTCCTCTGTGGTTGACACCAGCATAATAGTTGTGTAATAATAACGAGCGGGGCCAGAGAGCATTTGTCTTTCCTTCACACTCCTAATCATCTCACACAACCCCCCTGAAACGAAGTCATGGCAACCTCTTTCAAACACTTTTTTTTTTCCCCAAATGTAAATTACATTTGTTTTCTACTAAAGTCTGCGTTTGTTTTCTGCTTTTGTTTTCTACTAAAATCTCTATTCATTTCACCTTTAGACATGCACTTGTTTGCATGACTGAAAGTTCCTGAGGAATGAGGACACTACTTACGTCTTCTCGCAATGCCCGGCACGTAGCGTGCGGCACGCACCCTTTAAGTGCCTGTGGAACGAATAGGCAAGGAGCACGTGAACTAAGTTTCCCCTTCCTGTACAATTTCTTTCACATCGGGCTTGCTCATTTGTTGAATGTGTTTTGGTTCTCTGCTGTGAATCCCAAACACCAAAACACCTGCTGGGTAACTTAGGTCTTCAATTTGGAGCTGATTGTAAGAACGAAAGTTTGGGACTTCTGTCTTCTGCAGAGAAAAAAATATTTTCATGAACTGAGTGCACTTCAGATGAAGAAAGCAGAGTGCATAAGAAAGATCAGGGTGTATTTGATCATCCTATGGCATTGAAAGGAGAAAATTAAGTGTTTGAGCTTATCATCATTGTGTACTTGGAGAGGGATAATTTTTTCCCTTTTAAAGTCTGTTCGCCCATTTAAGACAGAGACTTATGCTGCCAGAGCTCCCAGCTTTTCTCCAACGTGAATTTGTATAGATGACTGACATCTCTCTTTCACCCTCTTATCAGTTTCTTTTTCTCCACTTTGACCGTTGAGTTAGAAAAAGGATACATTTCTCTAGTATCCATCCAGTCGTATGGTTAAAGTTGTATTCTTAAGTTAATGTAATATTACCAAATTGGCAGTAAAATAAAACATGAGCTTCCTCTTTTGAAATATCAAATTTACATTTTTCTTAAAGAGGGGACCATTTTCTACTTTGGAACATTGTCTTGTAAGTTTGTATTGGTACATTTTCTGCTCAATAATACATATTGACTGGACATGTAATAGCAATAAAAATCTACATTGAGAACAGTCAGGCTCTGTTTTGGAAATGATCGTGACTTCACACAATGTTTCTTCTATTCTGCATTTAACTTACTGTGTCCTGATAGCTAACTAAAATAATGTCACTGGAAAGGAAAGTTAATGAGGCTTGGAAGAGTAAGAAGAATGCTACAAGCCTGACTTACAAATTACATAGCTTTCGGTTTCATGAAAGAAAATTTGCCTCTAATTTTAGTTTGCAAAAGGAAGAATGCTTCATTCAGCATTGTAGCCCCTCATGGCTTTGTACAAAATAACAGAGTATCTGACATGCTTTCAATTTGGGTAAGTTACAGATGCTCCAAATCCCCAAATACCTTGCCCTAATGCTGGCAAATGCTTATATTTATTCTAACTTCTCTCAATGGAATGCTTTTTTCTTCCTCAGTATGGTGAGGGGGGCCTATTGGTCTTACCACATTTTGATATATAAAATTATTCCTTTCTAGCTTATTAAATCCACATTGGTCAATCTTCAAATACTTGAGTGTTAACTACATAACAGACAGCATAAGGGAAACATGCAGAAATGATCCGGATACCTTTCCCCACTCTCCCGAACAGTTTCTTCTAAATAAAATTAAATTACTGACATTGCTTTTGTTTCTTTTAATAAGTTTGAATTTCTCAGTAAAGTCATCGAAACTAATTTTACCCACCCTTGCACGCATTTCCTCTCTTCTTGGTAGAAGTCCCCCGACTTCCTTCATTCCTGCCTTAGGCAGCTTTAGAAACAAACATCCTTCACACTGTCTTTTGAGGTCTTCTTGGGGCCCAGGCCTGGACCATCACATTCTCCTTCCCTGACTTAGTGATTCCTCATTTTTTTTTTTTTTTACAGGTGGAGTCAGTGAAGACAACCAGAATGAAATCTAGAACTTTAGTTAAATATCTGGAGAAGGAAGGTCGTCCTCCTTCCTGGAAATGCTAAGAGATCATACAGTCCCGAAAGCTGCCGGCAGCAACCTCTGTTCCAAACCATGAGCCCCGGTGGCCTGAGAACAAAGCTAGCACAGAGCAGCTCAACCTGATCCCACAGTACGAACCTGATTAAGTCTCACTTAAAGCATCCATTCGCTGAAACCTTGTATATATTTCCCTCCTCAAATTTCTTTTTTTGTTCCAGGCCAGTTGTCGCCAGTTTTGATATTGTTGCTCACTCCAAGAAATTCCCAACCAGCACTGTCAGGATCGGCTACATGTCTGGTAGTGCCGGACGCAAAATTAAAATGCAAGACTCCTTTTTTAAAAGTTACTAAAAATTTAAAAAACCCAGCAGCATAACATGAAACCAAGGGTGTGGCTCTTCTAAGCGTGTGGCCCCTTTTAACTGTACAGCTCACTAGCCTCTGAAGCTGGCTCTGAATACAGTAATATATGTTCAAAATCTAACAATAATATTTAATTTCTATCAAATGTATGGAGGTCTTTGTGCCACACGGATATGAGAATTAAAATTTTTTTCGATGGAATCACAGAAGCGATTTTACATAATTTAGAAGATGTTGAATATACGAGGAAACAATTGAAGTGATATTTAGAAGTGACTTCAGGAAAAGAAATTTTCCATGAAAAGCAAATCAGAGCTGAAATGTAATTCAATTGTAGAGTGTATTGAACATGAGGTAATCCTCCAGCTTTCTCGCACTATCGAATTTGACCATTTTTTGGAGGTTTCCAATGTAAGAACCCCTGTTGTTTTGTGGCTCGAAGGAGCTTTATGATCATTTTCTAAATTACCACTGACTATGTTTTATCATAAACATTAATGAGTCAATAAATGTTTCTGTCATTACAATTATGAGACACTCATGCTTGCTTGCTAATTGTGGTGATTCAACCTAAGTGTGTAACTTGAGTCTATCCAATATCAGAAACAAGTTCATAATTAATCATTACACAATTATGTCCAAGGGAAAAAAAATTTATTTCCCTTTGATCTTAGAATCACTTATCTTTCAAAAATTATTATTGTGCTTTAGATTTAATATAGCAATACATACTTTTGATGAAAAGCAAAATCACAGAACGTATTTCAAGTAAATTATAATTTGAATGAAATCAATGGAAGGTAGATTATACTGTAGTCTAATTCTATTTAAGATACCTTGAGTAGTTTTCCAAAATAATTAAGTGTTATTTAAATAATTTCAGTATTTACATATTTTTATTCACAAATTATTTGGCATCACTGCACATTTATGTTTTTTTCTAAATCTTGCTATTAATAAATTATATTATGCAGAATATTTTGGTATGTATATCATGGTTGCATTTGTTACATTTTAAAAATAAAACTATGTAGATAGGATTACAAGGCCCAAAGAGTAAGGAGTCAAACAGGATTACTGACTCAGAATGCTTCTAATACAAAAATTTTATATAAACTTATTTTTATATATTATCAATTAATCTATTTCTAAAAAAATATAAATCCTTAACTTATATTGTACACCAAAAGAAATTCCAATTGTATTTTTTAATGTAAAAAAGTAGGTAAATGTAGTTGAAAATCTAGCCAAATATGCATGTGACAAAGGGAAACAATGTCAAAATGGAAAGTATTAAATATATGCAATGAAAAAATAGGATTAAACATTCTTTTAATAAAAATTTCACAAATACAAATACAAGGCAAATTAAATATATTTTTTAAATGCTTGTCCAATGAATAGTAAAAGTATCTTGCATTTTAATAAAAAGTGCTCTTCCAGATAAATAAGCACTAAGAACATAATTAGCACACTACTAGAAAAAGAATTGAGGATGTAAACATGAATAGGCAATTACACTCTGACAATAAGAAAAATATTTATCTTCACCAATAATGAAAAAATAGATTAAAATGAAGACAAAGTTAGCTTTTATAAGATTGATGTTATTTGTAAATGATAATACCTAGGGCCATGTGCCGATCTAAGACATGTTTTTTAAAAAAGTCATCTTAAAGGACAATTAAGCTTATGTATCAAAGTTTGGTTTTTTAAAAAAAAAAAACCTTAGAAATTTACATAAGGAAAATAATTAAGGCACTATACAGATCTTTCATTTATGACAATAAGTTTAATGCCCAATAATAGAAAATTTAATAAAATTAATAGTGGTATGTCTATGTGATATTAATAAAATATTATCATTAATATAATTTATAAAATAAGTTTTAAGACACAGGAAAGTATTTACAGCAAGTTAAGCAAAAGCAGAGACACACTCTTCAGTCACACATTCACACACACATGCAGCAAAGCAGATTGCCATGTTACAAACCAACGTATTAGCCATGGTTTTTACTTTCTTTTGCTTTCTTGACTTTTCTCAAAAGTATGTATTGCTCTTATCATTTCAAAGGTTTCTGGTCTTTTATTTCAAATGTTGTTTCGGAAAACCAAGCCAAAGTTTAAGATTCCCACTCAAAGAGCTAAGAAGCGTGTTAACACAACATAAATAGTACAGGCCTAGAGAGGGAGGTGTTGCTGGGAACACTTGCTAATGCCATTTCAGAAAGGCCTGTGTTTCGTGAACAGACATATTCAGGATCAAACCTGGCAAGTTTATTCTTTGGTTGGAGAAGAACTGTCATATTTCCATAATAAAGAGTGTACAGTTCGTTGTAGGCCTTTTTCTAAAGCAGTTGTGTTAGCCAATCTGTAATCTGCTCCTACCTTTGCTCTTACCTATTGACTTTCCTCTAAAAGGATGAATCTATAAACTAAATTACACCTGTCAAGCCTAACAAACATTAGACCAATACCTTTCTTGCATTTCTCTTTATAAGGACCTTTTAACACTTGAGATTAGATGTTCTAGGATGTGATTCTTTACTGTTTATTTTTTTCTTATTTTTAGTTAGTGGTAGTCTTTGAATGTAAGCAGAAAAATTGGTCATCAGGTAAGAAGAACAGGACTGCTTTCTGGTTGTCTCAAAGTAGCTGAAACCGCCATTTAGGAAAAGCATCGGGGTGGGAATTCATGACTCAGCTCCTCCCAGGACCCTCATTAAATACTTAGGAAGATTCAGAAAAAAATGATGCCTCCTGAGATGGTTCACAGTGATTCATGCCCCTGGGTAGCCATGTTTCTGTGTGGTCCCCTCCTCATTGAATAGAGATGACCTGTACAACCAATAAGACACTTGCAGAAATGACAGAGTGACTTCAGAGGCTGTGTAATAAAAAGATATCCCAGCTTCTCCCTTGCTCTCTTTGCATCATTCACTCTGAGGGAGGACAGCTGCCAAATTGGGAGGACACTCAATCAGCCCGATAGAAGATGAAGCCTCCTGTCAACGGCCCTCACCAACTTGTCATCCATGCAAGTGAGCCATCTTGGAATCTGATCCTCCAGCCCCAGTCAGATCTTCAGATGTCTGCAGCTCTAGCTGCCATCTTGCATGTGAATTCATGAGAGACCTCAGGCCAGAACCTCTGGCCTTAGCCACACATTTATTCCTGACTCATAGAACCTGTGCAACATAATAAATATTTCTTGTTTTAAGATGCTAAAGTTTGAGGTTATAGGTTGCACAGTAATAGATAATGAATATGGTATCTAATAGTCAATCTAAGAAATATAAAGTGTAGTTGTTTTCCTGGCCTGCCAAGATCGAAGTACTTACTTCTCCGTTATATAAGAGATATAGCACTGATTGTGGTTGGGTATAGCCCTGAGAAGAAAAAACCAGATGTAGACTAAAGCAAGCATTGGATGAGAGAGTGAGGAGAGAGGAACTGGAATCAGGATGGCATGGAATCAATCAACACTTAGTATGGAATTTCCAAATTTGTGAAACAATAAATATCTTTACCTTCAAGTCATTAGGCCATTTTGAGTTGTGTGTGTGCTTTTTAAAAATTATTATTTTCAGCAAAAATTTGCTGGTACACAACATAAAAATGGTCTCACACACACACAACAATACCTTTTTCCCTCCCTCTCTCACTTTCACCTTCTGCCACACACATACCTGTTTATCTCTTCTCGCTGACTATCCCAAAGCAACTTAACCACAGTACATCCTTTCATATTTCCATCCTTTTGCGTATGATTTACACTCTTCCTGGAAAACTCCTTCTTTTCTTGTTAATCTCTTACAAATTTTTAAAGATTCAACTGAAATGGGATTGTCTTTAAAATTTTCCTGGACTCTCCCAGCAGAATTAGGTATTTCCCTCTCTGTGATACCTGGCATTTTAATAAAATCTCTTTGCAATGTGTCTCAGATTATATTAAAAATACATACCTTTCTTTCTTCCTCTCCTCATATTTTCTAATGGCTTCAGAGCAAGGACAATTTCTTATTCAACTTCCTAGCTCAGTTTAGGTGAGTCCTTGAAAGATGGCAGGTGCTCATTAAAAGTTTGTTGAGTTAATTAACAAATTGATTAAAAGTGCTCTACATGTAAATAATGCTATTGGAACATAAGATAAAAAGATTGGCACCAATTCTAAATTAGAAGAATCTTGGCACTAGAGCAGCAATTTTCAAACTTTAAGGTCTACACAAATTTCTCGGAACACTCGATAAAATGTCAGTTCCTAAGATTTACCACTAGAGATTCTGATTGATTTTGGGACACAGGGATCTGTCATGATGCTCCACATCTACTAGCCCTATAACCTTGGAAATATAACTTTGCTTCCTCTATCTTTAAAACGAAGACCATGATATTACTTATGTCGTCTGATTATATTAGCTTTAACGTCAGGAAATGAATAAGTTAGCATGCTAGACAAATTGGCACAGGGCCTGAAAAGTAGGAAATGCTTACAATTTTTTCTAGTATTTGGAAAGTAATAGTGTATGTGGATAAGTACACAGATGCTGGAGTCAAGCTTCTTGGGTTTGAATTCTGGCTCTGCTGTTGCGAGCTGTGTATGTTAACCTCTGAGCTGAGATCCTCAGGTGTAAAATGAAGGCGGTAATGATAATACCAACCTCACAGGATTGTTATGAGGATTAAATAAGTTAATAAGCATAAAGTTCTTAGAATAGCACGTGGCACACGGTAAGTGCTACAATGGCTTTTGTATTCCCATTCTTTTGGAGTTATTAATACTTTCCTGTGGAATATTTTCCCAGTTTTAGTCCTCAATATTTTTCTTCTCAGCTAAGAAATATGTACAGCCCTTCATGCGTCATAACTGACACATGCTATCTTTTCTTGAACCCCAGAAAATAACTGCAAATTAGAGGTCAGAGGCAGGTTTCCGTAATGTCCCCACTGCCCAGCTTCCACAGACAAAACTGAAGATGAGGACATTAGAACCCAGTCATTAAGAGGATTAATCTGTTTCCTTGTATAGGGCATTTGGTGAACTCCAAATCGTAGTGTGCTACCATTCAGTTATTTTTATGAGGAGTTTGAATTCTAATTTGATATACATGTTCGAAACCCAGAAAAGAAGAATGGAAAAGTAAGAAACCAACTTTATTGTTATTACTAAACATATTCATTCATCTGAAATATTTTGAGGACGATCGAACATCTGTATTGTCATTAAAATTAGGTAAATATGCAGGTATAAGTGAACTGAACAGAGAGCTAAATAGAAGAAAGTTTTGAATAAATGAAGCGATATCTTTATGTGATATTTACAAGCTATGAGCGGTTGACACATCTTACAAGAACAGGTGAGTTCTGATAAGCCTGCTGAATTTCTGGTGCAACCAATATCATTGCTCTCAAGCATGGCTCACATCACCTCTCAAATGCATAATACGATATTAAGGGGCTGTGATAGGCTTTCTGAAAGGAAAAAACAGAATACTAGCATTTAATTATATATCCATATCTAATCTACATATCTGTATACATGTACATATATGTATATAAACAGACATATATATATATATGTACATATACGCACACATTCATCAGTAATTGTTGTATGATGAAATATTCTAAGGTTTACTTTTAGGCAAAATGAAATATATCTATGTGTCCTAGCTATACTCTTTCTTCACAGACAATTTAAACTAAAGAGAAGATGGAGAATCAGGGTGATCTAGTGCCAGGCAGATTGGCACTTACAGAACTATCTTGTCAAAGATACATAAGAATTAAAAATAAACAACTCTGGCTGTCCAGGTTACAACACTGTCATTCATGTGAGAGACAGCACTATATTAGAAATATTTGGTGGTACCAGTGATATTCAAATTAAAATTTGAAATAAGGTTGTTATTTTCTATATGGTTTGAGAGGCACAGCATAGAATGGCAGCTAAAACATTCTTCTGTGAGGTGGAAAATGTGAATTCACCTGTTTCAGTGTACCTGCTAAGTGATCGTAGCTGAGCTCGTCACTGTATCTGAGATGAAGTCATTTCAAAGGTACCTCATATGAATGATCGTTTGGAACAGGGTCAAATTATTTCTCAAGGTCTATCCCAGATTTCAACCTTCTAATTATGTAATAGATATATGTATTTTCCCATTAAGAGGAAATATATCAATATCAGTATTAACAAAATTGCATATACTTTCAAATTTATTATGCAGAATGCATGCATATGGATATCTCCTCTGTAGATGTTTTAGTGCTTCTTATTACAAATATTAGATTACCTCTTTCTCTTTTCTACTAAAATGAGAATTCCTTGAGGACAAGGTGAATGTCTTATTACTTTTTATTTCTCCAGGTGTCAGTTACTAAGATGTGGCCTCTTAATTTCAAACCCACACTTCACCCTCTGCCTTGTGATGCTGGAGCTGGGCCCCTGCACACCACACATTTTTCCCCTTGGCTCCCACTTAGGCTTTTGGTCAGAGAGAGTATCAGAGGGAGACAGAGAGGCTTAAGGGAGAGAAGAGATAAACTTCTTGGTTCTTTCCTAGCTCTTTATTATTGGCTGGACCTTTTAGAATTACCCTAGCAAATTCTTTTCAGCTGGATAATGGCAATTTATTTCACTAGTGACAATTTCAGATTGAAATTTTTCTAAGCCCTACAGAACAAAATTCCTAGTGCTTCCTATTTCAGATGCTACCCACAGAACAAGACCCCACCTCAGAGGTCTAAGTGTCATCTCCAGCATCCTCGCTCCAAACTTCTGTTTTGATCATTTCAAGCATTTTCCCTTTGTACTCTCAGTCCTGGGAGTAGTTGCTTCCTACGGCTACTGCCTCCATGATACCTAAGTGTTCCATTTTTTTACTTTTAATTCTTTAATACCTACTTTACAATAGTTTATATAAAATTATGCCTTAAAATAGTTGGTGTGGTTTCTGTCTACCACTGGAGGCTAACTGGTACATGTCAGTGCCTCACTCTGCATCTGGAATCAGAGGTATCTATCAATGGTAGTTGCTGCTGGACCTTCAACAGAGTACACTACAGGGTTTTTTTCCGCCCCCAAACTGTGACTGAAGTGTACTTTCTGTATAATAAACTCTACGTTTCGTCACATAAAGCATTCAATCTAAAGTACATTCTCAATCTGTAAAGCTTCTCAAAATATTCTTGAAAAGTACTCGATGTTGACGGTTGTTGTTGTTGTTGTTTTTAATCACAAATTGTTGAAATAACGTGCCTAACAACTCAGAGTGAGGGGACAGATACCCTGCCATTTCATCATTCTGTATCTCAGACTATTTATATGTTTGCATTTATTAACCATCTTTGCATCTTGCCAACATAATATTTTAAGTGTGACTGTACTTCCTTTCAATTTTTAAAACTGAGCAAGATAGAAATCGAATTACTGTTTCTGTCCGGCAACAACTGTGAGCAAAGTGTAAGGTAACTAAACGCAGTCAGAGGAAGTGAACTTCCAGAGCAGAAAGTGGGGGGCGGCGGGGGATGTGTTTACTGCACCAGGAAGGAAAATACAAGAAGATGGCAAAAATCAAGAGATGTTGGCTGACCTAGCACCTAAAAACATCAGACGGTTTTGTTTTTCAGGCATGAATAGCTAAGAATCATTCGAGAGTGCACTTAACTTGTGAGGAAAAAAAAATTGGTGCTATCGAGACAGAATAATCTTCGTGGAAAAGCTGAGCTGTGTACTCGGTGCAAGATATTTTGGTTTAGTTGCTCTTTTCCTTGTCATCAGTGATGGAATTTCTGGTGCCTTTATTGGCACACTCTTGAAATCTCCCTATTTTAGTTTAACCCTTTCCCATTGAGAGCGCCTACATCATTCTTTTAGTTACAGGATCACATCCTCCATGGAATTTTTCCCTTGAAATTTCTCTTCCTTCTCATTAAAGATTTTATCTCATTAGTGTCAAAGAATAGCTTTTCCTAATATAACTGCGATTTCAACCCATCTTGTACATTGTGTGTACCTGTGTTGTTTTAGAACTATAGACATTTGTTTGTTTGTTTTTCTCAAAAATCCATAAAGATTTATCAGCCAAGGAGCCATAGGTTATATTTTAGTTTTATCATAAAACAGATACTAACAGTTTCTGACAATTACATCATACTTCATATGTTTCAATGCATTTCCCATAAATATATTTCATTTTGTTTTCACGATTCTGCAAAGTGAACAAGGCAGATAAGTCATAAAATCTTAGAGCAGGAAGGAACTACGGAAACACCCAGTACAAAGACTCCATGAGTGTCATAGCTAGGATCTGTTTTCTTGCTCAGTTTACCTTTCTCTGGAGAACTGCTACTCTCCCAATCCATGCAGTTCAGGTGAACTATTAAATAATGCAACACCCAAACCCTGGCAATGGGAGTAGACACAAGACTTGTCCCTGGACAATCGGAATCTCTCCATGGGATTTATTCTAAAAACATTTAGAAGCCTCTTTCTGTATTTACATTGCGAAGTTATGAACTCAAGGCTACTGTAGTTGCTCATGACTCCTTCCTAAGAAGAGTCTGTGGGCAAATCTAAGCAGAGGTAAACAGAACCAAGAGATACATACAGAGAGATAAAGATGGTGATGCAGAAAGAAGTGAAAGTGTAAAAACTTATAAAATCATCTGAAATCCTGATCCCCTTTGCAAGAAGCTAGATTCCCCCCTTCTCCTTGGATATGCACTAATATACATGCCCCACCCCACACACATATTCCTGCCCAAGGCTTGTTTTCTCTATATTTTACTTACTTGTCAACAAATAGATCCACATTAGGTTAATAAAACAGTTTTTGCTTTTAAAAGAACTTGAAAACTAATGGTAGAAACAGGCCTATAAACAGATATATGTGGCAGACACTGTGCAGAATTTTTAATAATACTCTTTCACGAGGTCACCACTCACCACTCGAAATATGGATCTCTCTCTATGAGGAACAGAGCCTGGTTCATACTTAACATTTTTTCCTTTTATGGCATCATGTTGTCACCAGAGCAATCCCTTGCAAAGCCCTACTCCATAACCGATTGCCTCTGTGGCAGAGGATTCTGGATTCTTTTTCAATGGCTCTCTACAAGTAGGGTTGCGACCAAGGACACACAAACCTGCAGCAAAGTGGCTGTGTGAAAGAAGGGGTCACAAAAGTGCCATAGTGGAAGGGAATTTGCTTCTGCTAAGATTTGACATGGATTTTTTCCAGTATGTCCTCACTGGACAGCGCTGGTGAGACTACACCAGCCGGTAAGCATGCACCATGCACTAAGATGAATGGAGACCAAGGTAAGAATACTAAATGGGAGTCTGCGGATTTATCAATTACTTGAGAAAATAATAACAAATAGTAATGGAGATATCACAGAATTTCTTAGAAAGACCTCGATTCGAATAGTGGCTCAGCCACCTAATGGTTATATAGCTTTGAATGAGTTGCCTAAGCTCTCTGAGGCTTAGTTTTTGCAAGTGTACTTTTTATAGGGTTGTTGTCTAATGATGCCTTCTTCGTGGGGTTATTTTGAAAAATTAAACAAAATAACATAGATGTGACTGACTAATATAGAAATTGGTACATGGCTGGGGCCCAAAATATATTGATTTTGTATAGTGTCTCTGCATAAATCTATGACAAGAATGCAATGGAATTTGCTTGGAGCAGGAAGTATCTGTTGCTTCTCTCCCATCAAATCCATGTGTTCCACAATCTGGGAACACATAGAGCAAAAAGATGGGCAAAGCAGCCTAAAAAAGAGGCCAGAGGGTTTATTCGAATTTTGGCTACGCTGTCTCACCCAAAATGATCACTTAAGTATGCTGCCCAAAAGTATAAATTCTTCTTTATTATTCTCCCTACAAATACGTTCCTCCTGCTTTGAGGCTCAATAACCCCAAAGTATCTTTGATGTTTTCCTGTTCCATTTCCATTTGAAAGGGTGTCAGCCTAGGAGATTTCACTGCATATTGACATTATTGAATATTCTTTTCCTAACACCAGGACAGAATATTTTAAGGAATTTTCAGGGAATAAATTTATGCATACTATAAGCTATTCAAAAAGTCTATACACATGACCTTGTCAGTCATAAAGTACCTGTTTTGATCCACTTCAAATATGAGACTAAGGATAGGATGCTGCTTTAAAAGAAGTTGCTATGTGAGAGTTTGCTCATAATTCTGCTGAAAACTTTTATTGCATTTTACAGAGAAAGTGTGTTTGGAGAAAATAAAGGTAAAGCAAATAATTTTCCAGGAGACCGAGAAACACTAGCCAAGTGAACTTAGATGTCTGAGACATGAAAGGAACCGTGCCAGGTCTTAGCATTACTTTCTAATTTTCTTTATACCTTAGGATAAGTATATTGCTTGACTGTGAGTGCCGCCCAGTAATGTCAGTGTTGTAGAAAACAGCAGAGACTCAGGGGTAATTACTTCGGTGTTTGCAATTTCAGTATTCCATCTCTTTTGGCCTCCTTATTGCTCTGCCTAGAGGAAGTATTAATGAGGTTTTCCAAGCAAGGGAACTGTCAGTTACGTGGCTCATTTTATTATTATTTCACATCAAAGGTCTAGGAAAATAACTTTTCAACCCAAGACCATTATGTAATGGGTGCGCGTGTTCCATGACATTGAAGTGACTCCAACTCTGGGTGACCCTACGAATGAGCGATGTCCACAATGTCCTGTCCTCATCAGCCCTGCTCAGTTCCGATGGACTCCCGCCTGGCTGCTTTGATGTAGTCACTCCATCACATATTTAGTCCCCCTCGTTTCCTGCTGCCTTTTATTTTTCCAAGGACCCCCATCTTCCCATGATGTGCCCGCAGTAGGACAGCTTCAGTTTTGACATTTTTGCCTCCATGATGCTTAAGACTTACTTTGCTCAAGGATCCACTTGTGTGTGTTTCTGGTGGTCTGGGGTATCTCGCAGATCTCTCCTCAAATACCATATTTCAAATAAATTGATTTCCCCCCCTATCAGCCTCTTCACTATCCAACGTTCGCATCTGTACGCAGCAATTGGGAATAGGGAGTGTGGATGACCTTAGCCTCGGTCTCTAATGACACTGCTCTTGGTGATCTTTCCTAATTCTTCCATTACTGCCCTCCTGAGTCTCAGCCTTCTCTTGATTTCTTTTTGAACTGATGACGGAACCAAGGTAAGCACCATCTTTCACAATTTCGATGTCTTCATTGTCTAAGTTAAAGTTGTGTGTTTCTTCTGCAGTCAATTTTTCTTCTCGGTATTCAGATTCAGCCCTGCTTTGGCACTTTTTCCCTTCACTTTCATCGGAAGTTCTTTCAAATTATTGTTACTTTCTGCCAGTAAGATGAGGTCTCCTGCACACCTTAAGTTATTGATATGTCTTTCACCAATTGTTATTCCTTCTTCCTCTAAGTCTAAGAATGTGCTTTATTTTTACCAATGAGCAATGGGTGACATTAGTGTGGCAGCCATGGAATCAGGGACATCCGTGTGTCACGTAGTAGCTAACCTTTCTTCCTAAGTATCAGGCTCACCAAGAACAGCACAGTCCTCTACACCTGCCTATGTTTATATTTACTCCCCAGTTTGAGTTTCCTGGCAAATATATTACCAGGAGGGGAACATAAAAAATATATTAGTTTTTCAAAAGTGAAACTGCATTCCTGTGTAAAGAAGTTGACCTAAATCCCCAGTGGAAGGTTCCAGCACGTGAATTAGAAAGTGGCTTGGAGATAGAGACAATTCAAAGGAAATTACCAGCAGCCTCAACCACAATGCATTAGAAGACCCTTCAGAGAAATAAAACATTTTCCATTTTTAATTTACAAAATGTTTTCAGGGGGATTTTATCTGTAAAATGGAGAAGACAATTTTGAATGCATGTGAGTTTTTCTTTCAGACGTGAGATTTTCAGGACAAACTCAATGCATTTACTCATTTTCCTGTAAAAATGTCTCAAGAGGTGATTACCTAGTGGAGAAGGAATTGATTTGAAGTACTGCTAGCCTTGGGAACTAATGCATGTCCATACCCAGGATGAGAACACAGCCATAGAAAAAAGCAGTATGTTTTACATATAATCTCTGGCTGTACAACAATCTTAAAATGGAGCGAAGTTTCATTTTAAATATGTCATCTAGGGTGCTGCTATCCATTTAGAAGCTGCTCAATAAATATTTAATACTCATCATCATGCAATAGAGTGAGGTCAAACTAATATTGCAAAAGTAAGAAAAAATAATTATGAAATATACTTTAAAAGCTGAGAATGGCTTGAGGCTGAGTGAAGTTGAACTTTGGAAGCATTCCAGAAGTCAAGGTTGGGGTGGGGCGGGGGTGAGGGTGGTTATGGGGGTGGGCAATGCTCACAGCAGGTAGAAGGAACAGAAGGATGGCAAGAGCAGAATATTTTCTAGTCATATGTTAGTTAGATCAGACATTGGAGAATAAACAATTTTAGAGAGAAACCAAAACAATCAGTCCTAATTGCAAAAGTAGCTACTGTGTGCTTACCAAGTGCATTATGTTCTAGGGTGCAATAAAGATCTTACGCCAAAGCACACTGCTCTAGGTAAGGCGCATCTTAACATACAGAAAACTCAGAGGTGTTGAAAGGAGGTGCCTTTTCAGAAACCCCAGCCAGGTACCTCTGAAACCAGCTTTTCATCAACACAGTGTCTCTTAAACACTAGATTTAGATGTAACATATTCTGCACCCTGTAATGTGAAACAAGACTCCTAGAAAAAGAAGATATAATAACTCTGTTAAATATAATAACTCTTTTAAATCTCAGAGCAAGTAGAAAATGATTAAACCCAATATTCCGTCCTTGGCAGTAGCCAAAAGGAGTTTAACTGCGTTGTCCATGAAGAATGAATTTAAAAGCTTTTCAGATGAAGAGGAAAGGTTTTGCACGTAGTGGAACATTGTTTAAAACTTGAATTTGCTTTTAATAGGCTTCCTACTCAGTGTAATTAGAATTCCATTATGGGAAAAAGAAACATAAAGGGCCATTTTTTTACCTGGTTGAAATTTTCATTTTTCATCAATGTTTACCTGGTCTTCTCAAATCAATACTGAATTATAGAATGAACTAAGGTAAGATGGAAGGATGGACTTCAAGCCATTTCCTATTGCAGAAGGAGACGCTGGTGACCGCTTTTGTAGGGGAACTGTTTCCTTAGAGGCTTGCTGTGTTTACATGCATCCATCGGACCCCACGTTGTATTGGATTCTATGTTCCGAATCATGGCAATAGAGTAGAGGAGTTCTCTTTGCTTCTGCTTCGAACAGAGAAGACGTTAAAATATCTCGAGGGACAAAATGATCGAAATAGAAGGGGAACGAGCAGTGATCTGAGGTTCAGGCGCATGCATGTGTGCATGCTGTCACCTTGCCATCTCTCCCTCATCTGTGAACACATGCTCCCGAACTGAACCTTTCTTTCATCTTCATCATGATCTCTTTTTAAGTCTTATCTTCTTTTTATCCACCATCTCTCTTTATCTTTTTTTTTTTTTTTTAGGTTTAATTCTCTTCGACTTTTTCCCCTACTTCCTACTTCCTCCTCTTCCTCTGCATTTGGGACCCTAATGATGGTTGGTTCTGGGGGCGGGGGCAGGGGAAGCGTTTACATGTGGTCACGTTAAAGGGGACATGATCCTTTTGCATAATTCCTGTTAATGCCTTTATTTATCATATTGAAGTAAACACATGTCAAGCAAGTTGCTAAAGATAGATGCAATGACATCAGCGTATTTATGTTTACCTGTCACCGGTATCCGTGCAGACTTAAAAAGGTAATAATAAGCCACCTATGCTGTGTTGTCAAAAATCATCCATTGGACGTTTTACCGTGGGTGTTTTAAAGCTATTGAAATAAAAACTTTACTGAAAAAAAAAATGTTTATTTTAAAAATAATTTGTAGGCCTTTTTTTCTTGTCCAAATAATCAGAAAATACACCTTTAAAAATCTGCTCCTTATTACCAGAACTCTTCAGTCCAGAACCATTTCCAAACCTCTACAGCCCAAACTCTGCTTCTGGACACTGGACTCTTACAGCCAAGAGTGTCTGGCACAGTTTAGTGCGTGTTTAGGTTGAGTTGTCTGCAAACAGACTGAGATGGTGTATTAAATTTGTCTGTTTGTGCTACCATAGCAAAATGCCACAGACTGGGTCGCTTAAGCGACAGAAATGTATGTTCGCACAGTTTTGGAAGCTAAAAGTCTATGATCAACATGCCAGCCAGAGTCAGTTTCTCGTGAGGGCTCTCTTCCTGGCTTGTAGACAGCTACCTTCTAGCCATGTGCTCACATGGCTTTTCCTCGATGCATGAGTGTGTGGTTTCTGATGTCACTTCTTATATGGACACTAATCCTATCTGATCAGAGTCCCACCCTTATGACCTCATTATCCTTAATTACTTCCTCAGAGGCCCCGTGAGCCACACTGGGGGTTATAGCTTCAACATATAAATTTTAGGGAGACATAAGCATACAGTTCATAATAGATGGGAAATTACTGGAGGTTTAAGGTAGTGTGTTCTTGCGGTTACATCTATAAGGAAGTTTAGAAGCCAGGGCTGGGCGAAGAAGCTGCCCAGCAACGTGGTTTCATCTGCGGTGTCTGCCCACCCAAGGGTAACTCTGGATCTAGAATTGTCCTTTAGACGAGCCTCAAGTGGTAGAAACAGGGCAGTTGTTTGTGTCTTTGGAACAGCTGGTCACTCGTCACAAGCTACCCCCTACAAAGGGCAGGAACAATCACTGCAGCTTGGTATGTCCAAGGATAATGCCCAGTGAAGGACAAAGCAATGTCAGCAATTGACTTTCCCACCAGCTGGGTGCATTAGTCCTGAAGGAGGATTGTGAGTGAAGTTCCACAATGTCCCTTGCACCTCAGATTGACCTGCGGTTTGCAGGACGTTTGCCCATGCCAGAAGAGCTATCCCAGGTGCTGGTTGGTCTTATTTCCGGGGGAGTGTGAAAGTAAATGGAAAGAAACGCAATCTGTGTTGTTGCAGCTGCTCTCAAGGCTGTAACGGTATTCATTATCCTGTTCTCCACTACTCATTCTAGAGTCCCGTCACCCTTGGCTACTAGCTCCTCTGTCGGTCCAGGTGGTTGTTTGTGTGGTGAGGTGACCAAGGCCATCATTCTTGAGGAGTCTGAGTCCAAGCGGTTACCACGTCCCTCTCAGGTAATAGCGACTGCACGTATTCATTTAGTGTTTAAACTGGACAACAGAGCACAAAGGATGCTTTAGCAGATCACCTGAACTCAAAGCACATCCTACCCAGTCTCCATCACGCAGCAACAGCCCTCCTTCCTCCTGCTGATCTGAGCCAATTGCCCCTATCGGTGGTCTCTCCTTCCCTTTGCTGCTAGTTCTTTGCCATGAGAAGACCAAAGTATCTGGATGGAACACATAGCTGGAGATGCAGTGGGTCTTTACTGTCTCTCCTGGTAAGAGTGTTAACTATCTGAGTATCAGGATCTTTAGACCCACAGGCCCTAAAATGACTGTGACAAAAATCACGAATGCCCTAAAAAAAAAAAAAACCTGGAGGTTACGATAAGTGACACCACTTCTAATTCCATTCTTTGATTCTCAGACCCAATGTACTCTAGCTTACAGAAGATACAAGGCAATAAAATAGACGCTGATTTTCAGTGTACACTATGGCCTTAAAGATGGCACCCCATCCTGTCAAAATATGATTTCCTACCTGGCACCTCAGTTGCATGTTTAAAACACTGTTTCACCAGTATATCAGACTGACAGTTTTTCGTCTGTCAGAATCATATCTTAGTTCGTTCAGGCTGCTATACTAGAATACTATAGACTGAGTGGCTTATAAACAACAATAAAAAAATGATTTCTCACAGTTCTGGAGGATAAAAATTCCAAAATCAAGGGGCCAGCAGATTCGGTGGTGTCTGGTGAGAGCTGTTTCCTGGCACATAAATAACTGCTCTCTCTCTAAGTCCTCCCCTGGTGGAAGGGACAGGGGAGCTCTTTGGGTCTCTTTTGTAAGTCTCTATTGCCATTCATAAAGGCTCTAACCCCGTGACCTAATCACCTCCCTAAAGACCTCACCTCCTAATACCACTGCGGATTAGGTTTCAAAATAGAAATTTGGGGGTGGAGGATGGGGTGACAGAACTATCCAGTCTACAGCATGAGGTATAAAACGAGTGGGACTCCTGGTTGCGTGGACACTGTGGTGAATGCACCTTCTTTCTTATAATTTGGTTCATTTAGTCTCAGGAGAAATGAGGCAATATTCTGTGTTTGCAGATCAACCTCGAGAAGACTTTAGATAGAAACGCCGGACAAGGTCCTGTTACATAAAAAGAAAATCTACCCCCAAACCACGCGTCGATCTCATTAATCATTAATCACTGCCTCTTCAAGAGTGAAAGTGGTCACTGCATTCAACTTTCTAGGAAGCTGGCATTCCCCGGGGGAATGGGCCCTATCAAGGGCGAAATGCTGGTCTGACCCTTGCAAGACGGACTTCTGGCAGCAGCCACAGCAAAATCATCCGTGTTGTGCCAAAGCTCACGCTATTTGGATTTAGATACTATCTCTGCCACCATGGCTACTCCATGTATGTGTCCATCATGCCAGCACTGTTCTAGACTGTTCTCTCCAGGTTGTTTCGAATGATATTCCATGAATTGCCAGGAGATACAAACAGAAAAGCTTTGTTATAAATTCTACTTTATTCCTTAAAGACGTTTTAGAGGAGGAACTTCAAAATTGAGAAAGATTTGAACTCAGTTGGCCTCCTAAGGCTCATACTTTGATTTTAAACCCGCGCCACTGGAGACACGGCTTGGCATCTGTTATTTGGCAAGAATAACTTTCCAGAGACTTTTGCTTCCAGCAAGGTCTCTGTGTTCATCTCAGATAAGGGATTTGTGGACAGAACATTGATCTGAGCTGTCGGCATCATGCTTTTTTATCTTGAGTCAAACGGTTCTGTTTCAGGATGGGGCAGAACACTAGGCTGTCCCGAAGCAAATTGTTAAAGGAAAGAGGTTGTTACCTGGAGCAGCCGAGTGTTCTGTAGTAACATGTCTTTTCGTGTTCCAAATTGTGATCCATGATGCAGTATCGAGTGGACACCTCTCTATATTTACATGAGGGTCTGAGACACAATGAGCTATGGGCCATGTCCTGTCTGCCACTTGCATCATCACCATTATAACACGAGGTTGGCATTTGCTGGGAATTATGAAACTGAAAGCAATTTTTTTTTTCTTAAATACAGCGGTGTTATTCACTGTTCTAAATGTTTTACAGACAATAACATTTAATAGATGGGTTTGGGATACTGAAATTGGGAGCACAGGTTCTATGTCAAGGGCAATCCAGAATAAAAGCGGAATTACTAGCCATCTGTGTGATCGATGGTCAAGTTTTTTCATTTTCCCTGCCACCCAAAGAATTTGATGATTTTTGCGTCCCACTTTCAAATGGGTGTTCTGATTGTTAAAGTCTTGAATCTGCATTTATTCCTTCGCCAATAATTATATCTCAGGTATTACTGCACCTCATTGAGTTTAAATTATAGCATTGACCTCATAAGTGGTAAGTGCGTACATTTCTAAATAAGTTACCTTTCTGAGGCATGAATTAGTATATTAAAATGTTTGCAGCTCTATACTTGGTATCATTAAAGTTTCTCCTACCTGCAAATGATGTGTAGCCACGGTCATGACCATAACATGGGATGGTAAAATCTCTGCAATGTTTAATGCATTTCCAAATCGCTTATAACCTAGATTGCCTTTCAAAAATATTTTGTGCAGAGCATCTACTTTTCTTTTGACCCATGATAGAAGTGGATTGCTTGGTCTATAAACGTTTTCCTTATTTAATACAAATACCCATTTCAATGGAATCTACCCTACTTTGGCGGATAATACACTAAAAGACTAGGACTTTACTGAAGCGTACGTGAGAGCGTGCATTCATTTATTCCCAGTAACTTGCACTGTACAGTGCTCCACTTGTTTATTCCAGAATAAAAACAGATGGCGTGCTTTCTTCTGCTTCAGGCTCTACGAGCAGCAGTTCTTTGCAGAACGCATGAAACTTTGCAGGTACATTTTTCTTTATAAAAAGCAAAAATGTAGTGAAGCTATCCAATGACTCTTAGATTATAGAGAGCACTTAACTCACTACATACAGACTAATGGAGAGAGCAGAGGCAGTGTGGAAGATTTTCAGCCAATTACCCTGTCTGATTTCTGACTTGAACTTCATCTTTTTCCACAGCAATTCCACTCACTGAGTTGTTTTCTAAGAGTTAATATGAGACCATGAACAAGATTACATTGTTTGTTTTTGAGCTTAAATAACACAGCATACTGAAAAACAAAGGTGGCTGATTTCTCCACCACGTTTTAGAAAGCACTGATTTTCCACTGTAGTAACATCTCCAACTACATACATTTAAGTCTGAGTTACTTTCACTTAATTCATGAACCTTGTCCCTTGACAAGGAAATGACTGATCTGACAATGAATACCCCCATCTGAGTGAACTGAGCGTGTTAAGATATGTATTTTATTTCACTTGATAATCACGACATTAGGTATAAATTTGCTCTGGTCATTAAATTATTATTTAAATTATTTAAGTAAGAGGAAGCAGGTTATCACATGTCCCCATTGCATGGTTTGTTCACAGAATCGTTTCGTGTTCAAGTCTCTATGGACTGCATCATCCTGCTGGTTTTGTTAAAAACTTTTAGAATTTGTTTTTCTTTCATTTGGTACTAGAGCAATCAAGTAGTCATTTCTAAAATATTACTTTGCCACCTTATTGCTACTTAGTTTAATAAAAGGAAATTACGTATTTTAGCTTTCTGATGTCTCCCTGATATCACAAGTTTAATAATAATAATAATAATAATATAATATAATAATAATATTATTAATGTTATTATTATTATATCCAAATGACCTAATTTTCTTCAAAGGCAGTAATTTTCTGTTGACTCTAAAACTGGCTCATTAAGGCTGAATGTTCTTATTTTTCTAGAAGTTCAAGTTAAAAGAGTAAAGGAACTTAGTAACACTTCAAATCCACCAAGTCCTCTCCAACACACACACACACACACACACACACACACACACACACACACACACATACGCGCGCGCGCGCGTGTGTTAGGAAGACTGGGGTCTCTCAGGTGATGTCTGAGGATATATTTCTCACTCCAGCCATCAAAGCACTTCATGTCTGGGGAAATCCTGATTCACTCTCACCTGAGGATTGATTATAACCATCAAGATATCAAAAATAGGTGTCAATGGGATAGCATTTTGGACAGTAGTTTGGCCGTTCCTCAAAATATCGAGCATAGAGTTACTGTATGACCCAGAATTTCTACTCCTAGGTCCACAAGAGAAACAAAAACGTGTGTTCATATAAAAAGTTATACATGAATGTTCATGGTAGTACTATTATTACAGCCATAAAATGAAACAACCCAAATGCCCATAAACTGATGAACAGATGAATAAAATGGGGCATATCCATACAATAGAATATTATTTGAGAATAAAAAGAAGTCAAGTACTGATACGTGGTACAACATGGATGAACCTTGAAAACATTTTGCTAAGTAAAAGAAATCATTCACAAAGAAATAGCACATGTTGTTTGATCCCATTTATACGAAATGTTCAGAATATGTGACTCCATAGTGACAAAACAGATTAGTGGTTGCTTAGAGTTTAGGAAGCAAGAGAGAGTAATTCCCTAAGAGAAAAAGTGGGAATTGACTGCTAATGGGTATGGGGAGTTTCTTTTTTGAGGTGATGAAAATGATCTAAAATTAATTGTGGTGATACTTGCAAAGCTATATTAAAATACTAAAAAAAAGAAAAAGCCTATGGCTCAAATGGGTGAATTTTATGGTATGCCATTTCCATCCCAACAAACATATTAAAATGGGTATCATTTATTGAGTGCTTACTATGCGTCAAATATTATGTTAGGAAGTTTTGAACAACCCTTGTATAGCCAAGGAAATCAAAACTTAGAGATGTTAAGTGACTTACACAACCAGGAAGTAGCGAAATGAGCCTGGCTCCGTAATTACTCAGCTATGTAATACGGCCAACACGATGCTACCTTCGATAAGGAAGCAGTCGTGAGAGTATTCAGCAAATCAGGATGGCTTTCAAAGCAAATGTAAAATTTTGCCAACGTGTGGCAATCCTCAAAAGCAATAAGCAAATTTTATGTGACTTTGTGAAAGGAACACTGTCTGCATGACCTATATCGTCTGGGAAATATGATTTATTTATTGAAATGGTAAGGTAGTTTAAATAAGTCCAAATATCGACCTTTAAACATATCGGAGGGATTTTCTAACCCAGTATCTTATAAGAAGAATGAGCTAATTAAGATTAATGACACAAACTTTTCAATCTATTTAACCTTTAATTAAAATATAACCATATAGTACAAACTATAACTAATAAACATTAAAGTCTGGTATTAACTTCCTCTTGGATATCGGAAGGTTTACAGGATTGTAAAGAAGAATCTGAAATAGTGTCCTTCTCATTACACTCAGCTAAGGATTTCCCCAGTTCTGGGGTGCCTTGCACTATTCTGAATGCTTTACACATATATGCATATGTATGTTTCACACTAATCCCAACATGTATGTTATTATTGCAATTGATAAATGAGTAAGCTAAATCTTAGAAAGGTAACTGCCAATGCCACACAGAAAGTGAAAGAACCTAGATTTAACCTAAACAAAGTTCAGAAGGTCATGACTTCCCTTCTCCATGCGGCTCCAATTACGTGTACTGATCACTAGAAGTGATGAGTGTCAATGCATAAAATTAGAGCACAAATTCCCTGCTACTAAGTGCGAATGAGAAAGAAGAAAATTCATGGTTCTTAAAGAAATCAGAAATCTTACAGTTTATCCTCTCATCCCAAATTGTATTATGACTGTCCCCAGATATTCGCCTACTCCCCAATAAGGCAAGGCTTTGGGCAAGTGGATGTCACATCCCCTTCTAAATATCCCATATTTTCAATTGCATAAATATCGCACCTCTAAGACATAATATTCTGTTATATTTGATTGTATACAAAGCAGGAAATCTTAGCCAATGGCAAAGCCAAATGTCTCAATCTTCAATTATATCATTATTATTAATGTGTAGAATTGCCAAGTGCAGCAACAAACCTTAAAACTAACTAAGAATCAGTTCATCCAGTTGCATATGTTTTCCAGATGGTTGTAACGGGGCAGGTATTGTCCTAGAAATAACATATGTGATTACTTTTTAAAGAGAAAATGGAAAATTATAACAGCATTTTAAATCTTTTTTTCATGATATATTAATAAGTGAGCCATTGACATTTCCTAAACACTCTTAGTATTTGACTACAAAGTTAAATTATTTTGGCATCTCTCTTTAATCTGTTTTCTTATGCTGGACAAGTGATTGGTTTACTTGCATTTTCAATTACATAGTATAATTGCTGTTGAAAATCTGTGACTCTTGGGAGTCTAAAATTATTGGCAGCTATTACTTTTTATTCAACTCCATAAATATCTCAACTAAAACCATTAAGACTTAAAAATCCAAAAAGTTTATAAAATCAAACTGTTTTTTTCTCTTAGTCATAATTATTGCTTGCTAATCAATATTTATTTCTAGGGGGGTTAGATTAATATTTTCTTGGGTGAGGGAGAAAATAAGGTTATCGGTGACAACAGACTTAGAAAATAATTTTGGAAATTCTTCAACTGGTATATTTCTAAAAAAATATTTAGCTTATCAATTCAAAGGAAATTATAAATTTTTAAATTGGGAGCAAAAAATTAGTGTGGAGAATCAGGCACTAACCTTTACAACCTCTTCTTCTAACAAGGAGACAAAAAGTGAGACTATTTTCTCACCACCTAGAAGCTTGTCTTGTACTTGATATAAAATTTCAAACAAGTTACCTAATCTCCCTATACCTCAGTATTTCCATGTATAATGGTTAGAGCTTTGTCAGCTCTATAGCTCATAATTTCAAGAAATTTCATCATTTCATGTTCTACTGAATGATAAAGCTGAAAACATTTAATAGAAGTAGACCTTATAAAAATAAATTATATTTCTAGAACATTTTTTTATTGAAAATAAATTAAAAATTGAAGAACCAAGATTAATTTTCATTACATATTACTTAGACTTAATCTCATAACAATTCTAAATGTCTCAAATTATGTTGCATTATTTCATTTATTTTATGACATTCATTATATTTGAAGCTAAATCCCTTTGTTGTAGAGAACATGAATTCATTTTTCTTTCACTAAAATTTAGAACGATAAAGCCTTACACCAAGGATGTGTGTACAAGCCTGGGTGAGCAAGACAGAGAGACAGAGACAGACAGAGACAGGGAGAGAGAAAAAATATGACTAAATAATTTTCATCTGCTATCCTATAATAAATATTTATAACATATATATTATACATATATATGTACCAAGAAAAGGAGAAATAATAAATGGAAAACAACATAGAGTTCAAGTAACATCTGTATATTATGATTCATATTTTTTTGAAATATCAGTGGAGAAACCAACTGATGTGACACTACTAAACTTTAAGTAACAGAATTAGATTTAGTACTTTAAATACTAAGATTAGAATTGTTTGCTAATAAGTGGTTAACCATCTCTAAACATTCCTATATTCTTAGACAGGTCTTATTCTTCAGGGTTAAAATATCATACGTGTGTGTGTGTGTGTGTGTGTGTGTGATGTATGTATCCTAAAATGTAAGTTCCAGGTAGAGATAAAAACAAATTAATTTAAGTGATACAGATTTTAAAACTATATAGCAGCTTTGACAGCATGTAACAATGTGTTATTTTAAAAATTTCAAATAACTCAACAGCAAAAAGCTTTAAGTAATTAAATGGGAACATTTGTAGAAGAATAAATTCAATTAATCTAAAAGAACATACAGATATTTGTAATACAAGAAAAGGAATGAGAGCGGTAGAATAATGAATATATTTGAGCACATACAGAGAATCCTTGAATTATCTTTGATTCCACATAAATAATTAGAAAATTAAATTGTCATTATTTTCAGTTAACAAAATTTAGTTTTCACTATTCCATACCTAGGTCATAGGTATGGAGAATTCCAAAGGAAAAATATTATTTTCCCAAACCCAATCAAGCATGACCCAGAGTTTCTAGGAAATCCAGCATGGAGCCCAAGTGCATTTAAAGATATTATTCTACTTAAATTGGATTGTGCTGGTGGTTTCTTTCAAACCCATTCAATATTTTTTTTCAAAGAAATAGTAGTCCAAAAAACACCACATCATAAGGAGTATGTATATGAGTTGTGCTGTTGTAGATGAGGAAGATGTTAGCTATATCATTCTCATTCTAACCACAAGACACACCTTAACATACTGTCCATCTAAAGAAGAAATTTAAAATAAAAATAATCACACATATCTCAGTCTGAATCATGTGTGAATATTGACCCCACTGAAGTTCAACTCTTCATAGTGCAAAGCTAGAGCATGAAATATTGTATTCACTATGAAATTCCCAGGAGCTGAAGGATGAATTAATTCTTGAAAATATATGTTTTCAACATCACAGCACTGGCTCTTGCCTCTTGCAAAGTAAGCAACTTGAATCAAAGAGTTCAAGGTAAAATACTTATTTGACAACTTTCATCAGTATAAATCTCTCTAAAAATTCAAAAAAAAAAACCCTATATGTATCATTCGTTGCTTTAGAAGCATATATGACAAAGTTGTGAATAAAGTTGATTTGGGGACTGCGTTGACAAGGACCAGGTTTCAAGGAAATATATGAAGCTGTTCTGACTAATATGGCAGCACACAAATCACATGTGGCTATTTAATCTTAAACAAATTAAAATTAAATAAAATTAAAAACTCAGCTCCTTTTCTACTCAACTCTTGTACGTTTCATGTGTTCAAGACCACATTTGGTTAGTGGCTAAATTATTGAACAACAACTTTAAAGAACATTTGCATCAATACAATAAGTTCTAGTAGATAACATTGCTACATGTTTCACTATTTCGTTGAGAGTATGTAAAGTTTCTTTTATGTAATAAAGTAATCTCTAAAAATATAAAAATATTTTGTTTAGTAACATAATCAAACTCTGCATGCAAGCAGAAAATTGATTAGGTACAGAAACTGTTTCCCCCTAGACTCAAAGCTCCATGAAGTCAGGTTCTGATACCATATTAACCACTGCATGCCCAGCACATAAAAGAGTGCTTAGCACATAGTAGGTGTTCATTATTTAGTTGTTACATTATTTTATTTGCTTATATTGTGAACAATTCCTGTTCAAATATAGTAAAAATTCATGTACTTAGCACATATAAACTAAAATTTATGATTATTCAAACTAATGTAGACAGAAATTTATGCATGAGCTCTGGAAAAAAAAAAGCATCCTAAATGCAAATGAAAAGTGTTATCGTAAAGTATTTGGAATTCTTTAAAAGAATAAAGTGGCTAACTGGCTTTGGGGACGACAACATCTCTATTTAGAATGTGTCAATTACAAAAGCATCTCTAATTAAAACTGACCTTAAAAGAGTCTACTTTGCAAGAGTTTCTTACCAACAGTCCTTCTAATTACGATAGATATTTAGAATAAAAATAGTCCATAAGACAGACATCTCTAATTTAGATTAACCTTTTCCCAAATAATTTTAATTACTAAAATTTTTCTTTATGAGCTATTTTACTACATCATTTATTCTGTCACTGTTTTAAAGATAAATGGAAAACATAAAGTTATAGTCAATTCCACTTAATAGTCCAGGAAAGCAACTTTGACCTATATATATAAAGGAATACAATAACAGAAGGAAACGGGAATATGCCAGAGTGTACTAATGATAGTACATGGCTCTACAAATTAGGGCTGCCTCATTTAGTGACAGTTGATTTGCGTAGTATACATCAAGCACAGTTCTAATTCTGAGAATGCATGTTAAGTAATTAAGTAAGCCCATGACTCCAACAGGTTTATGTGTAAAGTGAACATTTGGTATTTTGAGTTTGTTTGTTTGTTTGTTTGTTTGTTTTTGCTTGCCCAGCATCAATTCCCTTTTTCTCTGCTAATAACATCTTGATTTTGCTTTAATGCTCTGCTTTGCTCCCAGTTTGAACTGCCTTGGCAAAAATGCCCAATCATCCCCTGCAAGTGGGGATTTTGTACCTTTACACCAAGCTAAGTGAATTAGAAGTTTTATCCTTGGAATTGGCATATTTGGCAAAATAATACAGAACCTGAGAACAGATGTGTGTTCTTCCCAGTTAAAATGCCCTAAGAATACTATCAATTAACTTCTACACAGAAAGACCATACTTTCCCCATTTTTCCTTTTTGACATTGGTTCTTTATCCTTTCCCCCATAAAATTAGTTAGATTATTCTGTTGTGCACAAGCAAAAAACCTTTATGATGTAACATCTACCAAAAACTTGCTTGGATAAAATTATAATGAAATGTGCAAAAGTTCTAGGTCTAAACTTTATCACTAGTTTTTTCGCAGAATGGAACTAATGTCACCTAAATTGCAGTGTAATATATGATCAAATTGAGATTGGTTCAAAATAACAAATAGAACACACCCACTAGGTCTCCTCTTACAAAGATTCAGCAGAAGTTATTCCTAAACAAAGAAGAGATAGTTTTGAAGGATAAATATATTACAACTCAGGATATGAGAAATGGTGCCGCCCAGAAACCTAAAATTTTGAGGACTCCTAGACAAGAAAACATAGATGAGATTGAATCGATAGAAGAAAAAGAGTAAAGAAAATCATAGACCATTGTAAAATCATAAGTAATTCCAGAAATAATTGAAACTCAGAGTAAAATAAGAATAAAGATGCAGAGTCAGCTTTGCAGTGATCAAAGGTTATTAATTGAAGAATTAATTTAGAATGGGTCAATTGAATTCTCAGCAGGCAGAAGAAACCTTTGCCCTGAGGTTAATATCTTTAAAAAGATGCTTTGAAGGCGTTGCTAGAGAGAATGTTGGGACTATAGAAGATTGTACATAAGTTTACAACAAGTTTAAAAACAATGGAAAACAAAAGAGAGAAGTAGCTAAGTACAATCCTTTGACATAGAACACTCAAGAAATGGTCTTAGACCTTCTTAAACCTCTGTTTAGACTTGAGAAATCATCATCAAAGAAAACATAGAAAGATATTTCCTGCAGCTAAAAGAAGACACAAATTCTGGGAATAATAGAAAAGTCTAAAATTCCCAGGGAAAATGTATTTCTACAGCAGAATTAGAAGTCATCAAAAGTTCATTAACCACAATGAGAAGTAGAATGCAGTAAAATATCTCCAAAATTCTGAGATTAAATAATTTTAAACCTGGAGTTCAATGCTCAACCAAACTATCACAGATTATTTGATGGTATTAATAGTAAAGGATTTTAATTGCCCATTTTAGGAATATGTCCTGGGCTACATTTTTTCTAAACACTTTAAAAAACACATATATTTTTATACAGTCAGGGGATTGTCCAAAGAATAGTAAATACTAAAGGCAGACAGAAAATAGTATGACCACCTAATCTTATTGTAAATACTCCTGGGTTGAACTACAGCATTGGCAACACTGCTTTTATGTAAAAGTTTTTAAAACTTACGCTTAAAAAACTTAAAACTTCATGGATTCCAAGACAAAGGAAATAGACTTTCAACACATGCATACATATGTGAAGTGAAGCGACTAGAGTATTGTCAGAAATAAAATAGTGTTCAGTAAATATAATTTAAATTGAATTGAGCTAAATTGTCAAAGGAACAGTTCATAATGAATATAAACAATTCAACCAATTATCAGAGCCCTTTCATAATCAAAAACAACTGCCCAGCTATACCAGTCATTTAAGTAAAACCTAACTAAAACCAGAACACTACATAATGTGACCACATCCATGGGAAATCCCTTCCGATTCCAGAGCCTTTTGATCGCCCATCACACATGCATAACTGAGGCACCAGAGAAAACCACATACAGACATATTTTACACTCCTCAACATTTAGAAACACTTTAAGAAGCCATATCTTCCCTTTTGAAGGCAATTTCTTCCAAAGATTAGTCATCGGGAAGGGAGGGTATCTTGAATAGTCTCATACCAGCGTTTATTTGTACACACAAGGCTCATTCCCTGAAATACATCAACTGATGCCTGGATCACATTGAATCCCCAAGACAGAGCAGCACTGAACAGCTGTACGATGTTGAGAAAGTATCGAATTTCCATTTTAATTTTATTGTATGCAACAGTGCCCTCAGCAGAGTTCCATAGAACATATTAAAACACTGTCATTGAGCAAAGAAAATTAGATTATTAAAAAACTAAAAGTTACAGGCCTAAAATACCACAGGGAATAATTATGATTAGCGTCCCAGACTAAAATATATAATTTCTATGCCATAACTTGGCAATACAATTAATTTAACTATCTGTATTGAGAAGAGATCAAAAACCTAAACAAAGTTCAAAATATTTGTTTTCTACCCTACAATTCTTTTTCCTGTGCTTGAAACATTTTTTTTTAAAATGGACTTGATTTTTCCTCTGTCCAACTTCATTCAAGATATTAGTGCATAAAGGAATCCTCTATATTGTTGTAAAGTTAACAGATGACCCAGCTATTAAAAGGATTATTTGAATCCAGTAAAATTTAAACAACATAATCTTAAATATTGAATCACACCTATATTTTGTATTCACTTATAAAAATGTCGTATATACAAATTTAACATTATTAACCACTACTGCTAAAATTAAAAAAAAAAAAGAAAATTAAATTTTTTTAAAAAAAGACTCTGCTGCTAAGATAGAAGATACTTTTAGTCTCTCTCTCTCTCTCTTTCTCTCTCTCTCTCTCTCTCTCTCTCTCTCTCTCTCTCTCTCTCTCCCTCCCTCCCTCCCTCCCTCTCTCTCTTTTTCTGAGCAGAATAAACATTTTCCCTTGTCAGGGTAGAACTGGCTTTTACTTAAGGAGATGTATTTACTCAAAAGAAAGTAGCCAGCAGTAAAAAGGGGGAAATTGATGTCATTTTCTGTTACTCTGAAACTGAAAGTATTTCAAAAAAATGGGAGAAAGGGAGGGAGAAAAGGAAGGAAGGAAGGAAGGAAGGAAGGAAGGAAGGAAGGAAGGAAGGAAGGAAGGAAGGAAGGAAGGAAGGAAAGAAGGAAGGATAAGAAAGTAACGTAAGCAGAATGCGAAAGATAACTGCAATCAAGACTTTTCAGATGTGAAACCAGTTGTTAGATTCTGGGGGCTGGGGTGCCGTTCTCATTCTCCATCACAGGAAGTAGCCCAGGCTGCTCTGCTCTGGAGAAATTGGGGTAATCCTCAGGTAGAGGTCTGCAGAGAACAGGGGTAGCTCTCAGAAGTTCTTGAGTACACTGTTAGGGGCTATCACATCGGCTTCCCAGACATGTCGCTGTTTTCCCTCAGCTCAATGAGACAGTGATCATGACGCTGAGACAAATATTTAGTTTGGTCAAATTAGCCTCATTAGAACACTGAAATTAGCCAGGATCCTGAGAGTCTGAGGTTCTTCTTACATTGTCCCAGAGCTCAAGGTTCTGTGACAAATGTCAGGTGCAGCTCGCCTTTCTGTGTCACGATGCCCGCCAACCAGATGTCTCATTGGTTAAAGAATTCAGTCAGGAAATTGTTTAGTTTCCTCTGGTGAATTTATTGCTGACTTGGACTCATTGAAAGCAACTTGTATTTCTATTCTTTCTCTGTCTCTCTCTCTTTTTTAACCATTCTCTTTTAATCATGGTTTTCTATTTTGAAGATAACTTTTTATTAAAGAAAATTTAAATTAAATGGAATTGTCTAATTCTGTTATTACTGTCACCCACTCCAAGCAAGTTCACTCTTATTGCACATATATATTTTCAAGTATTTTATTTTCCTAGGGATTTTCGCAAGTATCACGTCTTCCTTGTTCATATGTGTTATTTTAGGACGTTTTCAGATATGTTCGTTGTTGTATAAGTCCTTTTTGAACAGCCATTGGAACATACACATTTATAATTATTCCTTTATTACTCTTATTGAAATCTTTTTTTAAAAGTATTATCAAATGTTTTTTTTTAAACCTTCCTTACTTCTTAAGCCATATTCCTTTTGAGTCTTTAAAGTCTTTTCTCTGAATTCTGTGAAAAATTCTTATGTAAAACAAGGGTATCTATTTAATTATGTGAAATCTTATATTTTATTTCAAAAATTCTATCATGGAAGTATAACTTTTCCTACATTTTCCATTACTTTCACTTCACTAAAAAGTTCAGCATTACTGGCAAAAATTAACTCCAAAGGGGAAGTTCCTCTCATTGCTTCTAACACAGGAAAAATAAAATCATAGTTGTTATTGTGTGAGTGTGCATGTGTGTAAAAGCATACACAGTTAGTGTTTGGGAACATCAAAATCAATAGATTGATAATTTATAGAATGAGAAATAGCCATGGTTTTAATTTTTCTTATTGTTTCTCATGGAGGTATCTGCACTCCTAAATTAGACAAAGAATTCCTAATAGTGAAATTTTAATACAATATTGTTTTAGATATTCTTACACAATAAAAAAAGTTAACTGCATTATAAAATGTTTATATTCATTCGCATACATACATAAAGAGGAGATCAAATGACTGTTCTATGATACTATAGATATTATTGATACACTCCACCTGAGTTAAATTTTCTTAGAATTATCATAGTACAATATTTTTGTAGGAGAGAACTACTCTGGCTTTGACCTAGTTTTATTACACCTTTATCACACCCTCCAAAGTCCTATAACTTGTGTTAATTAGCCATTTATTTATGTATTTATTTAGAGTAATACAACACTTCCTTTGTGACATTCCCAACTACATACTAAGATATTAACAATGCCTTACTTTAACTATGCTATTATAACTGCCATTATGAGTTTTATATTGATACTAATAAATTGGTAACTATAAAGTCAGGGTCAGCTCTTGAGAGTGTTAGTGACATGAATAAACATTTATTAGAAATCTGATGCCCACCAAGTTTTTACCAAGGCAGGAGGTTTGATCAGTGGTGGCAGAAGTGAATAAAACAAAGTCACTTCTCTTAAGCAGCCTCTGCTCACAGGAAAGGAGACAGAAGATCAGCCAAAGTCGTAGAGGGAATATTATTTCAAACTCTGTGCCAGGCCAGGTTAATGAAGACTTTTGAAAATGGTCAAAAGAACTCTCATGTTTGAAAACAGAATTCTTATGTCTACTTGAGCAGAGGTGGATGTGATTAACACGTTGTGCCAAAGAGCATTTATGATTTAATTGGGAATGCTTTAACAAATGTCTTATCATCAATTCACATACTAATTGATACTTACAATAACAAGCATGGTCTATGTTCTGCTTTAATAGCTTCATGCTTTGTGCTCATTTTTAAATTCAGAATGTTTGGCATTTGATTATCATTATTCTAACACTCAAAAAAAGAAGAGTGTTCAATTAGTTATTTGCTTAGATGAAGTAATATAAAACATAATATTTAAGCCACACAACCAAAAATGATAGATTTTTCCTTCTTTCCATTACTAGAATATCTGCCTCTCTATCTCTCTATTTATCTACTGACTATGTATGTATGCTCTAGAGCATCATAGTTTTAAGAACCTGAATTTATGTAGCTGACCACATTTCAAAATAAGAAATAAAGTTTAAAAGCAGATAGGACACATATAAGTTCCAGCAGCGTTCATGCAGCAGCTCCCATAAAAAAAAAATCTGAAAATAAATTGACAAAAAATATGCAGAAACTTTATAATTCATGTAAAACTACTGAGAAACAAACAAACAAAAAAGACAATGAAATGAAAATAGGAAGACATCTGTGTTTGAATAATGTATCAGGCAGGGTCCTGACAGGAAGCAGAAGGCACATTCAAAGAGGTGATTGAAAGGACGAGGGTAGCCTTAAGCGGGACACATTAGGGAGGTGAATGGGTTTAGCAAGGATGGCAGTCATCACTTCTCAGGGGCCTGAAGGACCAAGAGGAGGAAGCAGTTATCGGAAGTTGGATTAAGTAGCAGGAGAGGGCAATGGGAGGTAGTCTTTAATATATGAATAAGAAAAAAGCAGACAGATAACCAAACCTCACTTCTTCCTTGCTCTTGATGTCCTGCCAGCATTTTTCATTGGCTATACGCATTTGAAAGATTGGGGTCTACCAATTGATGGGGTGCATAAAAGTCAGCCTCCCAGGGCATATAACAGAATGCACAAGGAGGTAGATTAGATCTGGGGAGGCAAATGAAAACTATAATAAACAAAAAGACTAAATCTTATAAATTACTCACAAGCTAATCTCTAAACGAAACACAAAGCTACTGAAGTCCCATGGATTTTCTAACTTGAAAATGATTCTCAAATTAATCTAGAATAATAAGCATATGATGTAAACAGCTTGGATAATTCTAAAATAAATGAGTAAGGAAGTACAGGAGTTATTTGCTCTATAGATATAAAAGCTACTATGTTTCTATGTAATGAAACTAATTTGATGCAGGTGGAAGAACAGATTGATAAATTAATTTGATAAAATAGCCCAATGACAAATTTAAGAATATAGTAATGGCATTTAAATAGAAAAGTAATTAAAAAATAAATATCACTAAGATGACCAGATATAATTATGTAGAAAAATAACTCTAGTGTTTATCTTATGCTTTATTCCAAATGCAGTAGAAATAGATTAAAGATCATAATGTATTAGAAAAATAAAAATATGACATATAAAAGAAAAGATAAAACATAAGTGAATGATGTGAAAAATCTTGGTACTGGTAAGAAATTATATCTCATTTAACCCAATCCAACAATTTGCACCTAACACCTTTCTAGATACATTACATGTCCTCAGTAAATACCTAGTTAATATAAGATTCAAAGTAGGAGCACATAATACCAGAAAATTAATAAAACCAACCAGAAAATATTTAATTTTCTGTAGAGTCAAAATCAGCATAAACATGCCAAGATACAATTCAATGAGATAGGAAATTATAATTACAACCTATTTGATATACAAAATACCGTTTTCAAAGAAAGATAAATAATCCAATAGATAAATCAGCAAAAGACATAAAGAATGCAATGAGAAAATGTATAAATGATAAAAATTTAAGTTTAAAAACTCAATACTATTAGCAATTGAGGACATACAAGTTGTACATACAGTGAAATATTCTTTGAGTATTAGTGTACATTGATAAAGATTGAGAGGATTGAGCATATTAAGTGTGGGTGAAGGTGAGGAAAATACCTTTCACACGTAGTTGGCCAGAGTATAAAATATTGATACTTTGTTTTAATATTTAATTAATTAGTGTTAAAACTATGTTCCATAAGGTGATCTGGCAATTTATCCTAAGTAAATAATTACAAATATGTGTAGAGTTATGGCTTACGCAAAATTTGGAAATTTCATAAATGTGGTTAAAGATTATGGCAATTAGTTAGATAGACTATATCCGTACAATGCACTTACATATAACAACTGAAATTAGGATAGTAGATGCAGATTTATTTTATAGAAAGACATTCGTAAAATTTGTCACTTGCAAATACCATCACTTCAGGTCTTCAAACAGATCAGATAGTCTCAAAATTCTTGCTATGAACTGCTTTTTAGCAGTGTTTAGATAAACACACAGTGTGATTTTAAATGCATTGTTAAAGTCAGGGATGTCAAGGACCAAAAACGGGAAATTTACCAGGTCTTAAGATGGGTGGGGGCGGTGAGCACGACCTGTGAGTGGCACCTCCTGGAGTTGTGCCTGCAACCTGTATACCCTTCCCCTTGCCACTGGAGGTCGCTATGGAGCGAAGGGCAAACCTCAGGTGAGATTTAAGCCAAAGACCCTGCACTTCAAATGCTCATGACCAGGTGAGGAAATGATCATCGGGCCTTGAATTTGTGAAATATAAGTGGCTGAGCCTAAGAATTCATGTGAAATCAGATTCTGGATGGAGATACACAGTTATTGAAAGGCAAGCTAAGACAACCAAACAAAGCACTGTCCCACAAAGGGAGCCAAGAGGAAACAAGGAGAATAGATGAACGGTGGAATGGTCATAAAATGGCATGCGAGGGCATGGAAATGAACTTTAGCTACATGAACTAGACAGAATACTGCTTAAGAAGCTATACCAAGAGAATAATAATTTTAAAATGTTAACAGTTTTTCACCCTGGGGTAAGAGATAGAAATAAGATTGGGAAGGTACACACAGGGAATTTTAACAATATTAGCAAAGTTTTATATTTTAAATAAGATAGTAGGTTCACGAATGAATATTTTATTATCTTTGTATATCCTTATATTTCTTCTATATTATTATGTCTCCATCTCTTTTAAAATATATTTCATTTAAAATGATTAAAATTTGTGTATGTAGGGTGTAAAATAGGATGCATATACACACTCAAAAAAATAGAAAGTACATTAAAAAGTGCTTAAAATGTTACCCTTGGACAATGTGATTTGGGATGATTTCTTTAATATACCTATCTGTTTTGTTATATTATTTTCAGTGAGTATATGTAAGCATTAAAATAATTTTTTAAAAGGTCTGAGAAAATATTTTATGTCACATATTAATATTTTAATAGTTCTTGTGTTTTGAAAACATTTTAATTGTTCAAAAACATTTTCAAATATTCACATGTATGTGAGATTTATTAGTTGAGTTAAAGTAAAACGATAATAGGAGAATCCATTAGCCTGGATTCTGTGTTTCTTAGTGCAATACTGTAATTTCTAAGGAAAATACACATTTGGGTTGTAACAAAGTGAAAGCCCACTCTCTGAGCTAATCTTATTCCAGCCTGCATTGTCCCCATGGCCTTCAAACTAATGGCTCCTGCTATAGACACGCGAATCAACAATGAAATTCTGCTTGAGGCTTGAGTTTTTAAAAGAGCAAACCCTGGCCGGAAGTGGCCTCTCCTGAGGATGTCGAGGAAATGTGTGCGAAAATAATGATTGGGTAATGCACTAGGAACAAAAAGATTTTGAGATTTCACAGGGTCTTCACTGGTCCCCTGCCCATGGCCTGATGTCTGCAGTTGTCAATAACCAGTTGCCACTTCCGTTTTTCCTCCCCTAGACTTAAAAGAAGCCTGAACTCTGTACTTCCTTCAGTTTGAGGAACTGCTAGTGACCCCGTCAATAAAATTTTCCTTACTCCAAATTCTAGCGTTTTGAGTTTTGGCCTTTTGAAGCTTTGGGCGCATGAACTTTTGAACCCTTGAGAGGTCTCAGTCCCAGTTCCTGACTCACAGCTTCCCAAACCCTTAGAATTTCCTAAGTGTTGAGAGTGACAGAGGTGTATGCTCTTCTGTTAAAGAGGTAACTTCTTGGACTCCTCATTTGGTGGCTGGTTGCCAGGAGAATGTGCCTAGAGGGTTGGAGTCTTCTGCCCACCCCCCACCTCTGCAGAGGAGAGAGGGGTCGAATTGATTGCCAAAGGCCAATGATTTAAACAATCATGCTTAAGTAGTGAAGCCTGCACGAAAACCCAAGGGGACAGTTTCAGAGAGCTTCTAGGTTGGTGAACCTGTGGAAGGGCTGGGAGAGTGGCTCTCCCAGAGGCCATGGCAGCTCTGTGCCCTTTGCCCCAGCCTTGTCCCCAGCATCATTTCCACCTGGCTGTTCCTGAGTTATGCCCCTTTATAATAAACCAGTACTCCAGTGAATCAAATATTTCTCTGAGTTATGTGAGCTGCTCTAGCAAATGAATCAAACGAAGGAGGGGGAATCTTTGATTATAGCCTCTTGGTCACAAACATAGATAACCTGGGCTTGTGATTGGCATCTGATGTGGAGGAAGGCAGTCTTATAGGACTGAGCCCTTAACCCATGGGATCTGATGCAATGTCCCGGTAAATAGTGTCAGAATGGAATTGAACTGTAGATGCCCAGATGGTGTCTCAGTATTGTTTTGTGTTGCATCGGAAGGCCCCTCCCCTGCTCCCTCCACATGCTGAAGTTGGTGATCAGAACACCAAAAGACTTAGTAACAGGGAAGCCTTCATATATAACAGAATTAGAAGGAGAAAAAAAAAAAGAATTATGGAAGAAAATTGCAGATGAAAGAAATCTAAGTTGAAATAATATGTATGGCCCCACCACAAAACTTTCATTCATTAACTATTGATCCACCTACAGCAATTAATTCAGACGTTTAAAAGATATTTGATGAATGGCAATTTTGCGAAATTTTTGTGGAAAAATGGTTTGTGGTCAGAGAAGGGACTTTTTGATAAGCCTGTTCATGTGGACCGACAAAGCCAGCCACTTCCCTCCAAATCCATGCTATACTTGAAGCATATAGGATGGAATATGATGTGCAATTTTTATTTGGTCTTCCTGCTATCCATCAGCCTTTCTTTTTTCTACAAGTGGTTCTGCATTTTCATATAGCCTGTAAAATGCAAGAGTCTGTGCTAAGAAAGAATTTAGGCTAGCACCAATACTATGACTTTCAGATGAGAAACCAAGAATGTGATTTATTTTTATCGAATGGCTGCATTAAACATTCTACAGTTAAGCGCAGATAAAAGTACAGGCAAATCCACATTCACACTTTTTAATCTGAAGCTTTCCAGTACGCCTAAATATTTGTATATGCTCAGAGGGCATTAATGTTAGTGTAAGGATAGATATTCACAGCCACCAAAGTTTTCACCATCGAACGCGTCGACATCAACATGTACTAGTTTGCTGGAAAACACGTATGAGAATTTGAAAATCTTAAATATCTGAAAATGTTCCTGCTATTAGGGAAAAAGTTCTAAAAAACCCCATATAACCAAAAAAAATTTTTAATTCAAACTAAATTACAAAAAAATTAGGAATATTTCCAGGGATCAAAAGTATAGATAGAGTTGGAAGCCTCAGCAGCAAACCAAGGAGCTCATGCTGTCGCTGGTCTGAGGAAGTAAACAAGGGTAGGAGTTTTAATGCCTGTTCGAGAAAAACAGATGTGGCTTCCTCAGGTAGGTGGGAATAAGGATTAAAATCTCTGCAAACTATCAATTTCCCTGAATTAACTGGAACGTCCAAATTAAAACTTCACTGTGAAATTTCTCATGAATTAATTAAAACATAAACCCTCAGATTTAAAAATTACGAGTTTCAACTTTATATTTTTCTCAAAAATAAAAAAAAATAAGAAACAAACAGAAAATCTAAAGCAAAAAAATCAAAAATAATATTTGACAAGCTTGGATGGCGAGTACATACATGAGTGGTCAGTTTTATTGTTTTTTATAAGTGCTTGTAAGCTTGCAAAGAAGAAAACACTGCCCCTAGTTTTTTCCTCACTAAGCAAAAATACGAAATTCTTTGGCATCAATTCTAGCTGTTCTTTACAGACCTCAATTACTCCAAGAAGTCAAAAGTATTTGCTGCAATGAATACTTAAAAACAAAAACAAACACAAACAAACAAACAAAACAACTTCGTCACAATAAGGAAATTCAACATCCTCTCCCCAAACGTGTTTCTTTTCCTTTAGGTCATCACTTTCTGTGAATCTAAGATTTCCTTTATGTGAAATAATGACAATCACATAGGGTTGCTGTTACGGAGCTGCAGAGATTCAATTTGAAAAATGTAGTGGTGAACACTAACGGCCTGTTCTAAAGTCATGTTCCACAGCGGGCAAGCCACACACCCCATGCCAACCAGCCCGGGTTCTATTGTCATTCGTGCCACTTAAGAGCTCTGAGATCTCAGGCAATTTATTAGGTTATTTAATTTTGCAAAATATTCCTTTGCTGTCCTGTTCAAATGTTTTCGTATTTTCCTGACTGGTTAATATCTCTGCAATTACAACTTACCATAGAAATAGAGACAATAAAAGATACTTTGGATTAACTAAAAACAATACTTTGTAATGTCAGACTCTTTTGCAGCCCACTACCAAAGAGGAAGAATGTGGTAAGTAATGTAATTTGCCACGCTTCTTACCTAATAATTCCTGTGCTCAAATTTTCTTCACCCTAAAAAGCAGTGTATTTTGGCAAGGTTGGCACAATTAACCTAAAGCCTTCATGTTGTTTCAAGTCACCTTTTGTTTTGAGACGCCATAGCTGTCATTAACTACTGCCTCATGGATAAAAACAAAAACAAAAACAAAAACAAAAACTTTTGATCTGCATTTTATGAGAATAAATCTTTCATGTGTGTGGTTTATTAAACATTTGTGGGTCTCTCCAACAGTAACATAGTGGAACAAATATTTTATTGAAGGTCAGAAGAACTCGTTTTGGGGTTCTGACTCGCCACTTAGTAACAGAGAACTTAGTAATGTTACTTCTAAATCTATAAACCCTTTCTGTTTTGGGAGGGGTTTTAGGTGTCATCCCAAGCACATTTTAACTCTGCTCCCCCCCCCCAAAAGGAAAAAAACAATGTAACAATTGTTCTTGCAGAGATAATTTGGGAAGTGCTGAGTTAAGCAAGGTTTAACAGGCGTGTTATTTTAAGATTCTAGAGCTTACAAAATTATCATGCACATTATAAGCCTCTAGGAGGGTTATAGCATGAAGCATTTTTTTCTGAACTTGTTTCATTGAGAAAGTTTTTTGTTTGTTTGTTTAAAGTATATGACATTGTCATTTGAAAGAGAATCCCTAAACACACAAGATTTAGAAACTACTGTGTAAGGGAAAAGCACAGGCTTTGTGGCCAGACCTGAGTGTGATGGTTGCCTTTTACTACACTTCATTATTCATTCTTTTTGAGTCTGTTTTCTTGATTATAAAACAGAGAAAATAATCTCAACTCCATATTCTTGATGTGAGATTAAAACATAGGTGTGTCAGATAGAATAATTTACAACCGCTCCAAGATGTCCACATTCTAAAGTCATGGGCTTTCTGAAATATTTTTACTAAAATTTCCATACAACAATTCATTCATTTCATTGACGTTCACAAACACCACGGAGTTTGCCATCTTACACAGGCACATATCTCAAAATCATAGGAATGGAAATTATTCACCCTGGGAATCACTGGTAACTTTACAACCATTCAGTCAGCCATGAAAATAATCTCCAATCGATTGCTCAAAGGCCTGAGGTAGTAGCTGAGATCTAAAGAGAAATAAAATGCAGGCTGACAATTTTTAATCAGTCCATCAGGTTGGTTTAAATGGGAACCTATCAGAGAGAAAACAGTGTATGTTTGCCTTAGATATCTATGTTATTTTTCTTCCTTTAGAAATCAGAAAAAGTAAGGGGAAGAAATAACAGGTAAACAGAATGTTTCAGCTGGAAGGGGTTTTAGCGATCATTTAGTTTGACCCATTATTCTGTAAGTAGGGAAAAATGTATAAATTTTAAGTCTCTTGTTCATAGAGTAAATCAATGGCAGCACCAGAACTGTGTGCAGGAATAAATATTTAAAATTACATAATGAAAACTAATTATGGAAAGGAAGAGTAAATGACTACAACTATAATGAGTGAAAAAAAGGCAAGATTTAGGGGACATTTTAGATCATGCTCCCTGGCACATGCCATCTGTTTGGCTCGAATAAACGCTTATTAAAAGTCTCAAAAAGTAACAATAAAAAGAAAAGAAAAGATTTTTTCCCCATTGAAATCTGCAGTAAATGATAGAATTCTTTTAATACCATCCACTCAATTAACTACTTCCCAAACTCAGGAGTTTCCAAGTCTCCCCTTCGTAGTACTAAAAAAGCAATTTTAAAGTTTAAGCCCTTGCTCTTGTGTCAGGTACACTGTGAACCTGAACCTGAAGCTCAGGACTGCCCTCACAAGAGGCATCCTTATCCTCAGATATTTTGATTTCCCAAAGATTACAGTTGAAGAAAGTGAGGCGTGAGGGCGTCAAACTCTGCCTAACATGTTTTAGATGTGAATCCAGTTTTCCCGTCGCTCACACTGCAGCCTCTGACCATTGTCCACACCACGACATGTGAATACGCTTTATCAGAATTTCATTTGGCACTGTGCTTTTGTACTTGGTGGTGGTCGCCTGGGTCCCCTTTAAGATGCAATTGAATTTAAAGGTAAAAATTCTTGTTTCCTTTTTAACTCTCCTAGTGTAAAGTCAAGTTTGTTGCCAAACTTGTAGAGGTTATGGCTTAGCCCGGAGGTTTTAGGAACAGATCATCCCTCTCTTCATTTTTTCCCCCTATAAATCTCCACATTTAGAGCAGTTGCACAATTCTTGAAACCAAAGCCACTTTACTAAAGACGATGAGGATAAATGAGGATACACAATACATACAATTGGCTGGTGCAGGTGCATAGATTATAAAGCAATTTGGAACTCACCAATCACAGAAGAATAGATTTTTTGCCTCATTTTTTGAATCCTTTTGTCTAACCATGTGGTATCACTCTATTTCCAACTCAGGCTCCTTTTATAGGTCTCCCTTAGAAATTTGTATTATTTTCCTGCTTCTAATTTTCCCCTATTGCTGGACCAGGCTCAACCTGACCATTTGAGCAATTTTGTCTTTTTAACTTTAGCTTCTCCAATCTTTTTTGGCTCTTTATCTTCCTGCCTTTTCTAGTTTTTCACTTCCAGAAACTCATATGCCTTCTCCAACTTCAGACTCCACAAAATACTTCCTCTTGATCTACTCCTGGATGTTATGTTTCCTTTATCTCTTGTTGAATTACCTAAATATGTATTTTTTTCTGATCATAATTATGAGCACTCTTCTTAACACGCATGTGGAAGATATTATTTTCTAAAAATATCATTTTATAAAATAATTTATGACAACTTATTGAAGCATAACCTGTTAAATATATCTTTAAACTCACAGCCTAAATTTTTGCAGGAATACATAGTTTCAGCTCAGTTTCTTTTCATAACTTACAATCACTTAAAGTAGTATTTACTTCCACTTACTCATAGAATAATAGTCAATGGAGCTAGAATTCCTAAAGTCCCTATGAGTGTATAATCTTCCATTTTTACCCTATGCAAGAAACACGCAAGAAAATAGGAATTGTATTCAACCTACCAATACCCACAAATATCTGTGAGAATGATAAACATGTAATTACTGCAGTTTTGGTTCAAGACCATGGCAATAAAATAAATATTGCAATACAGCAAGTCATACAAATATTTTGGTTTCCTAAATGCATATTAAATTTATGTTTATACTATACTATAGTCTATTATAAGTATGTAATAGCATTGTCTGAAAAACGATGTATATATCTTAATTCAAAGATAATTTAATGCTAAAAATTGCTACCCATTATCTGAGCATACAGCAAGTCATACTCTTTTTGCCGAGAAAGGGTCTTGCCTGGAGGTTGATGGTTTCTGACTGATCAGGGTGGTGGTGGCTAAAGATTGGGATAGCTGTGACAATCTCCTAAAATAAGACAAAAATTAAGTATAATTGACTTTTCCTTTCTCTATTTCTCTGTAGCATATGATGCTGTCCGATAGCATTTTACTCACAGTAGAACTTTCAAAATTGAAGTCAATCCTTTCAAGCTCACCAACTGCTTTATCAACCAAGTTGGTGTAATAGTCTAAATTCTTCATTGCAATTTCAAAAATCTTCACAGCATCTTCACCAGGAGTAGATATTCAACTCTTCCTTTCACTTCAACTCTTAGAGGCCATGGCAAGGTTATTAATTGGCCTAATTTCAATATTGTTGCATCTTGGGAAATAGGAGGCCCAAGGAGAAGGAGAGAGACTAGTGAAGGGCTGGTACATTGAGTAGTCAGAGCACACACATTTATGCAGTAAGTTTGTACTTAAAAAGCTCAGAAGCATTAGAGAAAAGTATATTTAAACAATTCGTTGCAATGGGTTCTGTCTTTTAGTTAAGAACTCTTTCCGATATGCACCTAAGGCTCTTGGCTGCTATTGTCTTGATCTCTGAAATCTGTGCGTGAAGTTTTTCAACCATAGAATGGATAAGTGAGCAGCATGAAGTAGGATAAACACTGTAGTATCTCACGACCCAGGCTAATAAGGAGGGCTGAGGGAAGGAAAAGATGACTGCTTTCAGCTAAGAGGCTGGTTATTTATTCATTCACTCATTCATTCACTCATTCATTTAATATGATGCAGAAAACAGACAGGTAAAGCTTAAAAATAAATGTAAAATTGCTACCAATGATAGTTGCATTGTTCAGAGGAAAGGACATTTAGCCTAGTCATTGAGGTTATGAAATACTTCCCAAGAAAGTATCAATTGAACTAAGTGTCATGCCTTGGTAGAATCACTGGCTTGCATGTCACACTGTAAATACTGCCATTGAAAACACTGTAGATTCACTGCTGTCCTAAAGCCTTTGTCTGGAAATCAATGAAAAATAACAACAACAACAACAAAAAACGAAAGCAAGGAAATCAGAAAGAAATTCTCTGCTTGCTTAAGTAAAGGTTAAAGACATTTTTAAAATTATTCTTCAAGAAAAGGACACATTTTTAACAAATTTGGTAAGACATTCCATGGATATAGGTAAGAAAAAAACATTCGGGTAACTCAAAACCCAAACATTATTACTGAAGTTTTTTAGTTATGCCTAAAACTTTTTATTAAAGTTCATCTTTTTTATTCACTACTATAGCCACTGGGACGGTGCTTGGCGCCTCGTAGAAACTCAATAACTGTTTATTGATTAAAGCTAAAAATTAATTTGGAGTGTCTTCCAGTAGCTCCCATGTCTATGATTCTGAAGATATTAGTGTTTGAAGAAATATTCTTGATAATTTGCAGTCTTTCTTCTTTCACTCTGTCTCACATTTTTTTTCTGCAAACATTATACCAGTGGGACTAGAAATGATACACTTGAAATCCATCAGTAATCAAACTACAGGTTTCCATAGAAACCAAAACCAAAATGCCTTTATTTTTTTCCTCATGCAGAGATGCAACAGCAGATTCAAATTTTCTTAAGAGGATAAGTACTCTTTAAATCATCTCATGTCCATTTTATGTGCTGAATATATGATGAGCATTCTAAATCTCACTAGCTTTTAACTGTGAACTTGTAGGGTTGGAATTTCTGTTTTGTTTTTTAAATATCCAATTTGCTATGCTGGTAAGAAAAATTTTATTAATATTATTATCATTACCATTATTCTTGTTATTAAGTTACATGATTATTTAATAATTATATTTGGTTATCTTTATATGCATAGTTGATATGTATCAAATTCATCTATTGAGCAAAAAACAAAAGTAAACGAATAAACTAATAATATTTTAAAATTCCATTTTTATGACATTTTTATGTGTGTTGCCAAGTAACATATGTGAATACAAAGGAAATTCAAGAACATGTTCATAAAACACAACAGTTCCCTATTAAAAATGTTAAAACTTCTCACCAAAACCTTCTAGAATTGGCCTCACTTTTAGTTGTTTTTCGTCTATTTATTGTTTAAAACTGAGATATCCTTTTTGCATCTTCAGAAAATATTCATGCATAGAAATCAATGTTTCAGAATCTCTAAGAGCACCTATTTTTTTAAAGCTTTCCCCTTTGGGCAGAGTTAGCCATCAAGTTCCACAAGATAATCAATTACTGGACACTGGGAACTGAAGAAGACCATGGATGAGTTAAGAAATGGGACCATTCTCAAAATACTCCAGAACTATTTGGCTCTGTTAAGGGATGGTAATGAATCAGAGACACAAATAACCAATTATTAATGATAACATTATCTATAAATAAAAAATAATCTTTATATTTGATTTTTTTGCCTATTATTTTTGTGACAGGATTTGTTTTTAAAAGAGAGCATGGGAGTTGATTTGGGAGACTTAAAAGAAATGGCTTAGGAAGCCAAAGAAACACTTGATTAAAGACAACAAATGTTGATACCATTGCTACATACTTAACTACCAAAAAAGGATAGGTTAAATCTAACTTAACAAATTGAAAACTTGACTGAACAAATATCTAATGACTTCCCAGAACTACCTAAAGATCAATAAGACCTTTCATGACCTGTGCCTCTCTAGGTAGCACAGTAATTATATTTGGTCTTCTCACCCTTCCCTGAATATGCCCTTCACATTCTAGCATCCCACCTTTGTGTAAAATATTTAATCTGTCTGCAAGATCTGATCATGTAATTGTTTAAAGACACACAGTGAACGTGAACCTCATCTGGAAAGCCCACTTCTATGATCAGAACTGTTCTCTTCTCTCTCTCTCTCTCTCTCTCTCTCGGCATTACATGCAACTTTAAAAAAAAAATTCTATATAAAAGCATTACCCACAATATGCCTTAATGAGCTTTTTTCCTAACAATGCATTGGCCACTAATTTTGATTCTATAAAATTCAATAAAAATTTTTCCCTAAACAGTAAGAAGAGCAGCAAGAGACGACAATGTAAAGAAAGCACATCCTCTGTGCAGGTTTGAGTTTTTTCAAGGGTGTGGACTGTGGGAGATGAAGGTACGATCCTCCTTAGGTATTCAGCAATGGCAAATTGAATTGAAGAAAAGTTCCTCTCCCCATGTCAGGACAAGTTCTAGGTATGGAGGTGGAGTTCACATATTTGGTCTTAAAGTCACTCCTCGATTTCCTAAATCTTCTTAGATCTGATGTCACAATTAATCTGTGCCAACACAGGTGTCTACTTGGGAAATGCTCACCAGTCCAGAGAGGCAATCGTGTGTTAATATAAAAGAACCAGACTGACGATCATCAGACTCAGGGACCAGATCTATCTCTCCCACTGAGCAGCCTCGTGACCTAGAAAATTGGAGAGGTGATGAGCTTGCTAGGCCCTCATAGTTCTAAAAACTATGATTCTCCAATTATTGATGAATCCAATGTGAGAATGATTAGTCAGGGGAGGCCAAAGTGGAATACATGGGAGTGGGCCTTATGGACTCTCAAACTGCAATACGAGGTTAATCATGTCCTCTTTCTATAGCAGTAGCTGACCCTAGGCTAACACAGTAGGAAAATTTCTGTATCTCTTAGGGTCGTGTGGCTGTATACAACAGAAAAATAAACTGGCTACATTAAATTAAGCTACAAAAATCAAAAGAAATTCATTGGAAGCAAATGTGATCGGGCCATAGACTTGATAAAAGACTTGGTAAATGAGGCTTTTTAAAGGCCAGTAACCAATGCATAGCTTGGGACAGTCAGAAGACAGAGAAAAAGGGAATGTCTCCACATCACAAATGGATAATTCTGCACCAACTATGTCCTCTCCTCATTTCCCTCCTCCTGGAAAGAGAGCTTAATTGGCCTGCCTGGGTCACATGCTCACCAGCTCTTGGCCAGGAAAGATCATGGCATCTTGACTGTAATGCTGGACAAGGCCAGTCACAATTAAAGAGGGGGTTCCTTTCCCAAAGGGAATCAGGACACAGAATGAGACAAAAAGGAAATGCATGCTGGATAAGCAAAATCTACCATCTTCCAAAAATCAAGAGAAACTTCTGATAATAGGGACTATCACTGTCTGAGCCTTTGCTCATATTGGAAGCTTCCTGCTGTCAGACCTACCTAACAAAACAGAAGGAATTACGGCTGTTCTTCAGGTCTTCATCCAAAAAGGCAGTTTAATTATTTGGGCTTGTTAGAAACAGTTGATTCTTTTTACTCTCCCTACATCTTTACTGGTCTGTCTTCAACCAAAGAATCTATGAATATATATGTCACTTAACAAATGTCTCTAAGAAATTGTAAAAGGTTTAAAAGGCATGCATTTTCCCCAGGCAATCTCAGTGTTGGTAATTTTTTATCCACAGTTTCACATGGTTAGAACAGGACATGAACAATAGAATGAAGTAGAAATTTATTTCAAAAGAAAAAAAGTTATCACAGTCCTGCTAAATAGGAAATCCATCATGGAAGTAGCTCTGCTTTCTTGCGACACAATCCTTTGCTGGAATTAAGGATCTGTTATGCTGGCAAGCAATATGCTTTGAAGGACGCAGAGCTATTCCACCAATTCAATGAGAAAAGATTTGGAGGCTGCAAAAGACAATTGTGCAAACTGTGCCCAAACGTGTCTACACTCAAATAACTACTTTGCTTTAGTAACTGGAAATTTGACTATAAGAATGGTTGCATATAACAAACCAGGTTTGTTTTATTCCCATGGTTTCTTGAGGATCTCATTCCTATGTAATTTTGATTACTTTTTAAAAATAGGACCCAGATGTAGCACAGGATTCAGAATGTTTCAGTAGATGTGTCACGATCTTACCCACTGGTAAACCATGCACCTGCCTGACCCCATCGGGGATGCTGCCATTGAAGCATCCATCCTATACCTGCCCTTTGTACTTGATGTTTCCTTTGAAGAATTCCTTTACTCTCAACACTTGAGAAAAATGAGTCCAGCCCCAGAAAAAACTGTACTAATGATCACTATGAAAGAACTACCAAGCACAGGAGGTTCACCCCACCAACGGAATCCTTGTTGTTGTTGTTGTTGTTGTGTTGCCATTGTTTGCAGTGAAGACAGAAAGATGAATTGAAAAAAAAATGTGACTTAGGTAAGCAGAGGCTTTGAAATGTAATTTTTTCATATGTTAGCATTGAATGAAAATTCCATCTGGAGTTTGAACCTGGTCTGATTTTAAAACTGTATGATGATGAAAGGTGAATAAAACATCTTAAAACTGAGTATTTTGGAGAGCATGCTTTTACTAGCTCTTGACCTCTGGTATATTATTTAACTTTATCTTAGCCTGGGTTTACTTATAAGTACCTGGCTTAGACATCTCAGAGGTCAAGCTGAAAGAATGAATGTGAAAACACTACGTAAAGACAAGGTGGAGTTAAATGCAATTGGTTCTGCGAAGCAGCCTGATGTAGTGCAAATGGCACAGACATTACAGTTAGGAGATCCTGGTCCAACGTAAGATTCTGTACTCAATAGCCAGTAATTTATTTTGGTAGTCTTGGTTGCAAGAACTAGCAATAAATAGTATAGAAATTATTAGCATGGAGTTATAGTCAAACAGACATAGGTTCAAGTATAGACTCTGCCCCCTCATAACATTTTTTACTAGGCAGATACTTTCTCTTTAAGACTCAGGTTCCTCTCTTAAAAAATAAGAATAATGCTCTCTATCAACATCATAATTAAATCTCTGCCATACCCCCCAACAGGGGAAGAGACCATCAAAAGTAAAAAGAAGATAAGGCAGTCTCAAATGCAGAAAGACCTGGGAAAATTTAAAAGGTGGAAATAAACTATACAAAAAAGATAACAGTGGCTGCTGTAGATTCTTTAAAAAAAAAAAAAGTGTTTTAAATACACACGAGGATTTTGCTCAGCACAAAAAAAGAAGCCTCACATCTAGACAAGCTATAGAAGCAATTTTAGAAATTTATCCACACCAAAGACATTTTGCAAGGACATCGAAATGGGTCAAGATATTTTGTCACCATATATTCAGAGAGAAGTAATAAAAAAAAAGTGTGGCTGAGATATTGCTCAGCCTCAGCGACCAGGAAATGCGGATATAAACATGTCGAGGTGGTGTGTTCATAGGATCACACACCTCTTTGCACAGAAAGTTTCCAGTGGGCGTTTCTGGAGCTCAGGTAACCAGTACTCAGTTTTTGAGATTAGGTTTGATAGTAGAGCCCAGAGACAGCACGAGTAAAGTAAACTTTCAAAATAAAGCAACAGGCAGCTAAAATGCTATTACTTTATTCAGAACCAATCTGAATAATAGGTTAGATACACATTCATGAGAAATATTTTATTTTAACTTGTTAATTTTTTTCTGAGAAGAATTGAGAACATCTGAAGTAAGTTACGAATAATCCAGCTCTACATTCAAATGTAAAATATGTGTAATTTAGAAAATAAAGCTAGACCTTATATCAACGATGGTGGTGATAATATAATGAGGTTATTGTAAGGATACAAATACAAATGAATCAAGTGCCCAGGTTTGGTCCAACGTCCATGTGTCATGAAAACCAGAGCATAGTTCATGAAGAATCCAGGGCAGTCTAGACCATTTGGGCACAAAGATGTAGTTTTTTACCCATGTCTGCCACTGGAGTGGTTCAATTACCTCCATCTATCTGCTTCTTTCTAACCTGTCACCAAGTGTCTTCTAATGATTTTCTCCTTTTTGCATCCTGACTTCTGTCTGACCTATAACTTTGTCTTCCCCACAATTTGGAATTGCCAGTGGCCCACAAGGCCCTGCCATATCTCATGGCCTTCTCTCATCTTCAGCTTTCATGCTCACTCAATATCTTTAGGCTCTCTGTGCTGACCTCACAAGATTCCTGTGTCATTTGATGAGATAATTTATGCGAATGAACTTTGAAATCTCTAAAGTAATATATGTGCTATAAATATGCATACACTTAATTTTTAAGTCATTTAGTTCTGTGTATGTAATGAATGACTCTGAATAACTTATGGTCAGTTTTCAAGAATAAAGTACTTGTAAAGATTCTCTCAAACACATCAAGAGTCCGAGTTAGAATGTCTTAATTTAAATCAGCTGAGACAAAAATTTCTGTGGTTCTCTTCAGTACAGATTGAACCACATTTAGCTGCCCAGTCTGGTATGTAGGAGCAGAATACCACATAATGCCTTTGCATGAGAGGATTAAAATCTTGCCTTGAAAATATTTTCCATGGTTTTAATAATCATTTATTAACTATCCTTTTCCAGGAAGACATGAAATAAGGCCCTAGCCTCAAGATTTGACCACTTTGTAGGGTGGGAAAATGGAGTTTAGAATGCTTTAGAATGTAAGAAAAAACTATTCTTTTTTGTTAGAGTTCAGCCAAGGGTACAGTCCCCACATAAGACTGCCTTCACTTCTGACGCCAGCTGTAAGTTTAAGGGATTCTCAAAGTCACCCTCATGTTTGATGATTTTCTGGAAGTATTCAAAGAACTCACTGAAAACTTATACTCATGGTTATGACATCACAGAGAAAGGATGCAAATTAAAATCATCTAAGGAAAGAAGGACATACGGCAGAGCTCGGGAGGTACAAACCATAGAGATTTGTTGTCCTCTCCATGAGTCCTGGACACAGTACTTTCTCAGCATCAGTGTGTGACAATGTGCATGAACTATTGCCAACCAGAGAAGCTCACCTAGGACTTTGGTGTTCAGAGATTTTTACTGGGGTTTGACCACATACTGCCTATATGGTTGATCTTTAGTTTCCAAGCTCTCCCAGAAAGCAGGCAGATACCTTTCGTCTCAAGTTACTTCTAGAGGCAAAACTAATACCATGTTACCCAATGCCCCTATCATAAACTGCATCATTGGGCTGCTGGTGGTCAAAGCCGCTGGGCGAACAGAGATATTCATATCAGGCAGGAAATTGTAAGGACTTAGAGGCTGCCTTTCAATAGCAGGGGGAGGGCAAAAGCCAGACCTCTCCTTGGGTAAAATTAATTCTTCACTACAAAGTAACCAAGTGTGATAAGTGGGATTTAACTCAATCAGAATTCTAATAAGATGACCCTCATGCAGGTTAGGAACCAATGGTGGCTAGGGCAGAATCACATAGGATTGTTATGAGGTATATAGAGTTGTACAAATATGACCCAAGGTAACCTAAGAAAGGCAGACAAGGGGGGTCTTTCTGTTTGCAGTCTGTGTTCCAATTTTTTTGTTTAGATAGTTTTATCGAGGTATTATTTACATAACTTAAAATTCACCCATTTTAATTGTACAACTCAATAATCATTATTAAACTTTCAAAGCTGTGAAACCATGACTGCAATCCAATCTTAGGATATTTCTATCACCCAGGTAGATTCCCTGTGCCAATCTGTAATCAACCTTTATTCTTACTCTCAATTTTAGGAAATCCCTGATTTGCTTTCTGTCTTCACAAATTTGACTTTACAGGACATTATTTATAAATAGAATCTTATAATATGTAGTCTTTTGCATTAAACTTCTTAGCATAATATTTGAGATTCCCTCATGCTGCAGCATGAATCAGTGACTTATTCTTTTTCATTGCTGCATTGTATTCCATTGTATGGATATACCACTATTTTTTTATTCATTCATTAGTTGATGGCCCTTTGGATTGTTTTCTGTTCTTGCACTTATGAACAAGTCTGTATGTGGATATGTTTAAATTTTTCTTGGGTAGATATCTAGGTGTAGAGTTGCCAACTTTTATGGTAATGTTCAACTTTTTAAGAAACTAGTAAGCTGTTTCCCAAAATGGTTGTGTCATTTTACAGTCCCACCAACCAAGTGTGAGGGTTCCAGTTTCCACACATTCTTGCCAGCATTTGTTATTGTCTGCCTTATTTATGATAGTCATTTTAGGGGATAAGAAGTGACTTATTTATTTTTTTAAAATAGTCACATCTGCAATGGTAAAGAGCTATTATTACTAAGGTGTGTATCCAAGAATATAACTAGTTCAGTACGAGGAACTTTGCCCCTGCCTTTCCCTAGAGGAAAGGTCTTGCTATGCTTATCATTCTCATTTGAAACTTTCATTCCTTGACCAGAGAGGCGACTGTGTGTTAGTACCATATCCTTGACCTGTTACTTTCAATCATCCTGAAGAATACCAAATGTATTGTTATTGCTCTGCAGATGACTGTCGCATTTATTTCTCTTTCTGTTGGTAAGTACAATGTTATTTCTCAGCAAAATTGCCCGTATTTACTAAGAGAGACTGTAACAAAAGTGGAGTGAGTGAAATATACGCGGGAGTGATGGCAAGGCAGATGAAACTGAGAAGCATACACCACATTTAAATAAATGATCAAAAGACTTTATAGTATAACGCAGAATGACATTGTAAACACTTAATGATTTCATTGGGTTGTCAATCTATGGATTAAACTCAAGTTTATAATAGGAATATTTCAGACATGACACTTTCGACTTACAAACATCACCATAGGCAACAAGTAGAAAAGTGGAAAATAAGAAAAATACGGAAAGAAGAAAAATAATACAAAAGGGGCAAATAGAGAGGAGGTAAAGAGGATTATGATGTATGGTTTATAAATATTCTAAACAGGCCCTTAAATATTTGACTTTGTACAATTAAGGATGCAATGCACTAAAGGCTGATGGTCGTGGTGGTGAGGGGAGAGGGTTGCAGCATGGAATGTGGGAGCTGTGGGCAGCTACAGCTCAGGGGGCTCCTGGGTCTTGGCTGCATTGGTCCCCCAGTGTGATGATGTTGCCTTGGTGATGCTGAATACAGAGTAAGAACCTGGAGGGCCAGCTATTTGTAAACATCGCTTGAATTTAGTGGTTTTCAGCTACATGCTATTTATTCCCTGGGGTATATTTGGCAATGTCTGGAGGCAAAAGACCAGGCATGCTGCTAAATGCATCCTGCAAGTCACAGGACAGCCCCCTAGATCAGAGAATTATCTGCTCCAAAGCCAGTAGTTCTGAAGTTGAGAAATCCTGCCTTAAGTGGAAGCACACAGATTATTTGTATAAATTCTAGCTGAGTAGCAACGTAAGCCCCACAATCAAAGTGTTGCCCAAAGGATTGACCTTCTGCAGAAATTGCTGGCAGTTTCATGAGCAGCTGCATACATTTTTGGGATCCCTAGGCCAAGGAAAGGTATATTATGATAGGATGCATGTGTTCCTTTTCTGCATGGTCACATTACTTTCAGAACCTTTTTAGCCCTGAGGAGTTAAATCATAAACATAATCTAATCTTATGATGGATGGGGAAATGTGAGTGTTTGTATATGTGTGGGTGATCTCTTCTAGCCAACATGCAGCACCCCTAAAGCACTAACCTGTCTTAAAAATTGAAATCCATTGGTAGTCTGAGAGATACTTCAGGTAAACATTTCTAAGCCCTTTCTTCTTGCCTTTTCAGTAAAATTGTTTTAATAAAAACAGCGTTGAGTTTTACCTCTCATATCTCCTGTCAAAACTTCTTTCAAACTTAAAAAAAAAACAAAACACATAATAACATATCTTAAAAGCCAGTTGGCAGGAAGGAAGAGAAAAAAATAAAAGATGCTAAAAACATATACTGGGACAACAATCTCTACAAATGTCCCTAAATAGACTCTAAAAATTGACTGGATTTGGAATAATTCTATCGCACTGTATTTTGTAACACAATTTTATGATCATTATAAACTTCCCCGAATTATTTTCTACGTTTTGCTTATTCCATCTTGCACAACAGAGAAAAGGCCCTCTGTCCATTACGTAAATTAACTATTATGCTTTTTAGACTCATAGTTCACCAGGCTTCGAGTGGTAATAAATGCATTCAACATATTCTGTCACGGTAGCTTCATTTTTAACCAGTTTTCTCACGGGACACTTCTGGGAAATGGTGTAAAACATATATCAGATTTGTCCCTTTCTTGAGAGACAAGGAAAAGGAGGTTGGATGTTTGTCCCCCAGTTCTTGTCAAACGTTGTGTGAGTGCTGCTTGGAGCATCGTCTCCCCAGCCATTCCAGCCCTCCCCGCAAGCAGAGTAGGGTGCTTGTAGCAGGACCCCACCTACAGCGACTGGAAAGTGAGTGCGTAGGAGATTAGGACCAGGGAGAGCGAGCATCTGCTAAATAATTGACCCCAACATGTCAACGCTAAGAGAAACTGTGGAGAAAGGGTAAAGGCAGTCACGATTTTTTTTTTCCAATTTGTTTGTAGCAGTCAGTTACACTTCCTCCTCCTAAACAATAGGTAAATACTGCATTACTTTCAGTAAAGTTATAAAGCACTTCACAAAGTAAAAACAGCTATAACATAATTCCCCCTAATCAATCAAGAGATATAAAGTTGGGAGGGGTGGGAGGCAGTAAAATTGCACTTTCCTCAACTCATTAACCATGGTGTAAGAAAAGGATGATTTATGAAGTTACTTTATTTATTTTTTTTTAAAGAAAGAAATGGATGAATTGGCAGACAGTAGTTTTATATTTCTCTTATCATTGCTCCCAACACTGCTACGTTGAATTCTTCTGTCTCATCCCTTCACTACATTTTGGGAAGATTCTGGAACTCTCTGATCACTTTTAGTTATTAAAGTTCAGTCTAATTTAAAGCGCCAATCCAAAACGCAGTTTAAATCTCAGCTCTCCCTTTCCTACTCCATGTCTATTTTTGAGAACAGACTTAGGCTGTAACCTTAGTTCTTGGAGTGATGGAATCTCTATGTGTCGTCCTCGTGGAGCTACGAGAACTGCACAGATCCTGTTCTGTACCCCTCCCAAGATCACAGAGAATTGAGACAGAGTGTGTGGGGAACTGGTTGCCCTCATCTTCTTCCCATAGTGCAGTGCAGTCCCTTCTCACCCTGTGTTTACAGGCCACTCCAAGAAGCCATCCACATGAAAAACCTCAAGGCCTTAAATGGGCATAGTCTCTATGTTTACCTATGTCCCTAAACTCTGGGGAGACACTGACCAGCTCATCCAAGAACTTTCATACTCCCCTATATCTGAGAGAAATACCAACGTGGTTGTGTAGATTCTATGAATCAACACATATCCAGCCTTGGATTGAGATGCTGAGGTTCCTTTATTGTCAGCACCTCTCATGTCTATTACTGATTTCCTTGGAGCCCCTCTCACTTCCTTGGAAAGGAGAAAGTCATTGTGAATACTATTTCTCAATGTTTCTAATAATGACAGATGTAGAGATCTCTCCTGGCGCCCTCTCTATAGAGTCTGAGGGTGGGGGCATTGATTATATTTAGACCATCTCCACAGCCTCTGGCTAAGCTGGAAGAGAAGGATTGTCCTCAATATTTGTCTCTTTGGAATCTAGAGCGGAACTTCACAAATTATGATGTGCATACATATCACTTGGGGATTTGTTAAAATACAGACCTTATCAATTAAATCTGGGCTGAGGCCCGAGAGTCTGCAGCTCTAACAAGCTCCCAGGTGTTGCCGATGCTGTTGATGCACAGATCATGCTTTGAAAAGCAAGGGTACGTAGTCCTTTTTGACCACAGCTGTGTATGCTCTAGTTCTGAATTCCAAGCAAAGAAGGAAGAGGGAAGTGTATAAGCAAGGAGGGATAGGACACTTCTGTTGTCTATTCAAAATCCTTTGGTATGATTGGGAAGTGTTCGATTTTACTTTTATTAAAATTTTTTTTTAAAAAGTTAAGCAATACAAAAGCATAAAAATGCTTTTAATCCATTTCCCTTTTGCTCTGAGAACACCTCACCGGTGGCACTTGTGGCTGCAGTTTACCCCGCGATAACTGCGGATTACAGTCCTAACCTTGCCCCCAAGGTCGGCCACAAAATATCTCACTTTTATTATTATTTTTTCATCACTCTAGTAGAATGATAGTCTTTAGAAACAAATGACATCACTCTGTTTACAGCATTCTGGTTTTAGTAGTGGTATTTCCATTTATAAAATATAGAATCCTTGATTGCTGAAAATATCAAATCCTAGAAAACACAGCATTCCTACACGTGATGTTAACATCGTTCTCAAACAGTTGTTAGCAAAGACTCATTTGATGAATCCGATTTATGTACATGTTTCTGTTACATTAGGATTAGAGACAAGTCCTGTTTAGAAATAACTCCAAGAAGAGTTTTTATATTTTATTTTCATATTGAAAACCAGTTGGATTTTCTAAGCCTAAAGAGCTTGTTTCTGTAAAATTAAATTAATTTGGGCAGTGAGCTGCACTTCTTTGTTCTAAATAGAAAATGTGTTAAAAGACTACTATACTTATTGAAGGAACTCTGAGAAATCTTTTGCTCTTTCCTTTAGGGTGGAGCCTTCAATTCTGTTTTTTGGTTTTTTGTTTTTTGGGTTTTTTTTTTTAATACAAGTGAAGAGATAGACACAGCCACTCAGCCTTCTGCTGCATGTTAAGCAGTTTGTGCCTTTCTCACTTAAGATGGAGCCCTTGCTCTCTCTTTTTTAAATGAATATCTGTTAAACAACAGAATATATAAAATGCTTTCATGAGACTTTGGGGGTAGTACCCAAGACCACATCAAACTACTTTTGGATTCCTGTTTGTTAAAGACAGAAAAAGTACAACCAGCCCACATGCCTTTAGAACATAACATCAAAACATGAAAACTCCCTTGGTTCCTCTGCCAAATAAAGACTTATTAAATATTAGAAAAACTTCCCTACTGGGATATTTAACCTAGAAAATTACAATGATGCCCTAGCTCTTCTCCGAGCGTGTTAATCTGTATTCCTAGTGCCTCATAGTCTTTATGCTTCTCCCTACATTAACCTAGCAGGATGTTCATTCCTTCTCCTTTCTAACGTGCAATTCCTTTAACGCAAGGCTTTTTTATTTGTTCTTTATGCTTTCCTTTTCCTTCCTCCAGATCTGCTATCTTACATGTGCTGCTGAGGTTAAATAAGGATTCATGCTTACAGACTTTAGCCCTATTTCTTACCAATTTCTGATTCAGGTTGGCCCTAGGTTCCCTGTACACTCAGCGCCATCTCTGGTCACGAGCTGGAACTGCAAGCCAGAAATTCTAATGTGGTCTGGCCTGTATTTTTACCTCTGAATCTGCAGAAGAATCCAGCAATGGTTTGCTGCCACACTCTTTAATCTCAGACTAGTCAGTCAGAACACATGCGTTTATAACCTTCCCATACCACCACCTCCCCGCTAAAAAAATTGGAAAGTTTTAAATGACAACTGCTTAATGTGTTTAGGGGAACTCTGCATACAGCACAAGGTGAAGAATGAAATACATTTGGTTTTTTTAAACATCTTCAATTATTGGGATGGTTTAGATACACTCATTTTTCAGGGCTAGCTGCCTCAGGTTTTTCTTTAATTCTGTGGGTTTCAGACACGCTTTCTGTATTTGCACATTTTAATTTTATCTGACATAATGTTCAGTCTTTTATCCACTGCTTTTCCCCATCTAGTTTTTTCTCTTTTCCCTACTCTTTTTTTTTTTTTGTCTTCTTAGATGAAAACATGGCTAAACATTTAAAATACAGCACTGCATTTCACTGTAGTTAGATCAAGCACAAATCAAATTGTACTTGTAAATAATAGTTTATATGTGAATAAATGTTATCTTTTTCATTTTATCAGACTATTTCTGGAAAACTAGGGCATTTTGTGTTTAAGTTATAAAGAATTTCACTTGTTCTTTTGTTATAATTATTTCTTTCATGGTTCTGTATCCTCTGGAAGGAAAGAATAAACTCTATGATTATAAAAAAAGTGAAGTATTACTCCTGATTTTGCTCAAAAAGGAAGTTACCGCAACATGCTGCAAAAATAATCACAAATGCTTCTTTTCATAATATGACAAAGAGACTGGGAGAATATTTAGAATTTAAAAATGATTAAATATATGAAATGACTGACATCTGCTGCGTGGTTGCGTAAAAAGAATGCCTTTAAAATGAGTGCGCCACAGTGGAAACATGCAAAAATTAAGTCTATCTCTAGAGTTTTGTTGACTCTGAATCTGATTCACCGTTACGACTCTAGAGTGAAGCCATGTCCGCTTCAGTCCAAGCCACTCAAGAACCATCTTCGCATCCTGTCATTCCAGCAGAGAGCACACTGTATTACTATTCAAGATGCACTCTTGATAGTGACCTGCTTATTAGCCATAGGACTGTCTTTAGCTAAGTTTAAGCTTCTACTCTGGCAACAATAGTTCTTCCTATATAGTAAAACTTGCCATGCAAAAGCCAATGTACCATTTCAGGAATGCAAAAGGCGAGACGACAATAATACTTTTTCCCCATACTGAATCTCTTCTATGAAGAGAAACGCCGCCATATATGAATTCTTTGAATTTAAAACATAGGACCTGTTTGCAACCTGTCTCCAAGCACAGGTGACCCCTTTGTAAAAGCAGACCTAGGCACAAACAGCAGGCAAAGTTTGATTCATCTGGCAAACTTTTAAGCACTTATTTTTCTCCAGGCACTGTGCTGCACACCGACAGATAAATTTCAACATGCAAGGGCTTCCTGCAGAAGATCACACAGGACTATAAATGCACCAACATTACATATATACAGACGTGCATGTAAAATACGTATGCTTACAAATATATGTTACCATATAACAAAATGGTATATGAAAATTATTATGCAAATTTTGAAATGATGCTGTTCAGAGGAAACACCCACTTCACCTTGATATATTATACATTGACACCTTATAGTTGACTCATGTAAGAACCTGCTTTCTCAAGTTTCTAATGATTTTATGCTGCCTCATGTAAGCACAGTGGGATATATGTCAGAGAGTCACAAAGATGTAACACATAATAGCTCCTTTTTCCGATTCTGTGATTATAAATTGCTTTTCTGGGATCTATACCTTCAGGGTCCTACTGCATAGAATATTTTGATTTCCAAGCTGAAATGTTATTATTCAGTGTAATGAATCTTGATTTTTTCTATTAAAAAATGAATTTTAACTGAGTTCTTTAGGGCTTCATGTAAAGAAATATATCTTCTGGAAAATTTTACCCTCGTTTCAGGTAGTAAAGGAAGATGTTTTTGGATTAACAGAGATTGTAAAATCCCTCAACCCATACTGCAACACAGTTTATCCTTTCATATTATTATTTTGACTGCAAAAAGAAGTTAGTTAATTTGCCATAGCTATGGGATTTAATTTTTATAGCTATAAAATGCAAAGTAAGATCTATGTTAACATAAATTGAATTGATATATATTCCAAATAGTTATTAGAAAATAAGTAATTTCTAAATTACAATAATGCATGTGATAGAGATAATGTCTACATCGACACTTTTGAAAAGCTTAAGAATTTAATTTTTATACTTTCTTAATTTTCAGGGGTTTTTTTCAGAAAATAATTTTTACCTAGAGAACTGATTATCCAGATCATCTATCAGGAATGTGGTCTGTCATCATTTCGAGAGTTTGTTTATTACTTCTATGATATAATTGTATTTGAGCTTATGAGGTCAAGGTTCTGGCACCTAAATGTACATTTATAACTTGAGCTAGAAAATAATTAATCGATGGCATAGATTTGAAGTTAAAACATACTAGATCACTATAAAAATGTATTAAAAACAAAAAGAAGTTGTTGATATATTTTCATAGCAGATGATGATGATGATGATGATGATGATGATGATAATAATAATAATAATAGAAAATCTATTTCTCTATACCAGATTACATTTCCAGGAAATAAGACATCTGCAAGAGCATTCTCTCTACTTCAACAATCAATGAATAGAATAAAAAATTATCAGAAGTCTTGATTTACAAATTTATCTTTTGGTATTTAATTAAAAAAAAAAAAACTTAGAGCCTGTGGAGTGACCTATGTCTCTATAGCTCCACTCTCAGAATTTGGCAGGAGGTAAATGCCTGATACCTGCCTAGTGAGTCAGGTTGAAAACACCACCAGTGAGCTATAAAACCCAAGAGAATACTGAAGAACAACAAGAAGAGGAAGAGAGAAGGCTAGCCCCACCAGATATTAAAATAGTTCAATCCATAAAGCCTCTGTTCAAAACAACACAGGACTGGGTTCATTGTTCAGACAAAACAATGGAAAAGTAAATACTCTGAAAGACTTACACAAGTAAAGTATAATAAAAGAACCACTGTAAGTTGTAGATACTGGTTGTTTTTTTGTTTGTTTATTTGTTTGTTTGTTTTTGATTAGTGATATTGTGATAACTGGATAGCCATTTGTTTAAACAGTAAAATTGGATCCATTACTTAAACCATGCAATAGGATAAGCTTCAAGTGGATCAGAGATTTAAACCAAAAATGAAATCATTCAAATACTGGAAAAAAAATTGGATGAATTACTCTATAACCTGAAATAAGAAGTGCTTACCCAACTGATACTCAAAATTCACAGGCAAAAAGAGAAAAGAAATGAAATTTAAAAATCTGATTTCATAAAAATTGTTTTGAATGCTTAAAAACATTATAAACAAGTAAGAAGATACATAACTTATTTTCAACTTAAACCATAGAGATAATTAACATTTCTAGTATGTTAAGTACTTCTAAAGTAGAAATCAGCCAATGGCCCTATAAAGATAGGTTATAGAAATTATTAGCCAACTACAGAAATAAAAAATGAAAATGGCTTTGACCATGTGAATAGCTATCCAACCCTTGCTCATAATGAGAGAATATGTAAATTAAAACTACACCAAAGGAGCGTTTTTCACTTATTACTTTGGTACAAAATTAGAATGCATACTGTGTTAACAAAACTGTGAAAAAAAGAAGCACTTTCACATATCTTTAGAGAGTAGGTAGCATGGAGCAATTGCTGTGAAAAATAACTTGAAAATATCTAGCAAAATTACACAGACTTCATCTTTTGACCCAGCAATCTCACTTGCTTGAATCTAACTCACAGATATACTAGCAAAAATAAAAGGCTTCTGCATAAAACTACGTATTGCAGAAATATTTATTGGAGCAATTTAAATGTATATCAGTGGAGAAGCTAGATGAATAACATGATACAGCCACACAGTAAATTACTAGACAGCTGTAAAAACAAATGAGAAATATCTCTATACACTATTAGAGATTGATCTCACAGAAATATTTTTCAGGGAAAAAAAAACAAAATGAAAAAGAGTCACTACAGTATGCTGACAATTTATCTTCTTTTAAAAGAGCTAATGCAATTATTATGTGGGTGTATATACTTAATATTAAAAAAAAAGAAGAAATAAGCATTTAAAAAAGATACCTATATGAGTAGAGGAGGCATGAAAAGCAAGGAAATAGAGATGGACTCTAGACTTCTTTAAATATACCCGATTTGGATTTTGAAATTGTGAAAGTATTTTACGTAATTAAAAAATAAATTATTTAGTTTTTAAAATTTTCAATGTATCTTAAGAAATCTTAAGAGAAATAAATGAACTATATATGTATTTGGTGATGATAAATCTACACAGAGAGCTATGCTAATTGACTTTAAAGCTCATTAGAAATTTATTATCAATATGTTTACCTTTAGGACAAAAAAAAGCATGAGAAAACTAAATTGAGCTATGTTTGGAAATCATATTGTTGGTGGTAGTGTGACATTGTAATTCTGAAACCATTGTATCTATATTATGTGGAAAATTAAATAACTGTGTTATTCTATTATAGCCAGTATCCTTCAGAACCAGGATATTCTCATTATAGAAGTAAAAAGATACATAAATAAGGTGGAAAATCTAAGTAAAATCCCACAGTCATGAATTTTAATTGGAAATATAAACATAAAACATGCTCTTTCTTGTCTTTCATTCAAAAAAATAAAATAGCTCCTTGGAGAAATGGCTGGTTTCAGGAAATAAAGCTGAGCCTGAAACATTTGTTATGGTAGATAGTAAAGAAAAGAAAAGACTTTAAGAGTCATCAAAAGGACACAGCACTCCATATGAAGAGTCTCCCATTGACCAAAAAGGAGACAATTTGAAAATTAACAAGGAAAAGAACTAATATGGATAGAAAACCATGACATATGTGTCAGTCATTGGTTCCTAAAAATTCTAAATAAAAATTTTAAAATTGTGTGTCAATTGCTATTTTGAAAACTGGTAAACAAATAAAAACTGGTATATAAATGTAAATAAGCTCTGTCACTAATAGCCAAGTAGTAGGTGAAGAGACGTTTTTATTTATCAAAGTAATCTAGGTGTTAAATGAAGAAGGAATGGTATAAAGTTGTAATACCACCATTTGGGACCCCTAATAAATAAATGAATCAAGACTGTAAATGGTTCCTTGCACAATGAAAACAGAAGTAAGCAGTCAGTATGTACTCCTGACAGAAAAACAATAACACCCCAAAGTAGTCTTGTCAAAGAAATGAAACCTGAAAATAATACAGTCTCTAGATCCAACTATCAATACAGACAAAAAAAGAGACCAGCGGAACATCGAAGTATAGCACAGGGATGTAATCCGAAAAGTTTTGAGAGTTAGAAATTCCCCTGAATAAATAACCTAACTTCTTTCACAAACAGTTGCAAGGAGAGAAAACCATTGATAATAGACAGAAACCATGTGCATTAATTGGACCTTATTTCAATTCAGATTCAAATAGTAAACTTTTAAAAATTAGAAAATTTCTAAAAATGGTAACACGTGAGACAGTTGGAAATCAAGCATTTACTGGATATTATGGCAAGGAACTAGTAGTTAGGAATTGATCATTATTTTAGAGAATGTTATTGTGACTTGGTTAAAAAGAGTTATCTTAAAGGGCTGCATATGGAATATTTACAGAAGAAATAGTATGATGAATGAGATTGGTTCAAAATTATACAGGAAGGAATGGGACTATCTGAGAAATACTGACAGTTGGGTTAATATTGGGAGATGAGAAATGGTTGCAGAGGATGTCATTATACTGTTTGGTCTACTTTTATATATGTTTGGAATTCTCCATTTAAAAAAAAAGTTAGAACAAGATGTCTGGTGATCTTGAAGAACAGACAGAGCTTAAATTAGAGGTTGAGGGAAAGGTTTCAGCGAGCAGTGAAGGTGTGGAGCTGTAAGCAGGCGCAAGTCAGGAAACAGAATTCATTTGTACCGTCGCTGCTTAGAGTTTAAAGAGCAGAGGGACGACAGGGTCAGACATCAGGCAGAGGTCAGATCTTGGAGGATTTTGTACCCCATGAAAAAAAAGCTGTACTTTCTCATGAGGGGTGTGGGAAAACCATCAACATTTTTTAAGCAGGAGAGAAACATCACTGGAATTGGATCTGAGAGTCAGATAGCGACTGTGAGGAGAATGGATCAAAGGGAGGACAGACAGCAGCAGAGCAGGCTGTTATAGTAATTCAAGGGGAAAAAGAGCTTTTAATGGAAATAAAATTGACAAGGTTTAGTGACTGGATATAAGAGATCAGAAATAAAGAAAAGGTCTATGTCGAATCCCAGATATTTGGTTTCATTCGCTGTATGGACAGAGATATAATTAAATTAAAATAAAATAATTTTTTTTTCAGGGATTCGGAGACTCTCAATGTATCCTGAGCTAATGAGATGCCTGGGTATTATAAAACAAAGGCTACAAATCACAGCTGGGAGGTAATTCTGACACCAGTGTCCACTTATGTGAAAATCAACAGTCACAGAACATAGTTCTTTGAATCATGCAAATGATTCTCTACATGATGGTAAATAGACATTTAAGTGTTCTGAGCCACAGCTTTGCAATCTGAAAGTACAGATAAGAATACTTGCTTCCCAGTCATTTAGTAAAGACATACAAAAAATTTAACTTCTTCTAGATTAAAAAAAAAAAAATGACGTTTCCGACTGATGGATGCTCCATAGCATTTGTCATTTAAATACAAAGTGAACTTCATCAATTTACTACAATTTTCTAACTTACTCTATATTTAAGGTCATGTTTTCAATTACTGTCTTCCTGTCTATGCCTTTGGGTTTAGTATAAAAGTATGTTATAAATATTAAAATTATGATTCTGAAAGTTAAAAAAATAGGTAAAACAGTAAAGCAGAATGAGTTCTCAAAAGGGGCTATAGCAATGTGAGTTCCACCGCTGGGTCGCTTACAGTAAAGTCTCCAGAAACAGGAGAAGGAAGCTTCCCGAGCATGGATTCTGGACCTACCTTCAGATATAACGTGTAGTGTTTCCATGTGAACAGACGTTTATTTGTGGCAGTACGAAATGCTGATGGAAACTGTGGGAAACTAAAGCCCAAGGTGAAGTTTGGGTCTATTATTGGTCACCAGGAAAGGTCTTCAAGTTCAAAAAGGCTGTTTGCCTCAATTCATTGAGTCTGAGAGGGCAGGGAGCTGACACTCTCATTAAGTAGTTTTCAACCAATATGTTACAGCTTGTGTATCACTACAATAGAAGTAACAACAAGCCCGTGAGAGGTGAACCTACCTCGCCAAGGAATAAGCTGTATCCATTTCTTGGCAGGGGGGGGGGGGGGGTCAGTGCTATTCAAGTTCTGGGTTAACCTGGATGTTTAAAGTTAGTTTCATGAACTAGGTAATATCTGTTTTTACTTACAAGCAGATGTATATTACAATCAGCTCCACTTTCTTCTCTTCATAGGTGTCTATTACATAAAGGAGAATTTTGAACACAGTAAATAATATTTGATGCCTTCACTGGTTCCCCATTATAGACACTACAAAGAGCAGACAATGTCATTTGGTTAAATAAACCACACAATACAAATCAGGCATTGACCTCTGGGACTCAAGACAAGATACCTGAAGTGGCTCATGCTCCCAATGATTTCACCCTTAATTTAGATGTTTTAAAAGCTATAAATCTTAAGAGAAAGCCTTCAAAGCTCCTGTTTTCTTACAGTTTATTATGTGCAGAGTATCATCCTCTCATGCTTTTCAATGGTGTTGACTCTAACAAATGAATAATCCTAGTGGGATTCATGCTTTATAATTACATTTGATAAGATATGGGCATAAGAGATCTTGTACATAGAGTCCTATGTCTAGGCAGGGAGGAAATATGTTTCCCTGGAAAAGAAAAAAAAACAGTAAAACAACAAAAAGTGTTAGCTCTGCTGCACCTCTCCTCTCCTGAATATTAATTGCCTTCAGAATAACGGTTTGATCCACTCCAGATGTAACATTCTATGATCCAGAAAATTTGATGTAATGGCTTTAAAAGGCCCTTAATTAATGTTAATTTTATTATCTTTTATGTTGTGATCAAAAGTTACAGAAAATTATCCTCTGTTTCCTGGAAACTATTTGCTGTGGACACACACACACACACACACACACACACACACACACACACACACACACACACAAGGTGATGTGAAATTATGACAAATATATATTTATTTTTATTTTACATAAATAAATATCTATTTGAGTATGTTTTTAACAGTACATACCTAGAAAATTTAAAGGATAGGAAAACTATTCTAGTCACTAAAATAAAGAAGGTATAATTCCAATATCTTTCAAACTTCAATAAAAACCCTAAGTCATTGTCTGGATTTTCTCCTTTTATAGAGGGGTTTTAGAATATTTTCTAGTGGTAAGAGTCTAAGAATTGCTGGAGTAATGAATTATATTAATGTATGATTGAAATCTATCATCTATACTCAGCAAAAAATATTCAAGTAATATCAGCCATCTGATAAGTGGCATTTTGTCTTGCAATTAGGACAATAGTAGCTATTACAGTACATCAATTAATATTCTGGGTTCTGTGATGAAGAGAAAATAAAGTTCGATTTGTGTAACTTTCCATTATTTTAACATACATAATGTATGAATTTCTACTATTCATTTCAAACCTTTAAAAATATAGTTTCTACATATACTAAAGATTTTTTTGTGGTTCATTTTCCTTGTGTTTAAGGCCTTAAGCTCTGCATGCCAACTACATACCAAGCAGCTGTTGCTAGGATGTATCTGTTTCCATAGCAATAGATGAACTCTTCAGATGCATCTAGAATCCCGCTTCTTCTTTGCTACCCTTATCCCTTGTCCATATGTAAATCAGTATCTAAATCTTTAATTATAACGAAATTATTTGAAGCGATAACATCCTGCATTTAACATCATGTATGTAGAGAACAGTACAGTACGATATTAACTTTTTTTTCCCTTTAAGATCTGCATTCTTTTCCTAAACCATTTAGACTGCAGAAATTCCTATGACCCAGGATTACCACCATGCCAAGTTAATTAGCATCAGAAACATTTTCTGCCAATGCATTTTTCAGAAAGAGCAATTAATAGGAGAAAATGACGAAGTGCAAACTGACTCTTTTTCTTTTTTTTAATTAAAAAAAATAATTCAATATGGAACCAAGAATGTGTTAAAAAAATATATAACAGGCTATCGTCCACATGGGGCTGAGCCGGTCCATTTTGGGCACAATCCCAAATTCCCCACATCAGTTAGGTTGACCATTTGGAAGTGTTCCTGAGCTTCCCAAAGGTCTCCAGTTCTTGGTGTGAAGTGTCACCATAATTTCCCTGGCTGTGCAGAGGACTCTTAAGATTACCCCACTGGATCTAAAATTGTCACTACAGATCTTACTTTCTATTGCCTCTATTCGGGAGCTTTTAAAAATCAGCAGGATCAATAACTTCACTTGGCCAACCGACAGAAGTTCCTGAAGAAATAGAGAGAGAAGCAGTAGAGCTGTCACCAGACACCTTTCATATTGTTCAATGACCCCTGCCAAGTGCTAAATGGACTGAGGCTTGGCAATAACTGGGAGAAATTGGAAAAGCACAGATAGGCAGAGACAGAAATCTTTGCAAAGAGTATTTGGATGGACTCAGGAACGAACTCTTGTTTGGGGAATACAAATGATACTGGTTTCTTTACGTAACTTTAGAGTGGACAACATCGCTTTCTGTTTCATGTTCCTCTTCAGATGCAGATTCCCTCTTCTGTGCAAGTTCCTGCTTCTCTACCCATCCATCTTCCCCGAAAGTGGAGGTAAAGAAACACTATGTTCTTAACCAAACGTGTGTTTGAAAATAAACCATACATGGAAGTCAAGGTGAGGTTGTGTGAATGTGTGAATGTGTGTGTGTGTGTGTATTTTTACAAGGACATTATCTTAGTTATAAAAATGAAAATCTAGTTAAATATCAGAATTACATTTCTGTTGGTGATTTGTCTTTAAAAGTGCTCCATAAGAACCCTTTACAAAACACCTTCTATTTCATTTGAGAATGACAGAGATCTCCACTCCCAAACTATAGAGAAGGGTTTCTTGTCTTTAGGTCTTTTGTTCTTGCTATTTGTTTTTCCAGGAATAATTCATCTCCAAATTTCACCTATAGATAATCTTTCTGTTCCTTGAAGTCAAGCCCATTTTCTTCACTGCTGTTTTTTCCCTAGTACATGAAACAAGCCTGATATATGGTAAGGGTCAATATATATTTGATGAATAAAAGAATATTTGAAATGCTAATTCCATATGGCTTTTACCTCCAGCCAAAGGGCCAAAGCATTTTTGCCTGTCTCTAAATATCTATACCATTGTGTTGGTATTTTTCATAGCTACTTAAAACACACTGCCTGAAATTATTAATTTGTTTCTTAGGTAGAGTCCTCCCCTTTGAATGGCTATAAATGGAGAGGCTATGAGTGATTACTGTCTTATTCTGTAATTTTACTTAAGAAATATCCCTCCAAAGGGGGAAAAAGGCAGTTCTAAGGAAAATAGACCAAAAGCTAATACACAACGTCAATCAGAGTTGAAAATAAATTTTAAATATAAAATTTACGTATGTTTCTGGAGTTTTGTCCAAAAACCTTAGTCTACATTGTCACAGGTGATTTAGAAGTAAAAATAAAATATTATCAAAGATGTGGATAAAGAGAAACTTGAAGGGAATATGAATAAGGTGGATAACAGGATCCACATCAAAAAAAGAACTTTTTCTAGGTTGTAATAGTTGGCAAAAAATCTAACATTCTAGAATTTAACTGATATAATTTTATAGGACTACATTCATATCCAGATAGGACAACTAGATAAATTCTAGTTCTAGTGATTTTAACTTAGCATTGCTTGCATAAAACAAATTTAGTTGATTTTTGCCTACATTAAAATGAATATATGCCAGAAATATGCTATGAAGGATCAAAAATCAGATGTAATCCTATAATAAAGGTATAATTTCTAGAACAGGAAGACGATGTCATATTTACTGTGCTGATGAAATATCCTGAATAATTATGTTCAGTCCTTGGACCACACGTAGAATAGATACAGTAACCTGGAGAGCAAGCAGGTGGGTCATGGCCTGGAAACCATGACACACAGAATCTTGGATGAGTTCAGAGTATTTAATCTGGGGAACAGAGTTAGAGGACATGATGACTCATTTATCTTCAATTATTAGAAGAACTATCATAAAACGTAGTGTGGTGAATTATCATGAAAGAGTGAAAGTCACAGAAAGATAGGTTAAGGCCTAAATTAAAGCAGGTGCGTAAATGGTCAGAGCTGACTAGGCGACCCTGGTGGCATCAGGGTTTCTGTCAGTGAAGGTGCTCGCATTCTGTGGAAGGACCACATGGTGCACGCTTCAGGAATAGGAGTATCATAGGAATGATTTAAATAGGAAATCTTAAAGCAGCTCTCCTTGCAAAAGCTGAAATTCTTATTGAAAGGTCTTACAGCTGCTAAGAAAGCTCCATCTCCACCATTCTCCTATATTAGATCTCTCCGAAGTTAGAGATATTTCTCTTTTGAATTCTCTTGCCCACTCAGGAGAGCTACTACTTAGAAATATAAAATCTTCTTTGCCGTCTCTAGCAAATGGAAAACTATCTAAAAAATTTTTAGTTGATTGAAAACCTCAAGAAGTAAGAGTCAGGCTGCCAGAAATAGACTTAAGAATTAGATATGCCATACGAAAAGTGAAAAAAACACAACAGGACATGACACTAAAATATGATTTTTCGATCATGAGAACAAGGAACCTATCAAAGTTGAGTACTAAAAACCAGGGACAAGTGAAAATCAACTCGATGATCCTGAAATAAATGGGCAAAGAAAGGTACTAATCTAAATAAAAATTAATTTCTCAGTAGTCCCCTGCTAGCTACTGGTAAATAACACAACTATCTCATTTTTTCTGTCTCTAAATAAATACTATTTTCTGTCTCCTAATAAATACTATTTTCCATCTGTCTCTCAAGAACATACTAGAAAAACTCACTGGCACCAACTTGCCTGAAGCTAGTTCCTTAAACAACTTTTAGTTGGAGTTCTTACATGGGTGAGAGTAGGCAGTGATAACAGAGAAGATCTGAAACATCGAATAATAATCTTTAATAAATTCTTGAACACCAACTTATTCCTGAAATTACAACCTCTTCTGTCTCTCATTTATCACCTATAATGGAAAAAGCTCAGGGTTTGGGATTAGGTATCCTGAGTCTGGGTCCCAGCAATTCTGTTAATTTGTTAACTAGACGTATGACTGCTCGAGTTATGTAATATTTATGAGAGATAATTTAAAGTGAGAACATGTTTGTATAAAGGAGTATTTTGTTCTCATTCTTTCACATTTAGATGCTTATATTTTTAAAGGGCAACTTGGAAGCATAATAGTAAGTTCACTTGTAATATTTAAATATTACTTTAAAAATTATAAAATGTATAAGAGCAAAATTTGTCTGCAAAAAATCCTTAAATTGCATTTTTAAAGCACTCCTGAACATTCTCCTAATGGTCCTGAAGAAATAACACAATTTAAAGCACCTTGGTTACCTGGCTGCACATATTGGCTTGGCTGGGTTCCTTAGTTATTCCCATGTTCATCTGTTTACAGAAATCCTTTCTTCCATTGATTTTTGAATAACCTTTGTTTGCAAATACCTGAGCAATATAGTATACATCTAAAGCTTGAAATTAGTCCTTAAGAGTCAATATTATTCTTAACAATGTCTGAGAATTTCTTTTTAACATTCTCTACATGTGGTGCATATTGGAGTGTTATTTTCATATTCGTCAACATATTACAATGTATCACTTTAATTTGTCATTATTATTGTTATTAATACTTGATAACATGTATTAAATATTTACTATGAGCCTGGAACCAGATTTAGCAATTAGTGTGTTCTGAGAAAAGCTACTTCTATGTTGCTATTATATACAGGGTTGCAAGATGTGGCAAATAAAACTGCAGGTAATTAGTCAAACCTGAATTTCAGATGAACAAATAATATTTTTTTGTATATGTGTATTCCATGCAGTATTTGACATCTTATATTTTATCTGGCAGCTATAATTATGTTCTGATATTGTGTTATATGATATTCTTTCTGAGCATATTACTGGGTCAGGTTTAAAGAACATTCAGATCAATAGAATATTGAGATCAATCTAATGTAGATCAATGAATATGTTTATGTTAACATTATAATATTAATAATATATAATACTGCTTCCCTCAGATAAACTAAAAAAAATTGCAGTACCATCATCTATTTACAATATTTCCTCAATTTGTTCAAAGCCATTTCATATCTAAAGCCTAAAACATCCTCAATTTTAACTGTAGTACTTTAGAATCTATTACTGTGCACTTTGCATTATGCCATGAAAAAAACAAACCATAAGCCAAATATAGAATAAAATAGATTATGAGCAGAGGGAAAGAATATGAACCAATTTAAAAAGGTAAACTCTTTGAAAGCACTTAACTCTACATTAACCATTAAGCTTACAGATACAAATATTATAAATACATTTTTTCTATACTCATTTCAATTTGTTTTTTGATTTTTAAATCTATTAACTTTATCTCTAAGAGATTATTACGTAACAGAAACAAATTAGTACTAGTTTTAATACTATATATAAATAACTACATATAATTATGGTTATTTTTGTGTAATCCAGAGTTCTATAATTCTCCAATTTTAATTACCTTTAAAGAAGTTTTACTTATTTCCATAAATATAGAGATGGTTTATATTTATATCAGATGATTTTCTGACTGTCATCTCTGAAGCTTTACTGATATAAAGGGCTTATGGATTACCATTTTTATAAGTAAGTGATAAATTACTCCTCAAATTAAGGGTGGCAAATTGGTCAAAATAATCTTATACCAAAGTTCCTGTAAAAATACTTATCTATCTTTAAAAATTGTCATATTACATAAGTTCTTCAGAAGAACTGGAGAGGGCCTTTAAAATAATTTACAACCTAAGAATGAACAACAGAAGAGTTTGTGCTGTTCTTTAGCATCTACTAGGAATCAATTCCAAACTGTCCATTACTTTGATAAATAGATGATAGATAGTTGATGACAGATTATGATGATAGAAAGATAGATAGATGATAGATAGATACATAGATAATAGATAGAAAAATAAATAGATAGGAAGGTAAATAGATTGAACTACTTCAAGGCTCTAACTTAATTCATAAAATGGGTAAAAATAGTGATTGAACACTGGTAGAGATGTTTTCTCAGTCAGAGATTTTTATTCATTTTGAAGTTGGTAACACTAAAAAAAAAAAACCTGTGAATTAGAATTTCATGTATTCTTGAGAACTGTGCCTCCTTTACCCTTGAGACCTGGCTTTCCTTAAATGTTCTGTCTGCTTAATTTCACTGTAAATCCTAAAATGGTGTGAGTTTCCCTACTGCAGAAAATGGTACATAAAATAAATCACCGACATTTCCCTGAAATTTAATTCCCTGCATGTCAGCCTTTGTCATAACTATATTGCACCCTCTGATGTTGCTCAGCACTGTATAAAACAGCCACGTACATTTATCTCTAGCAACTGGAAATCTTGCTGTTTGAACTTTCAAACTAAATAATTTTGGACAAATATTTCATGAATATTTTACTATTCAAAATCTCATTACTTGTTCTCTGAAATCCAAGACCCAAATGGACTTGAGTATCAACACATGCCTTTTATATCTGAGATTACTATTGAGTCTTATTAACCAAATGCAGGAAACAGAAAGATTTAACTATTAAGATGTATATGCCCACAAATTTACATATGTAAATAACTCTATGTTGAAAGACATCACGAGCTACTCTGTTAAAGAATTGGGAAAGACTACATGTTGACAAAAGCAATTGCCAAATCTTCATCTTATTAAAGATGAAGGTCAACAGATATTGAATGACAATTTTTATATAGCAAACATAATTCCAATATAAATTATCTGGTTTTCATAGCACATAAAAAATACATTTAAATGATCAGTAATTGTGGATAAGTTAATCATTGGAATAATCTATTTTTTACGTATGTATAAAGCAATGAATGCCTTTTATTTTTAATTATTTTTGTAAACAAACAAAATTTTGCACGTTTGAAAATATGCATTCATGCATGTCTCTTCTCACATGCATTCCCCAGGATAGTTTTACCTCCTGAACTTAACTGAAAGGACAAATGAAGAGTCACTCTATATCCCACTGCTAATGTAAAACATTTGAAATCTAGTTGAAGAAAATTTATATTATTAAGATTTCTTTTACAGAACTGAAAGTAATGTCTCATAACTAATGAAAAAGATGTTTTATCAATGCCAAAGGTAAATTTAATTAAAAAGGTAACCTTTAAATAATAACCTAAGGAGGTAACATTTTCATATATAAAGCAAAAATACAGAAAGAAATGAATATATTATAGAGAACTAATTTTATCCAGTTTTCAGGCAATTGGAATTTCTTATGCTGAATTGATATTATTGATTTCTAAATTTACTCCATCCTAACAGAAAATGCTATGTATAATGTGAGTTCCTTAGAATTTACTAAGACTCCTTTTGAGATCTAGTCTTTGATTGATTTTCTTGTGAGGTTTTGTATGTGATACAGATAAATTAACATTATCTTTCATAGATGCAGTTTTTCTCTGTATTTTTTAGATCAATTTTATAAATTATATTTAAATTATTCATATCTGCTACTTTTTGAGATTTAACTATTTCTCCCTGTGTTTGGAGCTCATGCGCCATAAAGTCAAAGACTGTCTTTTTGTTATGTATACCTAAAGCTAAAATATCGGTAGATGAATAAAGAATTAATTACATAATCAATTTCAGCAGTACTTAGGGAAAACTTGCTGAACTTATTCCAAATATATATGAATAATAAAGATACAATAATAGTTGAAATTGAATAAAAAGTGCAAGCAATGGGTTTTGCAGATTAACAGATATTAAGACATATTAGAAAGCTATAAAAATTGACTTTCTTTAAAACTGACCTGCAAACCATGTTATTCTTTATTCTTCATATGGTATTTGAAAAAATATACCATCTTTCCATACAAAGCTGAATTGTTCTCATATGAAATAACAACAACAGAAACTATAGCAATTGAAAAAAATAAGATTTGACTAGATAAGGTAAATGGTACCAGTAGAACAAACAGAAAGACCAGAAACTCTACATATATTTATTGTAATTTATATGAGTGCTCTCAATATGCCAGATACAATTATGAATTCTTTACATAAATTATGACAAAAGTATCTATGCTGCATATTGTATTTTTATCTGCATTTTACAGATTAGGAAACAGATATAGAGAAATGATCTAATTTGCCCACGGTCATAGAACTAAAAATCAGAGCCAGAACTCGAAACCAGGTAGAGCTAACCATTTTGCAATGGTGTCTTTTCCCATGAATAAGTGAAAAGGAGACAGATGATTTACTAAACGGGGTTGGAAAATGAGTTTAATACATAAAAAAATAAATTAAAAATGGATCATTTTCACACCATATTAAAATATGATTGATAAAGATTAAATAATAATATAAAATTCAAAACTGCTAAACGATGAATAAAATATAAGAGAATGCATTTCTGGGACTGAAGTGGAGAACAAAGTTTTAAGTGTGAAACCTACTTCCAGTTCGAGCCACTAGAATAGCTGATATCAAACTCACTCAGCACCCTCGAAAAACAAAATATATAAGCACCTATTCTCGGGCATTGAATAGCAGTCATTAAAGGGTTGTAATGCTTGAGAGAAGAGAAACACAAACGATCTCAGTGCTCATCTTGGCTTCCTGCTTGGTGGCAATTGTCAAAGGGTGGCCCAGGGAAGTAGAGTCCAAACAGGGAAGATCAGCCTCACATAGTGGAAGAAGAAATCAGGTTCCAAGAAGGCTGGGGTGACTGGAATTAATGGGGTAGGAGCTTCTCAGAAGATTCGGTTTCGAATTATCTATATTGCAGTGTTGGCCAAATACTAAGTTGTTTATATCAAAGGCGACAGTCCTACAAGGCAGGAAAAGGACAGGTCCTGGGTGTTGTAGGCCAAATGAGATTCAAGAAGTCACATAGTGCTGTCAGAGATTTTAGCCCTGACCACTCAAGGTGGAGGGAAAACTAGAATACTTGATTTTCAGCTCAGACATCAAAAAAATCACTTTTGAAGTAGGGCTAATGTGGAGAGGGGAAAAAAAAAACCTTGAAAAAAAATTGATGCAGATCATTTAACACTAAAATAGTAACTCTGTAAGGTAATGAATCCCCATGCTGAAAATGAATTATTTGGGTATCTGTTCCAAAAACTCAAAAACTATTACAAAGAGATTATGAAAATGAGTCTGGCTTTCTATTTCTGCACAGCTGCATTTAATTCTAGGAATAATGAAGCAAAGATTTCTCAACTGAGCACTACTGATATTTTGGGTCAGATAATTATTTTTTTTTATAAGGAGTTGTCTCATGCTTCTACCCAGGGGATAGCAGAGGCACACTGTCCTCTGTGACTCCAGGCGCCTGATGTCCCTGCTATGGTTTGAGTGTTCATGTTCTCCCCAAATTCATATGTGAAACACTAACCCCCAAGGTGAGGACTTCGGGAGGTGACCAGGTCATGAGGATGGAGCCCCATGATTGGGTTTAGTGCTGTTATAAGTGAAGACACAACAAGAACATGCCACCTATGAACTTGAAAATGGGCCCTCATCAGATATCAAACGCATTGGTGTCTTGGTCTTAGACTTCACAGCCTCCAGAAATGTAAGAAATATTGGTTGTTATGAAGCTACCCAATTTATTGTATTATAGCAATTCTAACAGAGTAAGACAATCGCCATAGTAGAGGGTGGGGTTCAAATTGCCCCCTGGTTCAGAACCACTGAGCTAGAACAATAAAGTGCAGAGGGAAGGTACAATACAAGAGCATTATATCAGGGATGACATACAATAAAAAAAAAATGGAAGAAACTTAGGGAATCATTCTTGAATGTACTGAATCATTCTTAAAAATGGAAACCAAAAATAGAACCAGGTGACCAAGCCACAGGAGGACCTGTCATAGTAAAAAGCCTGTTGGCTTATGATTCCATGGGTTATATGACCACAGAAGACAAAAACTATAGACTGGGAGAATCTAAAATAACAGTTTAACAAGTAAAAACTGTGAGATAGTGACAGAAAATAAATTTTAAAATATACATAATTCCCTCATATTTTTAAAAGGGAAATCAATGCTTCATATACAAGATAAATTGAGGATGAACCATGTAAACCAATTAGATAAATTAAGACAGAAGAAAAAATATCTATAAAAGGAAGTGGGCAGAAGTGATAGGATTTTGTTGACTTTCTCAGCTTTCAAAATAGGGCATTAATAGATGCACCTACATAAAGGGTTAAGTGTTTGAAGATAGAAGTAAAACAGACTATGAACCTTAAAGACACATAGAATTTACTCTATTGTACATAAAACAAAACAGAGAAAAGGAAATCTGACTAGCAAAAATAAAAGATAGCAAACATTCTAAACAGAAAATAAAATGGGATTAAAAATTATACTAATTATATAAGTTTTATCAACAATTTCAAATGGAGTGTAAATTCACCTATTGAAACATAACAGAGTCATACCTGGTTGGATAAACTTAAACAAGCTATATATTTCATACAAATGACAGAACTGAAACTAAATGTCTCAGATAGATTACAAATAAAAAGTGAAAATATTAAATCAAGCAAGTAATAACAAAACAATATTGAAATTGCAATAATAATGTTGACTAAGGTTGAATTTATAGCAGATAATGTTAAACATCCAAAGGGGGCACAAAATTTATGAATTAATATACAGAGGAAGATTTGGCATCCCCACAATATTGAGTTTTTCTTTAAAAAAAAGTAAGCTGTTATAAAAGCTATTTAAATTTCTTTTAGTATTCGTAAAAGAGTCTTTACCTTCTCTGTATTAGTAAAAGGAACTCCAGATGTCTTTAAATTATACAAATCTTTTGATGACTATCTTTCACCGGGAACTCTCACAAAAATAAGATCTCCATTACATAAGAATTTATACATAAAATTGTTTACCTCTGCTGGGTCAGACAACTCAATGCAAAACGCATGTGTGCCCACCAGTCAATGGCTGCATCAATTACAGTTTATCCAAACTGGAAGCTGCCAGGAACTACTGAAACAGTGGTTATGTAAATTCCATCAGGCCACCTGATATGTGTGAAGTCTAGTTCTTACACACACAACACGAAACCCACATTCTCTGCATGCCTGTTTCTTTTGATTATTAATCAGAGCATCTCGTGGGACGTATACATCAAACTGTTAATATTGTTTATTTCTGGTAGAGGGATTTTACAAGTTCGGTAAAAAGATTTTAATTTTTTTTTAAAGCATCCTTAACTCTTTGATCTGTTAGAAAAAGCAAATATTACTTTGGCAATGTATAAAATATTAATATTAAGACCTCAAAAAGCAAAAAAAAAAAACAAAACAAAACAAAAACGCTATTTTCTGAAGGACCTATGTATTAGTTGGTGTGAATGTAGAAGCACATAGCGTTATTTTAGATCAGAAACCAGATTCAGTTCTATAGTCCACGTGAGTGTTTTCTGTTCTAGGTCAGGGCAGGCAAACTTTGTGAAGGGCTAGATTGTAAATATCCGAGGCTTGGCAGGCTACATGGCATGTCACGACTACTCAACTCTACTGTACAAATCAACCACAGGGAACAGGTAAACAATGGCTGGGTCCGAATAAACTTTATTCGTGGGCACTGAAATCTAAATTTTATATAATTTTCATGTGCCACCAACTCTTATTCTTCTTTCAATATTTTTTCAACTATTTTAAAATGTAGAAACAATCCTTAGCTCACGGGCTACTCATAAACAGGCTTTGGATCATAGTTCCCAGCTCTTGTACTAGGGAGTGCAAGTGGAGGTGGAAAGACACCTGCTGGGATCAAATCCCACAGTCCAAGCCTTTGCAACCCAGGTGAGCCTGGTACAGAACTTACCTGGATAAGAGGTTATCACTCCTACGTGATATGAACATGAATTCTGAAAAATATCTCCCCATGTTCCCTCTGCGTGAAACATACTTGATGACTTTATCAGCTCCAATTCTATACTTAGAAGTCTCTTGTTTACCAAAAAATGCTAAAATTCTAAGGGGGAAAAAATGCATTAGGCTGTGCTATCTCTCACTGTGGAAAATTGTGAAAATGATATCTCCTAACAACTATACTCAGAAATGGAAGTTGTATTGCAGTAGAAGAGCGAAGTTCCCTTTTAGATAATAGAGCACTACTAGGAAAGGCTGCGTAGGCTGTGCAGTGGGTGCTGAGCAACGGTGAGAGACAATGAGTGGGACACAGGGCAAGGGAGGGAGTGTGCACACCAGGGCACAGAAGCGAACAAGGATGAAACAAATGTATTTCATGGTTTACCCCTGACCATCTTGATTTTACCACTAAGATTAAACCTGAGTAAAACAATGGCATTTGAAGGAAGGAAAGGAGAAAGGCAAGAATCATTAGCATTTTCCTTCAGATTTCTGGCAAGGAATTTACTTAGATGTTTTTTAGTCAGAGGACAAGACAGGGCATTGCGTGTTATGGGGTAGTAGAGGATGCCTTGGAGGAAAACCAGCATTTCATGGAGCAGGAATGATGCGAACTTCAGTAAGTGGGAAAAATATTCACTTTCAAACAAATTTGAGGAAGAATATGTTAAGGTTAATGCAAGAAGTTTATATTTTGCAGGACTATTTAAAGTCCTGAATATTTTTGCATGATTTATTAACTTCCAAAGGGAGCTAGTGTGTGTGTGTGTGTGTGTGTGTGTGTGTAAAACCTCTCATGATTAAGCCCCACAAAACATATTTGGGAAAAACTCCTTTAGTTGCTGATCTTCCTATGACAAAATTTGTTCTAAAAACAATAAAAATCACCAGGCACACACACACAAATTAATGTAGAGAGAGAAACAAAATTTAAAATATGCATTTATGTGTGCTTATATGCATTTAACAGAATTGACTTCCTGGGGCCGAAATTGTGGTAGACATTTACATAAACACTTTCGAAAAGCAAAGCCTTCAAATTACCAAAGGGATTTCATATTCCAAATGTTCATGTTACTCTTAATGACTCAGAATGTACTTTCTAATAAAAACTAATAAAAATGGTGGCTAACCCCAGCCACACCCATGTAAGTTGAAATGAAATCACTGGTGAGGCAATACAACTTTAAAATATGTGCTATTGTTCAAATCATAGTATTTAAATTTTAAAAAACGCAGACTTCCATTTTTTAAATGGAGTGAAGATTTAAAGAACCGCAGATTAGTAGTTGCTAGTGGTCACGGGGATGGGGAGCACGGCATGGGGAATGCAGTCAACATTAATGTGATGGCTCGGTGGAGGGCCAGCAGAGGGAGGGAGGGAGCAATAGGGGGATCGTTTTATGAACTAGGTAGATGTCTAACCAACGTACTGTATACTTGAAAGTAATTTAAATAATTTAAAAAATAGTATATTAAATTTATTTATCCTGGAAAAGAAAAATAAATAAAAGGAGGTATAAAATTTTAATAAAATTATGAAGGAACTTTTGTTGCCTGCCATTAGGTTGAGGTACTTATTAAAATAGTTTCATTTTCTTTCAAATTACAAAAAATGTGTAACAAAATGCATAAAATAAAAAACATTGAAGAATGTAAAATCATCTGTAATTTTACCATACAGTATAATTTGTTTGAAATACATACCCCCGGACTGATTTGTTTGTCTACACACATATTTATCAGAAAGAGATTTTGCCTTAATAATATTCCTTTTAACTCTTTTTAAGTATAAGAACTCACGGAAAACATATACAGAACAAATATTCATCTTGATGAATTATCACAAAATGAACACTCTGGTAACCACCACTCGCTGGAAGATAGTAATATTGTAAGCACCCCAAAAGGACCCTGAACCACCTGACAATCACTACCCTTTCTTCCTCACATATTACATGATCTTGATTTGTAACATAATGCTTATTTTTGCAAGTTTTTGGAATTTATGAATAATAAAAATACAGTATGTCTTCTTTTAGGTGTGGTTCTTTTTAGTCAATATTACATCTATGAGATTTATTGATGTTATTATTTCTTGCTATAATTTATTTACCTTTATTGATGAATAGTGTGCCACTATATTAATATACTACTATTTAATTATCTATTATATTTTTAATTTCAGGTTTTGGCTCTTTCACACTGATGTCCTGTTGACACCTAGCAGTGGAACAGCTGAGTCATTGGGACTAAGTACATTCAAATTTAGTAGGTAATGCCACAGTTTGGCAAAGTAGTTATTCCACTTTATGTTTTGGCTGGAATTTTCGTTGTTTTGTCACCTTGCTAACATTTGGTATTGTCAGTTCATTGAATTTAACAATTCTGGTATATGTGTGGTATACCATTAGGTTGGAATTTACACTTCTCTAATTACCTTTTTAAAATTTTTTGAATATTTGTGTCTCCTCTTTTCTGTTTAAAATACTTGCTCATAATTTTGCTATATGCTCTATAATTTTTATTTTCTTCTTATAATTTTTAAGATAGTATGGATGAGCCCCATTCTACTTTTCAAATGATTTTTTAATGCAGTATTTTGGTGAGTTTGTCTGGATGAGCTAGGTTTATGCTTGAGGGAACAGATAACCTCCAATGGTCAGTGGATTCACACATAAATGTTAAGGTTCGCTTCAGGTCACTGGGTTTGGGGACAGCTACTTTGCTTCACATAGTCCCTCAAGAGTTCAGGGTGACCAGTGTTCCACCATTTAGAATGTTGTTAGTAGGCATAGTAGGGGAAAAGAAAGAAAACTAGAAAATCTCATGCTAACAGTGACACATTTATTTCTGCTCAGATGACATTATCTAGAACACATCACTTATCCATACCTAAACATAACAAGATGAGAGGTACAATCTCAATTCCCAGGAAGGAAAAAACAATGCAGTATTGTTGAGAACTAGTAATGTCTACAACACCTGGATGCTTTTCCTTACCAAATAATATAAAATACTTCTATTTCTAATGTTTGCAGTGTATTCTAGTTTTGCCTTATACCATACTTTAGTCAAGTACTTCCCAAAATTATGTATACCATAGCATGTAAAAAAATAATATTTCTATGGAAAAAATGACATAAATACTGGGGTATTAAATCATATTACTGGCATTCATATGGTGTTTGGTGAAAAGAAATTGATGACATTTTTATATTAGTTAATCATTACAAAAATAATGTGTTCAGTTATATATTCCATGATGAATTTCTATAAAATATTCAAATTACAGCCTTTTCAAAATTTAAATGAGAAATTTGAACTTGTTTTTTGTAAACATGTTTTTTTTTTAAGATCAGGCCTTGCACTTGAAATGATAAGGCACAGTTCTGGACGAGGTTTTAAATGATGATATTTTCAAGTTCTTGATGTGATCATCAATCAAGAAAACTGTTTACAATGTTTGCAAAAGAAAATAAAATTACTACAATAGGAATTACATTTGAAGATTCCAACAGCTTTTCTTTTTTCTCCATTGATATACTAATGTTGAAATTACTTATGCAAATGAGGATGAATTTTGAAATCCATTTCAGCATTGCCAACACAATTATTTCAAATTATTGATGAAGTTTTAATTTACGGAACATGAGTGCATTATTAGAGCAATCCTCTAGAGCAAGGATAAACATCATCAAAGGGAAACATCAGCCACAGGGGATAATAGTGCATGATGTACATGATAAACAGAAATTCCAAGACTGAGGCTATTGCACCTATCAAGACCCCCCCCCCCCCATCTCAATACATCACTCCTAGGACTACGTGCATTACCCCTTGGGCACCTGAGAAACCACTCTTCCTAGCAGCACACAGACCCCGTGGTCCTGATGGACGGAAGCATGCTCTGCAGCTGGCTGCTGCAGAAGTCAAGGTGGTTAGTGCTGACCAGTGTGTGGCAATGGAGTAATTAGTGCCAGGCATTATTTATCTTGCCCACTGGCTGCAGAGAACTTGGGGGAGTTTAGTGCAAAAGCAGAGGCAACTGGACGTAAGATGTGTTTGGCTAGACTCCATATCGCTGGACTCTCTTTTCACAGTATTCTTGGCACTGAATAACTAGATCCGAAAGTAGGAGGTCATAATGACATTTGCTCAATGTAACACATGAGGAAACTGGGGCATAGAGAGATCAAATGTCTTATGCACGGTGACACAGACTGCTAAGTGGGGAGCTCGGATTTGAAACCAGGGAATCTGGCTCCATAGCTGGCGCTCCACATTCTAGAGGCAGTCATTGGTTTTCTCAAAATGAAACAAAAATGACAGAGTTAAAAAGAATGGATACGTTGCATTGATATTAATTATCTCCAGGGTGGGAGCTATTGATGTACAGATCATAAACGTCTGCAGATTTGCACTAAAAGAAAAGTTGGGCCTTTTACAATTATGCATGACTCTGGCTCTACCTTGCATAACAAAATGAACTTAGGAGAACTAGTTTCCCTGCACGTTTGGTATGTTAGAATGAAATGATAAAACTTGCGATGATTGTAAGTTGTAGTTTGTATAAACTTTAAAATTTTTTCAGTGTTTTAATGTGGCATTCATTTAACCGATAAGTTGTATTGAACCGTTTTTTTTTTTTTTCAGGGTGAAACAAGTAGAATTTTCGTTGCCAGAATTGACCATTTATTAAATTAGAGCTGGAGTAGGCACATTATTTTAGCAACAGTGTCTCTGTTCACTCACACAATGAAAAAATCACATATACAGTAAGGAAATCATAAATCACTTTAAATAATGCCATTTTGAGGATTATTATTCAAGCATACTCTCAGTTTATTATCTTATAAAAGATTTGGCTAATCTGATTACTTAAACTCTGTAAAGGAGTATTACTGTATGTTTCCATAAAAGCATATAGTTGCATTATAGAAAGCTACACTAGCAGATTTAGAAGTAATAAAAAATAAATCTGGTCAATTTTTCTAACATCTTTAGAAATAAGAAAATCAGCATGGTATTATCTTTCAAACTGATTTATATTTAATGACATTTTAACTTCTATCAAATGCCCCCAAACTAAAAACATTACATAAACTAAACATAGATTGAGCTTCAACAATAAATTTATATTTATTTGCTTTTATTTCCCTTCATTTTATTCCTTCGCATCATCTCTAATCACTTCATCTTCATTCCAACTAATCATGTCATCATAAATTATGTGAATACAACTTACAAAATAGCTCAGGGCTATTCATCTCTTTGTGTTAACGTCACAGTTTTCATTCAAAATACTGTTTGGAGTCATCCATCCTGTCCCCTGCAGATATAGTAGTTTCCTTTTCACTGCAGCATAGTATTCCATCACTGGCAACACCATGTCTTACCTATCTAGTCCCTGTTGATGGGCATTTGTGTCCAACACTTTGATTTTTCTAGTAACGCTGGACTTTTTTTCAAGAATACACCTCAAGGTAGAGTTGATGTGCCACACACACACACACACACTACAAATTATTCTGCAGGATAATTAAACATATATATATATTTCAGAAGCAGGCAGGAATTTAGTTTTTCATGTTGATATCTGACCTTAATTGTGATGGTAAAACTGGCATTTCACTGCTTTATTTTTAAAATTTTTCCTCATTGAAACTGAAAGATCTTTAAAACTTTTTAGGTGTTTGTGTTTCTTCCCATGAATGCAATTGATCAATTATACTTTTTCTTGGCTAATTAGTTTTTCTGCCTTATTCATTCTAAATTGAAAGACTTTCTTATATATTTAAGATTTTAATCCTTTTTAGCTGTATATTATGCCAGAATCATTTTTAAGTCTATGGCCTGTTTGTTAATTTTGTCCATAATACTATTTGTATAACAAAAATATTTGTTTTTGTTGTATTCAAACTCCTCAAATTTTGCCTTATGTTTTGTACTTTTTGCACATTTTATTTTTTAATGTTTGGTTGAGGTCAAACCCGGATAAAGGGTACAAATTTTTAGTGTACGGTTTGATGAATGTTTATGAATATATGTGTAAATCCTTGTAATGACAACTCAGATCAAGATCTGAGAATGTTTCTCTCATCCCAAAAATCTTCCCTTGTGTTTTTCCCAGCCAAAATCTACTCCCCGTCCCAACCACCCACACCCAGATAGCAATCTTCTACAGCCAGACATTAGTTTTGTTTGTTTTTCAAATTCACATCAGTGGAATCATACATTATGCACTCTTTTATTTACTTTCATGCACTCATCATTATGACAGTGAGGTTCATCCCTGTTGCTGCAGGTAAAAATAGTTTTGTTCTGTATCTGTGCCGTTCTTCATTGAAAAAATATTATCACAATGTATCTATCCATTCTACTGAACATTTGGCTTGCTTCCAGTTTGGGGCTGTTATGAACACGACATTACATATAAATTTTTAAAACTTTGTGGTGGATCTGCAGGCTTTTTATTATTTTAAAAATTAAAAAAATTAATTACAGTTGACTTCAAGATTATATTTGTTTAAGGTATATGGCATAGTGGTTAGACATTATATCCTCTGTGACAATTTTGTGATTGCCAATTTTTATTTTATAGTCTCTTCACTGTTTTCACACAGCCTCCCCAAATCCTCCCATCTAGCAATTTTCAGTTAGTATTTCTTCCGTTTTCTTTGCTTGTTTTTTTGGATTGTACATAAAAGTAAAATTATATGACATTTGTCTTTGTCTGATTTATTTCATTTAGCATAATATTAGGTCCATCATGTTGTCACAAATGGTAAGATTTTATCCTTTTTTTATGGTGGAGTAATATCCCATTGTATATATGTACCACCTCCTCTTTATCCAGTTGTCTATCGATGGAATCTTAGGTTGCTTCCATGTCTTGGCTATTGAAAATAACGGGGATGCATTATTTACAATTCCCAGAAGTGCTGGGCCATATGGTAGTTCTATTTTTAATTTTCTGAGGAGTCTCTATACTGTTTCTCATAGTGGCTGTACCAATGTGCAGTCTCACTAACAGTACATGGGGGTTCCCTTTTCTTCACATCCTCACCAACACTTGTTTGTTGATTTATTGATGATAGCCATTCTGACAGGTGTGAGGTGATATCTCATTGTGGTTTTAATTTGTATTTCTCTGATGATATGTCTATTGGATGTCTGTCCGTCCTCATTGAAGAAATGTCTATTCAGGTCCTCTGACTATTTTTAAATGATATGGTTTATTTTTTTGGTGTTGAGTTGTATGAGTTCCTTATATATTTTGGATACTAACTCCTTGTTGGATGAACCCCATTCAGCAGGGTGTCTCTTTGTGTCGTAGATGGTTTCCTTTGCTGTACAAACACTTTTGAGTGTTATGTAGTCCCGCTTGTTTATATTTTGTTTTCTCTCCCTTGCTTGAGAAGATGCATCCAAAAACTATTACTAAGAGCAATGTCAGAGAAGTCACTGCCTATGTTTTCTTCTAGGATTTTCATGGTTTGGGGTCTTACATTTAAGTCATTAATCCATTTTGAGTTTATTCTTGTATATGGTATAAGAAAGCAAGTCATTCTCAAATTTATATGGAACCACAAAAGACCCCAAGTAGTCAAAGCAATCCTGAGAAATAAGAACAAAGTTGGAGGTATACTCCCTGTTTTCAAACTATATACTACAAACTATAGTAATCAGAACAGCTGGTCCTGGCATAAAAACAGACGCATAGATCAGTGGAAGAGAACAGAGAGCCTAGAAATAAACCCATGCCTATACACTCATTTAATCTATGACAAAGAAGGCAAGAATCTACAATGGGGTAAAGACGGTCTTGTCAATAATGGTGCTGGGAACACTGGACAGGTACATGCAAAAAAAAAAAAAATGAAGCTAGACCGCTTTCTTATACCTGCCATTACATATTATACAAAGAATTTTACAAACAGATTTTACATATGCCTTTGAGTAGATATATAAAAATCATTTCTCTGCGATATATTTATGTAACATATATTATGTATGCATACGTAAGTACATATAAAATTTCTGGGTCAAGGATTATATTTAGAATTAGTAGATACTGCAAAATGAGTTTTTGAAGTGGTTGTCCCATTTTACTCTCTCATAGATTACATTCTAAAGAGCCATGTATGAAAGCTCTAATTATACCATATCTTTGCCAAGATTTTGTGCTGTTGTTCTGTTTAATTATAGTTATTCTCATGAGTGTGCAGCAGAATCACATTGTGTTTATTATTTTCTCAATATTTACCTTCATTTCTCTGGCTTCTTTATCAATTGCTTTGAGGAGATCGCTGCCTGGAGTATCAGAATACTATAAAGTTATTGCATATAGATAATCATTGTAGAAGATTTTCTAATCACAGATTAAAATCTGTATCAACTTTATGCTCAGTATTTATGTACATGTAAAATTACTATCTTTTAATGTGTTAGTTGATGAATTATATTACTATATTTCCCAGTGCTGAACCTTTGTTATATGACTAGAATAAAATGCAGTTTATTATGCCATTGATGAACTGCTCGATTCTGTTCGCTTAGAATGTTTCTATCAGTATCCATGGGTGATCTTGGTGTGTTGACATACTTTTATGTGCTATATTTTGAGGGCATTAATATCAAGGTTGTGCCATGAAATAAATTGACATTTTTTTCTGTCTTTCTTCTTTGGAACTGGTCAAACTGTATTGATTAGATCTTGTTCAAAGCATGTTGTAATTCCCTTTGACTCTCTCTAGCCTGATGCTTTTTCGAGAAGTAACATTTTGACAGCAATCCCTATTTCTTCTGTGGCATTGGCTTATGCCTGTTTTCTTAGAGGTGCTGTATTACACTGGTTGAAAATTTGCACCATCCAAACTTTTTTTTTTTTAGGCGAGGCAACCCTTGGTTGACCTCACAGATTGCAAGGACCTTGTCAGCTTACAACCCCTTATTTTTTTTTTTTTATTTATTTTTTATGCCTACAGCACCAGGTCTTCCTAGGTGGTCTCCCATCCAAGTACTAACCAGGCCCGACCCTGCTTAGCTTCTGAGATCATACGGGATTGGGTTCGTTCAGGGTGGCATGGCTGTAGACTTATTCCACATTCTAATGCAATCATATTGGCCCTGATGAATTAGACATCATTATTATTACTATTTACTATTTTTATAAATTTCTTTCACAGCATTCTTTCTAACACCAATTGTTACTTCTGAAATCCTTTCCCTTTTCCTCAGATTCATTCTTCAGAACTTAATTTAGTTTCTATTTATGGCAGATAGCATTAGTATTTAGCAATGCCTTTCCCATCACTGATACCACATAGTCCCTGTGTCATAGGGTAGAGCCCTTTGAGGAAATCTCTTTATTTCTGACACATGAGAGTTCCATGCCTATATGAAGTCAGAAGATGGAAGCATATAAATTGCTGAGTAAAAATTTGGAAAGAACTACCCTGGAGAATCACTAGGATCAAAATTTGTATGATTAAGAAATAAATTTTTAATGTGTTAGCCACTGAGATTTCAGGGGAATTTTACTGGATCAGCACTAGAGATACTCTAATATAATGTATGTTATAGTGAACCAAGTTTTTATTTGAAGAAGTTTTCATTTCTTCCTTGCTATTTAAAAATAGTTTGTTGTGCACATAATTCTAAGCTGTTGAATATCTTTTCTCTAAACTTTGTATATATTATACTATTGAATACTGACATTAATTTTTTTCTGTTCAGAAATCTATTAATTTTTCAAATTTTATTCCTTGTGAGTGACTGGCTTTTCTCCGATGGTTTTTAGGGTTTCTCTTTATTTTTGTTTTCTGCAGTTTCAACACAATTTAATTTAAATAAATTTCTTTGTTTTTATTCAGATTGGCAGGTGTCTTGCTTTCTCAAAAGCCTATGGATTTTTTTTCTTTAACCTATAAAATTTCTAGACTACTTTTTTTCTTTGTGCATAACATATCCTGTCTCTACTGAGTTGTTAAAAGATTTTTCTGTACCCTCATAGTTAATGTTATGAGAATCTATTTGGACAGGTTAATTTTTTAATCATTCCTACTAGGAATGTCGTAAACCTTTTTGATCTGTAGCTTATACTTTATTTTCAGCTCAGAGATCTTTTTTTTTTTTTTAAGTAATTCATATTCTTTATTGGTACTTTTATTTCCTTTTTGAATTATTCATATGTTAGTTTCCTGGACCTAATAAGCAAATCTTTCATTTTTTTCTCTCATAATTATTACCTCCCTATCTTTATTCCTGGACTTGCTATAATTCACACTCTTTGACCTTAAAGGCTTTTAGTTCAGGTCTTAACTGTGACTATATATGTCCCCTCAATTTATCTACTGAATAGATTTATTTGGGAAAGCATAGTTCTAACTCCAGAAAAATCTTTTGTGTGCTGCATTTGTATCTTTTTAAAAGCTGCATGTTTTTTCCTCAAATTTTTTAGCTGCCTATAAAAGCCGTTCTACTATACCAAATGTCCTTTTCACTTTAATTGACAATCATTTTTCAAGCTGTTGGGTCCCCTTTGGTGAGATGCATTATTCTTTACCCAGTCTTCACAGATGGCGAAAAGCAAAGTGGCTTCTATCCTGAAGTGGCTGTAATACAGAACCGCGCAGGCTTCCTACCGATGCACCCAGAAGAAGTCCCCGTCCTCCTCCGAATCTTGAGCTATATACCAGACTCGAGGACAAGAATGACTCAGTCTTACTTCAGCTCCCTCTGCCTCTCAGGGTGATGGGACAGACTCAGCACACCATGCTCTCTGAAGTCAGTGCTTCTCAGCCTGCTACTTTCCAGGGCTTATTCCAGAACTCCAGGCAAAGCATCGACAGTACTGCAGTTATTTCTGCATGGACCCCAAGAAAGCCCAAGGATTCATGGTAACTAATTACCTGCAGGCCCATCGTTGTAGTATTTTTTTTTTTTTTGCTTTATTTTCAATCACTTGTCCTTCATACATCTATTTATGGGAGAGAGAGGAATATTTTGAGAGTTGGACTTATTTAACTATTTAAAAAGGCTATTTTTTTCTAGAAGCAGGTTTGTTGTTACGGGTGACAGTTTTTTGTTGTTGTTGTTGTTGTTTTTCCTCTACAAAACCTTTCCCATGGCTCTCCCCCAGATTAGAGCTATTTCAACCCCTCCATCCTAAAGATATTGCTTCTCTAAGCACTTGAGTGAGCAAGGTCAGCATGTATCCAGGACCACCAGTTAGGAGTTGTGGCCCTTATGGTTTCATTTAAATTAAATCAGTTTTGTTTTCCAATTCTTAGGAGATTTTTATTTATTTCCTGTGGCAGACAGAATGTAATCAGAACCAGACTCTCCCTGTCTTCTGAATAAAATACACATATAAGAAGGAAAAACAAATATTTTCCCCGTGTGACAAACGTTGCCTTGGCACTATACGAGCAGTTAATCCTTCTGGGAGCTTTCTTCCTATGTCTCCTTCTGCGCTCGAAACATCCTGCAGTAACTCTCCCTGCACAGTGAAATCTTTGCGACTCGTTACATAGTGCTTGAGTTCTTCAGCAAAGTCCAACACAAATAGATCAGAAAAATAACCAAAAGTACACCTATCCCATCTATCAGAAGAAAGGCGAAACATTCTAATACAATTAAAATGCAAGTTAGTATCCTGTGGGTTTGTTTCATAGATAAAGAAATACAAACTCGGGGTTAACATTGCTTAATTTAACTGCTGTTATCATTCTGATTCCCAGGACTCATACCGAGAGCCCAGAATATACCCCTCCCGCTGTATTCCACCTTCACAAGGACAGACCCCCCAGGTGCCCCCTAGGTTTTTCTCTCCAGTGACTGGGAAACATCCACACACCCCCTCAGCTGTCTTAGCATGGAGCCTCACGGTACTTGGTGTATGGCCAGGCCCTGCCTAACGAACTTGCTACAGACCCAAATCAATTCTTGCCGCGCTTTGGTTTGAGTTTAATCCAGCTTGTGAACCTTTACAAGTCCCATTTTCAAAAATGACTGGCACCAGGTAGTTTGTCCAGAGACATAGGGCTGGGAAAATGCTGGGTGGTATCACTGTGACTTCAAAAGCTAGTTCTCATTCCAGAGAATGAACTATTTATTCCCTAGAGAAGCCAAGGAGGCTAAAGAGCATGTTTCAATTGTCTGCCCATTATCACTTTTAAATTCTTCTACCGCTTATTCCATTAGACAATTCAGTGACTCAAACCCAGATGTTTTTATCCCCAAGTGAAAAGTCCTGTATTTTGTCTAAAAGTACAAATATACTACAGTGCAGAGAATGACATCCTGAAATTAGCCAAAGGGTTTTATTTACCATTCAAGCATTGAGAGAATTTCTGAACTAGCACAAAAATTTATCTTTTATAAATGTATTCTCTGTATCAGTATGTGTTTTATGACATATCAATACTTATTTTTCCAACCGATGAAGTTTTATTCTCATACCGCTATTTACCTAAGTTATAGCTCAAAAATAGATTGTCATACTTTTCCTTTTTGGCCCTTGGGGAAGAAAAATCATATTTCCCTCTTACTTTTCCAAGGATTCTTTAGTAGGTTGTCCTACTTGTTTCCTCTACAATGTTAAAAAGAATTCCTACTTGTTTTTAAAAATACAGTACCCAGTCAATTTTTAAAACATACTTCTAGCAGTATTTTTACTTACCACTTTATGAATTGAATGATTTTTAAAAAATAAGTGACATATATATATGTATGTATATACACACACACACATACATACACATATATATTAAGCTCTCTCTCTCTCTCTCTATATATATATATCTCATACAGCGGTGGCCTATTGTGAATCTGTCCCCAACAGATATGGAATTGGAGGCAATTCACTCAGCTTATGTAAACAAGCTCCATGGCAACATTAATTTAGAACAATTCCAAACATAACTTTTGGGGAAAATAGAAGAATATGTAGCAATGGGACAGAGGGTCAGGATCGGATCACTTCTCTGTGGAAACTTAGAACTTCAAATTTGCTTCCAGATGCCTAGTCCATTCATTCTACTCAGATGACTATTTCACAATGTTTTATTTCTCCCCCAAACACTAACATCTCCTCCCTGGTACATGATCCTAGCAGCAAAAGCAGAGGCACCCCGAAGCACTTGCTCATCCTAGTCCACCAAATCTACCAGGTTCAAACACCTGTTCTTACGTGCGCTGCTTTCTTCCTGAACCTGGTGAACGGCGTCGGGTTAGCAGCCTTTCTCCCAGATAAAGTCAATCCCTCCACCTGTGTTCTGGATCTTAGGCTTCTGAAATGACCTACTCATCTCCCATGTCAGCAAGTTTGCTCTGTTCACTGTATTTATATCATGGCAAAACAAACATGGGACTTCTTCCTTATTTTAGAAGTCCTCTTGCAAACCTCCAGTTTGAACGCATTTCTCTGCTCCTTTTAGTAGCAAAAATAAATGAAACTTTGATCTTGTGTCTGTTTTTATGCCAGTGTTATTCTGTTTTAATTACTATCACCTTGTAGTATAGTTCGATATAAGGTAGTATGATACCTCCATCTTTGTTGTTCTTTCTCAAGATTTCTATGTTTATTCAGGGTCTCTTGTGGTTCCATATACATTTTAGGATAATTTGTTCTAGTTCTATGAAAAAATGCCATTGGTATTTATAGGGATTGTACTGAATTAATAGATTGCTTTAGTTAGTATGAGCATTTTAACAATGCTAATCCTTCCTATCCATGAGTGTGATATAGGCCTCTGTTAATGGAAAAAAATAATAAAAAAATTTTAAAACAAAGAAACAAAATCATTTCATCGTCATCATTCTCCAGGTTTCATCACACACTCTCTTGACTTCACCATTTCAGGCTTTCTCTTCACCACTTCACTGAAACTAATCTTGTTCTTGGTCATTGATGACTTCACATTGTCACATCCAATGGTCATGGCTGGTCCTTTTTTTACATAATCTCTCCCAAGCATTTGATACACTTTCTTCTTTCAAACAGCTCTTCACTTAGATTTAGGGACTTCTGCTTTTTTTCTGATTTTTCTAAATTCTTACTAGGGTCATTTCCCTCTGGCTTCCTTTTTTTGTATTCTTTCCATCTTCCTGACTTCTAAATACCAGCATACTCCAGAACTGCAGCTTATTCTATTTCTGTTCTCTAACTACACTATGTCTGAGATGACCTCATCCAATACCACAAGTTAGTGTTACCTGGGCATAGTGGTTCCAATAATTATTCCTCAGCTTCAACACGCCCACTGGTATTTATCCAACTACTGATATGACTTTTGTACTTGATATGTAATAGTCATATTAATAGCAATATCTGAACTAGAAGCTAAACTCCTATTCGACCTTCTTAAATCGAATTTTCCCTGTTTCTCTCAACTCTAAATGGTACCACTGTTATCCCAGTTGCTCCAGACAATAAACAGAGACTAGCTTGATTCTCCTCTTTATCTCACATCCCACCAGAGTCCTATTGTCTCTCACCTTAAAAACTGAATAACCCTCTAATGTTCTCTCTGCTTTGCCTTTTGCCTTTCTATAGCCAGGTTCTGGTTATCTAATGCTGTGTATCAAATTTTCACAAAGCCCAGTGAATTGAAAACAATAATTTTATTGTTCCTCATGGTTTTGTGTGTTGACTAGGATCAGCTGAGCAGTTACTCAGCTGTCTTACCTGGTATCTTTAACACCGTCGCATTTGGATAGTGATCAGGACACCAAAAAAGCTGGGCCTCTCTCTTCCCTCCCTGTGGTCTCAGGGTTTGTCCTCTTCACGTGCTCTCTCCAGTAGAGTAACCAGGCTTCCTACATGGTAGCTAAAGGCTCCCAAGGTGAATTTTCCAAGGAAGGGAAGCAGAAGACGACTGTCCATTTATAGCTAGACCCAGAACTGATACAGCATCACTTCTGTCACATTTTAATCGTTAACATAAGTCAAAGGCCAGCAGATTCACTGTGGTAGAAATGAACTACGCAAGAGTATGAATTCGGACAAACAGGGTCCATTTGAAGCTAGCTGCCACATTCTTCAGAGTGAGCCTTTAAAAACGTACATCATACCATGTAACTCTCTGGTCTCCATGCTCCAAAGAATTTCTATCACACAGAAAATGGATGTTAAAGTCTTTAATACAGCTCAGTAGATCATACATGATCTTATTTCTGTATACCTCTCTAATTTTATTCACTGCCACTCTGGAAATGCCAAGCACAAGTGTATAGGTACCCTAAATTATCTGGATAATTGCTTTCGTGTTTTAGCTCATCTTACATTTATAGTCTAAAATGGACTGTGGAAAATCACATCTACACTGAATCACAGAAGCAAGATGAATGGATAAGAAAGTAGCATTGCTCCTGCAGAACCAAGAGACTCACAAATATTTCTATTACTTTATAAGGTTTTATTGTCTGTAAAGGATCATCATATCCATCACATCTCCTGACCATTGCATTAACAGGCTGAGTGGGGATTATTTTTCTAGTCTTAAGAACCCAAATCTCTTAACCACAGTTACTTGTCTAATATCTGAGACGTAATAAAGAGTGGAGTCAGAACATAAATCCAGTTTCTCAAATTATTTGCTCAGTTTCCTGACTTCTTTCTCAGATAAAAAAAAACTGGATAGAAGAAACTCTGAGATGTTATATTATTGTAAAAATAATTGATCAACTGTATCAATCAATACTTGTGTGTATTCTTATGTTCTTGACTCAGTTATTGAATATAAATTATATTGCAAGGTTCTCCTTGACATTTCATTTTTTTCATTATAGACACTGTAACATAAACTGTAGTCTTCCGGGGGCTACTCTTCTTAAATGGAATGGATTGAGTTGAAGTTCTAATCCTGATATTTACTCATTTATTTATATATTATACTTTTTTTACTTCATTTCTCCACTCAACAATTATCTTTAAGTGCTAGATATTTCCCATTTATGCAATATTTTTGCAGCCGATGCTACCAGTGCAGAATGAATAAAAGATGGGCTCTTTACCCAAAAGGAGTATGAAACCCGCTGAAGGAATAATAAAAAGATACATAGCACTATAAGAGCAAAGCAAGAGATTTAGCCACAATGCAAAATAACAAAAGTAAAAGTGGGTGTGTGATAGGCTTGAAAAGAGTTAATGCTTCCTATCTGAAGGTCTCAAATTATTACTGGCTCCAGGCATAGACTGCTTCTCACAACACATCCAGAAATAGATGCTGCTCAATTGTTATTGAAACCGGTATTCTCTAGGAATATCTGAGGGACTTTAGAAGATATGTTCTTTTGGACAATTTCTAAGCCCCTCGTTTGATCTAAATATCTGCCATATGCTATCAATCTGGTACACACTGATGAAGTCTAATTATAGAATATACTTCAAAATTTGCCTCATCCTGCAGACAAACGTCATGCTCTCTACTTAGCATTAAAGGTTAGATAGAACAGCCCAAATATTTACTTAGCATTAAAGGTTAGATAGAGTAGCCCAAATATGAATAGAACAAAAGACTGACCTCCCCTGAGCAATAAGGAATTCTGTTAGCAGACGGCCTTCAGATTTGTATTGAAACTGGCTCTCTTGAGTCTTTCAGACTGCTGGCTCACCCTACACATTTTGGACTTGCAGGCTTTCATAATCATGTGATCCAATGTCATAAAATAAATCACGTGATTTACTTTATGAAATTGGATCGCATGAATTAAATAGCAATCCTGACCAACACAGTGTTGTACATTTTGCATACTGTGCATTCGTCTGGCCTTAAGAGATTTTCTTAACTTCTCTTTGATTAATTTTTCTTACCTAGTTTCATATATCTTGGGAAAGAGAAAAGCAGTCCCTGACAGCCAGGAGCCAATCTGGCAAGGTAGGCTTTGGTATTCTTCTATGAACATAATTTCTTTCAGATAACATCAACATCAGACAAGGCCAATCTGTGACTCTGAAGGATCAAGACAAAAACAAGACAATAGCCATGTCTTCTGAATCCAAACAAAAACATTAACATTGTCTAAACCTCGAAAATATCAAAATGTCCCCCTGTTCTGGCAAATAGGGATGACTATAGTTTTAGCCTCAGTCTAGTCTTCCTCCCTTTAGATAAGATTTATTGAGACGAAGTTACCCCCACTCTCTGACATTACCCAATCCAGAGCAAAGCCTGCTTTCTCAACTCTCCCCAATATTGATAAATCCAAGCCCAAATCTTGTTTTAAAAAGTTATTTCTAAAACTTTCTCACTAAGCTGACTCAATTCTTGACGATATGCATGTTTCCTTACTGAAATGAGCCATAAATGTTACCTGTTCACCTCCAGGTATAGTTCTGATGGCCTTTGGCTAGAGACCATTGACAATCTTAACTTATTATATGTATCATCAGTTGCTGTAAATTATTTTTTAAGTCAAATCAAGGCATGCAGTATTTAAACAACAGCAGCATAAAAAAATGTGTGAAATTAAAAGATCTATAAGTGTTTGTATTCTAAACATATTCTCATAATACGTTGACTGATTTTAATGGTATTTTGGTATCTTATGGTTACAAAACAATATTGAACATCCAAAACACTCAAAGAATTGCTGTCTTGAAGCATTAAATTAAACCCAAATAGTTATATTGCATTTTTTCCCTGAAAAAAATAATAAACTATAGGTTTGTAATTATTTTATCTCTAGGTTCTCCGAGTATTCTGTAGCAATCAAACACTTTTTAACTGAAATTGTTAATGCAGATACAAAAAGGAAAAGTACAGGATGTATAAATACCAATTCTATAATGGAATCACACAGTTAAAAACTCAAATGATATTTTAAAAAGACCAGAAATAAGTATGAAAAGAAAACACAAAATATGACCAACATAAATCTAAATGTGCCCCTCCCCCCATAAAAGATTTTTAAGGTTCTCCTTCTAGTCTATTGGAGTGCTAGAGATTTAGTCAACCCTCCCTTTTGAAGCAATCAAATGGAAAAAAAAAAAGATGAAATATATAAAACAAAAGTCTCCAAAACATTGCACATATAACAACACAGGACAATGATCCCTGGGAAATGCATTTGAGGTGAGCCTACAATTGTTTCAGTTTACTGCTTTGAAAGAATTTCAAGACCACCGCACAAGAAGAGGAAATCTAGGTGGAGAATCTGAATTGTGAGGAGTTGAGCTAAGAGTCCAGGTAAAGCAAGGCAGCTAGAGTCCACCAAACATAATTCCAGAGAGGAGACTGGACAGAGGAAGAACCCTGAAATCTCCATGAAGAAGATCCTGAGTATTTGAGATATTTCTGAACAGTGCATGTGTGTAAGGAAAGTGTGGGAGACCAGGGAAGGAACCTACAACAGGATTACAGGGAATTAGTAACTGTCATTCACACAAGGCTGAAAACAATGCCCGCTCCTACCAGCCAAAGAGGAAAACCATACTTTATGGGCATCAGATAGAGTTTCAGAAACTAGTCCTCCAATTTAATATTCCAAAAGCCTACAAAGGTACAGAGGTTGGGAAGGGAAATGATGTTCCTGCAATTTTATTCTTCTCAAAAATCAACCTTCGTTTTCAATCATTTTTTCCTATTGTTTTTCTGTTTTGTATTTCATTGACTTCTTTCCTATCTGTATTATTTTCTTTCTTTTGCTTGCTTTGAATTTAATTTACTCTTCTGTTTTTAGTATCTTGAAGTAGAAGTTGGATTCATTGATTTGAGACCTCTTTTTTTCTAATACAGGACTTTCATACTATAAATTTCGCTCTAAGTCCTGTGTTAGTTTGTGCAATTTAGTCTCACTAGGAAGAATGTTCTATAAATGTCAATTAGTTCAATACAATTGAGCATATTATTAAAGTTCTCTATATGCTTTTTGGTTTTTTCTCTACTTGTTCTATGAATACCAAGAATAGATGTTGAAATATTCAATTTTAATTTTTGATTTGTCTATTTTTCTTTGCAATTAAGTTTTTCAGTTTTTGCTTGAGGTATGTTGAGGCTCTATTATTAAGTGCATAAATAATTAAGATTGTTAAGTCCTCTTAATGAACTGACTTTAGAATCATAAAATGGTTTTCTTTATTGCTGGTAATATTTAGTCTAAAACCTATTTTGTCTGATATTAATATAGTCACCCCATAAAAAAATCTAAAGTAATTCTTTTGACTATTATCATAGTATGTTTTTCCAATGTTACTTTTAATCAATTTCCTGTCATTTCTTTATACTCCTTTATACTTTTTTCTTATTCTCCTCCATTATGTTATAATATATGTTATATATTATATATTAAGCTACTTGAAGTTTTCCTACAGCTCTCTGACATTAACTTGATTTTGTTCATTCCTTTCCTCTATTTTATTTTGAATACTTTGTATTGATATACATCTGCAAGTTCACTGATTTCTTTCTATTATAATGTCTAATCTACTGTTAATCTTATCTAGTATATTTATTGTATTGACATTGTAGTTTTCATCTTGAAAACTTTGATGTGGAGATATACATATATAAAGTTTTTTCTACATCTCTATTTAATATATTTAGTCTTTCTCCAGTTTCTTGAACATATGGATTATAATTACAATAACTTTTTTAACATCCTTATCTATTAATTCTGTCATGTATGTAATTTTCAGTTGACTTTTAGTTTTACTCCTCATTATGGATCCCATTTTTCTGCTCTTCAGGATGTCTAGCAATTTTCTATTATATGCCAAGATTATACATTTTACCTGGTTGTATATGGAATACTTTGTATTTCTATAAATATTTTTACATTTATTCTGGGATAGAAATAAGTGACTCGGAGACAGTATGATTATTTTAGGCCTTGCTTTTAAACGTCGTCCTCTAGACAGGACCAGAACAATATTTAGTCTAGGGTAAAATTTCCCCTTTACTGAGACAAAAGCCTTTTGAGTATTTTCCTTGACGCTCCCTAAATTAGGAGGTTTTTCAGGCTAGCTGGTGGGAACAGGACTTCTGCTTATCCCTAGGTCAAGTACTGTGTTCACTAATCCTTTCAAGTGGTTCTCTCTGCAGTCTCAAGTAGCCCTCACGCATGCATGCACTTGCTTAGGAGTTATATCTAAAGACTTGAGTGAGGACGCTGCAGCTCTTCCTTCTCTGGTCCTCTGCACCTGCCACCTTGGCCCCTATAGACCCCAGCCCTCCTTTCTCAGGTGAAGGAGACCACCAGGGTTTATCTGGGTTTTCTCTCCCTGTATTATAGCTTTAGAACTTTCTCCAGGCATGGAGTTGGGGACAATTCAAGTTCATCTTGTTTGTTTCCCATCTCCCTGGCGTCACTGTCCTTTGTTGCCTGATGTCCAGTTTCAAGAACCACTTTTATATATTTTTAGTTATTTCAGAGGTTAAAATTTATTTATTTTTTTGCACCTCCACTGGAAGCAAAAGTTCCAGAATTCAGAATTTAAATTTACAAAACGCCGATCACAAATAGGAAAAGAATCCAAGTATGATATAGCATATCCTGATTCTGCCCAAGTGTGTAATTATGGTGTAAGAATATGGATGATAATTAAGAATTGTAAAGATTGATGTTTTCTTACATTTTTATTTCATACAAAAACTGAAAAGAATAATGACTTTTTGCATGAAAGGCATCTGAGTCTGCCCCCACTTTCATTTTCTCACTGCTATGATCTATTAATTCTCTGATCAGCTACATCAAAGGAAAGACATTTCACGAAATAGAGTGACCAGATAGCTCTCATTTGTTATGGACGGTTTTCTGCTGTGAGAAAAATACAGAGACTCACTTTGGGAATCGTTTGGGAAAGCAGAGACTGTGAACAGTGCTCAGCTGTGTTTCCTTTTTACTGCAGTTTTATGGACTTCATATTATACTTGGGTTGCAGTTCATAAAGGTTTTAATAAATGTAAACCCAGAAAGCTCATAAGCCATGTCCTAAACTCTACAACTGTAATTGCTTATTTTTCTCTGCTCTAAGGAATGTTGTTGACACATACCCATATGTCAAAGCAATTTTCCACTTCATTTAACTCATGTTTATTTAGGATATATTTATTGAATGTCTACTATGTCAAGGACCTGTGAGACACTGAATTTAAAATACATAAAACAAAAAATAGTCTCTATACTAATGAACTATATAATCTACTGAGGAAATGGGTAACACGCAAGTAAACAAATATTTAAATACAAATTGTATTAGGTGTTATGAAGAAATTAACAAGGGGCTATGCTAGAGAATAATAAAACAATCACTTCTGATAATATAGGGAAGTCCTATCTAAGACAGAAACATATATAGTGACCTGCTGAATGTCAAGAAGCAATCACAGGAATAGCACAAAAGAGAGTTGGCAGAGAGCTATGTGTGGGCTGAGATGTTAAGAAAGACAAACTTGGTATGTTCACAGATATGAAATTAAGCCACAGTGCTTGAAGTGTAGCAAGGAAGAGAGTGGAACCAGTTGAGGTTAGAAAATAAGCAGAAGCCATACATACCATACAGAGTTCTAAGTTCAACAGTTGTTGAAGACTAAAGAATAGAAATAGCAGAATCATCTTTATGTTCTTAAAATACACTCTAACTTCTAACTATGTAATGGATTGGAGGAAGGCAAGAGTGGAAGCAAGGTTATCAACCAGGAGACTAATTCAGGAGTTCATATGAGAATGACAGTGCAATACACTGAGGTTGTGGTGGAAAAGCAAGGAGTAGATAACTAAGTGTTTGAATAGTTTGTGTACAAATGGGTATCCAATCTCAAATGTCAAGTTTCTGCTTTAAAGAACTAAGTCAATAATGATGTCATTTATTGAGATGGAAAAAGACTAAGTGAAAAAACGGTTTGGAGGTGAAATCAGTTCAGTTTTGGGCCTATTAAGTTTGGAATGCCCAGGAGTAACCAAATAGAGGTGTTAGTCTGCCAATTAAATAATTCAGGGGAGGTGATTGAAATGGAAATAGAATTTTGGTAGTAGTTAGATTTTAGGTTTATGTTTACAGGCATGAGACTGGATAGACTTACCTAAGGAGAGACCATAATCAGGGGAAGCTAAGACTGATCCTCAAGTGTGATAGTTAATATTATGTGTCAACTTGACTGAATCGCGGGATGCCTAGATAGCTGGTTAAACATTATTTCTGGATGTGTCTGTGAGGTTATTTCTAGAAGAAATTAAAGCATTTAAATTAGTAGACTTAGTAAAGTGCGTCATCCTCCCCAATGTGGGTGGGCATCATCCAATCCAGTGAGGACTTGAATAGAACAAAAAGGAGAAAGGGAATATTTGCTCTCTCTCTGTCTCTGTCTGACTGTTGAGCTGAATGACTTTCTCCTGTCCTCATCATTTCTGGATTTCAGGCCTTTGAAGTTTACCACTGGTCTTCCTTAGATAGTAGACCATGGGACCTATCAGTCTCCATAATCACTTGAGCCAATACCAGATAGATAATGATAGTTAGATAGATAGATAGACAGACAGACAGACACACAGACATCGAATTAGATTCTCTTTCTGGGAAGAGCCTTGACTAATAACCAAGGAACTTCAACATCTAGATTTCAGGCAGAGGAAGAAGAGTACCAGAGAGGAAGGGGGAGAAAAGTGGACAGTGTGATGTGTGTGTGTGTGTGTGTGTGTGTGTGTGTGTGTGTGTGTGTATGTGTGTGTGAGAGAGAGAGAGAGAGAGAGAGAGAGAGAGAGAGAGAGAGAGAGAGAGAGAGAGAGAGAAAGAAGAGAGAGAGAGAGAAGTATTTAAAAATATATAATGTAAGTAGATTGAAGGAAGTCATATGTCAATTAGTTCTAAACACCAATACTGACCGCATGAAGAACAGTTTTTGTGAAGCTTTCAAAGTGACAGCTACATTGAATAGGTTTAAAAGAGATAGGAAGTGAGGAAGTAGAGCTGCATGTGTGACAAATAACCTAGAAAGAATGATTTTGAAGGAATCAATAAGGTGGGAAAGTAAATAGAGTGAAACAGGGTGGTCAAGGAAGGGATTTCTAAAGGTAAGTGGTTCTATATTATATATGTATGTGTGTTTCCTCACTTTTCTCACTGAAATAGGTCCTGAATATTTATTTGCGTGGTACCAATGTGAGGCATATAAATAAATTAGGGAATGAAAGTTGCCTAGCACCATCAAGAAAGGAAGGCTTCATAGCAGTCCACAGTCCTGATATGTGGAAATCCATTCTGTTCGTCAATATTTGTGCAAACAAATCTATTGATAAAAACTTATTAGTATCAACATGATTTTATAAAACAACTATCCAACCAAAAAATATCCTTTTTATTTAACAAGAATAAAGGGGGTTTGCTGCAGGTTCTTATAAAATTGCAGCAATTCATGTGATATGTGTTGACACGAAGTTTCCTTCTCTGACCATAAAACTAAGAACTACCAGACTAAAGACAGAGGGCTTGACCTCAGCTGGAATTTTGAGATGTGTTTTTCCTGCAATTTTACTACAAAAAGGCCTTACTTGCAGGATATTGTCAGCTAATATAAGAATTCTTTCATTCTTCTACCATGTATGGGTGAGATATGGATAGAAGAAGGAATGAGCAGAGCACCTCATTGCAAGGGAGTGGTCAAGAAACAAGTCTTATCATTAAATATTAAAACATGTAAAGTTTAAGTGAAGAGACTATTTTTTTTTAATTTAACAATTTCCATTCAAGTAAGCATGCCAAGCATATTCCGTTTATCCCTACTAAACACAATGAGGTTGACATTATTTTTACAGATGAGTGAAACTAAGATTTATGGAAGTTAAATATTTACCCAAAGATACACAACTGGTAAGTACTAGAGTCAGGGTTGAAATCCAGCCTGTCCAACTCCAAAGCCAGTGCTCCCAAAGATGTACCATAGTGCAGCAACAGAGGAAAGTGGTTAGGCATGTAGGCTACAAACCATACTGCCTTGAGTTAATACTCCGCATTAACTCTGTGAACTTGAGCAAGTTATTTATTCAACTCTATCTCAGTGTTCTCAGCCGTAAAATGGGGATAATGATAATATTGACTTCATAGGATTGTTATGAGAATTAAATGAGTTTAAAAAGTGCTTGGACCGTGGACCTCAGTAAATGACAGCCATTATTATACTGCCTTCTCTTAAGAAGAATGATTCTTCTCTACTTGGTAAGGTCACCCTTTTAATACATTGTCCCTAGTGACTTTAGTGAGCAAAGATACTTCACAGTCAAGTTACCCTACACCATTTTTGACCTTGCATCTGAACAGACAACTAGAATTTTAATTTCAAAATCTGACAAAAATACACTTGACCTATCACTGCTTATATGTTTGTTTGTTATTCAAGCTTTTCCCACCCATCCCCAATAAGTCTTTGTCTTCCTGTAAAGAGAAGGGTAATGACTAAACCCATCAGCACCAAAGCTGGGAAGGCTGCCAGGTTCATTTGGAGAATACTCCACAGAGATTAGGGGATGTGTGATCTGTCACAGCATTGTAAGCTTGCACTAAGTCTGAGTTCTAATAACTCCCTGGAGAAAGGGAAAGCGAACAAGGAGGAGCAGCTGGGTCAGGAGAGCTTCTTCACTCAGTGTGCAGTAATGACTTTACCTGCTCTAATTGCCCCTTTCTCTTATGAACAAGAGAATCCCGTCAAGTGGATATGGCAGAACTGGGTTGCTCTAAGATGATAGAAAAGCCCTCCTGACTTTTACATAATTGCGGCTTCTTGTTCTTGAGGTTGTTACGTGCAATAAATGTCATTTTATGAAAAGGACTAGCCCTTGTATCCCATCAAAATCTTTCCCGGAAACCTAGAGAATAAAATTCTGATATACTCTCATACTGTGACAGAAAAACAATAGTACAAGGCACATTACTGAAATAGCATGGTCCAGGGAAGATGGGGCTCACTTGTTTTGTTGTGGACCAGTTTCCACTGAATTTGCTGAAAAAGCAGGAGTAAGAGCTATTGCTCATCTTTAGAATATATGCATTCTGCCTTGTCTCCATGATGGAAGAGCACACAAATAAAGGATGGCAAACACAAAAAGACTAATTAGCGATTTTGAGAATTAATTACTTTTTAATTTTATGGTGAATTTGGAACCTTGGAAAACATAGGGAAATCTAGGCCTTCTGGCTGTGGGAATTAAGTATTTAGAAAAATCAGCTAAAGGCAAAAGAGAGGAGAAAAGAGTTTCAACAAATGAAAGGTTTCACAAAAGTATCGTTTTTCAATATAAACTACCTCATGAATGCAAGCTTACCGGCGTGCATGTGTGTGTGCATTCTCACATGGTCACACAAACAATTTAAGGCCAAGCAATTTGAATTTAAAAATTACAATAGAATATTACTCTGCCACTTAAAAAAAATGAAATCCTACCATTTGCGACATCGATGGACCTAGAGGTTATTATGCTGGGTGAAATTACTCGGACAGAGAAAGATAGATACTGTGTGATTTCACTTATAAGCGAAATCTAAGAAACAAAAAGAACAAACTAATTAAAAACAGACTCACAAATATAGAGGACAATCTGGTGACAACCAGAGGGAACAGGGGTTGAGGGGATGGGAAAAAGGGTGAAGGATTAAAGAAGTAAAAATTAGTGGTTGATAGATGGTCACGGGGATGGGGAGCATGGCATAGGGAATGCAGTCAGCATTAATGTAATGGCTGGGTGGAGAGCCAGAGGGAAGATAGAGCAATCAGGGAGATCATTTCATAAACTCTATAAATGTCTAACCAATGTACTGTATACTTGAAACCAATAATAAAATAAAATTCAAGACATACATATGTCTCAGTTATCTGGATATTAAAGTTAAAAGTAAAAATATTCTGACTACAGTAACTTTTATAATTGCTTTAGTTTTCCAATTTAATCACATCTAGACTTTTCAAAAAAATACCCTTTGGTAGTCATTGGCATGGAGAATGAAATAGGCTTATCTCTTTATTTATGGATGGACTTAATACAAATGGTACTATTAAAGCTATTTTACAGCCATGTTTGCAGAGAAATGGGATTTAAATTCTAAAATGAGGGGGAAATGTTTATTCAGAACTAAAAAACAGTGATACTTTGAGAGTAAGATGAAATAACCTTCCAAATAGCATAAGCCATACTTCAACTATCGACAAAATAATTTAAGTTACTGGACTTCCACTTCCAAATGTAAAGACTTAAGCATCTCTTTTAGTTCCTTTCCTTAGGCCATGGAGCCATCTTCTCAAGAACACAAGCAAGAGAACTATTTGCATATTTAGCACTTACGTGATGATATCAACTCAATAACAACAATAAAACTGTGTATTTACAATCATTGCTCGAAACATGGCTTAATGTGAGCTGAATAATAAAAATATAAAAAGTTAGAATTTTTATAAGCTGGGGTTTGAATATTTGACAAATTCTGAATAATATCAAGCAAGTAAAAATCAACAGAAAGAAAGTTTTGTCTTATAATTGTCATTATGAAAACTTTCTATAACTTATATGTTATTGCATTACAATGCTCAGACAGGAGCTATAGGTTGGTCATCACTCTCTGGTCAAATCATCATTGGGAACATCTCTTTTTTTAATAGCTGTTGGGTTGACTTAAGCTGAAAATATAAATTTGCAAAAGCTCCCACAGTTGGCACAATAGTGTCATTTATGATGACATCTGATTGCCACTGCTCTTCTTAGGTGACATACTTCCAAAGAGTTAGTGGCAAATAATACTACAATCTAGAACCTGGGACCCTAGCCTGCAGTTTCACATTTAAAGGCAGACCTTTGCTCAAGATCAGTCTATGCTTTCAAATATATTTCAACTTATTAAAGACTTTTTTTTCTGTCTTTAAACTTATTCATCCTCAACGATGTTCAAAAATAAATAGGCTCTGTGAACTATTTCCAAAAATAATGAAATATGGGTGATTTCTTTTAGTAATAATTATGACTCAATATATTTAATCATTTTGGTTTGCAAAAGAGGGGAATCACACAAGTGGGCATTATACTTGAGCACCAAACACTTTGATTCCTGCTTCTATAAGTCAGCCAAAAGTAAAGGGGTGGGGACAACAAAGAGAGTTGTAGCCAGGACACTTTCAAAGAATAATGTATGAAATTCTAAAGAAACTTGAGAGGCAGTATGTGCATTAATTTAAATCACCAGTGTGGAATTAATATTGAATGGTGGAAAACAATAAATACACAAGTAAAATATATAATGTCGGATAGTGGTAAGTACCAAGTAAAGCTTAGTGCTATGAAGTAAAATAAAGTGGCAGTGGTGTGTCTATTAACTATCATCTCAAAATTGTGGCATTCAGCAGTAAATATTAATTGTATGTATGTCAACTATGCTGATCTTGGCTGGGTTTGGCTCACTATAGGATGACCAAGGTCAAGCTCAGGTGAGGTGACTGGAGCAGCGAGCTCTAATCCACATGCTTCTCAGTCTCCAGCAGGTCAGTGTGAGCAGGTTCACACTGAAAGAGATGTATGAGAGCAAATGAAATCAGTCAAGGCTTCTTGAGACCTAGATATGGAATTGATATGGAATTGATATGCTGTCACTCTAATTCATACTACTAGTCGAAGAAAGTCACATACCAAAATTAGGCTCAAAGAACAGGGTAGGTCACTCCACCCACTGGGAGAGAGAACTGAAGAGTTAATAGTGAAGGATAAATACCCAGGGAGGGTGAAAAATGGTGTCAATGCTGCATTTACCACTGTGTAGAGGTTCCTTGAAAAGAGTGATCGAGAAAGGGATTATCTATTTGATCCCATTAATCAGACACTTTAAGAAGGAGAAGGGGTGAGCCAATGGAATGTCTGGGAGAAATATTTCAAGTGCAATGGCAATGAGGCAGTACAGAGGAAATGAGGGGAGAGTGGTAGAAAATTAGCTACAGAAGTGGTAGAGGAAGTGAATTGGCCTTGAATGTCCTTGAAAGAAATTCAGTTTTCCTCTAAGTAAGATAAGAACCATTTAAAAGTTATGAAAAAGACAAAACATAACTTGATATTTAAAGGGTTTACTACAACTGACAAATGTTAGGTGGGCTAATGGCTGTTATAAAAATTGGAAGAGTGAAAACCATTGAGAAATACTTATAGACAATAAGAGGAATTGGTCAGTTCTATATGTGAGATTAGATATACAAATATATGCAAATACGTAACAATAATACCTTAAAGGAAATTTAATGGCTATTTAAGGTAAGGCAATTTACAACTTGCTTATGCTGAATTTAGAAAATGGTACAGCTAAGCAAACTTCACTGTAAGCTCTGGTCTTTGATGTATTATTCCTAGGCTCATTGAACACATGTCTTTAACTTTATGTTGCGTATGCATTTTGAAAAAATTTTCTGGATTTTGTGTTTTAGATGAAGTAATTTCCCCATTACTATAATTTAAAATAAGTACCCCATACAAAAACTAATTAAAATTTCCTAAAATAAAAAAATTCTCATTAAACAATAAGGAAATTTAATAAAGTAGCAAGTATGAAAAGTTATACACATGAAGCAATATCCTTCATTTTATAAACATACCAAATAGAAGATATAATGAAAAACCATCACATCTGCAAAGCAAAAAATATAACAATAATATAATGCCAAGGGTAAACTTTACAATATCCGCAACTCTATAAGGAATCTATAAAATACTCTTAAATGTACAAAATTAAACATAAACAAATAAAAAGGTAGACCATGTACTTAAGATAAGAGGAATCAACACATAAATAGATCAGTTTTTCCTATGGTAATTAGATATGTAATACAACCACTGAAAAAACCATTGGCTTGTTTTTCCCTAGAAGCAGACAAGTTAACAATAAGATTTATTTGGGGGGGGAAAAAGACAATATTGGAAAAAAGCAGGGCAGTAGCTAGTCCTATCAGCTATTAAAATAAACTATAAAGTTTCACAACAATGTAGAATCCCATTGCATGAAAAGACAGAGAGACTAATGGAACAGAATAAATTATTCAGAAATAAACTTAGTTTTATATATAAAAATTCATTATGAATACAATAAAAGTGGCATCTTAAGTCTGAGGGGAAAGATGACCTTTTTAATAAGTGAAATTACAATAACTGAATAGTCATATGGGGGAAAAAAGATAAAAATTAGATCCACTCCTTTCACCATAAATGGGAATAAATTTCAAAAGGATCGAAAAGCATATTGTAAAAAATAAAAAATACTAGTAGTAGAAGTCAACATGGCTAAAGGGGTGGGCATAGAATTTGACTAACTACTACTCAAGGTCCAGAAATAATACAAGAAACTACGGGTAAATCTGAATACGTAAAATAAAAAGATATCTTTTTTGCATTGCAAAAGACACAATGAGCAAATAAAAAAGACAAATGACAGACTGGGGAAAAAAATATTAACTAAAATGCTAACATCCCTAATATATAAAGAGCTCCTAAAACAAAAAAGAAATAGACCAATAATGCTATTTGTTAAATGGAATAGAGAACCGAAGGCAAATGGCTCTTAACTTGAAGGAAAAATGTTCAACCCCACTGATAAGAGAAGCACAAATCAAAACCCCACTGACATAGCATTTCTTATCCACTAGATTGACAAAAACCCAAAAGGTTAAAACCACGCTTTGTTGTGAAATCAGTGAAGAATCGGGTAGTCATATATTTCTGTTCTATAGAGTTATAAAATAAAAAATTCCAAAGGAAAAGAATTTAATAGTATCTAGCAAAATTACATATGCATTTACCCTTTGACCCCAAAATAAGTCCAGGGATCTATCTAAAAACATATTGAGAAAAAGTATGAAAAGCCCAAGGCTATTCATTGCATTAGTATTTGTTGTAGAGAAAGTGTAAAAACAACTCAAATGTCCATTAAAAAAGACTCATTGAATAAATTATGGTACATCCACACAAAGGGGTCACTTATAGCTATAAAAAGGAATGAATAATATCTCTACATATCACTATGTGCTATCTCCAGGAAAACTTATTAAATAGCAGATTAAAAAATTAACATGCCAAAAGTATAAGTCACAAGGAAAAAATAACGCATTATGTGCTAACAAATATCTAAGAATGGAAAAGCGGTGCTATTAATATTTATATGCATTTATTTGTGATAAAAAATGTATGAAGAATACAAATTTTTTAAAAATAATTACCTTTAAGTCAGTAAAAAAGAGAAAAAGTTGGGAGGCAGAGAGTACCTAAACTTTTTAAGAATGTATTTCACTTCATATACTGCATGCTAAAAACTTAAAAATTTTTTGCTGATAAAACTTTTTAATAAGTTTCAAACTGAATTTGAAGAATTTATATTGAAAGTCATTTTCAAGTCTGGAAATTCCAATAACATTTGTAACATAACATTAAGTTACATTTTACAGTTAGTCAAATATAATAGATATTTGGCATGTGTGAAAACACAATATATGTGGACTACATTTTTCACTGCGATAGGCGCTCTGTGATACAGTGGAGGAGACTGACTCTGATGGAGGGTTGATCCACTGGAAATCAGGCTATCAGCTAAAAAGAAGAAGTTCTTCAGAAATAAAAACCAGTAGTTGATAAGGATGTAAGGAAATAAAAATATGGTTGAGGTGTTTTCTCTGAATGACTTTGACCTCATTTATATAATTAACTACAAATAACCCAGTATACATCTTAGTTTGGTTCCTCATTAGACTATCAATTTGAATTTGACACAAAATTGACATTTTTTCTTTAGTATTTATCACTATTTGACATTATATCATAAAATAATTTATGTTCTCTCTCTCTCTCTCTCTTCTCTCTCTCTCTCTCTCTCTCAGGATCTTGTTCACTATTTTAACCTAGAATCTGGTTCCAGTGCCTAGCACATAGATTTTGCCCAATAAATATTTGTTAAATAAATGATGTGTGAATCTTATTTATTTGCCATGGCCAAAACTCTACCCAGGATTTTATGCAGTCATAGTATGTTTGGCCATGTGGATATATCCAGGTGTTTAGGTTGGACAGCATCTCCTCTAGGCATTTAATGGCATTGGTGCACAGGTGTATATGAGATCAATGTCAGAATGTAGTGCAAAGGAGAAGAATCTCCGAAGTCACTCCACCTTCTCACAGAGCCTGGTTCACTCACCCAGATAGTGAGGTTCATGATAGTACCTATCTCATAGGGGGTTATTCCAGGTAAGGCACCCAGCACGTGGGCATACAGGGGCTCTCAGAAAAAATGTCTTATTTGTATTCATACATTCTGAGAAGGGATTGAGGGAATCAAAATGCCTCCCTAACATCTACCTTCCTGAAGTCTCCATTTTACTATTTTCCATATAGGTGGTCATTGTTAAGTTGTTAAAATAAATTGAGTTTCAGATTTTGAATTCGTAAAATGAAAATGATTTCTACTCGATACATCATACCTGAGTTGTTTAAAAATCAAATCAGACCACTTAAGTGGAAGAGCTATTACTAAACGGCTGTGCTGTGTCCTTTGTCACCTACTCACTTCACCATTTAGTCACATAAGTCAACTGTTTAATCAGCTGATCAAATAGTCATACTTATAATCACACACAATGTGAAAAGCACCGAGCCATTCACCACGTGAAATAATGTTTTTCATGCCATGACCCAAGGAAACCACAAAAAGATTCCATAATTTCTTCTGACTCGTTTAAAATTCAGATTCAGCTGCTGGCATCCATGTGTGAACATAGAAGAGAATTCTCTTCCCATAAAGAACACATTTCTGGGATCATTTCTCATTTTCTATTGCTCCCCAGCACTTCTCTTTTCAGTGTTTTTCTGAGCCTGCTCATAAAAATATGAGAGTCTAAAAACTGATTACAGTTCTGGTAAATAATAAAAATAGACTAAGGTCACTTATATTGGTTCTGTGTGCCTTGAAAAGACTGAAACATGGCAGACAGATTTCAGCTCAGCCTGAGGGAACTGATATATTAGTTCATAGAACAAAATGTGGCAAGGTATTTTTATTAGTCTCTAGGAGACTTCTGTAAACTTTTATTGCTGAAAGTATCAATATATGAAAATATATGCTATAATGTAAAAGGGTAAAATAAGACTGAACATTGGCAAAAATAACCTAAGATTAGCTGAGTTTACCTATGAGTTATCTGTTTTCAAGAAAGTGATTAAAACAATTTTGGAATTAAATGTTCCTTCCAATCTCCCTCACCAACCCACTCCCGATTTCCCAAGAGTATAACTCTCGTGGGTATTTAGTGCCAATCTTTACTGATAAACGATGTATACGTGCACAAATATACACATGTATAAAAATAAGAATTACTTCAAAACTAGTGCTAATTTTACAAAAAAAAAAATAACAACTCTTATCCCTGGTTGATTTACTAATTTATTTATAAACCAGAAGTATTTGTAGACTTAAAGTGAGGTACCACATTTAAAAATATATCAGTATTCCGCAACCTTGTGTGGGCCCCTCCAGTTCCAGATATCTTAATGGTCCCTCCTGGAATCCCTATACTATAATTCGGACTGAATTAATGTAAATTTTTTTTTTTTTGGTTTTAACAATATTCTACTGGTAAGCATACATCAATGTAGGAAGTTTGGAGATGAAACAGATAATTAATCATTTTGAACGGTTCCATGAGATTTAAGATGTGCAGGATAAACATTAACTTTTGTTTACTTTCCTGGTTGCCGCAACTGCCTAATTCTGTAACCAGTTCTTGTGCCTCTTCTCCTGCCAGAAAGAAATTAGATGCAACTACAGCTTCTTGCTCTAGGAGAGATTGAGGGGATAGAGAGTAAAGGGAACAGGTTTCTTCTACAAAAGTTTATGTCTCTCATTTCTTTTTTGGAGAATCACTCTTGTTTCGGGTAGGTTTGAAGAGTTGGAAATTCTCATTTACTGATGTGAAAACGGCAGTTACCTTTTCCCAGTTATGCAAGAAGAGAAATGTGTGTCTCCTGCCCCAAATGATGGAGGTAGGCAGTGGGGGTAGAAAAGCGTTGGGGCGTGAAGGTTGCTTGGGTTGCGAGAGGCCAATGTTTCCTGTCAAATTATACTGAGAAAACGGCGCTGGAAAAAAAAAGTGATGTCAGCCCCCTTTCTTATGCTTCACTGCTGCCAAAATTTCTGTCTCACTCCTCACCCTTTCCCTCCAACTCTCTCCCCATTCTGCCCCTCCTTAGAGGTGTTTGCAAAGATGAGTACCGTGTGGGGAGAACAACTCGTTGAATTGCTTTGGGCAAAATTCGCCCCTTCTCTCTCCTCCCTCCCCTCTGGCCTCTGGATCCCGCGCAGCCCTCCTCGCTCCCCGCAGCGGAGTGGAGTTGGTGATGTGTCTCTGTACTACTAAGGTGGGAGGGGGCTACCAGCAGAGGATGTCAGATGCTCAGTTCTCCCCTTCTGCCTGACGCTCCTCTCCGGCTCTGCCAGGATTGGTCTCTGTAAGAAATAGCAGAGCTGTGGCAGCGGCGAGAGCAAGCGGCTGAGGCGCGTGAAACCTGAAAAGTCTGCGTGCTCGCAGTTACCTCGCAACGTGGTCCCAGCCAGCCGTCAGCACCATGGACAGCGGCACCGTCCCCAGGAACGCCAGCAACTGCACTGACCCCTTCACGCACTCTTCAAGTTGTTCTCCGGCGCCTAGCCCTGCTTCCTGGGTCAACTTCTCCCACTTAGATGGCAACCTGTCCGACCCCTGCGGTCCGAACCGCTCCGAGGTGGGCGGGAGTGCCAGCTTGTGCCCTTCGACCAGCAGTCCTTCCATGATCACGGCCATCACCATCATGGCCCTCTACTCCATCGTGTGTGTGGTGGGTCTCTTCGGAAACTTCCTGGTCATGTACGTGATTATCAGGTAAGAAAGGCGCTAGGGCGCAGAGCAGTGATTTCAGTGGCTAATGGGGCCATAAAGGAACACCTGAGCCCCCAGGCAGAGTGTTTGGCAGGAGAATAAGAGGAGTGAACAGGGCAGAATGTGGGATGATAGTGAATAGAGTGTTGCTGGTCGAGGGCAAAAACCTACTTTTCTACCTCTGCCCCCCAATTGAAAAAGAAGAATCCAACATTTCAGGAACAGAGAAGTTGCTTTGGTAAAAGCTATAAAGCTCTGGCAAAAATAAAATAAAATGAAATGAAATAATATAAAAAATTTTTAAGCTCTATCTTAGAGCTCTTTTATACTGAACTGAGAGGGCTCTCGGGCACAGCACCCACAATCCCTTCTGCAGAAGCTGTGGGAACAGTAATTTGTGAACAATGGAAGAGGAATTCTAGTTCATTTCCTTCAACTGGGGGCCAGGTTTCCAGTTTTTTTGGAAATGAAGCTTAGCAATAATTCCTACTCCTGCAGGTTTCTGTATACTTTGCTGTGCCAAGTGTCCCCCCATTCCCTGTCACATTAGCCCTTATCCCACTTTTCCTTCCATCCTAAGGCCACACTCATAGAGGACATTTTCCTGGTATCTCTCCACAGTGTTGCTTTATTGTAACAAATATAATAGTTGTGTTGCCTAGACCAGTTTGTAGAAACCAGCTGCAAACCTGCTGTGGGAGTCATGAACTGAATTTGGAACAGGCAGGGTGGTTCATGAGAAGTACAGGATGTGACCGTGTTGCAATGCCTCCTAAAGGGGAAATCAGTTAGAAGTGACCAAAATCAGCACAATTCTGGATTATTAGCTATATAGGAAGTTGTAATGGTTGCTCTTAAAAAATAAAAAGTGTCTTTGTCCAGGGAAATTATTTCAAGAGTTTGTGGCCCATTTTCTGTTTTCCAGATGCTCCAGGTTTACTTGGCAAAGAGTGTGCAAGCTCTCAGTATTAATTGACTTTGATGTAGTTTGTATGTGTTGATATGTATATTCAAACCTTGCATATTAACGTGGAATACAATATAATCATTTTCGTTAAAGTAGATAAAGATTTTAACATTTTAAAATGGCTCCTGATGATGATTTTCTTCCTGCTAGGGGTTCTATGTGTTCTATGTATCTAGTGAACATGGAATTTTCATGTTTAGCCACAATATGTGCTTCATCTATTCACCAAACATTGCAGGTTTTGATGGGACTCTTTAACCATTTAATAACCCCTTTACCCCATTATGATTTTATTATCAAGGTGCTACAAGTTGCTTTTAATCGATTCTTCCTACTGATATGTCTGATTTCTATAATGAATGATTATTAAAGAGTGATACTAATTTCCCTGATCTTTTGATGAAAAATATGATTAAGTGGCGTCTCTGAGAAAACAGCACCATCTATCGAGAAGAAGGCTAACAACAGAAGATAATGCAAGAAGAGAATCGATGGAAGAATTTATTTTTATAAGTATTTACTTCATGTAATACAATACAAAGATCCACATCAAAGATAAAAACTAAGTCTCACTTTGCAGTTATACTAAAACTCACAATTAAAGGCCTGTATTATGAAGGGAAAATATGTTTCCCATTTTTCCTAAGGATATTTATGGAATTTTAAATTTATAGGACTGGGAGGGACCCTAGAGATTATCTATGCTATATGAGTAAACTGAAGCACAGAAAATATAAATATTTCTCCAAGGACAGTTAGTTCATTAGTTCAATATCCCTGAATCTCTCTTAGCCAATATAATTTTCTGTTTATTAGAGTAGTAAATCATTATTTAAGTTAATTCAACTAAAAAATTGACTGTAGGTTTAGTTAGCAGTAATAATGTGGGAATAATAAACTTCTCCAATTTTATGTCTGGAATCCTGGAGAACAAGGAATGAATAGAAATTACTAACTCATCTAGAAATCCTGCTATCTGAAACATATTTTATTTCTTTTATTGTTTCGCTTGGTATTTTCTTTTACCATTTTCCCCCCTCTGGTTTATGCCTTTCTATAAAGAAAGAACCAATAGAGCAACAGCTGGCTTGAAATAAGCAAATGGGTCTTATTGCAGGGTTTCAGAGATTCTTGGTTAGTTGAGTTTGTTTTAAAGGCATTACTTCTGACCTCTTGGTGACATGGAAAAGGAGGTGACATTTTATCCTACTGAGAACATGATATATACTTTACTTCTCTGTACTGAAAGTTCTACCCAAATGCAGTACGATTTGAAAGGTCACCCCAAACACCAACCTGTGGCAAGTTTGGTGTTTAATCTAAGGTCAGGTAATCCTCTAGGTATACAACTGTGAAACAGAAAAACAGACAATTCAGTGACCAATGGAGTGATGAGGAAAATATCTGGGGATTCAAGAAAGTATGTCTATGTTGCTGAGAATATCTAATTGGACTGTTTCCAGACTGTGGTGTTTTCACTAAAAAATGATCGGTCCAGAGGTATTATTGTCCTTGTTAAAAAGATGAGTATAATGCTGCATCTATTAAAGTTTGAGATTAAATGCTCGCTTTCTGCTATTATTTAAAATTCAACAAATACTTTCGAATGGTCAGAGTTTCAGTTTTCTAACCAGATTAAGATAAGGTTTATTATATCTTAATACCTTGTGTGACTCTTGAGACACAGATGACCATGGCAACAAAAACAGCAACAGCAGTAACTGGAAATACAGATGCTGTGATTAATGCTTTCCTGTTGTGTCTCAACTCCATCACCATCATATGTTCATCAACAACATCAATAAACAGTGTAACAAGTACAATTCTTACATGGTGCTTACTCAAGACACATAAGGGAAGGAAGGAGACGCTGTTATTTGACCTAAAGATTTCAAATCCAAGTGTTAACTCATGGAATGTTATAACTATTCATTATCTAAAACCTTTTTTTGGTTTTAAAGAAAAAAAATTCTTGGAGTATAATAGTATTATAAAAATTACCACAAAGATTCTGAAAAATATGGTAATAAAAATATTACAAAATGTAGCAATCATTTTAAATGGAATGCTAGTATATTATTGGGAAGGATATCTTTAAAAAATTAATCCAAATAATATACAAAGTTATAGTTACCAAGAATGTTTCACTTATTGAAAATATTTGGCCAAAGTATAGAATTAACTATAACTGTAAAAACTGATATAGTTCCAGATGTGCTTATTATGTGAGATTATTTTTTGCCCAAAGTGATTTGTTTATGCACTCATAGGTATAGTCTATGCAGACACTGTTAGAAAAAAGTAGAGGGTTAGAAATTGTTAGATCTTTGTGGGCTGTGTGTACCATTCTTACAAGTAAAGTTCCAATGAAGAGTGCCAAATATTGCCTTCATTTTTAAGATTATTTCTTAATTTGACTAGTGATCAGAGGAGAGCATTTAAATATAGGCAAAGTGTAACTGTCATTTTTCTTTCACTAAAAAGTATTTCTGATTTTAAAACCAGAACTGTTAGCTTATTCTTGCTCTATATACTGAATATTTGAATAAGGTTTAAACTACAAAATGATCAGTCATGCCTAATTGAAAGAGAGCTACAAGCTTTTTCATTTAATTCAGGTACAAGTAGCTGAGAAAATAAGGAATAATAATGTCTTGTTTAATTTAAGGATATATATATGTATGTATTTGTATATATAATAAATGCATATACAAATACATAAAACAAATGAATTAATTTGAATGTGTATGCCATTGATATGATCGCTACCAGTTTTTATACAATAAAAAAGTTGATAGTTCATTTAAAAAGCTCAAATATCTATAAAGCTCATTTTTTTTTTTAAAACTATAAAATATCCCAGTTAGAGAATGGCTTTAAAGTGAAAAAAACTACTAAACCAAAATTCTGTTCTTAATGGCTTACCATCAAAACATAAGAATTTAACTGTATGCCTTTCACTTCACAATGGAGAGCTTCTAGCATTAACTATTACAACTTGAACTTTAACTACCCTTTCCCATACAGATGCTAATTGTGTTGGGAACATCTCTTCCTCAGCGTCCTGAGAACACCAAATAGCTTTTAATTTCCTGCTTTGTAAACTGTGTCTTTATCATTCGCATAGTTATCATTTTCTTTTCCTTCTCTTCTTTCTTTCTTGAAAGAATGAGCTTATATTTTATGAAATATTTCCAATATAAAGGAATGTATAGAGAATAAGCTTCTTCACCTTTAAAAATTATATATCTAATTAGAATATTATATATACCTCTAGTAATATATAATATATATAACATATCATACATAATTATATTTATGCATACATAATGTATATCATTAGATATAATTATATATTATATAATACATAATGTAATGTATAATATATAATTACAAATGTGTAATATAGAATATACAAAATTTATTATATATGTAAGAAGCCATCTCTCTTCTCCCTTTATACTCCCTGACCAGAAACTATCATTATTGCAAATTTGGTGGTCATTATTCACAAGCATATTTTTAAACCTTTATTTCATGTATTTCCACAAAGTATAATCTTTAAACATGTTCTCCAAACTGTATACATTAAATATTTATATTTTACATTAATATTAATACACATAGTTTCATAGTTCTAGCAGATCAATGACAGAAACAAAATGTCAAACAAAACAACATAAAAACAAACAAAAAGTTGGCCATTAATTCTCCTGAATATTTTTAATTTATTTCCAAATATGTGTTAAATTACTATAAATATTTCTGTTTTCTAAAACCAATTTATATGTTATTAATATTTACATACAATATTTAGAAATATTTTTTCAGTAACTGCTGCAAAAAGTAATCTGTTCAAGAATATTACCCAGGCATAATTTCTGTACTTCTAAAAGGGAAATAAAAATAATGGTTTTCTACTTCACAATGTCATTCAAATGATAAATGTTGAAAATATTTACTTTGGAATTTTGAAATTTTGGAGGACCCCTTACACATAAAAGTTGAAAGTGTTATTTCTTCTAGTATTACACTTTAGGTATTAATTGAAATCAAGTTGTTTCAGTCAGCAGAAAAAGATAAACTCATTTCAATGAATAGCATAGAATAATATGAAATTTTGTTTCAAAAATATATTAAAATATATTAATGATTATCTCAAGATCCATCCCTGTTGTCACAAATTGCAGTATTTTCTTTTCTTATGGCTGAGTAATATTCCATGCTTATATGTACCACATCTTCTTTATCCAATTATCTATCGAAGGACAATTTGGTTGTTTACATGTCTTGGCCACCATGAATAGTGCTGCAATGAACATTGGGGTGCATATATCTTTACCAATAAATGTTTTCAAATTTGGAGGGGCAGATCTTGAGATAATCGTGCTATGCAAAATAAGTCAGACCGAAAAAGTTAAAGCCATATGATTTCACTCATATATGAGATATAACTCTGAAAGCAACAAATGAACCAGACAAACACTCATAGACACAGACAACAGTTTAGTGGTTACCAGAGGGAAAAGGGGAAGCAGGGAGGTAGATAAGGGTAAAGGAGCCAAATACAGGGTGATGGAACAAAATTTAACTTTGAGTGATGAACACAATGCAATACACAGATGATGGATTATAAAATTGTACACTTGAAACCTGTATAACTTTTTAAGCAGTCACTCCAATAAATTTAATAAAAATAAAATAAAATACACTAATGATAAACATCAAGACTAAATATTTTTTGAAATTTAAAAATATGAGAATTTTATATCTTTATCCCTTGCAAAGTTTAATGTATATTTAACTGAAATAATGATTTATGACAGTAATCTCCAAACTTGTTTTTAGATGTAAACATTTACTTCAAGAACCTGGAAGCCAATATAAAGAACAGATCAAAGAGAATTTGTTCAGGATTAATCACCCAAAAGCACTGCTCAACTGCCATGCCTACCTCACCCTCCACTGTTTTCCCAACGCGCCTGCATGGAATTTCTATGGCTCCTTAGGCAATATTTTAAAACAATGGTTTTCATAATGTTTCAGACCCTTCTTGTACCCCACCTCTCATCCTTCAGCTCACTTTTTACTTTACTGACCTGGATGGCAATCAGTTTCACCCAGATGTAACTTGGTGCCATTTCACCTTAGCTGTATCTATATGCCTTACATTCTGCCCTGGACTTTCTCTGACACTGAAGCCCTGCACCGGGATCAGCCTTGGGTACCACACCCCACGGAGCAACCTTGACCAGGGAAATGGGAGCTCATGGACAGTGGTCCCCTCTGCTTCCCTCTCCTGTCCTTGTGCAGACCACAGGCACACTGGAAGGACCGGTTCACACTGTGACCACGTCACAGATGTGCTTTTCCTCCTTTCCTGTTTCAGTCTTCTACTTCCCCGAGCCTGTTCCCCACTTCTAGTTTCTGCAATGACTTTCCAAAAACGATTCGCCTTCACACAAACTCTTGTCTCAGACTCTACAAAGCTCATCATTCCTGTTATTTTCTAATTGGCTACTATGTGTGGGCACATAAAACATGGTTAACAAATAAAGCTTTACAGACTCCTTGAGTATAAATTTTTCTTAATGATTATAAATTCTTAAGAAAAATTCTAATAAGCAAGCTCAGCTAGAACGACCTGGAGAGCTCTAAGCTCAGCTTTTCCCTTCATTTGTTTTCACCTGCTTCAGGATGTAGTACGTTTTGCTGAATGGACAGGGAATAGGCTACACTCATGTATAGTGTTTGGTTTACTTCTTGGGTTCAAGATGATGGCAGCAGTAGTGTCTCTGCTATGTAAAGGAAATAAAGCCTCCTGTGCCTTCTAAAAGATTGTTTGAAGACAAGAACGACCCCCTTCCACTGATTCCGAGTTGTGTAATAAAAGTACTTATAATAATCAAGGTCAAGAAGATGTTAAGGTCTCCAAAAGTGACCTGAAACAACAGATGCAAGAAATGTCATAGACAAGAAGCATTCTAGAATAATCTTATCATAACATTTCTTTTCCTCAGCCATCCTTTCTCACTCCAAGTCACCTCATTTCTTTCCCCAACCAGTTCTTCAGGCTGAAGGTCCTTGAACAAGATAAAATTCAGACTGGAAGAGTAGCATGCAAGAAAAGCTTTGCCTTGACTCAGGACCCCGATATCCATTGGGGCTCAGCTTCAAACTCTTCTGTGCCTCATTCTCATCTGTAAAATGTGTGAATTAGACTAAAACTCTTAAATCTCTTCTAGTACTAAGATTTCTTATGGCAACTTCAATGGCAGTTCCTCTATAATTTTTCCAGCTACTCTATCTAGGGCAAAAATAACCATCTCCAAAATTAAATATTCTTGGTTCCAATTCCATCTCACCCTCTTGGGTTCTAAATGAGCCGAAATGGTTTCTGTCAGAGAGAGAAAACACTGAACTGCCAGGAGTTGGAGTGGTCAATTAAGAAAATAAGCCAAACTGAAAGTCACAATCAAGCCTTTATTCACTTATTGTGATGGTATAAGCAAGAGGTCAAACAGGAAATGGTGCCAGCTCCCCGATGTTTCATTTTCCCTACAGAAAGCCACCAGGTCACATATAAGAGCACAGGTATGGGTGTGGAGAAAGGAAGATGTTACTGCACAGAGAGCCTCAAACAAAAGAACCCTGCTGTTTACAGACCTGAGGGTCAGGGGGAAGGAGTGGGAAAGGACTGAGTCAGAGTAGGGAGAATTTACCCTGATAAGGAGGTCTCAGCAGGGGCACCAGGGAAGGGCCTTGCAATGGCCCCTCAATAAGGAGGCCTCCAGATGGATGCATTTGGGTTAGGAATGCACATACACACGTAAGAGCATGGTTGATAAAGGTGGGGGGTGGGGCATGAGCCCTTGACTACAACTTTCTCCACAGTGCATACGAAGCCTGTGGAGGGCAGCTTTCGCTTTAGAGACCTGCCAGGTAAAGCCTTTGTAACTGCCTGTGATGGGGCCTCAAAGATCACACAAAGGGTTTTGATCTAAACTCACACTTCTCAGATGCAACTTAACCCTGCTCTCTCCTTTTAATTCATGGGGGGGGGACCATGAATATTTTGCCTTTGGAAATTAATCATATCCTGAATGTTGCATTCCAAAAATGATGCAGAGAGGTAATAGTTTCACAAAATCGAATCCATTGAACATTTGTCAACCAATGCATAGGACAGATAGGGCGCCTACATATAATGGAACATTTGATGCGTTTTCTCTAATCAGAGAGATCATTCTGTTCTGGTTATCAGTTTCGGTCCAGGCAAAAAATTGTCAATTACGAATGGCTTTTTAATTCAGTCCTGTGGTAGCTTATCGGTTGCATATACGTAGGTGTCCTAAATTGATTCAAATAGTAACCATTCAGATTTTCTAAAAAGTTTTAGTGTAATTTAATGTTTGAATAAATTAAACAAACCTGATCTATTCACTGTCTTCAAATATACTACACATTAATTTCTTCTTTACTTTTTACTTCTATTTCTCCCTACCATCTCTCTACTTCTTTTTCTTTCAAAATCTTTCTTATTCTTCAAGTTCCAACGTAAAGCCACTCCTCTTTGCAGCCTCCTCAAAGTAATCCTACAACCAACTTCCCTTAAATATGTGCTACTATTGCAAAAAATCTGTTCGTTTTTTCATGGCTTTACAAGCCATCACTTGATAATCCTTGAAGACTTGATCTACAACTGTCTCTCTGTGTTAGCAAAGAAATTCAGCATTTCAAAGTTGGGCAACAGAACTGTATGTCTTTAAAATATTGTGTAATTCAACGTGTTCAACACTTCAAATTTATCTCATAATATTCAAATGTAATTCTAATTCAGACAATTCTCTCAACTCACTGCATTTTTCATGCATAATTAGTTTTTATGACTTGAGACATGAAAACTGATCTGTACCAGTGGATTGATGTCAGCAAGTGATAAATGCAAATATCTATCTATCTATCTATATACACATACATATACACGAACTTTGAATAAGAAACAGATTGTTACTCTTCTAATTTTAACATAGAAAGTAAAAAAGTTAAAGTGTAAAAATAAAAGGAAAACAGTTGATTCTCATTATTCAGGGTAATTATGTTCTGTAAAGTCACTGAGACTTCTATAAACATATTTTTACAATTATCCTACCATTATGCCAACCTTATGAAAATATAAAAGGCAGACATATAAAAATTCAGCTCCTAAAATATTTCTCATTAGAAATTAGAAATACTAATTTCTAACTAGTATTTAAAAATATTTTTTCCTAATCTTTTAGTTCATTTTAAAGAAAAAGTCATACATTTATTTATCAGAAAAATAATTTTTTCTATTATACATAAAAAAATGTAAAACAATTCTTAGCTGACAGGTCGTAAAAAGACACAGTGGACCAGATTTGGCCCATAAGCTATCATTTGCTAAACTCTGGTGCAGAATGTGCTAAAAAATATTTATGTTCTTCCAGTGGTCATGAAATAAGAACATATCACCTTCTTTGGCAATTTTGATTGCATGTTGTTTAATAGATGGAGACAAAGCATTTTCTAAAAATAGACAACTTGGCATTGTTTTTCAACGTGAGAAAATAGCAATACAGATATAAAGGTTAGCACAGACAAGAAGAGTAGTCATAGATTATTATCTGTGGATAAGAAGATCCTACTTTTCTGAAACTGATTTTGATGTTGGGTTAAAATAGTAATCACACAGGATGGTCTCTATTTCACCCCAGATCCCCATCTTCAACACCTAACTCTTCATCTGACCAGATGATTTGCAGTATTCATTACTGCCCTTAGTCACTGATTAAAGAGTAAGTGCTTAGAAAATAGCATCTCTAAAAATTTCCCTCTATTGGATAAGCTTTGCGGTTGTCTTAAATCTGTGCAATTTTCTAAGCTTTCTCATAGTATTTTCATCTTCAATCACTTCAACCTTTCAGAAAAAAATTGAAACTGTCATCTGCAAATTTATATTAACTTCTTAGCAAAAATAAATTTTGTTCTCAAAGACACCTATGCCTACATAGCAGCCACTCTGCACCCACCCCATGAGCCCAGACAGTGACTGGCAGCTCCATTTTACTCATCCTCTCTTTCTTCATGCCCCTCTGAGCAGAGAAGCTCATTGCTTGGATATTTTTCTCTTTTATCTGACTTACATAACATGCTCATTTTTTTGAAATTTTGTTTTCTGCAGCCCTCACGTATCTCTTTGAAAAATGTTATTCCATGTATTTTAGAGCTCAGACTGCCCAGCTCAACTTCGGCAGGCCAAGGCGACCTGTGGTGTTTGTTATCCTTTGGCTTCACGTCCATGGTTTTGCTCGATGACTTCCTCAAGACTCACTGCAAATCTCCTCCCTGCCTGATTTCATATCTTTAATTCAGCTCCCATCTGTCTCTAAATGATGGATTCTTTCATCAGTGGTGCTCAGAGGAAACTTTCTGGCATGTACAGGAATTCTTTAGATTAGCCAGATGGCCACCAGGTTATAAGTTTGCAAGGAGAATCAAGTTAAGGAGAGTTTTAACTGGATAATACAGTATCCAACTGAAGAATGCTACACATCCCAGAATCTCTTAAGTGACAACTGGATCTAAATTCTAGCCAGAAACCCAGACAGAATAAAATGAATAATAAAATGTGAGTTTCCTTCCAATTAACTTAGGGAACGTCAGAGCTATTGCGTAAGTCCTTGCAACATGCTTAGACACATGGAAAGAGAAAGCCTCCCAGATTTTTCGTTTTAATGCCTTTCAATCTTGGCTGCACATTAGAATCAACTGGAAAGCCTTTTAAAAATATGAAAACCCACCTCCTCCTAAGGTTAATTGAATCAGAATCTCTGGAGGTAGCTCCTGGGCACAGGGGTCTAAAGCCCCCCTAGGTGATTCTAATAAATCTGGACCAATCTATCCATTTTGTGGATAAGAAAACTGAGTCCAGGTTGGCAAGGAGGTTTAAGAAGTCTGTCCAAAGATTTTACTTATCTGAACTTCAGGAAGCTGTTTCTTAGATTAAGTAGTAAATTAAATTCTCTCTCAAAATAGCTAAAGCTTAAGATGTTTAAAAAATTTCCTTAAAATTAGTCAATCAGCTCTCTTCATGGTAGGTGGAATGGAATGAGTGGAGTGGTAAACTTGGAACAAGAAGACTCACGTTTGAATCTCTGCTTTTTATGAGTTATGGTCACGTAATCTCCTGAAATCTCATTAGTTAACTCGCACTGTAGGAATGATAATCACATTTAATCTCCCATGGATTTTAGGTCCAAAATGGATAAGGTCTACGGAATTATATGGTAAAAACCCTGAAAGAGCTGTATGAAAGTAGGAAGTGTTGTTATTTGCTCCTCTACCACAGAGAATTTATTTTCCCTCCCACTGGGCCCACCATCAGCAGATGGGATCTCAACATCCACCAGCGCTTTTGCTTTCCGTGAGGCCGAATACATGATGTGTTATAATATTCTGAAATACAGTTTACCCTTTGGGAATCACAATTTTTGCAGAGGTAAAGCAAGGCTTTGCGTGGGTGTCCCTATCCTTCTTTACCGCAGTCAACTCATTGCCAATGCACTGCATCATTCCGAAAGCATCTTGTTGGAACCCAAGAGGTGAAAAGAATTCTAAGGACACATTAGTGCAACTTACTTGGCTCACTATTGATAAGTTCCTTTTATATTGCCTAATAAATTCAATAGAGAGAAAAGACACAAACCAATAGTTTTTTTTGTGGGGAGGGGAGGAGGAATAGCTATTTTTTTTACTTAAATGTTTCACATTTAAGTTGGTATTATAGTCAAAGCATCCAAACCAGAATCTAAGTCTAAATGCTGACTGTTTGTATGGAAACTCCCTTTTTACCCAGTAGAGCAGTTCATTTGAATTAGAAGAAATAACATAATAATGATGTTCTCTGAACACTAGCTTGGGAAATTTAGAATTTTGAAATGCTGTTCCTAAAAATCAATCAATCAGTCAATCGATCAATTAAATTCCATCTCTGTAAAGACTTCTGGCTTCTATTATCACAATAACACTAACCATAGTAAAATTGGTCAAAAAGATGGAGCTCTTGATGGAGAATGAATTGATGATACAGTGAGTCTGTGTGTCTGTCTATTCCTAACATAATGGGATTTTTCCAGGACTTGCAAAGCAATGTTTGTCAACTTCCTAAATCAGAGTAGTAACTTCTGTAAATACAGCAAGTACAAGGTAGAAAATAGCATCCTTTAGGCTTAGAGTGAGAGTGTGCCAAGCATAGAAACTGCGGAATAAGGAGATTAATGAAAGAGAAAGCTTTCTTTGCTTCTGAGCATTTTTTTTTTTACAGAAACACTGGGTTCAGTGCCAGTGAAAGTTTAAGTATTGTGTGGGGGAGTATTAAATGTTAATTGAAAAATGCTGCCGGCAGTATAACCTGAACATCAGAACCTGATTGTGCCTGCCAAGAAGAACAAGGGAAATTATTAGCAATGTCATAATTTTATACTTACTGGGCCCCATCATCCTGAAAAGGAAACTGCCTGGGTTGAATGAAATTAAACATAAGCATGCTTCTGCTGATGGTGGTGCTCCAAGGCCACCAAAATAAGGGGTCCTATTAGTAGACGTTAATTTCCTTCTGAGGACAAAAGGAAGCTTATTTTACTCTTTGTAAAAATAAACAAAACATGCACCTAAGGAATAAAGATAATGCCTTCGCATTTTAGAAGACTTCAAATTATTTTCATTACATTGAGTAATTTGATTTTCATAAAATGTTTTTGAGTATGGATAGGGAAATTGTTCATCAAATATTAAAGAAGATGAAACTGAGGCTCATTTATTTGCTGTGTTTGTTGAACACTAATTATGTGCAAAGCACTTTCCTAAGAACTCCAGATACATTAGTGAGCAAAACAGATACAGTCTTACCTACCTCTCTCCAAAAGTACAGCCTAGTGAAGAAGAAACTTAAACCATTTCACCAGTTGATAAATGACAAGGATTGGATTATAACAACCAACTTAGCACTCTTTAACCACACTATCTGAAAAATGCTATTTACAAGGTTTATTACCATCTCAGTAGGTCAACCTTCCTCCATCCCTAAGCCAGCAATGGGATAACTTCTGATTTGTCTCCATTCAATTTTCCAAAATTTGTTAAAGATATTATTTATGTCTCAGAGACAACATAGAAAAAAATGAGTGCTGAGGGCCTGGGTTAATTTTCATAAAACAATGAAAAAGAATTCGTTCATTAATTCACAAGTATTTCTCAAAGCAGATTGTAAACATTTTATAAATAGTAAGGATAATGCAGTGAAATTGTCAAGTCCTGAATAAATGAGATTCAAAGGAAGAAAATATCAAGAATCAATGCTCTGGGTCATTTATTAGTGTGCCACTGTGCTGAAGTGATGGCCAGTCTACTTCTGAATACCCTGTCACATGAACACAGCAGCAGAAAGTACAAGCTAAATATAAAACCTGAAACTTCTGTTCTTTAAAATCATTGTCCTTTAAATAGAATTTAGAATATAAGAATCAAAGGAGAAATTGCTGCCATCTTTTGAAAAAGGAGTAACACTCTGAATGAAGAAGTTTTCTGCCTACAAACAAATACATCACATTTCACAAAGACATTGGTACATGAGTCAATACCATAAAGCATATATTAAAACATAAACAGGGATATAAAGTACAGTAGGAAACATAGTCAATAATATTGTAATTATGTATATGTGTATAGACTAATCGAGAGTATCACTTCATAAATTATATAAATGTCTAATCACTAGGCTGTACACCTGAAACTAAAATAATATTGAATATCAACTCTAATTGAAAAGTAAATATATAAAAAAAATTTTAACCTATAAATGACATCAGTGATAGTTTCCACAAAAGAGTTGTGTTATTTTCTATACAATTTAGAAACACAAAGTGTGAACGGATGAAGATGTCTACATATACTTGCTTTAATTGCCTTTTAAAACATATTTTACATTAATATATGTGTATATCTATCTATCATCTATCATCTATGTATCTACATATCTATGTATCTATGTATCTATGTATCTATGTATGTATGTATCTATCTACCTACCTACCTACCTACCTACCTACCTACCTACCTATCTATCTCCTCTACTCTGTCAAAAAATCTACTCTAAATCTAGTACAAAAATAGAAACCATGCTTTGGCATTGCTGAGACATTCTGTTCACACAGTTTTTGAAGTTAAGTTCACATTGGAAATGTATTGGACTGGTCAACATTCTAGTTAAAGTCAATGAAAATGTGGAATTTAAGAAATTAAAATATTTTGGAGGGAGATAATTGGTCAAGAAAAATAGTTGTGTTTTCAGAACAATTATAGATGAGGTTGATTAGTTATCTTTAGCACATATGAGAAAACATACTAGAGTTATTAGTGCAAGCAAAAAAAAATAACACTTTTATAAATATAAACCTGTAACCTATTGTATTGGAGAATAGTGCCTGTCTCATTAAATTTGAAACCTATTAGAAGCATGACCATCATTATCATCATCTAAGCTACCATTTATTGGATGAAGTTACTATATTCTAGACTGCATACTAACAATTCTTGAATACATTTTAAAAATTATCCTCCTTACACCAACCCTTTAAGACTGGTACTAGTATTTTCAAAGTTTTATAAATAAGGAAAATAGAACTCAGTAAATTTAAGGAATAAGCCTAAATTTGTCCAGATAGTAAATTATGATACTAAGACCTGAATCAAGATCTACAGGATTTTCAAAACTGTTATGTTTAATTGCACCGAGGTAAGATTTTTATTTTTCAAGCCAATTGATGCTTCATCGAGATTGCTGACTGGCCAATTATCATAGCTTCTATATCTTACTTCCTAGAATGTTTCCTAATTGACAAGCTGTTCATAACTTTTCTTTATTGATAGGTTGTACCCCCATTAGCACCATGAGATACAAAAATCCTCCTCAGCAGCATGGACTAGCCATATGACCTGAAAAGCAAATCTAATATTTTTGTGGATACTCTCCATGTAACAAAATAAATTTTCGATAATTGTAACTTTCCTAACAGCTAAATGCAGGTTAAGTATTCCCTTCAACATCACCATATCACCTGTGCCCTACCTTTCCATAATACCTAACACACTGCTTTAAAAACACTTCTTTCTGGTTTCTTACCAGAAATAAATTCTCTCCAAGGGAAGAGAGACTTGCCTCAGCTGAGCATGGCCTAGCACAGTACTGGGCAAAAATTAGAATAAAAAATGTATGTTTGACTCACTGTTGACACTGAGGGAGGTTTATGGTGAAAAGAAGTAATTATGAAAATGGAAAACAAATTTAACGAAAATCAAGAACGTGCCTATACTTCTTTAGAAGTTTGATTTTGTATATAAAGTCCAAGATAATTTTTACCTTTAGCTAGAAGAAATGTGAAGTGTATAACTCTGATCACAAAGTTAGAATATTAAACAAAAAATGTCTGTTCGTCTCTACATGTTAAGGTTATGGTGATTCATATTTTACTTTTTATAGCCTTCAGATTTTTAAAAACAGATGTGCAATGGTATAATGAAAAAAAACACATAATATGAAAATAAAAAGGGATAAAATTTCAAAAGTAGTAGGTGATCCTGAAAGGCAATAAAATGTTGTGTTACAGCACTTTTTCACTAAAATACAAATCCAGGTCACACTTGGAGTTTTCCTGTTAAAATACAGTTACATACATTAATTTGCAACTCAAAACGTTATCAGTACCAATGAGTCTACTTCAAGTTGGAAAACAATTCTAATTGATTTAATAACCCTTACTGCACTGTAACACAAAGTTTCATATTTTAAAAACCAATGGGACTTATTTGCTTCTGCAGATTATGGGTTTATTCATGAATCATATTTTCGCCTAACAAGTGTTATTGAATTCTCCACAGGGGAAGGAAAATACCTTCCAAAAACCTCTCTGAGTAAAATGACTCAGAAAAAAAATCTCAATAAACTGCTTTCTGTTCCTAGAAAAATCCCACGTCAGCATAGTAGTTATAAGGAATTGTATAATTCTTAGAGGGAAACACTCGTCACAAATATACAATTTATATAAGCCAAGTTCTATAGGAACTAACTGCAGTGCCTTTATTCTTCCTTCAATTGGTCCTAAAGGTTTTGAACAGCTACTGTTGCTGGAATTAATTGAATGCCAAAATATTTAGATATCAAAGGGTGCTATGACACATTAAAAGGATAAACAGGGAAGGCTCATCCGCAGTTTTGACAAATAAAATTTAAAATTAAGTCTTCATGGATGTTAATTAAAAATCTCTGCTGTGAAACTCAGAAGTAGTGAAAACATTCTTATTTCAACTCCCTTCACAGGATGCTGATATACATAATTCTCTCCAACATGTGATGTTATTATTAAACATTGCTAATGGTTATATTGATAGGACACATACAGACATAAAAACCACACACACAAAATTAAATTATCCAGGTATTTTGCTTGCATAGCAACAAACAGCCAGATGTTTCAGATTTACAATGTGAAACACTTTTGTCCTTGAAGACTGTTCTAAACTTCAGTTCTCTTTAAAATAGGGATATAACCACAGTTGTTGTAGCTCCTAATAGGATTTTTATGAGCATCGGGTTACATAAATGTATGTAGAAGTATCTGTAAACCTTACGGTACTTTGTAAAAGGTATTATTTATCATACAGATAGCTTCTATTACTTGGTGCTTGTCATAGCAGTCCCATGTAATAGCAAAGAGCATAAACTATAACAAACAGTGCCTCCGCACTGTTATTTTTGAGCAAGTTATTTAATCTCCATGAACCTCAGTTTATTCATCTACAAAAGAAGTGATAATATGCAACTCATAAATCTGTATAAGAAAACCCAAGTAAACTACTTACAGCAAAGTTTGGCAGAAAATCAACATTTGGTAAATGCTGGCCATTGTTATAACCCTCAAAAAATTGGTCTATAACCACGGTCATTTGATTTGTTCTAATAGTGATTTTTAGTGGTAATATAATCACCTCTTTACAATTGTGGAAAGTAAAGTTCATCCACTTGATCACAGTCACAAAACAGTGCCAAGACTTAAGTGTCTTAACTCCAAACCCAGTGTTTTTCATACTAGACTGTGTGAGAGTGTTTTACCCTAAGTTGATTAATAGGCCAAATTGGGGGAAATTCATAAAATCAAGGTAGCTTAAGTTACTTCTCTATAGTTTCATAGCAGTTTAATGGGCTGTCCTTGCTCTTAAGATTCAGTAAACAGTTTGTATGACTCAAGAATTACCAGGAATGTCCCTACCTGAAAAGGCAGGCTTTTTATTCCTTAACCCCTTGCACTTAGATGTTAAAATAAAAAAAAATATCTCTAGAAGACACTGAAGATAAGCCCAATAAAATAGAAACCACTTGATTACAATCAAGCAAGCAGGTCTCTACTTTAATGACATACAGCTCTAAAGAACATAGTCAACTAGGACTTGAAGGACTGTAATGTGTGATTATGTGCTCTGAAAGAGGGGAGCAGCCCCCCCAAAAGAACAGACAAAATGGTATCCAATACAACCTTTCATAGCTCCCCCACTCATCTAGACGGGGTTCTGCCTGCTACAGAGAGACGTCGAGTGAATACATTTGCCAAGATTGCGGTGCTGCAGGCAGCTGTTGTAGCTACGATGCCCTTCAGGTGGCCTGTACCCATCTGTGGACATCACTGGAAAATTCCTAACTGTTCCAATTGCTGATTGCTGTTGGCCCGCTGCTGCTGGTACACTCTGCTATGAGTGCTCGCCAGTGGAAAGCCACCGGGAATAGACGTGGAGCCAATAAAAATTAGGCTTATTAAGCTTGCAGCAGCAAGGAAGACGGACCACCACAGGGACTATAGTTCATGTTTGGTGATTAAGGAGAGGGTTCAAGGGAGCAGAGGTCTGACTGGATAGGGTGCTGTCTCAAAGCAAGGGCAATTTGAAGTATGGGCATTAGTGATTTATGCAGGAGGCAGAATTAACGGAGAAGGTCTAGAGTTGTCATTGAATGAGTGGCAGCGGTCACTTAATGTTAACCAGGAGAGGGAGACATTTGGCATCTTTATGGTTCAGGTAATTCGGTTTTATCTTTATTCAGACTTGGTTATAAAGTTGTCTTGTTTTTGTTTTTGTCTTGTTACATCCTTGTTACATTATAGTCATGGAAAGTCCTAACCTGAGGTTGATTCGCTAAAGAATTATGCTCCACAAAGGAATACCACACCTGTCTGCTAGCAACTAGGCTAGCTCCCTGTCAGAGGCTTTGTCCTTTCTCATTACTGCTCGAACTCATCATTGTTACATGTCATCCCCTCTTCTCCTCTGGTGATAGGAGAGAGATAAAAATGAGGATCAATGTGGGGAGTAGTAAGGTGACATGGGATGGGAAAGTAGACTTTATTCCTGTGGTAGTGTGTGTGTGGGAGGGGGGTGGAATCCCTTAAGAATATAAGATGAACAGGACTGTCTCATTTAAAGAGATACATAGATGCAGGAATCAGGGCAGGAGAATTCATCATGTCACCCAGGCAAGCAGCCAGTAGAGTACAGATTGAGTATGTTCTATACTCCAGAAGCTTACGGACCAAAATATAAAACAGATAATTTTAATATAATCATCATGTATATTGCAGAGCACTAAGATTTCATGTTCAAGCCTGCAAAAGGTTGGAATTTATTCTCAAATTCATTAATAATGCAAGATTTGCTTTTATTCAATACTCAAATTAAAAACTTGTTCAAGGTACATACTATATGATGTTTCATTTTCAGGATGACTGAGAACAAGCACAGGATTCCATTCCTAGCTCCAACCTCTAGAACAACTATTAGAAAATATTTTTTTTCATGTCGGTATTTCTTTCTTGATCTTCTTTAAAATTACTGAGGTGACAATGTTAACAAAATTATATGGGTTTCGAGTATACAATTCTAAAATACGTCATCTTTATATTGCATTGTGTGTTCACCACCCTGGTCAAATCTCCTTCTATCACCGTGTATTTGACCCTCTTTACCCTTATTTACCTCCCTTTCCCACTTTTCCCTCTGGTAACCAGCAAAACATTGTCTATGTCTATGAGTTGTTTGTCTTGTTTGTTTGTTGCTTTTGGTTTTATATCCCACATATGAGTGCAATCATATGTTGCTCAATTTTTTCTGTCTGATTTATTACACTTAGCATGATAATCTCAAGATCCATCTATGTTAAAGAACACAAATTAAAATGATAAGTCAATGGAGAGCCATACATAAATTTATGAAAATGATAGAGAAATTCTTGGTAGGCATTGTGGATATATAAAGGGCCTGCTTTCCCTGATGATGTTTTGTCCAACTGAGAGCTAAGATAAAATGAATCATCAGATAAAGAAGTAGCAGGTGAGCGAGCAAAGCTTCATCTGTATTTGCAGCCATGCCAGCTCCACCTCAGATCATCGGGTGTTAGATTCTCATAGGAGAACCTGTCCCTGGTGCCAAAAAGGTTGGGGACTGCTGGTCTAGAGAGATCACACCCACAGTAACAGATCAAGAGACATCACGAAAGAGATAGTGTTTGAATTGGGGTCACAAGTGACATTTTATTCTAGCTAAATATTACCCTGCCTTCCATAGTCATACCCTAGAACCAGTCATCATCAAGAACTCCAAAACCTCTCCTTTAAGAATCCCCACTGCTTTCAGACCAGGACCCCTTAATTCTTCCGCCCTGAATCTGGTGGCCCTCCTTCAAAACTGAGCTGTCCAATCTATTGCCCTAAACACTGTTTCCTAAACTGGAAATCTCAAATGAGCACTTAACACTGCCAGACAGATGTTTCTTTGCTAAATTTGTTTTTCTCCTTTCCTCTCTACCAGACTTCCCACATTCCTTACTCTATCACATTCTTTCCTCAGTGTTCACAGCTTTTACTTCATTCATTCATTTAAGAAATATTTATTGTGTGCATATGCAATAGAATTAAAGGCAGTGACTATGGATCCTCTCTAGAAGCTTTGCTGAAACAAAACACAGAAACAAAATCACAAAATGGAAAATGAGGTCAAGAGAGGGATTTCACTGAAAAAATGCAAGCAAGCAGAAAAGTCCCTAACCTGCAAAACTTTTGTCTTGTACCCATATTTTTAATCTTGTTCCTAGTAATAACCAAGAAGTGACCAACCAATCCACGTGCTGTGCATTCCATCTTGCTTCAGTTTTCAAGGATGTTGCTCACACAGGTGTCCTCTCTTTCCCCTACTTCATTAATTCTTCATTGCTACATGACTCAATAGCACATGCACATACATTCATTCTCGAGTGTATCAGATCAATCCAATTTTAAAAAATTCTTTCTGAATGCACATTCTCTGTTTCTCTTCATAGCAAAACATCTCTAAAGTGTTTTGTACACCGTCTACCTCTCTCATGCATCATTCACTTTTTAACCCATGTTTATTTTCTAACCTCTCCCCCATTCCACAGCACTTATCAAGACCATTAATAATGTCATTTTGCTAAATGGACATATATCTGTCCTCATTTCACTCACTCTCTCTGCAACATTTAGCAAATTTGACTGTGATACTCTTTTTTCCCTGGGTTTCTTTAACCCCAACTCTGGGTTCCTTTAATTCTCTGACTACTCCTTTCTTCCTCTGGGCTTATTAGGGCTTAACCCTGGGCTCTTTCCTCTTCCCTACGTGTGCTTTCCTCTAAGGGTTCTTCCACTATTTCAGTCTTTATATCATATGTTATTAATCCATGTGTTAATTACTCCCAAATTCACACCTCCAGCTTCTCTTCTAGACTCCATATCCCAACAGCTTATTTAATTTCTTCAACAGGTAGTGAACAAGCACTTAACAAAATAATATACTAAATTACTATTCAGAGTCCATGGCCATGCCACCCTGAACAAACCCAATCCCATCTGATCTCAGATGCTAAGCAGGGTCAAGCCTGGTTAGTACTTGGATGGGAGACCACCTAAGAAGACAAGGTGCTGTAGGTGTAAAAAATAAAAAAAAATAATAAGGAATATAAGCTAACAAGGTCCTTGCAATCTGCGAGGTCAACCAAGTATTGCCTCACTTAAAAATAAACAAACAAATAAATATCTAATGCATATATTCCCTTTTAATAATTCCGTTTTATCTTACAGTTCTTGTATCTTTCAAACAAGACTATGGGATTGAGCTTGATTGTCCCAAGGAGGAGGTTACAAAAGAACCCAAGAAGGATTTTTAAAAAATATATTGACTATATGTTCCCTTATAGAGTTCCATTAGCTTTAAAATGCAAGACGGTTTGACTTTGGGTGGTGAACACACAATGTAATATACAGATGATGTATTATTGAATTGTGCACTTGAAACCTATATAATTTTATTAGCCAAAGTCACCCAAATAAATTTAATGAAAAGAAAATGCAAGATGACATATATGAAAAAAGGGAAATGTTCTGCATGAATTCTAAAATGTTGAACTTGATTACAAAAAGCTCAGCCTAAAGGACTGTGAGAGTAGTTTATACCATGAACTATAAGTTAGAAAAGAAAAGTTATTGAAAATATTTATTTCCTGCCACACAAAGAGAAGAGAGAGCTTTCCGGGCTGGAGGCTGGCCATTTGAAAGGAGAGAAAAACAGAACAGAGTTAACTCTTCACATGTAGCCCTGCCGTTACCACTTGCTCACCTCACTCATTTGCTCCAGAGGGAAACTCTTCATGGAGATATCAATCAAGTGTATAATTGTGAATATAAAATAATTAGAGCTTTGACCTTATACCTGGCTGAAATTCTGAGAGACCTCACAGAACACGTCATGGTACTGCTGGATAGTTACAGTGTAGTAGAAATGGTGTCAAGGCAGAACTAGGCAGAGAGAGGAATGAGATGGTCTTGAACTTCATTGGGGAGGCCCAAAAAGGGGTGTAGGAAGTGATTGGAGCTGTGAAATACTGTGCCATTCAGAGGCACCCTGCTGCACACCCTAAGTGAGCCCACTAGTTAACTGTGCGGCAGAAAGCCCAGGCAGAAGCCAGAGAGATCATGGGGTTGAATCTCAAGCAGAGCCCTGGTGAGTCAGAGCTGACTGGTGGGCGAGGCTGGGGTCACAACATGTGGGCTGGGGCTCAAAGCTCACACACTTGGAGCTTTAAGAAAATGATATGAAATTACAAATAAAAATTAGAAATTAAAGCAAATAATCAGGTTAAAAAAATCATTGAAAATACAGATTTCTGAAAGCTGATGAATAATACTACAAACATCAGAAAATCTAGAAAAATAATTTATTAGTCAATCCCTGCCATACTTCTGTAATGCTTTTCCAAATTTTAGGCTCCATGTTTCCTGAATGCCTCATCATTTGATAAAAAATTTGCATTATTATTTTCTATGGCAACATAGAAAATAATTTAATTTTTCCTCTAGCACAGTTAATCAGAATTCATTTATTTTTATCGATACTTCAGGAAATTTTATTTCAGTTTTGCAAATTGATATTGGAATTGTCATGTAAATTTTGAAGATTATCAAATTTAGGGATATTTCTATCAAGTTTCTTTTTCACAAGACCTTTAAAATTTATTAGGAAAATATGTATCATGTAAGTAAGATGTGATCCAACAGGTTAGGATGCATAAAATATGTGATGTCACATATAGACATATTCATGGCTATAATACTGGTACAAATTTATGCTTTTAAAAATAAGAATTCTTGTAAGTTCTATTTTAAACAATTGCCATAAAAGAGTCTATGAATAATTGCATTTTACACTACATAATCCATGAATAATTGCATTTTACACTATATAATCAAATATAGTCATGATAGAAAAGAACTGCTTTGATTAGATATTGATAAAATCAAATTCCTACTTACAAAACTGTGTGTCTGGTGATTATAAGACTTTTCCATGGGCTTGCTTTTGCCTCTGACATTTCAAACCTCATTTCTGTCTCACTCACTCACATTCTCGTGTGTTCTGTATAACACAGTCATGTCCTCTCTCTCTCTCTCTCTCTCTCCTTCTCTTTCTTTTCCTCTCCCTCTATTCTTCCCTCCTTTTCTGGAACTTTGTTCTTCCCTGACTTCAATGACTGTCACATTTTGTATCATACCACAGACACTCTCATCACTTGCAGGATGGAAATCACCATCGATACTGATGGTAATTTAAGACCTAAACAGACAATGTATTATAGAATTGTACACTTGAAACTTACATAATTTTACTAACCAATGTCTCCCCAACAAATTTAATTTAAAAACATGATTCTATTACAACATTATATACTGAAAATATGTCTCAGAATTTCCAATATGCTCCCAGCATGGTCATCTTTGAAAAGAAGATGAAAGAGCTTGCATGCTTATTTTAGCTAGATAGTGAGCCAGGTATTTCTAGGACAAACTACATTATCAGAAATGCACTTTCAGAAATACACATGGCCAAGTATACAGTACAGGAGACACATAGTTTTACACGGAGCCTAGAAAAAGAGGGGCGAGGAATATACCAAACATTTGTATACCTCTCTGTGCCCAGGTTTTTTCCATTGTAAAGCAAGGTGATCAGACAATTGTAGTCTTGAAAGCCCCTTTCAGATCTTACTTCTCATCATATCATGACCTTCTGTGTCTAAAGATCTCTTTAATTTAATGGTACATTGACAAGGCAAAAAGAACTATTCCCTGTTCACTTTTACTTTAAAACCTTATGCTTTCCTTTTAAAAAGTTTGTTTCATCTACCACAAAAAATAAAATAAAATAAAATAAAATAAAACAAAATAAAATAACCCAAACCCTTCTTCCTATATTTAATTCCATTCAATAAGTATTTACTGGTGCTCATCTTGTGCTGGGTTCTGTGTTGAATGGATCATTTAATTCTATTTTTATTTCTTTTAAATTTCTGTTCATGCATTCTCTCAGGTTTTACTTATATTGAGTGATTATATGCACAGCATCAAAAGTATAGATGAAGCCTTATATTTTTGTACTAATTACAATAGGTAATAATTTTACTGACTATGCCCTCTAAATTTTTTAATCTATAACATATGTAATTTTCTAATATGAATATTGGTAAAATTACTTTAACATATTTTGAAGTCATTCTTTTTTGTCTTTCAGTAGTAAAGAAATACTTAGTGATATGCCATTATTTGAAGTTAGTGGTAATGCATACTTGATTTTTTTTTATATACAAAATTCCCAGATCCTAAACAGAAGAAATTTCCTTTTCTCTTAGAACTTTCAAATTTGAAAGCAAAGATATTTCTAAGTTCTAAAAAATAAGTCTTTATAATTAAAGCAAAATGTAGTTATCTATGAACCAAAAAGCTCTAGCTCCTTAGATGTTCTGATGCTGTTTTTGAAATCATCTGGTCTAAAGAGATAAATAATCTATATACTTACAATCAAAAATCTAAAGTCACAAAAAAGAATATTTCATCCTACTATAATGGTTTAAATACATCAGAGGATTCAGCAGAGTAATATATTTCTATATTTCTATACTACATATATATTATCACAGAATACAGGAATTGAGAAAGCAAAACATGATTTTTTAATATAAACTTCTGATAAGACACATTCTATTATTTTCCTGAAGTAAAATGTTCACAATAAAGCAAGAAAAGAACACTTCCAAAAAGCATAATCTTAAAATAGTTAAGCAAAGTCTCTTGTCCATAATAAAAGCATTTCTCCTTTCATTTCCAATCCTTCACCCAGAGGAGGAGAACATGGACACATTCTCACCCCGTCCTCCACCCCAGTTTACAATTCCAAAAAGAGGATTTAAAGAGCCTTACAAAAATGCATAAAATGAAATGCAAGAGGTAAAGAAGAAAATAGGGAAATAGGCAACCAAAGGGGAGGAAATAATGAGATCAGCGGGGAAATTAGTACTATAGACATATGTTTGATACTAATACCATTAGAATTCTACACAATTCTTAAGAGGAGACACAAATTTACTCTGAGCTTCCCTGGTAGCAAATAAAAACATGAAAATATGATCAGTTATTCACTTCACATTTTCTATTTACAAAGTTCATCTGTTTCTTCAAGAAAGCAGAATTTTTCATTGCTCTGTCTGAAAGATGCTCTTCTCATGAATTGCCATTAAAGGGACATGGAGGTGAAAGAGATTAGAAGTTAGGTGCAGGCGCCCTCCTACATTAATGTAACATTTTAAATCCAGAGTCCTATCCCTAGCTGCGAGCTCAGATCATAGCCAGACCTTGTACCTACAACATATATAAAAGATGCTCATTGAGTCCTTACTAAATTAGCTGGCTTTTTTCTTCACTTATATTAGCAAAAGAGAAAAAAAAGAAGAAAAACTTCATTTGATAAAAACATGCAGGCACAGAAATCAGCCCCCCAAACAGGCAAAGTCTTCTGTACACCCCAAGGCTCTGTTTTGAACTCCTAGAAAAGGTGGTTGAGAAACGTGAAGGGAGAGACGAGGTACAGAACTGATAAGCTGTGTTCTGGGATGTGCTCTTCCTCTATCCAGCTCTCTTGGTCAGTTTTCTTTCTGGACAGAGATAGAGTCATCCCTTCAAGAATTAACTTAAAAACAAAATAACAAAAAAAATGTATTCAAAGCCCATCAGGTATGCATGAGTATTCGGTATGGCGTCATTTAGGGCAAGTTGCTCAAAATCAATGATGTTTTGGAAGTAATAATAGAGAAATGGCATGATGAATGGGTTTGAAGATGAATAGTAATTATTTTATAACCTCAAAAAAGGAAGGACATATATAAATAAAAGTTGTGAATGGAACACAATAGATAAGCTGCCAATGAGATGGCTTCTAACACCTCCTCCCCAGCACAGCGTTTGGAAGCTCCATATAATCACTCTAATGGGCGAAGGATTCAAGGTTCTCAGAATAAATTTTAAAGTAATAATAGTAATTGCATGGTGATTCATTTGGATTCATATATCAAATAAGCTTCTCAATCACCCAGAATGAATTTAAATAAATACATACTAAGAAAATTTAAATGGGGTAATTAGAAAGAAAATAATATCTTGAACCACTGACTATAGGAAAAACCCAACTCAGTGGACAAAGCAGGACCAAAGTCAAGACCACTCTGTGAGTCTAAGGGAGATGTTCCAAGGACGTACTAAACATCCTTCCCATTTCCCTAGGCCCACTTCCCACTTTTCTACTAAACTCATTCATGGCACAGCAAGAAATAAGTAATAGGTACAAAGGATGAAAAAAGGATTCTGTGTTAATATTAAATATTCTGCTCATACCAACTCAGGGAAACTGAACCACAAAAATAATGCTTCCTTCAGCTCTCTCTGTGACACGTTTGCCAGCTCTGCTTTGCATATTCGTGTGACCCCTCCAACTCTGGTGTTCATGGAACTTTTCTGGAGCAACTTGCATACCATTGCATCAGAACAGAACAGAATGAAAAGCTCACGTTTGCTGGACTGCCTGGCTTTTTGTGATCAACTGTCCCTTTAGATTATAGTGTTTGGAGATATGCTAGAAGTAATTTTAGGAAATTGCTGAACCCTCTACGTTGCTGTGATTCAAAGTGTGAGTAATTGGGATAAGAATACTGGCTCTCTTTAGAAGAAGACTCTGTATAAACTGAGAATAATTAAATAGCATTGTTCCTGTAAAATGCTGTTTTACAGGAACAGCTTTTATAGATAAATAAAATTGAAACAGCTTCTATACATGAATATTCACTCTTCCTTTTCTGATGGAGGATCTTAACCTAATTTTGGTTCACAAACATCTCGTTCTGGGGGAAGAAATGATTTTGTTTCTTTTTAACTGAAATAAACATACATCAGTAAGTATCTACTGTTAGGATGAGCCTGATGAAAAGGTTAGAAGTGTGATGAGTCATAAACCTGACAGTAAAGAACCTGGTTATTTAACATGAAACACTCTATTAGAGATAAGACGTGAAACGAAGTTCCCTGGGGTGGGAAAGTGATAAATGCAGGTGAGCATGACCTCACATCACAGTCTATATATCAGTGGCGTAACTAGAAAAAGTGCTTTTATTCTGCATTGGGGGAGACATTTCTGCATATAAACAATATCAAAATTTTTTAAACTTCTTGAGCCTCAAAGTCAGTTACTCTAAAATTCTGAAAATCACATTTTTCATTTTGTTTTTGTACTTTGGAGGGTCTTGTCTAAATTATCTTTTTATGCTCGCCCTATTTAGAGTCCTTACAAAAAGCAAATTGGTTTATCTCATCAAGTTAAATGGCTCTCTCTACCTTTTCCCTTTAAACTCCTTTAAGGAAGTGAAACATCTAAAGCAAGTCAAAAAAAAGTCCAAATCTGAAAAGGAGGAGCCTTTCTAGCAGTTATGCAACTTCTACGATTAGACTAGATCAGGCATCAGAAGTCAAGAAACAGATTAAGCATATTAGACCTGAGGAGGCTTATGAAATCCTCCTTTATAACTCAGCATCTTGGCTTATTAAAACCAAATAAATTCTCCTGCAGCACTGGATTAAGGCCCTAAGCAATGAGTCTGTAATACTATCTCCTCCAACCAACAGCCATCTTGGTTGTTAGACTCTTAACCTCATGTGACTGAAAAACAGTGAACACAACAGTAGATTAAAAAGAATGTATTGTGCCATGTAATAAAAATCCAGGGAAGACCTGGCATCAAGTACAGGTTTCTCCCTCACTCAGTCAAATTTACACTCTTTGGGTTGGATCCATTTTCAGACAGGCTCTTCCAGCAACTACGTGCTTTATATCCTCTCAGGTTCGAATCCTATGGGAAAAATAATGTACTCTTTCCCCAGAAGTCCCCAAATAATCCCATTGACTCTAGGTGAAACATGAGACATTAAAACATTGCTAAACATTCCCCATGGTCCCAGTCGCCTTACATCTTTATGCCCTGAACTAGTAATGGAGCCCACTGCAAAGCAGGTTGACTGGGAGTGGGAAATGAGTGGTTCCCAGAGGGAAACTGAGGCACCATTACTAGAATTAGCATAAGTAGATGCGGAATGTCAAACGTGTTTGACAATTTGATGATACATTTACCGTATGTTCGTCTACCATGAGATAAAATTTATTAGTGTTGTCAGTACCTGCTCATCGATTCCACTGGGTATTTCTAACTTCTACAGCTTTAAAGACATAGAACACTTCTTGATACTTAGCACGGTGAAGGAAAAATATGCATCCATGCAAAGACTTGTACATGAATATTCATAACACCTAATTTATAATATCTAAAAACAAGATGTGACTCAATTTTCATTAATAGATGAATAGGTAAACAAGTTACAGCATAGTCATACAATGGAATACCACTCAGCAATAAAAAAAATGAATTATTGAAATATGCAACAATGCGGATGAGTCTCAAAATCGCAAAATAATTATGCTGAGTGAAAGCAGCTGTGCAAAATGGAGGACGTACTGAATCAACCTATATAAAATTTTAGAAGATGCAAACTGATTTATAATGACAGAAAACAAATCGAGGTTAGTGACTGCCTAGGGGACAGTAGGGGCGGGGACAAGGTGGAGAGGGGAGGGCGAACGCAAAGATGAAAGGGCGGCGCGAGGAAACTTGGGGTGATTGATATATTCGTTATCCTGATCAAGAGTTGGGTTTGTTTTGTTTTGTTTTTGCTGTAAAGAGCAAGGTAGTAAATGTTTCAGGCATTGCAGACAGTCAGGTCTTAGTCACAACTACTCCTCTACCATTATGTCACCGAAACTGCTGATAGACGAGAAGTAATTAAATGGGTGTGAATGTGTCCCAATACAACTATCTACAAAAACAGTTGAGTCTGAAGGCCGTGGTTTACTAATCTCTGTTCTTGATTATGATGATGGTTTCATAAATGCGTACATGTGTCAAAGCTTATTAAATCATACACTTTATTATATACCTCAATAAAGCTATTAAATAATAAAAACAAAACAAACGACCATAGCTGCCCCATCAATGATTGGATAAAGTCTAATCTTCTGACCATGGCATGCAAGTGCCGCTATGAACTGGCCTCTGTATTCTTCCTCCATCGGATTTATTGTCACTCCCAGGTGAGAGTTCACCCTTCAGCAGGACCAAACACACCTCATGCCATTCCAGTTCTCTGCCCGTGTTTGGATTCTCTCTTCCTGGAGTGACTTTCTCCTACCAACTTGTGCATCTACGCTCCCAGGATGCCTTCCTTCTTTCCTTATCTTACCCCTTCTAGTCCCTTTCCTTCATCTCTATGCCCCGCTAACAACCTGTGTGTGTGTGTGTGCGCGCGTGTTTGTGCATGTATATGTATATGTATACATACATGTACATATGTACCCTTTCACAGTTACATTGCTCCACAATTTTAACTACATATCTGACTTTTAATGTATTTGGAATTAATATAACTTATTATCCAGTGTCTGGATACTTGACTTATTACACCTATCATAGTACCTGACACAAACAAATAAATACAAACTCAATATGGCAGCTATTGTTATAACTATTTTATGGATAAGAAAACTGATAGGTAGAGAAATTACATATTCAGCCCCTAGGCACATGGCTATAAATAGCCACTCTAGTACTAGAAAGAGTTCTTCCACATCTAATCTTAAATGCTTTCCACTAATCCTTGCATTTATTTTATTATTGAAAGCTCATCAATATTTCACCTTGGTGTCTTTTTCTGACTTCTCCACTGCTCTTCCTTCATCTCTTAGATATACCAAAATGAAGACGGCCACCAACATCTATATCTTCAACCTCGCTCTGGCAGACGCCTTAGCGACCAGTACCCTGCCGTTCCAGAGCGTCAATTATCTAATGGGAACGTGGCCGTTTGGAACCATCCTCTGCAAGATAGTGATCTCCATAGATTACTACAACATGTTCACCAGCATATTCACCCTCTGTACCATGAGTGTCGATCGCTACATCGCAGTCTGCCATCCCGTCAAGGCCCTGGATTTCCGTACTCCCCGCAATGCCAAAATCATCAACGTCTGCAACTGGATCCTCTCCTCAGCCATCGGTCTACCTGTAATGTTCATGGCAACAACCAAATACAGGCATGGTGAGCAAAGCTGCAGGCCTGAGGGTGGAGAGTTTATGGATCGATGTGTTGGTGAAGTCAGGAGCCAAGCAGAATTTCCGGAGTGCTCCGATGTCTTAGTTGAACTGTAATTTTAATGATTCTTCATAGCAGAATGCCTTTGAATATTTTGAAATAGGAATTTTTTCCCTATAATTTTAATCTTACTAAACATTTTAAAGAGACTATAATCTGTTAGTTCCTGATTTCTCTGCTGCTCATCAAAATTATGGGAAAATAAGAACATAGCTCTCCCTAGAGTAATTAGAGCTTACACCCAAAAAACATTAAGTGGAGGATTGTTTCACAATTTAACGTGGCTGCCTATGTGGCAAATTTATATTTCCAGACCTCATATCAGAATGATGAACCTTACCCATCAAAAAGTGAAGTGAAAACATCCATTAGCTGAAATGTCTTATAGACTTTGGACCGTGATTATATTTTTTATATCAACATAGACCACATAGGGGAAGTAGCTCATGGTGAGAGGTCTGTAATTGTTGACTGCATGAAAGCTTAATATGATTGAAGTGGACAGCAAAAATGAGATATTTAGGAAAATAAAATAAAACTAGCTCTCCCTGAAAATCAACAGAGAGCTGAGTTTCTGCTACAGATTCTTTAAATCTTTCTTTGCTGGCCTATGTACTTAGGTTAAGGCTATAAATTAGTAAGCAAAACAGCAGTGTTAATCCCTAATGACAAAATTAATGTTGCTGCTAATTCTTCCTTATAATTCTTTTCATCTAGGTTCCATAGATTGCACTCTCACATTCTCTCACCCAACCTGGTACTGGGAAAACCTGCTGAAAATCTGTGTTTTCATCTTTGCCTTCATCATGCCTGTCCTCATCATTACAGTGTGCTATGGACTGATGATCTTACGTCTCAAGAGTGTCCGTATGCTCTCTGGCTCCAAAGAAAAGGACAGGAACCTGCGGAGAATCACCAGGATGGTGCTGGTGGTTGTAGCTGTGTTCATCGTCTGCTGGACTCCCATCCACATTTACGTCATCATTAAAGCCTTGATAACGATCCCAGAAACTACCTTTCAGACTGTATCCTGGCATTTCTGCATTGCTCTTGGTTACACAAACAGCTGCCTGAACCCAGTCCTTTATGCATTTCTGGACGAAAACTTCAAACGATGCTTCAGAGAGTTCTGTATCCCAACTTCCTCCACCATTGAGCAGCAAAACTCCACTCGAATTCGTCAGAACACTAGAGACCACCCCTCCACGGCCCATACAGTGGATAGGACTAACCACCAGGTAGGCAGCTTCTAGAACTGGGTATACCTGTTGGGGATGTCATTAAAATTATAGAGCTTTGCACCAATCCAAGATTTTAATCCATTAGGAGATAGTAACTAGGGGATTGAGGCTCAGCATAAAGATAGAAGAGGAAGAGAGCAAATTGTGAACATAGTGTCAGAGAGGTGTTTATTATGTACACTGAGCTCTATGTATTTGTATGTATTCATTTAGATATAGAGATACGCCAACTAGAAATCTGTAAAGCTTCTGAAAATCATTATCTTCACAGCCTTTTCTTCTTTGCAAAATTAATGGCTTAGCACATTTTGGGAGTGATCCTGACCTAGAATTCTTCTTGTTTTTCCCAGCAGTGTTATGTATTTTATGCATACCACTCCAACGTCTCTGTCACTTGTCAAAAGCCAGTCTTGCTCTGGTTCTGCAGTTAAAGAAAAGGGGTCAGCACGTTGTTGACTGTGGTGATGGGTACAAGATATTCTCAGCAGATCAGTATTACAGCAAAAGAGAAAAGACAAAAAATGGCCAATCCAAACTTGATTAAAGCCATTGGCTTATAAATTTTTATACATGAATTTGAGAGCAAACGTCAAATATATTACTAGAACTAAATTAGTGTTATATACAGTCATCACAGCAGTTGGGGCTAATACTGTGAGGAGTGACAATTCGATAGAAGATGCATTCCTATGTGCAGAAGAGTACAGATGAGGGCTTGCGTGAAAGATTTAAGGTTTACACGCACTATTATAATTACACAAGACATCAAAAAGGAAGAAAGAGGAAAACCTTTCTCCAAGTTCCTATTGCCTTGTTAAGTCATTGGTTTGCAAACTTTAGAGTCTGATCTGCAAAGTATATCAAATATATCACTTAATTATTAATATTACCTTAAGTAAACTTTCAAATAATGGTGCCAGTATGCAAAAAGTATAGCCTTTGTAATTTAAGACCCAGAGCTCAAATTCAAACTACTTGTGAAGTAAATAAATTCTTGAGTCAGAACCTTAGATAAATTTCCTAGGACAGAGGGTAGTCCTATGGGAACAAATGGTTTCATGAAAATGACTAGGAAATGAAGTCAAGGAGCCAGAGGGAGAATTAGCTACGATAGAGAGCAGCTGCTTCCTCTCTGTTGTCTCTCCATCATGCCCCACCTCCCTGCCCCCTGTTACCCCATTACCGCCACCCAGCCCAGCCCAGACTCACCCTTTCTAATTGACCACACAACTAATGCAATGTGGCCCATAGTGGACATTAACCCTCATAGCCCTGCTAATAATGCTAAAATGAACACGGGAACTCGCACCCCCTAGAGAACATGAGGTCACGATGGCCGACCCACTTCCAAGCAAAGGGAAATTAACTTATTATGTCTCACTCCAAAATCCATTTCGGAAATAAAAGCCAGAAAGACATGTTTTTCTATCCTACTTCTTTTCTTTATTTTTTTCCATATCAAGGCCTCTAAACCTGCTCCTTTTACGAAGCAGCTCTCCTCAGTAGCTATCAAAAGCTCATAACTTCAAGAGGGTGGGGATTTAAATAGATTTAGTCCAACCTGAGGATAATATAGTAAAAAAGAAAGAAAGAAAGAAAAATGCAATTTAAAAACCCCACTTCTGATCTAAGGTTAAAATACTTTGCATTGAAGCAAAATACTTCTGCTGGAGCACAGGATGGCTCCATTATGAAGTCCTGGTTCCTTCCCCGTCAGCGCCCACCCATACGTCCCTTTCAGGCACTTTTGTGGCAGGTGGTAGTGTATCATGGTCTCCTGTCACATTCTCTGAGCACCCTTAATTCACCTTGCTCTCTCCTGGAAACACAGCTTCCAGCCTGTCTGCTGGAGCGTTTCTGAGTTCAGCATGATTGTCCTTCAGTTGTCCCCGACAGTGTCCTTGACTCCCTTCCCAATCCAGCATTTTCACATTAGTGTGGTTCTTGCACAGCCAGAGAGGGAAGAAAGGAAGCTAATCAGGGAATCTCTGTTCTAAGTAACTAAAAGGTTTGCTTTAAAAATACATCCAATTAGGGCTTATCTTCATTGCTGCCTCTGTGAAGCGGCATCAGTGTCAGATAACAGCAGAAACACATTAGCCCCGGCATTGGCCGCTTTCCCACAATGCCCAGCTGGGAGAGCTGGACAAAGGAGCACGGCTGCCAGGAAGAGAGGAAAAGACACTCTGACATATTTGAAAATTAAGATAAATCAAAGATCCTTTTGCTCATTTCCACTAATGTGATCATTAGAATCAAGGCAGTTACACACAGACGTCTAGAACAATCATCAGCCTTTGCTGATAGTTTCAAAAATATATCAAAATAAGAAAAATTACCTGAAGGAAAAATCAGAGGCTTTACGGCTGTGTCTGTAGGACATAGTCAATTAGTTGTGCAAATTTAGAATCTGATGAACAGTTTGTTTGTTGTTGTTGTTTGTTGTTTAACATCATGAGCCATCGTGCTAGGAAACAAAGCTAATTGGATTGGCATTAAGTTTTAACCGTTTGTTAGAAGTTTGTATTGTTGTAGGTGTTTATGTCCTGCCTATGTATTTGTGTTTTCTCTAAGAAATATAGTATATATGTCACATCTCAAGCACATTAGTCAACTTCATATTCTGCAGATCAGAGATCCAATATCAAACCTTCCCAGGGTGTCTGTATTCTGACAGCTGTACACTGAGACCATGTCCATACTGCGCAATGTGGAGTGGAGATTTGGCAGTTATCAAGGTAATTTGATAAGCCCTATGAGAAAATGCTGTGCCCAAAATTAATTTTGAATCCTGCTTATATAGTTAAAGCCTACTCATCAGCTACTGCTGTGTAACAAGTCATTCCAAAATTTAGTAGCTTAAAGCAACCACTTTTTAGTTTGCGATTCTATAGTTTAGTAATTTGGGCTGGAAAGTTCTTCCCATCTGAGCTGGGCTCACTCTATGGTCAGCAGCAGCTTCCGGATCAGCTGTCAACTAACTGATCTAGGATAACCACAGCAAGAATGAATGGCCAGCTACACATGGATCCTCATCTTCCAGTATGTTCGTTAGCCAGGCTTGTTTGAATGGTGGGCACAGGTTCTATATTCAAGGGTGGAAAACAAACTCCACCTATTGATGATAGGAGCTGCTATCACATTGTAAAGGGGGTATGGATACGGGGAGGGGAGGAACTATGGCCACTTTTGCTCACCATACTGGAGGCATACGATGCATGAGACAGGCAAGCCACAGCTTCCCAAGGGATGCCTCCAGTATCTACCTGATGCAGTGTCTGGCACAATACAAAGTAGTCCAGGAATATCAGTTGACTGACTGAATGATCAGAAGGCTCATGATATTTCAGGAGCTACGAAGGGTGGTGGCAATAACCCCTTCTTTGTACAACTGATTGGCAACCTAAATGACCGAATAACACTGGTGTTATTTCAGGCTCGCCCTTCAGAAACTAGAAAATACTCACGGGAGAGGTTCTTTATTTTCTCTTCTCTAGCCTTTTGTCCTCCGATCAGAAGGTATACTTTTCAAACAACTTCTTACATTTCTACTGTCTTATCATTTGGTTTTAACAAACACTATTGATGAGGAAGCCAAGAATTGGACTCAGTGCCCTAAGTATGGGGGGAAAAATGGTCCCATGTTCTTTTGTGCGTTCCAGGACTCAGCTGCTGCTCCAGCTGTAGCACTTCACGCCTGATTTTTCAACTGATCATCTTTATGGCTACTAGATTTTTGTGACGTAGACTCAGGCACAGGCACTCATTTTCCACGTGTTGTCAAGGCAGTTTAATTCCTCTGTGCACATAGGCCCTCCTGTTGCATTATTGGACTCCGCTTTGCCTGAAAAACACTCCCCGCGTGTTCAGATCTACTCAGTCCAACTCAGACTTGAGATGCTGATCTTTACTGCTTGGTTTCCCCCCTGATCGCATTCCATAATGCATTTTCTGTTTTGACACCTAGATTGTTTTTCAAATGTTTAGCATTACATAGGAAAGAAACAACTTCGTTAGAATAGCTGGATGATTATTTAAAATCTGTGTTAACTATAACCATAATAATGCTATCTTACATTTGCATCACAGCATACAGATTAAAAAGTATGTTCGTGTGCACTGCCACATCGGCTTCCTATAACAACCCTGATGGGTAAATATAATTTTAAAATGGGCAAAGAGGTTAAATGATTAACAAGATCAAATCACCAGTAAGAAGAAGAACTCAGATTAAAACATCCAGGCTTCTGATATTAATCCAAAGCTTTCCTCTGCATTCCCACATAATGCCACCTTGCACCCAACTATAACTGTATGGTCTCAGCCAGAGGTTCTCAAGCTTTAATGAGCTCCAGGAAATGTAAGTTCTGAAGAACTTTACTAAAAAAAATTCTGGTTCACTGGGTCACAGTATGGTCCAAGAATCTGCATTTTGAATAAAACACTAAACTGAAAACTCTGATTTCAACTATAATTTTACCCAAACACTACCGAAGTTACTGTATTATCTAATGTAGGTAACCATTTCTGTGAAACTGATTGATACAAAGTCTTTTCACTGAACGAACCTTGTGTTTAGCAAAATAATGTAGTTATTCTTGGAGAAGGCCTTAACTTTTAATATGCCTATAGTGATAAAGTTAACACGGCACCACCTGCTAACTCCTTGCCATTAGTATGGCAAGTCCATTTCCAAACAAACCCTTTGGTTACTATTTTTAAAGCACTTTCTTTACATGTTAATCAAAGCAACAGGTCAAGAAATTAGGAGATACTTTGCATTTGTACTAACTATAAAACTATGTTATCACCAGCTAAACTAAAAAGCAGAAGCCTGATTTTTAAAATCAACAATATCACTCTCAAAAACTGGATCTTGATTTTTTTTTTACAAGACATCTGCGTAGAGCTAATTTGAGAAGGAAAGCATTTCAATTCCATGACAAAAGCCCCAAGTGAGAATATCTCCCAAAATGACAGAGCTTGACCAAAATGGCTATTCTTTCAATTCTATGGTTTAAAAAGAAAATGGTTCCAGTTATTAGTGTGTGTGCATGTACACATATGCATGCATTGTATAGATGTGCCTCTTTATGCATGTGTGATTCTAGAGTATATCTTGGCTTAAAATAAAAAAAAATGTATTTTATAAATATCAGAAGAACATGGTATGTTTCTGTAAAGTAGCTGGAAGAAAAACAACTATTTTTTAATTGGAAATATGTTTATCCTCAGAAAAAAAAAATGGCTTTAAGACTACTAGTAATAACATTTAGTAACCAGTTTATGTCCAGTATCTTATTTAAGTCATTATGTCTACTCTACAGTTGAGGAAACCGATGTTTAAGGAATTAACTAGCTCAAGGTCATAGTTAAAAAGTAATGGCTGAGGAACGAACCTGTTGAATTTGCTCTTATAAGGTAGGCTCATAATCAACGTGCCCTACTGTCCCTCCAGGCTAGTTTACACTATTCTCAGTAGTGGCTCTTAAAATTAAATTTTAGCCTTTGTATACTGACAGTTTGAATGCTGTAAGGTCTCTATGTAAGTTTGTTTAGATGTATTCACAGAGTATTTGTGTGTCTCTTGCAAAGAAGAGCATTTGAATGGATTAACAAATAACATGCAGAATTAAAAATTTAATAATGAGGATTTTGATTACCATTATCTAGCTCAAATTATTTCAACTAAAATCTTTTGTCATCATTAAGGTCATATTGTCTCTCACTAAAGGAAAGCATTTGCTTTTTTACAAGTTAAATTTTTTATTCCTGCCAGAGAGGTTCATTTGATATTTTCATAATTGACCTTTATGATCTTAACTGCAGTCACATTTGTCCTACTAGAGAAGGCAGCTTAGTGGGGTGGTAGTCTCAGAGGGAACAGAGAGTAAAGTAAATGTTCTAGCTGTCACTCTGTGCCTGACCAATATTTGAAGGAGCAAACCTCTTCATCTTGCAAAAACTCAGTTTTTTCGACTCACCCATAAGTGGATTCAACCAGAAGATTATTCTGTATAACAGAAATGTACAGTGGATGTTGATACGTGAATTAGCTTGAGTTGTTTCTGACTGAATTTTCTGATCTTTTAGGGACTTTGAGTTTTAATGATTGGATGAACTAACATCATTATTGTAGCATTTTCTGAGGATTGTTGTCTTAATGATTGTAACTAACTGATAAAACATAGCAACATATTTTTCTTTAAAAAACTAACTTAAAATGAGATCTCCTTCTATCTGGCTAAACTTAAGTGGTGAATTGCCATTTTGTATTGATTTATCATGAAAGAAATCTCACTTATTGAGTTAGTGTGTGGGAAGGTATCAATCTTTACTTTTCTATCTTATATAAAATAATCATCAAGTATCAAATGAAGTCAGAAGTTTCATCACAATTTAACATAATGGCACTTTCAGAATAAGAATAAATATATATAAAAGTCATTCAGGCCATTTGTCTATGTAAAATAGTGTCTATTAGGAAGGAAGAAAGAAAGAAGGAAGGAAGAAATAAGAACTGATCCACAGAGCACATTTTTTGTCAAAATCAGCTTCATTCTTTTTACTATTCTGTTTTCTGTTTAGACACCAGAAATTCTGGGGATAATAGAAATCTATAAAATCTATCAAGCCCTGTCTGTTTTCTACCTATATTATCAAATATTTATAATTAAGAGAAAAATACACATATACCTATATAAAGATCCAGAAAAAAATACATGTAGTCGTATTTATATATAAAACATAATTTATCTATATATTTAGATATTATAGTATAAGTATATAATCTGTAAAAATATAGAATATATAATGTGTAATATGTAATACATAATACATAATATGTAAATCTATATATGATCCAGAATTTCTAAATAGTACATCTAGGTGCCTTAAAGTATAAGAAATTCATGATTCGTTGCGTGAGATGAAATAGGTACCTCTAGCACATCAGACAGCGCAAAGCCTACGGAAAATGACACGGAGAAATAAAAATATCTTAAACTTCAAAATTTGAACACCGCCGAACCAATCCTTGGCAATAAAAAAATGCAGTGGCCCTCAGATGTGAAATGCACCTGTTTGACAAGGCGATCACCTACTCAACCAACACAGCAGGAATAGCTCACTTTGCTGTTCTTTCTTCTCAGCCGTGTCAGTTGAACATCCTTACGTTCATAAGACCCCAAATATAGTTTTATGGGCGCATCCAAATTCAAAACATCAACTTTAAGAAATGTTTTCTTTGAGCTACTCGTTGGAAATAGAAGAGATACATCCATGTCGTTCATAGAACCCGAAAATGCTACAAATGGAGGCTTGTAGTTTGGTTAACACACACTGTAACTGAGAATTTTTATAGTTATTTCAGAAATTCAATGGGGCACATAAACTTCCAAATGGCTAGGCTGTAATTAAGTAAATATCAATATTTAAATCCCAACAATGCGATTGGATTTATCGAGCAGATGCAAAATACTCAGTTCTTAGAATATTGGAACTGAAATGAAATGCTGCTGTCACATCTAATTCAAACCTCCTCGTTCCATAAATAGGGAAACTGTAGATCAGAAATGTTTTTTATGGTTTTATGTTAGTTTTATGTATACAGCACAATGGTTATGCATTTATATAATTTGTGCGTGGTCTCCCTGATTAGCACCCAACTGACTCTGCTTTTTTTTTTCTAAATATAAAAGATGACAGCAAAGTCTTTTCAAATACTTAGTTTCAAGTGGCGTTAAGACAAAGTTTGTGACTAAAGAAAAAGTCATAATTATATTTGATATAAACTCTAGTATATGTAATTTAAATAAAAAATTTATCTGGTAAGGGGAAAGTTTATATTTAGATAAGATTAGCAGGTGTAATATAAAATTCTAAAAACTTAGGTGGCTCATTTATTAATCCAGATTCTACCACTGACCAGCTGAAATGTCCTGGCAAGTTTCTGAAATTCTCCGTGTTTTAATTCCCTCATCTATCAGAACAGTGATAACTACAGTAGCAAACAGTTTTCATGTGAATATGATGTGTGAATGTTCATGCAAAGTACACACAGCACAGCACCAGGCTAATATTGCTAGTCCAAGCCACTTAATGAGGTCTTACTATTCTCACCTCCTCTCCCCACCCACTTTCCCCAAGAAACTGAATTACAGTTCTTAAAGAAAAATGAAAAGGAATAAATAATGGTGCCAAAGGTATCATCATAAGATTGGTTTAACTTAGGGCTTCTCAACCTTGGCACTAGTGACATTTTGGGCCAGATAATTTATGTTGTGGGGGATGTGTATTGTAGGATGTTTAGCAAACTCCTGGCCTCTACCTGTTAGATGTCAGTAGGTCCATCCACCCCTAGCTGTGACAGCCAAAATGTCTACAGATTTTGCATGCCCCCCCCAAAAAAAATTCAGCTGAGAATCACTAACCTAACCTGACCAACCACGTTCAATAGATGAAGAAACATCGAGATCCAAATTAGTTGTGATGTCTTTAAAGTCATGCCTGAGATCTGGAACTATACCCAGGTGTCCTGACTTTAGTCTAAATCTCCTTGGAAACATCACACTGATTACCTAAAAGAAAGCTTTCTTCTGTACTGCTAGCCAGATGCAAAGTATAAGACAGTATTAATAAAAGACAAGGAAAGTACAATTCTTCAGATAATTTTATTTTTAAGCTTCTCTTTTCAGAGAAAATGATCTTCGTCCTGGGAAGCTGTGAATGAGGCCAAATCGCCTGCTGATCTTAAAACATTAAGAGAACTTTTAAATGAGACATAGTTAATGAAACAAATCATAACTTCAGAAGCAAAGAAGAATGGGGGGAGTCCTGAAAAACTAGAGGAAAGAAATAGTTTTAATTTTAATGGGAACTTTGTAGCAACTGAAAACCACACAGAATATTTACCTTTGCACTGATTGTTTTTAGAACCTAGATCAGATTATTAAAATGTATTTTGAGAGTACTTAGAAAGGAAGCAGTAATCTCTAGGAGGCAAGATAAATTCTCCAAGAATTAATTATGACAAAACTAAAAAAGTTTTTTTTTTTCTTAGAGGATTACAGGACAGGGAACCAAGAAAACCCTGTATCAATAGTGTTTTTAACAAGAGATTTGACAAGCTCTTGTTAATCTCTGTAATGCTGTACTATGTTGAATTATGATCTGGATATAATAGTATACAGGGTATTTATAAGCTTTGATTCCCATCTTAAGCATTCAATCAATGGAGGAATGCCAAATAATCTAATAAGAAAATGAACCAAACATGCTAGAAGAGTAGGCAAAAACTAAGCAATTATAGCTCGACTACATCAACAGAAATCTAGCGTTTAGAACCAAAAAAAAAAAAAATGTTGGCTCCATTTTAACAGATGATAGACTTCAAAAATGAAATTAGCAAATTAGGTAGTATTCAGAGATGAGCAACCAAGAAGGTGAATTAAAGTTCTTCAATATGACAGGTGTTTGAAATAAGAACACGTGATTACCCTAGGACATAGAAAACTCAGGACAAGGTAGTTTTCTTCACATACTCAAAGAGAAGTGAGTAAGGAATTGGATTTATCTAATACAACTCTGCTCATTAAAGCCAAAGAGTGGAAGCTACAGGGAAGGATTTCAATACAACCAAAGAAAGAACTCTCTAGGCTTTGAAATTCAAGAATTTCCTTGTCAACGAAGCCTTGAATGTTCAAGCATCTGCATTTTGCCTACATGGCAGGGATGCTGCTCAAACTCAGGGGTCAAGATTTGATATGCAGGGACTCAAAGAAGATGACTCTCTGAATGATGCTTTTAGTTTTCATAAATTCTACCAGGTTCATATAGTTCCTACAGTGGAATGTTAATGTGGATCAACAAAAAAAATAGCACTTTAGACAAATGTTAGGAAATATCACCTATCTTATTTTTGGTCATGAGGACTCATACTGTACGTTAGCATTTTAAGGCTTTGAAAGGTCCTACTGTGTGTGCGTGTACTGCATATATCTATCACTATATATTTGCATTTTGTTTTTTAAGCTGAAGTTCTCAAACTTATCTGGGAACAGGCCCAAGTTTTCAAGGGACACCTTGTAACATCTCACAAAGTGAAGATTTCACTAAGTAGCTTCAAAAAACCCACTGGAGACCATCAGTCTCAGTCACAAATCTATTCACGATTCAGTGTTTTACTACAATAGATGGCAACATCCCAAAATTCCAGGCAGTCACGAGTGTTCTAAAATTGTTGATCTCTTATTCTCACTCATTTAACATATGCAGTCAAAACACAAACAAGATCTGCAACTTCGTATCTGAAAGCCAGAGCAGGCTGTGTTTTGTTTGGGTTTTCACTCTCATTTTGCTTTGTTTTGAAGCCACTTTCTAGTTACAATCCTAAAGGGGAAAAAGTCTCTGTAGCTTTCAGATACGTTTTCACTGACTTTGACTACACATTGCTAAGAATAAGCCTTATAATTGACACATCCTTTTGTGTTGAATGAATCATCCTTGAGAAAAATAGCTTTCTTTTAAAAGTCATCTATATTCAACTGTGAGAAGTATACCAAAGTTTGAATAATTGCAAACTTTCTTGTGAAAGAACACAAGTCTAGAAGCTAGGGGACAGAGTTTCTGGTGTCACCTGACCATCAGCTGGGTGAGCTTGGTATCCCATGCCACCAGATACTTAGGGGAATCATCATAACCAGGATGTTCCCAGCCTTTTTCGACTGACAGCAAATTAAGACTCATTTCTGGGTTTGACTGATTACCCCATGCAGATTCTGGGGGCAGGCATCATCTAGTGGACATCAAAAGTAACCACCAAAGCTTCCTTTTATGAGATAAAAAATGTATTGTAAAAATAAACCCATATTAAAAGCAGGAGGAAGCATATGGCATAGTGAGTCTGGATCCTTTGAACTATCAGATTATTTCGCCTCTTCTTGAAGTCTCCTTTACTGAAATTTGACCCCTTGTTGTACCTACACCCCAATTGTCCGATTCTGGCAATGAGCGTGGAAGAAGGGACAAGTACCTATGATTTAGATAAATGGAGAACTTTGCCTCTGAGTCACCAAGCCCAAAAGTATTTTGGGTGGCACTGCTTTTATATTTTTTGTAACAAACGAGATTTTGAAGCCTATTACTGACAGAAACTATGATCAGCTTCAAAAGTACCCAAGGCTGTTATTAGCTTCAATTGCAACTTAAATGGCATCACAAATGGGAAAGAGAAAAAGGAAGTGAAAGAGAGCAGCTGCAAAAAAAGTAAAAATAAAAACATCAAGCCAGCTTTCCTTGGCAATTCGGTGTGGCATATCCCTTCACTTCCAAAGACCTCTGCCTCCTTCCAGATTGACGAAGTTGAAAAAGACAGTCTCTTAAATTCCCTCTCGGTTGTTATAGAGAGATTAAAAATGTTTTAAATAAGTTTCAATTGGCATCTAAGAGCTTTTCAAAACTTTATTCTTCAAAATAGGCAAAAAAAAAAAAAAAAAAAAGAAAGAAAGAAATAGCCCAAAGAGCTTTGCTCATGGACTTCTTGGAAAATAACAGCTTAAAAGCTATGGATGGAATTGGAAAAACTGATGGTAGATTAAAATATTGTGTCTATGTCAAAAGTCAAGTTTACTGAAATGTATAATAGTTCTGCGGTTACTGTCAAGAAAGAAGCCCAGCCTTAGAAAGTGGCAGGGAGTTACAAGCTTCTACAGAAGAGGTCTCAGCAAGCAAGCAGGGCAGCTGGCCAGGACGCTGTGGGTGCCAGGAATAAACATGTGACTCAACGGACCAGAGAAAACAGTTTACTACTGACAGCGCCATGGGGGGTGCTGGCTTCCCTGCCCACACGTCTCACGGTGTGACACAATGGGCCCAGACTGTTGCCACGCACACCATGGATGGCCCCCCAGTTCAGGAGCCCAGAACTAAAGGTTCAACATCTTTTGTAGTTAGCAGACCGAGCCTTCTCCCTTGGGAGAGGGAGTGAGCAATCACAGAGTGGTCACACCATGGGCCTCACGCAGTCGGCAGTGAAGGTTCTTAACTGACTATGTGACTGACTACGGAAACGACTCAGAGTCAAAGATAGTTACTCGCAGTTCAGCTCAGTCACCAAGAATGTGCAGGGACACGTGGCGGACCGCTCTCCTAGTAATTCACCTGTCAGTTCGACATATTCTTGCCTGAACTCAATTTCAATATGATTATGTCACGCCATTAGCAGTTTGGATTGGGCATACTGGCAAAGGTGAAGAAGAAATCTGTCTCATTTGTTTCAATCAATACTTGATTAGGGTTATTATTCACAGAATCTCCATCCATAGGATCAGATCAATCAGCAGTATTAACCTCAGCCCTGCTCCCCAGGATTCCTGACTCGACTAAGTCCCAGAGAGGACTACTAGGTCTTATTCATAGAGCCGCTTAGCCTTCGTTCTTGTGCATGGATTGTGCCAATGTGTTGTTGCTGTTCATTAGAACACAACAGCAGAGGATGTCAGGGACTTTAGCCTGACCTGTTGATCTCTGATGGCGTGTTGTTCCTTCGCCGTGGTAGCAAAAGTCAAGGATAAGTTCCTGACCTGTCTCTAGGAGGTGGACTCTGATGCCAGGGAACAGTACTCACACTGCTGTGTGGAAACAGGAATCCATGCATCCCTCGGGTAGGACAGCTCTCCTTACCTAAGGGCTTAACAAAGGAGATGCGATCCAAGGAGCAACGTGATAGCCAACAATTGCAGGGGCCAACGATGAGCCAAACTGCAGACCCCACAGCCGGTGGAGACAGAGCCTATGTTGGCCCATGCTGTCCCACTTGCAAACATACATTTGAAGGGGACAGACTCCATTTGGCATTTGTCGACAAACTTAATTTTGATCACTATTCCATTGATTTGGGTAATCCATATGGGCATGGTCACCAAGTAGTTGTAGCCTTGTGGCCATGCATGGCATAACCCAAGGGCACTCAGGTGTCATGGAATTGGTGTGAGCTTCCCTGAAACAAGACTGCACCTGTCTTTGCATTTTCACATGGACAAGAGCTTCACGTTTAGGAGCTGCCTTTGATAACATCAGGCACATAGAGGAACTAAGGGCTGGCCAAGCCCTTGTGAGTCTCTGATCCCAGGAATACAGATCGAAGTGATGCTCCCAGAAGGCCGACCTGGCAGCCAGAGCTGCTGCTTGTCTCAGTGGACCATGTGATTGCTTTGCCCATTACAGGGCTGGCGTTTAGAGATAAGGATAGTGTTGATCAGTGCCCCTCCAGCACCTCCAAGGTTTAATGTATCCCTTCCCCAGCTGAAGTGGGGATTGGTGTCAGGGAGGCACCAAGGGGCACCCCGAATGGAGGCTGCCTTTTCTAACAGAAATCTGTAGTTCAAAGGGCCCCAGGGCTGGGCTGTTGGGACAGCCTGTTGCACTGCCTCTGGTGTTACCTGTCGCTTAGGTCTCTTGTGAAATTTGGCAGATTTTCTGATTAACTTGTAGCCTCAACAAAACGGGTACATAGATAAGGCACATCTGGTCTTCAATACCCAAATGTGCAATTAAGTTTCATTCTTTCCAGTCTTGGGGAGTTGTAACACAGAGAACTTTTTTTTTTTTTTTTACTGTTTCTAGAACCCACTATTAAGCAGTAGCTCACATGCTCCCAAAATTTTGACTTGGGTGGCTGGTCCCTGAATCTTATCAGAATTAATGAGCAATCTTGGGTCTTCATGCTGAGTTAGCATCTGCTACTTTATTGGGGCTGGTTGACATAATGTCACTGACATAGTAGGAACAAGTTACAAAAAGAGAGAGGTTGTTCTGTGATTTGGCCCACCCACTGGTGGCAAAAGGCGGGAGAATCCAACATTACCATGGCTGCACGGTAATCATGTTTTTGGAAGCTAAGCCAGGTGAAGGATTTTAATCTTCGAGTGCCAAAGGGATGGAGAAAAGTCATGACCAAAGTCTAAGATGGCATCCCAGGCACCATCGGGCAACTGATTCAGTTACAGTCACAATGTCTGGAAGAGCTCGAACTGCAGGGGCAAAAACTGAATTCAGTTGACAATTATCCTCCACGAGCCTCCAGATTCCTTCGGCTTTTTTCACTGGCCACACAGGGCTATAATATCGGAAGGGAACCAGAAGCTGAGTTGCGATCAGGTATACGCATGTCCCACCATCACCTCTCTACAGGTGGCTCTTCCAGATCAGAACACCTCCCTTAAGCAGTATGTTTTAAATCTGACTAACTGAATGAGTGAGCCTCACCTCTCAAGAGAGCCTGGTATGTTTGAGCATGGATATCAAAAGGAGACATAACAGTTTGTGTTTTTCCCACCCTTACCTTACTCCCTTATCCCCACTGCACCCTCCTTAGGGGGCAAGGCCTCTGAGGTCTCCTGGGAATGAAGACTCCTCTCCTTATTGTTACAGGTTTTCAAATCAGGATCAGGCAGCTCAGGTTCTGAGGCAGCTGTTTGCTCTCAGGCCACCACCTGGCTTCCTAGTTCCTTTGCTGGAGGGAGACTGATCTCCATGGAGGCATCTGGTTCTAATGAAGCATGTGGAGCTTCCTGTGCCTACACAACCACCTGCCTCCTTGCAGCCCGATGTCTGGAATGCATGTCTTTGTTGATCATCGCACCAGTCTCTACTTTGGGAAACTCCTATTTTGAGAGGCATATCCACATTGCCTTCTGGTTTGGAGATGGTTAGATTTCCTATCCAGGGCTTTGTGTTGGATTTCAGGGGCTCTGCCTGGCTTAGAGAGTGCTATTCTGGACCTCTAATAGCTCTAAATCAGCACAGCTTCCAGCACATGGTATCTCAGCAAGAAAGACAATAGAGAATCCCCCTTGGGGGCAGGGAGACAATTTTAAAAGCTCATCAGTCATTCTCTGGATGAGAATCATGATCAGACTGTCATTCTGTCCAGAACAGACCCAGTCCAGAGAAGTTTCAGCCCTCATGCTGTGAACATGAGATTTCATGAGACTTTCTTGGCCTCAATAAAGTCTCTTTAGGTTGGCCATGATGGAGTCATTAAAACACAGTGCCAAACCTCATTGTGGGGCATGATTCTGTCCCAGTTAAATGATCTGCACAATGACTTAAATCATGAAGTATGTCAAACAATTTAGGTGTTTTGTTCGCCCTCTGAGAACATAAACTTCCACACTTCAGAATAGCCACATGTCTAACAGTTGCTCAGGTTATTGATCAAAGAACCCCTGGGCCTTCTTCCTTTTCTTCTCACTATAGGCCTGCATCCTTCTAGTAACTATAGAGGCATATTTCTCTCCAGATGTTTCTAGTTTCGACTTAAGACTGCATGCAGCTGTGCTTTCCTACCTGTGCTCTCTTAGTCCCCTCACCCATAGAAGAGCAAGCAGCAGCCATGGCACCATTTGGGCAGCAGGTTAGACCTTATCCCTCACCACTCAGACTCCATCCATCAGCTCAACTCATGTTTATCAACAGCTGGGAAAGAGGTGGACCACTCACTACCTCTCTTTGCACCAGTTGGACCAGAATAATTGTCACCAGCTCCCAAGAAATTTCTTTATATCCTCAAAACTCACCCCTGGGCCCTTGCCTTTTCTAAGAACACACAATGCAATATACATATGACATATTATTGAATCGTACACTTGAAACCTATATAATTTTATAACCCAATATCGAGTCACCTTCATATATTTAATTTAAAAAGTCATCATCTATCTTGGCACCCTGCTTATTGTGCCAGTTTGAGAAGAATCTCAACCTCTTTCTTCGAAGGTGGCATGAAGTAACAAGTCTCCAAAGATGATTTAGTAAGAGGTAACTTTATAGGCACCAAAATTAGACCAAAGGACTTAGACAGTTCACTGGTCACAGCACAGGGGACAGTAGTAGCTGTAACGTGGTAGTGCCTGCCCTGCCCCAGACCCCATGGAGTAATGCAGATGGCGTAATGCAGATGATGGCTGCACACCCAACGGGTTGTGGAACAGCTGAAGAACCCAGAGCTAAATCTCAGTCCCTATTTGCCATAAGCAATGACTAAACCTCTCCCAAAGCAAGAAGCCACACAGCGATCAATGCTGTGTGTCGTCTCAACCGACTTAATTGCTTATGTGACTATCTGCAGAAACTGCCAGTTCAGAGGGCAGTGAAGTGGCACAGTGTAGCACGGTCGGCCAGGATGTGCAGGAACACCCATGGCTCATGGCAGACTGCTTCTCCCATTAGTGATAATGATCTTTCTATTCTTATTTTAGGAAATATATGTTGAAATATTTAGGGATAAAAGGTCAACTTAGTATGACATGGTTCAGTAAGATAGTGTGTATGTACGTGTATGTGCAGAAAGAGAAGAGAAAATTTTTAACGGCAGGTGAATCTGGGTAAAGGGTATACAGGTGCTCTTCATACTATTCACATTCTTGTACTTTTCCTGAAGTTTGAGATTGACCAAAATAAAGTTCAAAAAAAAATCTTTCATCCTTTTACATTTACTATATGAACACCTCCTTTTCTTCTCACCAAAAATTCTAATAACTGTAATGAGCAATGATTATTTGTTAATTACAAAACTTGATTTGTTTCCATAATCCTCCCCACTTATTTGAAAATATCAAGACACATCTTCATGCATGTGAACAAGTGTCATGCTATTGCTCAATATATACGCTAGCTTTACAACGGAGATGGGGGTGAGAAAATTCCTGAACTTCAAATCAGTTACTTAAGGGAAAAAATAATCTATTAAGGATTGGGTGAAAAATAAAAATTTATCTAGAAATAAAAACAAAATTACTGCAATTTTCTTTTGAAATTTTGATCAAATCATGAAAATTTAAGGATGGGGAGAAAGAGGGTCAAGGACAGAGGGAGATAGAGTTTGGGTTAAAATATATTTTTTCTAGCAAGTTATCAATAATATCACTCTGATGACCAGTGCATAGTTCTTATCCATCAGTGTAGTTCTTATTGCATTAGTGTGTACAAATGCAATAACATATTCAGAGATCAACTAGTGTCTTGACATTTAGGAAAAACTCTGAAGGTTGCAGAAGAAGGTGTACACGCAGGCTCTCAATATAGTCACAGAAGACGTCCAATAAGTGCGTGCTGTAACCCAATCTGAAACACTCACTGTCCTTGTTCTTTCTTTTTGTCTTTCAGCTAGAAAATCTAGAGGCAGAAACTGCTCCATTGCCCTAACTGGGTCTCATGCCATTCAGACCCTCAACTGAACTTAGAAGCCACCATCTTACGTAGAAGCAGGTCACTGCAAGGATGTGTGGGAGGCTCTAGCTTCCTAGGAAAGTACCTGCTCTGAGTCATCGAAACTCTTTCCTCTCTGGCCACTTCATTCTGCATAATAGAGGGACATCCAGACTAAGTCAAGCCTGGGAAGGGAAGAACTATGCTACACTAATTAGTTCAGCTTGTGCACATAATCACAAGGAAGACGCCCAATGGGACTGCAATGGGCTACGGTATGTAAACTGAAGTCTTCATGGGAGATAAACCTACTGTATGTAATCTTTTTTTCAAGAAACATTTATGGCCTCATCAAAGAAAAACCATAGATTGTTAAATTCACCACAGTACACATAAAGTAAATGCTACCTCTGATAAAAGCACCTTGTGTGGACATCCAAGGCTTTCTAGTCTTCTGTAAGGGAATGCTTTGCTCTACTTTTCACCCTTAATGTTAACCTTAAAATTATCTCCTGGTTAAGACGTTATTTCCACCTTTATTTCTTGCTTTTGTATTTTTTTTTGAAAGAATGACATTTCTTACCTAGCTCCATTATTGAGAGAAGAGATTAACGTAGAAGGTAATCTGAAATACAGTCATATGTCAGCTGTAGAAAGGTTGATTCTTGTGCATAGCAAGTGCTTCCTAAGAGTCATGATGGGAGGTTTTTCCCTTGTTAGGCTTTTATTTTCCCCCCAGTTTGACTGTGCAGTTCTCTTTCTCCCATCTAAGCGTTCACAAAAGGTAATAGTGGGTCAATGAACTCATCATTTTTTCAAGCAGGAAGTCAAGCATTAAAATATACTCTTCATTTCTCAATAGGTTTTTTATATACTGCATACTCCCTTTACATGTTATTTTCCTTTGTTAACTCTGTTTGGAGCTTTTTGATCAGAGTGATAAATAGACAGATGATTTTGTTTACCTTCAGAACAATTTAAACTTTTTTAAAAATATGGATTTAATAAGCTTAATCTCAAAACAGAAAGATTCAAATGACCATAAGAAAAAAAAATTAGTGATCTGCTTTTCAATCCTGTGTAGTTACTTGGACATGGAATCTTAACAATGACTCAAGAATATTTTCCAGAAGACTGTGTTTATACAATATCTTCACCAATAAGTTGGTCTATTTTATCTTTTCTAAATGTCAAGATTTTTTGTGTGTAAAATGCCAGTCTTCTAAGTAGTTTATCTAAGACAATTCTCCTCTTTGACTGGTTTTCTTTGGTATAAAATACAGAAGATGTTTGGCAATCACCCATTTTGTTTGATCTGTAAAGGCAATCAAGTTAGCTGGCCCATGACGAAAAGCTCTCCATTGTGAACTTTTGTCTGCATTGATTAAGTGAATAAAGTACATTGTAGTTATCCATGAAGACATAAGTATAAAACTGGGTGCCAGCTTTCCTTATAAGGGTATTCTTGAGTCTACAGGCTCTCAATAGTCTCAAATTAGTATCTGTTCTTCAACCTAACAAGGTACAAATATACACCAGACATCCAAAGGCAGTATTTCAGGAAAGCAAACTCTGTGGATCAGAATAACTAAATTTACTGTCTCAGATCTGACTGGCTGTAATTATACAGACCCAACCCATGTATCCATCGGATGAGAAAAAAACAAAATCCAAGATAAGTGGTTTAATGTTTCCTTCTGTGAAATCTTATGTTTGCCTCTAATAATCTCCATTTTTCAAATATTATGTTCCAGAATGGATAGGCATTATTTTTTTTTCATTTTCTGATCAAAGTAATTAACACCAGGGCCTTAAAAAGATTTAGAATGTTAAATAAATGCATTTGTGTGTGTGCACACACACACACATATATACACACAACTAGAGCTTCCACAAATAAAAGGGATAATTCAAATGATACACACTAGGGAAAAATGAAATATTTGCATAAAAGTCACTGGGGAGGAAAATCTTGTTTTTAGTGGGATATAATAACATGATTTCTCTCAAGGGACACAGTAGTGCTGTTTTCTGCTCATAAGGAGATTTTTCAACAATTGTTATTTCAGCCTAATGGCAGCTCTCCATTAAGACATTCTAAAGTAAATAATGTGTTTTCAATATTTTAATTCAAAACCATTTTTTACCATAAATTTGTTAGAACAACCTTGCAATTCCTTGGCAAATAGAGAAGTAGCAGCCTTGAGTAGGTCAGATGAGCTCAAGTTTCTATTAAAATCTAAAGATAAAGAAAATGTAATGCTCTGCTTTGTTCCTCCTTCCTATTTCACCCTCATCCATACGAATGGGCTCTCTTCCTAGTCTGGTGGCCCAGTAATGTAGACTATACATATGTGAAGTGAAAGTTTCACTTCTTCATCTAATTACATGTTGTGGAGATTCTAATCCCAGGTAGGCAGTGCTTTCTCCTTTAGTCTTGACCTTCACTGTTACTTTGCTCCTACATTTTTCTTTCTCTGCCAATCACTAGAAAGGAAAGAAGAGGGGAGATGAGACAGCTGGGCCAAAAGGGAGTCAATTTACTGCCAAGACCCCCATTAGGTATTTGATCACACTTTCATTTTAAACCTTTTGCTGTAATATTCTGGACCCACATTAATGATTTGATGATGTCAAATAAAAGAGTTTAGTGAAGAGGCTAAAAGTTTGAGCTTCGAGGTCATCTGGATCCATGTCTGAGTACACATTTTGGCATTTTTTTGGCTTTGTGGCTTTGAGTAACATATTCAAGCTCTCTTAGCATCAGTCTTCTCTTAAAAATAGTGCTAATAATAGTAATCTTATTGGGCTGTGGTCAGGACCCAGTGAAATAATGTATATAGAAAGCTTGGCCTACCATGTAGCAAATGCTCCATATTTACAGTGATAAGTGAAAACTATCAACATTGGAGAGAGAGAGAGAGAGAATGAGAACACATGGTGAATTCTCACAGGGAACCACCTCTCTAATTGCCCTTGGCACAAAAGCCTGAGAGTAATCAACTTGAGAAGGAGGAAAGCTCTTCAACCAGAACCTTCTATGATAGAATGGCATTCCAACGGTGCCATCAAAAGAAGCAGGACTCTTAATTTAGCCATTGAAAATACTTTTCAACATTGAAATAGACAGTTGGCAGTTTAAAAATAAACCCTTTAATAAAATAGCTTTGAGTCGGTAAGAGGATAGTCACTTCCTTAGATAATATGACATGTGTTGCTAAAACTGACATTCATTCACTTGCAAATTTCATTATTGAAATGGCACACTTAGCTTATTTAATATTACCTAAAAGATGCTAACAAAATTCTACTTCCAGCCTTTTCTTAGAATGCACTTTCAGAATCTAAGCAAAAGTTGAAATTCAGAAGCACAAACACAAAGCCTAGAGAAACAAAACTGAGATGCGAAGAAAAGATTCTCCCTGACCACATTTATCATAAAGCCCCCAATGCATTCAAAGTTCTTACTGAAGTCAAATATATTTATATGTTCAGAAACTAAAACAAGATTCTTTCGGTAATGCTGGCAATTACCAAGATGAGGTGGCCCACAAGCAATTCTTCCAGCTTCAGCTAACAAGACTGCAGAAGCTGCCATGACCTCTTGGGTTTTTTCAAACTTCAGAGAGTCTTAGCCAAAGCAAACTGAGAGGATATGGCAGCCTCAGCCTCTTGGCTCCCCCGCTGCCCACACATGCCCCGGCTGTGGCTGTGCCTATACAGCCAGCACTACCCACTTCATGGAAATATCTGCCAACAGAAAATGGGTGTCGTAAAGAATCCTTACTGCCCTTGTAGAAGCATCAAGATTCTTGCCTAGATCCTCAACATAATGTTTTCTCACAGGTCATATTGCTTGGGCTAGGAGAAGGGATGGGCACAAATGTGGACCTTCATCGGTGCCTAGGCCGAACCATTGCATTTTCTCTATGTGAGGTGCTATAGGGTTCATAGTCACAGAAGGTGGCATCCAGATTATTCTTAAGACCCCTGTCATTGGGAGTTTAGGGCCTAAAATTGATAAGTCAATTAAAGGGTCTAACTTTGAGACGTCCATCCAAGAAACAGTTAAATTTAACCAGAAATAATTACAAGCTACGGTCATTGTTTTCCACTGAAATCAAAATACTTAAACTTCAAGGAATTATTTACATTACTAACTAACTGTTCAAGAATTAAGCAAAACCTCATACTTAGTGTACTATAGTATGTGGCAAATAGTCAAGCACTTGTCATGTAATGCCATAATATTTATTAAATGGAGCAGCAGATGGGAAAAGCTCGATTTAATTTAACCAATATTACTGTATTCTAGGCATTCAGGTTACAAACATAAGGACTATTGTCGTTGAGATTTTAGGAACATGAAAAGTGGGCCAAGGGAGAATTGAGAGTGCATCCTATAATAACAAAGTACGTTTCAAATAACATTGAATAGCTGCATATGCAATTTAAAGAAATTTTAAGCGCTCAAAAATCATTAAATTAAATATATCAACCTTTGAAAGCATCTCCTGACTTAAATATATGAAAAGATGATTCTAGTCTCTGGGCACATATTCAGAGAAAATCAATTTTCTGGCATTCTTTCCATCACACATTTCATACAAATTTAATAATATACTTTTTCAACTCACTTTGCATTTCCTATAAGCTTGTAGTAAGTGGTAACTCCATGAAAATCTGCACTTGGAATTAAACTTAAACTATATGAAGCTACAGAGGAAATTGGGAGAGTTGCTGCTGACTCTGAACTTTGAGAGAGCTTCAGGTTAGCATTTCATAGCCAACCCATTTGGGAACTAATGTTTAGCAATGCCCCAGACCCCAGACCGAGAAAGGACAGCCCTGTGAGCTCATGTGGTATGCAAGGAGTGAGCTCTTCTCTCCCAACCTCCAGAAACTTAGAAGTATCTGATCTATTCACATCCAAAAGAGATCCCCATATACTCGAAGACAGAACAAAATTCTATGGCAATATATTAATATGTTCTCAGAATGTACTACTGGGTCTGAGATGATGCAAAAGTTTTATTATTTCTTTGGGAGGAAAAATGAGTTAAAACTCAAGTAGAACCAAGATGGTGTAAGGAAGAGAGAGCCCACTCATTTTTATGATTCTATTATTTGAGTAATTTGGCATCACACTTCACTGCCACTCAGAGAACTTAGTTGGCAGTATTACTCTTGATACAGAGTAATTAGCTCTAAAAAGTGCTCTGCTTTCTTATAGAGCAGGCATTCAAATATATCTCAATCCATTCAATCCATTCAAAGATTCTATAGAACCTATTGGCTCAGAAACAAGACCTACTGAAACCATACTTAAGTATAAGCAGCTATGTTGAAGTAGATTTACAGCTGTTTCAGGAAAACTCTGTAGTCATGGAAACAATGCAAAACAGTCCTATGTTAGTATAAAAATTGTCTGACATTAATCATATTTTATGTAAGCAATTTTCAGTGTAAGCATAGATATGTTTATATTTTTCAGATGGTGTGTCTTCAGTTTAGATTTTGAGAGAATAGTGATATTAAGTATATCTCATGAAGAGGAATGCTCACCATTTTGCAATAGCTGAATTTGCCTCTGCCTGTGCATCTCAATGATTACACATCCCAATGATTTCCTGTCATTGAAAGCTATTTCATGAATCCAATATAACTTGCTTCTCAGACCACAATCATGTGCATAAATCTAAACCAGTGCAATTGAGAAAAAGGTTTATTATTTAAGTTCCAACTATAGTATCACATTCTTAATAATATATACATTGTTTACAAAGAAAAGTATGTGTTTGTTTTATGATTTCAGAGAAGGAACACAGAGGTACTTTTAGACACTGAGGATAATTCATCTTAGTTTTGTCACATGCACTGCACTGGAAATATTTAGCAACAAAAATCTTCCAGGAAAAGGTGGTTTTAAGCATTGCCTACAACTTTATCCTTCTTACCTGGAAATTTGATTTTTGAAAGAATCTAAATCTTCAGAACAGGTTATCATATTTGCTTTCAAGTCTCTTAAAAGAAATGTGTTGTTTTGCTTCAAATACATAAATGTTTGATTTAGTTAGCATTACCCACTAATGTTAGAACATTTTCAGTGAATACACAGGATTACAAAAATATCAAATGGAAATGAGAGGAGAAATGGTAAAAACCAAGGTAGATATAAAAAGAGAAAGAGAGGAACTCAAGGAGACAACTATTCTCTTACAAGCCTGGGTAAAATTGAACATAGTCACGCACAAAGAACAACATGAGTGAGCTTCATAAATTTAAGCACAGTAAAACTATTTTAATCAACAAATACTAGAGACAAGGGAAAGGAGAGGACATTTGTCTGATGCGATGATTATGATTTCACCATCCACAGTAGAGTACGAAGCTGACGAACCTCTGAGAACAGCAATCGTTTTCCCTTGTTTTGAGGAGGCAGACGTGCCTGCACACTACATGGTATCTGCAAATTCATAGGTCTCAGAGGCTCTCCTATCCCTGCTTCCTTCGGAGATGAGCTTCTGGGTTGCAGAGATACTTTTCACGTTCCTTATTCAGTTATGGCTGCAATGTCACCACCCGCACTGCTGTGACACCAAAATAATCAAGCCTACAGATCAGCTGCTGCCTCTTCTAGTACGCAAGGGCCAGAGTAGATTTGACTTCCACAGGTATTCCCAGTCACGGGCATACAGTTTTGATAACGCCTTCAAAGGATCTTCAGCCAGAGGTAAACCTGTGACAATCCCACTGCTTTTTGAGTGACATATTAGAGTTCTTACTTTCTCAAAATAATAAAATGCAATGTGCATGGTTTCCATTATATGGCATAACATCGAGGTGCAGGATTAAATTCTATAGTCTTCCTAGCAGAGTAGTATGTGTGACTCTTCTCTTGCCATGGTCAAGACATGCTTTGAAATCAGTGGACATCAGTCTAAGGAGTCCACTTACCAGAGACTTCCAAAAGAGAAAAGTTCCCATTTAAAAAGCAATTGGATAAAGCAGTCAGTTGTGAATTTCAGAATGTCTGTCCACTATTTGCTTACTCTTTGAAGTTTTTTTGTTGGTTGGTTAGTTGGTTGGTTGTGTGGGGGTTTTTGTTGTTTTTGCTGGTCAAGAGTTTTCACTTCTCCCTGGAATGTTTGTCATCACAGACACATGCTCCTCTATTTTCTCTACGAAATATACTTCCCTTTGAAATGACCATGTATGAGGCCATCATCACCTGAATACAGTAAAAAATGGAGACATATAAACCTTTGCTCGTGCTTGACATCACAGTGGGCAACCTATGTTCCCCATTTCACCAAATAATGGCCTCCTTCTCTACATCATTTTGACTTTAGAATCAGTCAGCATTCCATGCACAATATCCTGACTAGTACAAGAAACCCAGCCTATTCTTGTTCTACTGCATCTCTGCAGGTGGTAAGCTTGATTCCTATTGCCTTTGCCTGCCTCTGCAGGGGTCTGTTCAGAAAACAGAAAAATAACAAGGCCTTCCTGTTACTCTCTTTGGCTGTGAGATGATTTGTTCCCATCTGCCCCCAGGCTCACCCAGTGCTCTGGCTCAGTGGGAAGCTGCTACTGATCACTGCTGTACTAACTCAAAACTCATTTGCTTTATGGAAATTCATGGCCCTTATTTCTCAAGGGAATGGAGAAAACCAATAGGCCTCCTACCCAGCTGGGTATTTTTTTATGTAAGTTATACCATCTATATAAATTAGATTAAGATAACATTATACTATTTTCAGGATTTATAAAATCAATATTGTAAGTTGTAGAATCTGGCAAGTGTTCCCAGGATCCCCTTGCTGCCTTTGAATCAATCACATACCTTCTACGTGAATTAGGGGAAAATAACAACAATAAGAAAAAGTGTTTACATGAACAACTGTCCAATGATTTTCATTTATTTGTTTGTTTATTGGTAATAAACTTCATCCATTGTGGGAAGAGGGGGATGGAAATAATCCTGATTACATAATTCCTTTTTTCACATTTATTATGAAATTCTTTCTTCTCAAAGATGAACTGAATCTTATCATAACCAAATTCATAAACCAAATGGCATTATATAATTCCTAGTAATGATTGATACACCATTCATTTTAAGTAATGTTCACTACAATAAAACTGCAGTAAAATCTAAGAATTGGGCCAGTCTATTGAAGGAAACTGCACCAGGATGTAGCTTGGCCCATATGCATGGATAGGCACATAAAAAATATATCTCTTTTAAAGTAAGCTTCCAGTAAGAACTTGGGAAATCAATTTGGTTAGTTTCTTATTGATCCTTAAGATCACTAAAGTGATCATGCTGGGTGTTCTCTAATTGGCTGGCTTCTCACTTAGAGACAGCTGGAAACTGAGCAATTAAAGGCACTGTGGAGGAAAAAGCTACCTTATAGTCCATACAGAGCTGCGGGAAAGAAGAGGGGGAACCCGGTAAATGCCACCTGCCTGGTAACAGCCATGCTCTCTGTGACATAAACGAAAAAACTCAGTGTTTCCTCTAATTCTATTTCTGCATAATGCACAGATATCATTGTAAAAACAGGAAATCAATGTTAGTTGGATCTACAAACATAAGTCAACTTGACTCTATTATATTAAAATAGTTTTCCCCTGTATCTGTATTTTACAATATTTTGAAGTCTAAGAAGTTCACGTCAACATGATTTAATATTGGAGACTTTTACATTCAAATATGAGTTTGAGTGCCCACTGTTTGAGAAAATCCATAATGGAAAACCTAAGAAGTCAATAACACTTTTTCAGATGTGTATTTTCTCATAAAAGCATCTACATTCATTTGAAGAATAGTACTGTACATGTTCTCAAACATATTTACTTAGTTCATAGCCTAATGAACATGTGACTTCCCAGATTATTGGAAATAGTCTCTCAAGGATCAGGGGACCCTGTGATTTTTTAAATGGTTGGTTTGAAGTTTGTTATCATTCAGGTATTTGCATTACATAGTGTATTTTAAAATAACTGTCACCAACACACACACACACACACACACACACACACACACACACACCATAGCAAAATGGAGCCTTGGAAATTATGTCATAATTGTGATCAAAATAGAAAATAATCAATAAAATTTATCAAGGTCTTAGCTCCTTATTTGAAAATCCTTAATCAATAAATTACTTGCAAACTCATTATTTACATTTATACTCTGCAAATAAACTTAAAATGAAAATTAGAAAATGCTTTCAACTGTACCTTCTCTTTTCAATCTTAATTTGAACTTCAAATTATATTATTATCTCTACTCAAAACATATTTCACTGAAAAGTCTGAACAATCATAAATCCTAAATTCATAAAATTTAATGTTGCAATTTATAATTTAATACTCCTATCAAAAAAATTTTGCTCTATTACTATCAGAATATAAATGCTTATTAACTTAATAAGAATTAGAAATAGCACTATCCCTTTATATAAGTTTATATAAACTTATGTACATATTTATATAGGCATATAAATTCCCATTAATTTGGGGAGAATTAAAGAAGAAATGTCAGTTTTCACTAACTCATCCTTCCTTTGGCAATTTATTTTTTGATCTTTTAATCTACTTAATAATTCTGGAAACTTAAAATGACATGTGATCTTGTCACTTACATTTTATTATGTTAAATGAAAAAAGAAACCATTTTGCAAGTGGAACTTTAAAAAAAAGAAATAGAAAAACCTACTCTATTAAATGTAGCAAATAGACAAGTTTTAAAAAGTGTGAATCTAAACATTAGGTGCTCTGTCATTTGTCATTAAATTTTTGTAACAATAATGACACATTTTTGCTTTCCAAAGATAATTTCCGTTAGAATAGAGACGTTTTATATTTTTAATTACATTTGAAATTCAGGTAACTAAAATACTTCGTTTAAAAAAATGCCCATAGATTTTCATGATTTTCAAAATATTATAAAAAATATGTTTCATTGAGATTCTCTGTGGTTGACTTAGTTCAAATATTTTTAAGCAGATTTTTGCCCACAAACTACATTTTCCCCAGCAATAGGAATGGCAGCAGAATTATTACTTTCTTTTTCTATAACTTAAAGTCAAACCTAACATAACAATCAACTCTCTACCTATTGATGTCATTCTAATGGCTCCCATTAGGGGGCCAAGAGAATAGCTGAATCCATCATTTTCTTTGAAAGTGTTGGGGATGAAAGGAAAAAAACAGACCCGCTGCTCTGCATGTGGATTCCGCTTCTCTGCAGTGATCAGATATCTAAAAAGCATGTAGAAATGCCCACCACCAGTAACCTAAAAAAGGTCTAGAACAGTTCATGTTTTACAGATTTTGTATACAAATCAATGAAAGCATGATAAGTACATCTTTCGAAACATAGTATGAAATCAATAGATTTAACAATGAGCACAACCTGCGGCCTGTGTTGATTTTCAGATATTCTCCCACATCTGCCTTTACAACTATAAGTCAAAAATATTTGCCTAAATATCTGTACAGTATTTCACCTATGTGCCACTGCTAGAAAAATAGAAACAAATGAATATATTGTTGGCTGTGGTAACACACAAAAGGGGCATTTAAAAATATACAACATTCTTTTCATTTTCATAATCTAGTAATTTTGCTTTAGTTTTTTCCTTTGGATTTTTGCTTTTGGTTTTAATTAGTGTGTTAGTCCCATCATAATTACTTTTTTTACTGTTTTTACTGTTGAAAAACATTTTCATGCACAGTAAAGACTAAGCTATCATTTCATACATTGTGCACATTTCCAGGTAGAACAGGATAATCAGCGGCAGCTTTCAAAAGAATAACCTGCCAAATCACAGTGGTCTCATGCGCAGATCAAAACGTTGACTCGTACATCCAACAGTGAGCACATCGCTAAATTATTTTTACATTACTCTATTTAACTGTTCAAGATAATTGTATGTAAAAATATAAACTTCACATTGTATTACTCTTGTCGTGCGAGAATACATAAACACTTTAGGTTGTATTGTGATTTTCTTGCATGTGATGTACAGTGATATAATAATAAAGAATACCTGATAGTGATATAAATCTAGATTTTTCTCTTGTCTTTCTCATTCACACGTGACCACAGACCTGTTTTAAAAGAATATTCCCCAGGCAAATGTTGCAATGTAGGTAAGGAGCCTAAGAATTGAGCTAACAGGTGACTTCCATACTGAATAAGTACTTCAAAGTGAATGGAGTTGGCTTTTCTCCTTGTAAGGTATTTCCATTTTTTGTCCCTAAAACTTGACAACCATGACTCCTTCAGCTAGAACTGACAACCAAACCATACAGAGGGGAAAAAATCCTCTACTGTAAAGTCCATAGCTGAAAATAAATGTAGCTACATTCACTCTCAGTCTACTTTTAAAAAATAAATTTGATACCTTAAGCAGTTGAGTTCTTTGCAAGCAACGAGAAGTTCAATAGAGTAAAATTTAGAGCATAGTGTAATGTTAGGTATGATTTTTTGAGTGTGGAAGCAATCTTGACGCAAAATCACTTTGTTGTAAGAAAACAGCTATTTCAAAATAACACTGGATAACTCCAGATTACATATTGAAAAGAGTTATAAACATGAAACCTTTGGAAAGAAAACTATGTCCGAATCCCGATATATGCAAATATCTTCTCTGCCTACCACTACCAGATGCAACTTTCTGCTGCACAGCTTTGTTCGGCTCAAGACCTCTGTATGGTATTCTCCTACCTAACAATTAAAGTCCCATCACTTCGCATGACATCCAAAGGCCTTCATACTTTGTGTGAATATGCCATGATGTATTCATCCATTCTGCTATTCACGGACAGTGGGTTGTTTCTTGTCTTACGTTATCACAAACAATGTTAACCTGTTCATATCTTCTGATCCACATGCACACTCATCTCTCTTGGGTACAGAGCTGGGAATGGAATTATTTAGTAAATAATACTAAGTGGTTTTCTAAGGTGACTTTACAAGTTTACCCTTCTTCCAGTGGTGTGAGGCAAGTTCTAGTTCTACACATCCTGACAATAGCTGGTATTTTCAGTTTTTAATCACTTTGTACATTTTGGTGGTATATACTAATATCTTATTCTGAGTTATTTTGTATTTTTCTGGTAGTAAATATGTTGAGCATCTTATTATATTGTGGATGAGAAAGGAGCTTTATCCTAAATCTGACAAGTCCAGTGACCAAAAGTAACCTCACAGGGTAATCTGACCATAAATTCCTTACTGGGCAGGTCGGGGGCAGGGGGTAGTCATGCCATGTCAGGCATATAACTTTAGTAAAAGACTTATCTTTGCCTTAAGCAGGCCCTGAGCATTGTCTCTGTGCACCTAGGTTAACGCACCTTTGAAAAGCGTCTTTTTCAGACCCCTTGGAAGAGTAACTACCCTCATAATTTGTTAACTGTCCTGGAATCCAATCCCTGGCTTGCCTTCTCCCACCTTCATGTCATCTTCCTTACCTTCCCTCCTTAATTCCAAATATATAAAAGAAACTGAAAACCTGTCACTCTGGAGCACTTGAGATCTTGCTTCTCAGCAATGTCATCAGCTTGGCTCAAGTAAATTGTTACAAAAATTCCCTACAGGTCTGAACATTTCTTATGTTGATGATATCCTCTTGGCATTTGGAAATTCTCTTTTGTGAAATGACTATATAAGTTCCGCCTATTCTTTATTGGGCTGTAAGTCACTTTCTACTGACTTATAGTTCTTTGCATTTCTATGAATTTAATTGTTCTTTTATTGGACAAATATATATATTTGTATACATAATATACTTTAATATAAACTTTGAATACATATATGAAAAGTATCTTTCTAGCTCTATGGCTAGATATTTTACAGGCATACCTAAATGAATGAAATTTCTAAATTTAATATAATCTAATTTATCAATGGTAGTGGTTTATAGTTTTGTTTAAGACATCTTTGCCTGCTATAAACCAAAGAAAATTTTAGCCTGTGCTTTATTCTAGAAGCTTTTACCTTTCGCAGTCTATATCCACCTGAAAATTATTTACATATATGACATAAAGTAGGAACAATATTCATTGTTCTTTCCGTATGGACATGCCATTGACCCAGCACCATTTACTGAAAATGTCTTTTATATCCAATATAAGAATCTTCTCCTCTGCATTGCAATACCCCTACACTATAATTCAAGCACCCTTATATGTGTGAGTCTGATTCTGTTTAATCTGTTCCACTGGTCCATCAACACTGTTTTAAAAATCCTAACTTTGCAGTGCCTTGAGTATCTAGTAGTGTAAGGCTTCCAACTTTGTTCTTTGTCCTCAAGATTGACTGCTATTCTTGGCCCTTCAGATTTCCATACAAATTTTAGAATGACTTGTTGATTTTTACAAAAAAGGCACAGGGATTGTGTTTAACATTTAGTTAAAAAAAAAAAAAATGTGGTCTGCTGGGAATGGCCCGTGACTGGGTAATAGAGTTTGAGAGCTGAATGATGGAAGAAACTTTACATTTGGCTGAAGCCAAATTATAAAGGGCTTGAATGTTATTTAAGTCCATGTGCTTTATTCAGTGAACAATGGGGAACTATCAGAGATCTTTAAGCAAAAATGTCAGATGATTAGATCTGTATTTTGGAATGCTCACCAAGAAGCAGCATCCATGCCCAAATCTATCCACCTAAATTCCCAGACACCTACCTTGTGATAGGGTTATGTTCATACTTGGGTGTAGGGAAATGAGTTATTCCTTCTGCGACCCCAAAGCAGAGAAGAAACATTTTAAGTCTAAGGGTGGTGGAGGAAGGATTCCTCATGTGTTAGACTAAACATGGCGGCCATGTCTCCTTTCTGATGTACCAACATTAAGGCTAAGCCTTGGTTTGAGAGGCAGGTAAGTGCCACCCTCTCTGAATCAATGTATGTCTGCCTGGAAGACATGTAGTTCTCTGCGATGTTGAGATGAGGAGAGCAGATACACTGACTCTGGTACTAGAGTTGAGCCTGAATTATCCACCCACTACCCCGTCTCATCCCTTCCTTTTCCTCTAACCCCAGACCAAGACAGGGAACACCCAGCACTGAAAGTGCTGGGGACACAATGCATCCAAAACCGCACTGTGTACGATGCAACACACAGAACAGCAACTTGATAAGATATATTCAGCCATGACTCACACTTCATCCCCGCCAACTTCTGACCCCAGATTAGCAAGAGCAGTCAGGCAGTCCTGCAAAAGTACAGACAGTTCCCTTCCAGAAACGGTCTGGCTAAGCAGCTTATTAAAAATTCATATGCATTTTTAGGATAAGAGTCAAAAAAAAAAAAAGAGAAAAACCTCTTTGAGAAAAAGATAGGGGAATAGTATTTAACCCACTTATCAAAAATAGGTGACAGGAACTATCTAAATTAGATTTCATACTGAGAAGAGATAGATGTAAGAGTCCTTTTTTTTTTTTTAATTTATTTTCCACCCATCTCCTGTAGGGTCATGGGGCTTACGAGGGCTGTCTGGTGGCCAACTGAACCTCTGACCATTTCTGTGGGCCAAGTCTACTATCTACATCCCAAGAAGGCTTTGTTCATTGTGTGCATCTTGGAATTAATTGGAGATGTCTTTTGCAAAAGCAAAATAGACCAGAATAACTAGAAGTCTATGAGAATAGATATCTTTCCTTACTAGGTTGGTGCACTCATCCTGGGGAATACTGATCAATTTAATCTCTGTCCAGATCCAGGAGGAGTTTTTGTTCTTTTTTAAAATTCTATCTTCTCCCTGGTGACAGGCTTCATGGCCAGCATATGAAAGGCTTAGACCAACCATAGTGTGCAACCTCTCTGAGCCACCTGGGCCTCATATCCTGGCCTCTAGTCCCTCTCAGCCTTGGCGGGGAGACACAGAGGCTCTGAGGAATGAAGGCGGAAGTGCCACTTCATTCAGAATTTTCCTGGCGCAGCCTGATATTGACAACAGGGCTTGAGTTTTCCCATTAAAACTAGGCACACACTTTATTAGCGGAAACTCAAAGCAGGCACACTCAAAACACCAAGACAGGGAAAATGGAAAGAATTTCAACATTAATATTCCCTAAAGAAGCACTCGCATAATCATAATAGAAAAACTCAAATCCTCGCTGGACTTTCTATTTTCAGTGTTGAGTATTTTCACTATTTTGATTTGCATAGGGAGGATAGGAAAACCATTATCTTTCAAGTATTTAGGTCCTATAAAGGCATAATTTAGCTCTGCCCATCCAGAAAACCTGGGACAATAACCCAGAATGTCCTGGCTGGTCGCCTGGAAATGACTGAACCTCTGGGTCCTGGCTGTCATAAAAGAGTGAGAAGCCATATCATAGGGATCACATACACAATCCTGTCTGCGTCCAAACTGTCACTAGTACTGTTGTCCTGGCCTGCCACTTTTTCATCTCTGTGTTACCGTTCCCCCTCTTGACCCGCTCTTGACTTCACCGGCGCTCCATTCTGAGGCTAAATATTTAATATGAAGAGTACTCTACCTAAGGTAGAAGAAGAGAAATAGAATGCGAGAAACCCCTATGGGAACTTCTGATGCTCAGCTATCCTTGGCTCTTCTAGTAAAACAGTGGTATTGAATTTCAGATGAATAATGTAGACACTGATGTTCAATATAGCCAAGCGATTCTGCAGGCTGAGCTTATCTAAATGTCTCATGACCCCTCCCCTTATACTCCCTGTCTGGAATGGCTGGGGGGGCCTCATATCCCACTTAAGGCTTCAGCACCTCAGCCCCCATCCTGAGCCCTCTTTCCTCAATGACCTGGCATCTCCATAAGCAGTGGCAAACCACATTCTGAAATGCCAGCGCAACAAAAATTTATAGCCCCTTAAATTCAAATGCATGGAGAGTACATTGGAAACTAGTAGCTGCTTTCCATAATCTACCCATGTGGATGGAACTGGACATTGAAGGGATTTCAACCTATTCACCTACAACGAAAAGGAGAAAGTGAAGAGAGCAGAGGGATAGGTAGTCGCCCACATCTATCTGCCAAAAAAATCCCCACTACTAGTTGGGAATACGAAGTGCCTTTGAAAAACACTCACTTTATAACACTTTTAATTATAATAAGGATATTATGAACACTCATCAAGTGCAAACTATTTACAGTTGTTTTACTACGTGATTCACAATTATTATCTCATTTACGCTTCACAGCAAATTTATCAAGCTTATACTACTAGCATCCTTTTTTACAGATGAGAACATCAAAATTGAGAGATTTCATTCTTCAAGTGACCCAGGTAGTAAGTTATTTCAAAGCTATACTCTTAACTTCCACATTATAGTACTTCTTTCCAAACTACTTACCAAGCATATAGATGACATGCAAAGAAATATAATAAAAGTCCATGATTAGAAAAATAAAGCTTAGAGGTGGGCTTATGGTAAAAAGAAGATTACAGCTATATATACTGGCCAAACAAAAAAAAGAGTAAGATAGAAGTATATTTACTATTTCAAATAGCAATTATCTCTGAATATGCTTATTTTCTATGGCATGCCTTATGTAAGATTAACTATTTTATGGTTAAAGAGATAAACCTTTAACCTCTCTGAGCCCATTTCTGTATCTGCAAAATCACTAATAACTGACAAAAGGATTAAATTAGACAATATACAAAAACTTTCAGTAAAAAAAAACATGTTAATATTTTTTATTAAATTTATTGGGAAGACATTGGTTAATGAAATTATATATGTTTTAAGTGTACAATCCAACAATATATCATATGCATATCACATTGTGTGTTCACCATCCGGTTAAATTTCCTTCCGTCACCATATATCTGACCCCCTTTACCCTCACGTTAACATTTTAAAATGCCTTTATGTAGAAGTGATTCTCATCCCAGTTATTCATTTAAATCATCTGATGGTTTTAAAATAAAAAATACCAATGCCTAGGCCCTGCTTCAGATAGTTAAGTCAGTTAAGTGTCTGGAGGTGGGGCCTGATCATCAGAACTTTAAAAAAAAAATCCCCAGGTGAGCCTCACACGCATGCCTTCTGGGTCGAACACACCAAACGGGAAGGTACTCTGCCCATGCGCTTGGATGAAGGGGAGACAGCCAAGATCAGTGTCCTGGAATTGAACATTTCTGACTTGTGCAGCAAGTATTGGAAACCGGCACAAAAGGTGGGAAGAGAATCAAATGTGTACCTTGAATCACATCGGAGAGGTCAAGGGCAGGGTCTATTTCTCCCTTTGGGGCGTAAAAATAGTTTCCCTTTATGGTGCGTCTCAAACTCATTGAGTTCTCCCCTTACCATCTCTTGCCTTTAACGTTTCTTTCAAACTACAAACCAGAAAATATGCAAAGATCTAAACGACTGCATTGAAGGACAGCAGTCAATAGCATCGGCCCTTTGGTGGTCCCGTCTATACTCACTCTGATCATGTTGACTCAATGTGATCTGGTCACCAGCAAGTCGGAAAGAACCTTTAATGTAGGAGACACTGGGCTCCTTTGAATTCAGAATCGCCCTTAAGGAAAGAAAGGGTGTTGCAGCTGGGTCTCACATGGCCATAAATCTGTGATAGATGAATATATTTTCAGAGAAGCAATCAGAGTGAAAGACTCTTAAAGATCCTGGCAAGTGGTGGGCAGCCACTAATATCGGCCCATAACGCCTTGCCTGTAGAAATGTACCAAATGCTTTCATCGTCTCCACTGTATATGAAATGAAAGAAGAGATCCACAGACCAAAATGGCCAGAAACAGGGAGCATGATCCCACGGCCCACATTTGAAAATTTCCAGGGATGATCATTCTTATCAAAAGTCGCGCTTGAACTGGCCAACCCCTCCAGAGGATAAAGAAGCGAGAGTGCAGGCTCCAGTAACATGTTCCCGCTTTCACAGAAAATCAGCACAGAGGGCCCGAAACATTGATATGCAAGTCACTTGCAGGCTATGAGTCAGTTTTCTTCTGAAAGCAATTAGCAATTACCAGCATTTATTCAGTGAGCAGAACTTAGCAGACAGACACTGACAGTCCATCATTATCACAACAAAAGAACCACAGCTTTGATCCTCCCCAGAGGAAGTGAGATTTTAAGAACTCGACATGCAGGCTCACTCTCTTCCCAGACCTATGATTTATTTTATCATCAACCTTTAAAATAATATAAAGTTCAGCCATTTATTTATGAGGAGCTGCTTACAAGTGGTCCTCCCAAGAAAGCCCCAGAAAGCTCCTAGAAACTATTCAACATAGATTTAATAGCTCAGCCCACAATGGGTGCCACCTCTACACCCATCACCCTTTGGACTGCCTTCTGCAAACTTTCTGTGGATTGTTTCCCTTTTGCCACACTCTAACAGTTCAGCTGCTGCTCCGATGTGGTCAAATCAATCGTGACTTGTCACATCCCAATTATAGGACAATACTAGACATTGTAGAAGCCAGAATGAACAGGCGACCCTTGGATGGCCCCAGGTTTTGAGTACTAGACCTACAGTTTGGTCAGAGATTCGGTAATGGAGTCAAAGCCAAACTGGAATCAAATTTATTCCACCTCTAGCCCTTACTGGATGTATCATTTTGGACAATGCATTTACCAAAAAGAATAAAACCTACCTCACATAAAAAAATAACGCATATAAAGCACACTGCCTTACACATAATACATGGGCAATATGTATTGTCATAAGTCACCGTTCGTCCCAGTCTTTACCAGCTAGTAAGCCTGAATATGCTAAATGGTCAGCCCCTTCCCTCTAAGTCTCAGTGCTATGGCCCCCAGGTCCTTTCCATTAATTCTCTCTCATTATTCCTTTGAATAGGGCAGGGGGGTGAATTGCTGGCAGTCCCTTATCTGAAGTTCCTGCACCAGAGCTACAGCACTGCAAACTTCCCAGTCTACGGCCGCCGCTGCTGCTTTGCCTGGTGCCTCTCCTGACTAAGTTTTACACAAGAAGTTCCCACCCAGACCATGGCACCTGCAGCTCCATGGAATTCTCCTTCCCAAGGTGCTTGGGAGCTGGAACAGCAGCCCCATCACACTCACTCTGACCCTGAGATGTGTCCCCTCAAGCCTTTGGTCTTCTCTGTCTTGCAGTCCCATGGGCTCTGTGACTCCTCACTCCATACTCAAGCCTCATCTGAGGTCCCCAAATGCATCAAATAGATGTGACCTTATTTCAACCCTAATTGGGGACCAGTTTTTTTGTCATAAGCCTTCTAAGATCTTTACCAATCAGGGTGTGGTTTTGAGTTCCCAGAACATTCTCTGCCCAGAGGACCTCCAGAGAGAATAACAGTCTCATCTTCAACATAGCAAAAGACCTGGTCACTAATATGTACATATATGTATACACACACACACACACACACATAAATGCACAGGTATGATACATATTCAATAAAAGGAGTCAATATTATTTTGATTCATTTTCTACAGAAAGCCAAACTGCTTATGTTACATTAATTTTTCTGACTTCATGCTGCCCCTTTGTATCTCAGACTAGCATACCTAGTCCCTTGAGAGATTAGTCCTTGCTATAGGTCTATCTATAGCAATGCCTCAAAATCCAGCTCAAACCTCACCTCCTCCACGAAGCCCTCCTTGAATATTCCAGCAGCCAGTCTTCTCTTCTGCACCTGCATTTATTAGAGTTATTGTCTGTGGTACACACTTGACAATGAATTTATTCTTCAGGACAGAAGATAAATAAATAGTAACAAAAAAAAATAGTGATTTCTAAGACTTTAAATGGCCTTCTCTTGCATAACCCACTGGGAAGAGGAGTTTGAATAAACCACTGGGAGCTTCCTTTGAAGAGGCAAGTGAATTGCCCTTAAGTCTGGGAGGGCCTACTAGTAAGCGCTCATCAGCTGTTTTCACGAAAATGAAATAGACGTATTTTTCCCTATTCCTTTCACAAAACACAACTAAAAATGGAAAATAGAAAAACAATAGAGCAAGTTAACAAAATAAAAAGGTGGTTCTCTGAAAAGATAAAATTGACAAACGTCTAGCAAGACTGACAAAAAAGAGAGATGACGTAAATTACCAATGTCAGAAATGAAACAGGTTATCAGTATAGACACTGCAGACATCAAAAGAATAATAATGAGACATTACAAAACAACTCAACAGAAATAAACTTGGCAACTTAGATGAAATGAACCAATTCCTCAAAAATCGCAAAGAACCACAACTTACCCAGTATGAAGGAGCTAATTTGTATACTTATAAGTAAACAGAACTTGCTATTTTAAAATTCCCAAAAGAGATATAACCAAGCTCAGATAGTTTCACCAGAGAATTATACCAAACTTTTAAAGAATTAACACCAATTCTATACAATCTCTTCCAGAAAACAGAAGAAGAAAGAACGCTTTGCAATTTGCTTTCTGAAACTATTACACTGACACGAAAACCAAATAAAGACAGAAAGAAAAAAAAAAACAATATTCTTCATAAACAATAGATGTGAAAATTCTTACAATATTAGCAAATAAAGTTCAGCAATACATTAAAGGAAGTATGCACCAAGACCAAGTTCAGTTTATTCCTGGGATAAAGATTAATTCAATATTCAAAAATCGATCAAGAAATCCACCATATCAACAAGCTAAAGAAAAGTCACAGGGTTATATCAATTGATACAGAAAACACACTTGACAAAATTTAATACTTACTCATGATAAAACTCTCAGAAAAATAAAAATAATAAATGGGAACTTGCTTAACTTGACAAGGAATATCTATACAGAACCTATAGTCAACACCATGCTTAACAGTGAAAAGGTGGGATGCTTCCCTCTAAGATTGGGGGCAAGGCAAATATGACCACTCTAACCACCCTTATTCAACATAATACTGGAAGTTTTAGCCTGTGCAATAAAAGAGATAAATAAAAGTCTTACAGATCAGAAAGAAAAAAACGAAATTTCCTGTTGACAAATGACATGATTATCTGTGTAAAAACTTCCAAGGAAACTTTAAAAAAAAATCCGAAACTAACAAAGGATTTCAGCAAAATCACAGGATTTAGAATAAACATACATACCAAAAAAATCAATTATATTTTTATATACTTACAATGGACACAAAAATTAAGAATAAAATACCATCTGTAATCACTCGAAAAATACTCAGGTGTCAATCTAAGAAAAATGTACAGGAATTATATGCTAAAAAATTACGAAACATTGATCAAAGAAATCTAACTAGGGAAACATACCTTTTCATAGGTTAGAAGTCTCAACATAGTAAAGGTGTCAATTCTCACCAACTCGATACACAGGTTTAATGAAATTCCTATCAAAATCTCAGCAAGGGGAGTAATATCAGCAAGATGGTGGAATAAGAGTTTCTAGTACTCAGTAATCATCTTCGTTAAAAAAAAAAAACAACATTAATTTAAACAATTACCCAGTCTTGGAAATACCTTCATGAGAGATAACGATTTCAGATGACACATTACTGACATGCATGAAGCATAGAAATAAGAAAAGATGTTTTGAAATGATAGAAGGATAGTTTTACATTACTCACTTCACTCTTTCCCCAAACATGAGGAATGTCGTAGAGAGATACCCTACACATGGCAGAAGGAGAGTGAAGTAAACAACAATCCTGACCATGGACCCAAGGACCAAGCTCATCCCAGTGAACCCTGGTTCCAGGACAGCCCCACAGCTCCAGGCTCCAGGACTACCCTTGAGCTAAAATGATCTCCATAGTGCCAGGCCAGTACTGATGGCCTCCAATCCAACCCTGTAGCCCCAGAACCCAGTGGAATCAGAGTCCAGGTTCACCCAAATGGACTTTATGCTGTGCTGGCCCTTATAGACCCAAGCTCATCATTTGCCCCAGCACTAGGTCAGCCCTCTGGACCCAGGCTCCAGGCTCACCCTCATGGACAAGGCATTATATAATGACAAAAGCATTAATTCATCAAGAGGACATAAAAACTATAAATATATTACGCAGTCATAGAGCACCTTAATATATAAAGCAATATTAACAGAATTGAAGGGAGAAATAGACAGCAATACAATAATAGTATGGCGACTTCAATGCACAACTTCAACAATAGATAGATCATTCAGACAGAAAATTAAGAAAGGAGAGTTCCGGTCAAGATGGCAGAGGAGGGAAACGCTGAGCTTGCCTCCTCCCACGACGGCATTAAAATTGCAACTAAATTATGGAACAGTCAACCTGGAGAACCATCTGAAGACTAGCTGACCAGAACTTCTATAACTAAAGATATAAAGAATATGCCACACTGAGACTTGTAGGAGAGGCGGAGACACAGAGCAGGCTGGTCCTACGCCCGCGTGCACGGGCTCTGGAGGGCCCCGTGAAGAAGTGAGGGCCGCAACCCCGCGCCGGCGCTCCAAGCCCAGAATTCCAGTGCCTGAAAGAGGAGTCGCCTCAAAATCTGGCTGTAAAATCAGTGGGGATTCTGACCAACCCAGTAACATGGAAGTCAGCTGAAAATACAGATGTCCCCTTAAAGGGCCAGCACGCAGACGCACTCGCTCGCAGGCACTCACCTTGGGCTCCAGCGAAGGTGAAGGGACAGCAGCTCGGGAGGTTCCAAAGACATACAGGAAAAGATTGAGTTATGTAGCTTCAGGATGAGGGCTGGAGGGACAGCAGCCACTGCCCTTCGTTGAGCCCTCCTTCTGTGCAGCCTGCAGGTGGGCGCCATCTTCCTTGTATTGAGCCCTCCCCGCCCCACGGCCAAATCTGAATCCGCATTGGCCCGTGCGATCCACGCTCCACCCCGTGACTCCCTGCCCCTGCCCCACCCAAATGGCAAATCACCTGTGGCAATTTCACTGGGGAACACCCAGCCCCATCCCACACTCCCAGCAAGAGGTTCCTTTTGGCAGCAATTAACAAGCCTCAGCTCTAGCACCTAGGAGACACTTTCGGTGGTGGGCAAATCAGCCCTGGCCTGAGATGAAGTATTTCTTGAACAAATCTCAGAGGTCTCCGGGCCCCAGGCAGACAGCAGCTGGCCTCAATGTGATCTGAGACTTTTGCAAGAGGCCATAGGCTCAGCATGGCAACAAATCTGAATCCGTACTAACCTGGAAAATACCACTTGTCCCTTGACTTCCTGGAAATCCACCCTACTCACACACCCAAGGTTCTTTCAGCTGCTGACACTTCCCAGGTGCCAGCAGGCAGCCTCAGGCCTGCAGGTGCCCTGAGACTTTTGCTGAGCTGCCCGGCTGGGTGCTCCTGGCAGCCAGCCTTGATTTGCCATGTGGACTCTCCCACATGCCTTTGGTCCAGCATAGGAAGGGACCAACCACAGATAGCTTTGTGGCTTCTACCAGTTAGCCCTGGGTGAGAAAAATAAATAAAAGGCATTCAAACTGGAAAGAAAAAAGTAAAATAGCCTGTTTGCAGATGACGTGATTTTATAGACAAAAAATTCTAAAGTCTCTACCAAAAAACTATTAGAATTAATAAATGAAATCACTAAAATTGCAGGATACGACATTGAAAAATCAATAGCATTCACAACATATGCTAACAATAAATTATCTGTAAAAGAAATTAAGAAAACGATCCTATTTACAATAACATCAGAACAATAAAATACTTAGGAATAAATCTAACCCAAAAGGCAAAAGATCTGTATTAAAACTATAAAATATTTTTTTCTTTTTTTTTTTAGGCGAGGCAACCCATGGTTGACTCACAGATTGCAGAGATCTTGTCAGTTTACAATCCCTTATTTTTTTATTATTATTTTTTTTATGCCTACAGCACTTGCTCTTGCTAGGTGGTCTCCCATCCAAGTACTAAACAGACCCGATCCTGCTTAGCTTCCGAGATCGAGTTTATTCCGGGTAGCATGGCCATAGACTTAAAACTATAGAATATTAATGAAAGACATTAAAGGCACAAATAAATAGAAGATATCCCGTGTTCATGGATTAGAAAAATTAGTATCATTATTATGCCCAGACTACCTAAAGCTAACTACAGATTCAATGCAATCCCTTTCGAGACTCCAATGACATTTTCCACAGAAACATAAAAAACAATCCTAAAAGATATATGCAACTACAAAAGATCCTGAATAGTCAAAGCAATCTTGAGCGAAAAAGAACAAAGCTGGAGACGTTACACTACCTGATACGTATTGGGCATAAGAATAGACATAGAGGCCAAGGGAACACAGTAAAGACCCCAGAAATAAATCTATGCATTTAGTGTCAGTTGATCTTCAACAAAAGTGCCAAAAACACACAATGGGGAAAGGGTAGTCTTTTTAATAAACAGTGTTTGGAGAGCTGGATGTATGCTTGAAGAAGAATGAAACCAGACCCTTATCTCACACCACAAACACAAATCAACTCAAAATGGATTAAAGACCTTACATAAGACTTGTAACTGTAAAACTAAACAACAACAACAACAATAACAAACGTAGGGAAAAAGCCTTTGACATTATTAGTCTAGGTGCTGATTCTTAGCTACGATCCCAAAAGTAAGGCAATTAACGTAAAAATAGACAAATAGGATTATGTAAAATTATAAGTTCTGCACAGCAAAAGAAACAATTGAGTAAAGACAAAAGCATATGAAATGAGATATTTTTTGCAAACCTTACTTCTGATAAGAGGTTAATACTGGCAATATTAGGATGAGGCATCTCTGCAAGACAGTGCATTTTTAGAGTGATATTTCTTTAGTGTGGATGTTTAGGTAAGAGAGTAGGAAGAAAATCTCACATGATCTACTCTGATCATAGTATATAATGGTGGGTGATTATAAGAGTAGACACTTAAATCCCAGCCAAAGTTTTAGGGGTGTGAATGGAGAATTTTGTCCGTAATGTGTAAAATTGAGATGCATTGTGTGATTACTAATGAATAAATTTGACTTCACTTATGGATTGGATGATACATTAAGGTGATGGATTAGGAGTGTGAAGAAAAGAGCATTTGCATTCTGGGCTCATTCTCAGGACTGACAAACTATTGAGCAAGGAGAAATATAAAATCATCCTCAGTGTGCTATGCTTCCCAGGGTGCTGTTATGCAGCATGGAACAAAAGAGTTTTCCGTGTGCAAGAGCCATGCAGAGAGGTGGGTCATGGAAACATTGCCCGATGGGGATTTTCATGAGAGTAATGTGTTGAGGAGCGCCCACGGAGGAGGGGCATGGGCGAGCAGCAGAGGGTTGGAGAAGAAAGCTAACTGCCAAAGTGGTCTGGATAGAAACTAGCTCTGATCCGACCTCAAGGACCACTCGGAAGTATACATTGCATCACAGCATTGTTCCTATCTTAAGACAAGTGAAACGAACTGTCGTACCCTGTGCAAACGTGTTTTTGATCACTGGTTGCTGGGGGAGAGGTGGAGAAAGGGAGCAGGAGGACAGCCTCTCCAGGGAGGCAGCTGTCATTCAGGCAAAGGCCACTCTTAGAGAAGGAGACAGCTGAGAGCTGTTAGAAGCCAACACTTGCCAGAGTTTCTGTCCATCTGCCTGGAATAGGATTTGATCCGTGTACTATTGACATCAAACAGAGTCCCCGTCTTGTGCTATCAGATCCTCTTCATTTTCATATTAAGTTTACCATATAGAGGAACAGTCACAATTTCTGAGCAAGCTTCCAAGAAGCAAGTTAGGGTGATGGACTCTAGTCCCACCTGTAATTGGTTCTATGGCCTCATGATACATCATCTCCCTCCTCCACCACATAGTCTAGATTCTTCCTGCCTCACTCACACTTCTGCTCTCTGATGCCCCAGATAGACATCTCTGGCTGTCCGAGCACCTGGTTAGCATACACTTATCAAGCCAGTTGCCACATGGCCCTTTTACTGAACAAGTTAAAACAGGGCGTGAGAGTATCAACAGATGCCCCATGAATTGTTTCTTGTCAAACATATTTTTCTCTCTTCCATCATGTAGCAGTGATCCAATTCCCTAGTAATTATCATAGTCAGTAATCCCTTCCAGTATGGTAGATCCTTTCAATGACTGCTGGTCTCCAAGCATGAGAAACCCAAAGTAACTAGGTAGCAGCTATAGTTTTAGGTTTATTGGGATTTTTACAGTGTCCCAGGTAAAAGCAGGACCCCCAGACCCACAGAGCCTGAAGTTATCGAAATAGGAAACACGAATTCCCAAGTGGACCACTTGGAGTGATGGTGAGCTGGGCCAGCCTTATGTTCACCCACTGGTTCCACAACCTATGTAATTTAGGTTGTGACAGAGTACCATATAATGACCACTGTGTTTCTAAAAGTACACTGTATTCTGAAGGATGGCATTCTGATCTTACAGGGCACCTTCTACCAGCAGGTACCTCAACTGCACCTTAAAAGAATGTCTCCAAAGTTCTTTCATGCCAGTGGCTTCTGAATCTACAGAACACGATGGAACCACTGGATCCCACATGTGCCCACCACCTCACCCCTAGGCTAAACGGTGGGCTGCTTGTCTAAAATGAATGTCTTAACTCAGGCTGCTATAACAAAATACCATAAACTGAGTGGCTTATGAACAACAAAAATTTATATCTCACAGTACTGGAGGCTGGAAATTGAGATCGGGGTGCCGGCATGCTGGGGTTCTGGAGAGAGTCCTCTTCTGGATTGCAGACTCCTGACTTCTTGTTGTATCATCACATGAAGGAAGGAGAGTAAGCTGGCTCTCTGGCCTCTTATAACATTGCTAATACCATCACCTTTTGAATTAGACTTCAACATGTGACTTTTGGTGGACACAAATATTTAGTTCATAACAGCAGTGTTGTGTGGGAGCCCATGTGTAGACTAGACATTCTGTGAGCCCTTGAATGGTATTGTCGGCTGAGCCACTATAGGCAGGAAAGGCAAATCCATATGCGCATCCTTGTCAGTCCTGTCAGGATGAAACATTGCCCTTTCCCAGATGGTAGTGTTCAATCTAGTCTACTGGCCAGCAAGTGGCTGCTCAGTCTCCTAAAAGCATGATCCCTTCTTGAGACTCTGCACTGGTTTTTGTTACCAGTGGGCAAGACGTCCAGCAGTAGCAGTAGCTTTCGGCCTTGGTAAGGAAGCACAGGTTGTGGGCCCATGGTTAGCCTCCGTCTCTGCCACCATGATTTCTCTGTGAGCCCATTGTGCAAGCCCTAGGGTGGTCAGTGACAGAGGCTGACATCTCACACATAGGTGAGACTGTCAGTAGCAGTCCAGTTTGGGTTTAAAATTATATAACAGTCAAGCCATTGATGAATTAAGTTCAGGCATTTCCTTCCTCTGACAATGAGAAGTCCCCCGTGAAGTCAAGGTAATAATGCAGGAAAGCAGCATAGGTGTTGTGTCATGTATTCATGCAATTTTCTTGTGCCTCTACTGCACTTGCATGAGCTCAGTCTTGGATGCACCACTCCCATTTTACAGTGAATTGCTTCTGGACCACCCTAAACTTATGTCTAACACTACCCACTTCCTCATAGTTAGTAAGCTGATACCCACAGGTAAATGTTCTACCATAGTTATCTGGAGCTATTTTTTAATGATTCTTTCTCCATTGCAGATAGCGTGGCCTTGGTCTAGAACCCTAGGGATCAATGCTATGACTCTCATACCGGAAATTGTTATAGACTATACATTGTTTTTTCTGTATTGTCTATATCTCTACTACCATGGGATTTGCTAAGTCATATGGCCCAAGCAACAGAACTGCTTGTACCACAGTCCGTTCCTGCTGCAGAACCCATTCTTTTTATGGGCCCCACTCAAAACTGGGAGCTTTCCTTGTCACTCGATGAATGAAGTCAGAACAATCTTCCCCAGTGTAGAATCTGTTGCATTAAAAACTTGAACATGCCCACCACGCATGATGCATCTTTCTTATCGATAAAAGTGCAACACATAATATGTTGTCCTTTCTCCAGAAAATTGACCCCAAATATTTCACATATTTGCAGGAAACTTTGTAGAATTTATCTTTCATTTTCTGGAGTTCCTGTATCTAATCATAGCACTTGTCACTTCTTATTTGTCAAGCTCCTATTGCTCGGTATATGATAACATTGCTACAATGGACCAATGTGATATTCTATGGAATGTTCAAATGGTCTGGATCACTTCTGACTATACTGCGACACATAGCAGGAGAAGTTGAGACCTGGGGCAAGGTTGTAAATGTTATTATCATCTATTGCATATAAATATGAAATGCCTCTGATCCTCTTTCACAATAGACATCGGAAAATAATGCACTTATCTAGCTGAAGTCTGCACACTTGAGGCTGTAATCTGTTCTGGTAAAAATACATCGAACACAGCATGTATAATTGGGGTTATAACTTGGTTACGTTTGCAAGAATCCAGTTCAGGAGCCAAAATGGCCAATTGCATGTGCACAAGTGAGGACCATTACCCTTGTACCTGAAAGTCTTTCGAGGTGACACTAATCTCTACCATTCCCCTTGGGTATTATATTGGTTTGTATTTACTATCTTTCCTGAAGGAGGCAGCTCCAGGGACTTCTATGTGGCCTCTCTTACTATAATAGCTATTATTGGTTAAAGAACTGATATGAACATTCTTCCAGCTGCTATGTATGGCCATTCCAATTATACACTTAGAAACCAGAAGATATGGACCATTTATCTCTTGACATTTATATGTGCCCCTACCCTATCCTAACACAGGGTAGTTCATAAGATTTGGAGGTGGTTCCTGGAAATCAGCAACAATTTGACCCTGTATCCAATTTCCCTTGAGAAAAAAAAATGCATTTATTGTTGGCTTCCCATGGATCCCATCTCTGGGAACATCATTTTCCATTAGCAGTCTCTGAAGATTCAGGGCCAGCAAAAGCCCCAGGATGCCATTCTGCTCACCGCCCTCTATTTTGTTTATGACTGTTAAGTGCTGCCATCTGGTCTCAGCCAGTCATTCAATGAGGCCACCCTGGTTGGGGACGGAGAGCATAACCTCCTGGCTAAATGACTCTTATTTAGCTGAGGACAATTTTATGAAAAAAAAAAACAAAACAAAAAAAAACAGGGCGGGGAGTGCTATTAGCTGCAAAAGCTCATAGTAAATGGGGAATAAAAAGCTCTGGCCAGGTGAACATATCTGGGCAGGCTTCCACAGCATCCACAACAGCAACTTTGGCACTAAGATAATAACTGGCTAGATATCCGGGCACCCTGCTCGCCTGGCAATTTTGTCCCTTCCCTCTGGACAGAACTGCCAAGACGTGCTCAGCCAAGACTTCACTCTTGGCAGAGTGTTTATGACTTTCTAAAATATGTGACTGGAAAAATTAACAGACTGCATGAAAAAATTACCTAGAAATACAGGTGTGCTGGTTTTTTAAAGAGAAAAGATGAAAATAATGCCCAGATTGTGATTTACAAGAGCTGGGACCTCTGGAAATTTTACCCTCCCTCTTTCATGGGAGAGGAGGCTGTGACTCGGCCAAACCCCTCGATCAATTTGACATGGCACAGAGGTTTTTAGGCCTAAATTATCCTTTGCTTATGGTACTTGATTCTCAAAAATGACTTTCTAGTGCTTTGTCTTAAAATGCAGGTATTGTAAAACCTGATCTGATTATTAAAATAATAGACATGCTAACTTGTGTAAGTATGATTTTAAAAGCTAGAAATTTTGGGGGGAGGGTGGGGGAAGTTGGTTTTTGTTTGTTTGGGTTTTTTTTTACATTTTTTCCTCATAAAGGTGGAATTACCTCTCCTATGGTGATTTATATTTTGAGGAAATCAAATTCAAGTCACATGGTATGACGAAGGACTTTCATGCATGTAGTTAAAACTTGGAAATCTTGAAATTTCTGGAAGATATTGATGGTTCAGGGGAACTAAGCAGGATATTTGGAATGGAATTTTGTGATGGGCAGAATAATGGCCAAGTTCTACGCCCTGGAAACTGTGTATGTGTTACAGATGAGGATGAAGGGCAAGGGGAATTCAGGTCACAGGTTGAACTCACATTGCTAGTCAGCTGACCTTAAAATAGAGTTTCCAGGTGGGCCCAATATAATCACAAGGGTCTTTAAGAGTCTGAGGAAGGTGTGACTGGAGAAGAAAGGTGTGGAGGATTACGACATTGTTGACTTTAAAGATGGAGGAAGGGGGCCAAGAGGCAAAGAATGTGGGTGACTAGAGCAGGCAAGGAAATATGTTGTCCCTGGAGCCACCAGAAGGAGCACCATCCTGCCATCGCCTTGATTTTAGCCCAAGCAAATTCACATCAGACTTATGACCGCCACACTTATCAGAAAACCCATTTTTTTAAACTACTAAATTCGTGGTCATTTGTTACAGCGGCAATAGGAAACTAATGCAAGATTGTTCTAGAAATCAGGAACACACTATACCTATGCCTTTTGCTAATCCCTGTGGTCTAGGATAATTTTTACTGCATCCATGTAGGAACTTGACATACTTGGTGGGTGCCGGATGGAGAAAAGAGGATGAAGCTCAGCATGTAAAGTGAAAACTGGGGGGGGGGGGGAGGGGTAATACGTTGTGTAGACATTAACGGAGGAGGTCGAATTAAGTTCAAATCCAGGCTAGCTTCCTCTAATCGGCGAATCCAAAATAAAGGCAATTTATTATGCTATTTCAATATTTCCTTTGTTCAGTTTTCACAGAAAAATTTTATGTATTTTAAGGAACTTATGTGCCAGAGGTTGTAACTTTTATCACCTACAAATTTTTTAAATCTCTAAACAAAATGTGGGAATATGCAAGTCAAATTTTATGAACCAATAAAAACGTTGAAAAATATAAATATCTCTACACTAACAAACTTGTAAGCTGAGGACCATTAGAGAAGGCCACATCAGTTTTTGTTGAAATGTATTTCTCAACAGAATTAGATCTTTTATTTAATAATAGTGCCACCAGAGGGCACTATATCCCTTGCAGAAGATAAAAGCCTGGCCATCAGACACTTCCTGGGTTTTTTTTCCTTTGAGGACACATAGTATAGGGCAGAAAATGAACACCAACAGTATATTTCCATTTTTTCCATGTCATTTTACTAGATATATTTTACCTTGTTTTTATTTTTATCTTACAAGTCAACCTCAAAAACATAAAGCAAGAGAAATGAGCCATAACACTTTTTTTTTGTTCAGTTTAGTCCGAGAGGGTAGGAGACATAGAATAAAAGCACAATGAACTTGAAGGTATCATTTCTGTATTAACATCTTGCCCCCAAACACCATGCAGTGCTAAAAGGCACATCCCCAGCATGCAAGCACATTAAAATATACGGTGATTTAAAATTCTGGCTTTTATTATGGGATGCTAAGTGTCTCCATGGGGCATGCTTCCCCTTTGGACTTCAGGTAAAGAAATATCAGTACAGAACAGTTAAGTCTCCCTACAGTAATAAAAAGGAAAGAACCATTTTTTCTTTTTAATGTAGAATCCATGTCTAATGTTTTTTCTGTGGTCTGTGGTAGTATGGAGAAAAAAAAAAAAACGTGCAGAAGAGACTAGGAAATTGCTTCCCAACTCACAGTGTAGAGAAACATGCAGCTGTTCAAAAATCTATCCTTTTCAATCGTCTATTACAAAAGCCTAGGGGACAGTCACCTCACATTTCTAGGACTTGATTTCTCTTGTGAAATAATTATGCAAAAAAAAATTGGGAGGGAAATAAATGGGGAAAAACAACCCAATCGAATATCATATTCTATTAGACTGAAGAAGAGATTCAACCTGAACCCTCACTTGGATATGGCAGCTTTTCAATATATAGTGACTTTTGAAATGTCATTCTCCGTAAATTACTCACTAAATCTTCTGTGTGGCTTTATCAAAATGTTACCTTTTAATGTCACCTTTCTTTAAAAGACTTAAAAGGGCATTTTCCTTTTACATCTCAGTGTTTGTGATTTAAAGGCTATCTGAGGAAATCATGATTACACGAGAAGACACTGAGAGAGGAAATTAAGAGCCTGACCCCTAGTCACTAAGTTGGGTCTGTGAATCTCTTGATGCTTTTAGAAAGAAAAACAAAATAAATGCACTCTATTTCTTTAAACATATCTCTTTCATCTATGGATCTCACGTCACCTAACAGACATCATACTTTACAGGAGGAAGGAAAGGAAGCAGAATAATTAGGTTAAACCTATACTCACAGTCAGCAGGTCACTGCAGGAGGGACAGAAACCTATTAGGCCATGACGGAGGAACTGTGCTCAAGGAAAAGAGGCCCCTCAGATTTCAAATGGATGACTTTGCAAAAGCCACCGCGTGTGCCCATTTCAACGCAATGGCATGCACACTCCAAGTCAAACAGCTTGGTCCTAACAGCAACTGCTCAAGGTAAGGTGAGAGGGAGGTACAGGTTCAAGTCCTGGCTGTACCACCGGGGCTCTCTCCACGCGCCTCACTTTTCAGAGTTTGTTTTCTTCTTCCATCAAAAGGAGTAGTGGTAATCCACAATCACCCCACAAAGACCACTGGGGAGGTAGAAGGGAGAGCCTGAAACACCAACTCGCAAGCTACAAAGTGCTATGTAAATATAAGGCATCGTTTCACATTGAAATCTGACTCCAAACACAAGCTCTTTCTTAGGCTTCCCGGAGTCTGTAATATATGTTTCATGATTCTTTCTTGGCTTTTGATGCTATGCTGAGATTAAAGCAGAAATAAGAATTATTAAAACCAAAAGATGCCCTTCAAATGTGGGACCATCCAATTCAGCCTGTGCTGCAATGGACCAACCAGTGAGGGCATCACACCAGACACCAGACTGGGTCTCCAGACCAACAGATAGAGAGAAGCCATCCTCCCCACAAGCCCAAAGAGGAATCCAGTACAGGTCTCCGTCCACAGCCGGTGCCACAGGTTTGGACCTGGTTATGCTCAGGGAGTGTCTGCTTCCCTTCTGAGCGGCCGTGGCTCTAGGTCATTCCACAGCCCTCAGACCCGATGTGGGTAGATCACTTGATAAAATGACCTGACCCTAAATCCCTTTCAGAGATGACTTAAACCCCAGGAATAAACTGGAAGGAAGAGGCCACAGCTGAAGCTGGGAACTCACAGAAGCACCCTCTCCTGCTCAGCACAACGTAACACAGAGCGAAAGCATCCGCAGAGGGAAAGAGCTGACGAGTAGGCGGTTTGGGTCTAGACAAGCAAGGCGCAACGTTGTGCAATTCAGTGTACTCTTCATTTGGAGAGATTCTGCAAAGAAGCTACTTTAACAAAGCAAACACTTCTAAATGAACTTGACTTTGCAAAATAACTGAAAGGCTTCAGTAATCTCTGGACCGATTTTGCCTTGGAGTGGTTCTAAAGGAATTTACACTAAAAGGTCAGTTAAATATGTACTAATGAAAAGCCAAAGGGAAGCATTGAAATGTTATTTCTAAGCCTTAGTCAAAAGTTTTCGGAATACTTCAATTAAGGAAAAGCCATTTTGAAATTTATAGGTTGGTGTCATAAACCAGAAAAAAAGGTAAAAGAACATTATATTACACTCCATTATTATTTTCCCCACTATTCTTTCCCCTTCCCTCAACATTTTTTTTTTTACATTATGAATTCTGTACAATCAACCTTTTAACAGCTGCTAAATACAGCAAGAATCAATGATCATTTCCAGAATGCAGAGACTACAGCACTGGCCTCTGATACAGAAGCTTGCAGGTCCGGTCTGAGGACCTGTATCTTTATTTCTCTCTTGTGCAAACGGTATGCGCCCACCAGTGAGGCACCCTCTCCAATGTGGCCCATGGCCTCACCCAGCACTTTCCATCTGTGTTTGCTGGGCCAAACTGACGGACAGGGCCTCTTATCTCACAGAAGCTCATAGTACGGCAACTTTCTTCCTTTTTCTTTTTCTTTTTTTCCCCCTCTCCTAATGTTAAGGTTGTTTTTTTGTTTGGAAAGCATTAAAATTTCCTAGTAAAGCTTGAGGAACTAGTCAACAATTATTTCCACTTAGTTTGCGCACAAAATTCAGAGGGTTATTTCTATTTGAATGTCAAGCCACACTTAGACTCTATAAAGAAAACTGTGTTATGTTGACAATTTGCTAAGGGTAGGGCCCGAAATGGGGTTTTGGTGGGTTGCGATTATTCTTATGGTGAGAAATATTCATGATGATTAGCAAGTGAAGACTTTCATATTGCTTCCCTAGTAAAATTAGTTCTTTTAACAGACTCCAAAATTTCTATTAGTCTGTACACAAAAGACTACATTAATTGTACTTCATCTGGTTTAGAATTTGTGGGCATAAATAGTGTAAAGCTTAAAGTTTATTTACTAGAAGAGATAATGTGAGATGAAAATCCTTTTCTAGTTAAAAGAGTGACTTAAAACAGAAATACAAGCCAGCGGGGGCAGGGCGGGGCGGGGGGGTAGGGGGTGGGGAGGGAGGAAGGGGGAAGACACCAGAAAATGAAAGCTTATTATTGCATGCCCTATATTTATCTGAGATTTCCTGAGCATTCCTCAAACATTATAGTGCAACATCATAACTCCAATTAATCAATAATATTTCTATTTCTCTCAAGCAAAACATACATCCTTTGAGAATATATACTGAGCAAAACATGTGATAGTATATCATCTTTTAAAACACTAGTAATTTGACCTATAAATATATTTAAATAACAAACATCATAGATAGCTATTCACATAGAACACAAAATGACACATAAACGTACAAAAATAAAGCAATCATGTTCTAACTCTTCTGTTCTTTGTTGGATTTTTTTGGGGGGGGAGTAGAGATATTAAAACAATTCAAATAACAGAATCATCTTGTCATTATTTATCCTGGGGAACCCAGATATATGTATACTGTGCATAGGCACCGCCCCCAAAGGACAAAAGCAGCAAACATCCCTTCCTGGATGTCTTACATCTCATAGGGTGGTTCAGAAAAACTGGAGGAAGTAGAAGCCTCCAAGTGTAATGAGATAGTTTTCTGTTAGCTGTTCAGTGGAAAGGAAAAACTAATCAGCTCCCACCCCCAAACTGGGCAAAGTGTGAAAATATCAAGCTGTCCTTTGAGCGAGTACAAGATAGGGCATGACTCCTCCCTGGGCTCTCCCACACGTCTCTCGCTAGGAAATATTTCTCAACTCGTGGAAAAAGCGCCGCCATTCTGGACCGTTAGCTGGGGATTTCGACGGCACGGACACGTTTGTCCTGCTCCAGTTGCTGCGGTAGAAAACATTTCTCCACTCAAAAAAAAAAAAAAATGATTTGGAGAACTCAGCTACCCAACCAGGTAGAATATGTACATTCTTCTTTTGGAAAACTGAATAGTTCTATGAATAAGTATCCCTGGTTTTTTTAAAAAAAAAAAAAGTGATCTTTTGTCCACAAAACATCGTAATTCTCTTGAGAGCAAGGAATAGAAGAGAGAGTGCTCACGTGGCATCTAGAGCCTGGCATACCCGTGAGCTCCCAGCAGGAGCACGAGAACCATTCGGCGGACTCCGTCACTCCAGTCTTGACGACACCCTACGACCGGAGAAGCAGGAGTCCTGCCGTGATCGGTGCTGGTCCTCGCCATGAGCTGCCTCTTTAGAGAGGGAGCTGATGCTTGAGGAACTGGTCTCAGTTTTCCTTTTAAGGAAAATGTAAGCTCTTGCAGCATCTTGAAGTGTTGCTCGGGGTCAGGAGGGGAGAGAATTCTAGCTTGTTCTCAAATAGAATTTTCGAGGGAGGCAGAGGAAGGCGGGCTCTCACGGCCCTGTGGGGGGCCCTCCGGGGCAGCCGTGGGGTCCTGCTGCTGGTGATAGATGTCCTGAATCAGCAGAGTGTTCATGACCTTCCACTCCCTGTATTTTGTGGCTGTCAGCTTCGGATCATCCAGCAACTGGTTAATCATGGCTAGGTCATGTTCTTTACACTGTCCAAGCAGAAACAAAAAAGTCAGGGGGATGTTGTGAGTATCTTAGTTTTAATAAACCACCTTCAGCCCTTTCACAAATCAATGCACATAGTCAGTCATCATAAAATTATCATAAAGTGAAAGTGTTTTTACACATTAATAATGAAATCCTTACAACCACCCCAAATAATATGGCAGGACATCCATTTAAATACGCAAGCCGCAAAGAAGTTAAGTATCTTACCCAGCTAAAGAACTAGACCAACAGCCAAGGTCTTCTGCGTTGCTCTTCCCTGATCAATCTGTTATCCCACACCACTAATACGTCTATCTCGGTGTGCATATTATTCCTCCTAGAACTCACAATTGTATAATCATCTCGTTGCTCATGCAAACTTCACTAAGTAAAACTGGAATATATTACTTCCCCTAAGTAATAAGATAATACAAAATATATCTTGTTTGTTTTTTATCTTAAATTTTAATAAATCACACACATTTAACAAATATATAGACCACCTTTTCATTCAAAGACTATTATTCATATTATTTCACCTCGCCTCCTCTGTAAACAATGACACACATTTCTGAAATGTTGCACTCAGGTTAGGGGAGTTTTCTGTAGTCAAGAACTGGAATAAAAATAAAATGCAACAGCCTCCACATTAAAAAAAAAAAAAAAAGGATCATTTTGTCCTGACAATTTTACCTCAGATCTTTCTTGTTCCCTCCATTCCTATGACCTTAATCCTGATTTTGGATATAAAGTCCAATATGTCAACTTGACCTGCTGCCAGAGTCTCCTGCTTTAAACCCATCGCACACATGGGAGTGCAGGGATCCACCGAATATGGGGGTCCCCTTCAGTCGTTCCCCTTCCTGTCCAAGGATCTGTGGACTTGAACTCCATCTGTTGATTCTCCACTTTCTTCTTTCTTTCCACTCTAATAGCGTTGATGTTAATTTACTTCCCTCACCCACCCACAATGCTAGTTCACACCTTCATGATGCTGTGCCTCACGAAGAACCTTCCTTATGTGTCTTCACCGGATGAACTCTGATTCCCAACGTTGCTTTCACATGGAACACTTTCCAATCTATCTTTAACGGGTTTTACTGGAACTCATAAATCCATATTAATTTGTGTTCTTCAGAAAATCTTCTCTGAACCTCCAAGTTTGTGTTCTTCAGAGAATCTTCTCTGAACCTCCAAGTTAGACTTAGAAGCTTTTTCAGTACTCTCCTGCCTTCTTAGAATTTACTGTGTTATGCTGAGATATTCACGGACTTGTTCTACCAGCAATTCTAAAGCTCCTTAAGGAAGGCGACTAAACATATTGTATTCATCCCTGTATTCTTCACACCTCACACAACGCTGAGTGCCAGGTAGGCATTCAACACACGTCTATTATTGAACCAATCTCTCTGCCTTCCCCATGGAAGGCATGTGTGTAGCTAAAAATTCACAACCGTGCTCACTGGCTGCAGTTCAAATTCATGACCACCGCCAGTAAGTGGGCTTTCACGACTATCCAGTAAACATATTTCCTCATCCCTTTCCTCTCTCACTCTCCCAAAGGACTATTTCAGAACTGCTTGTCCTTCCTTATCCATATCTTGCTCCCATCCTCCCTTGTAGCTGATGTATTTTTTGTTTGTTTGTTTTGAGGAAATTGCAATAATCAGAATACTTCTCCTAAGTTCCTGTTGCCCACTACTTATATGTTCATGAATATATTGCTGCTTTCCTTCCTGCCCATTTGGAGAAAAAGTCTGTGCTCCTAGCAAAGACCAATCTCTCCACTTGCGTACTGTCACCCCCTCACACTCAACAAATTCATTCCAGCATTTCTTCCCTTTTGTGCAACTCATCAATTTCCCATCTCCACTTGATTCTCACTGGTGTACGTGCATGCTGTGATGTTGCCCATCTTAAAAGCCACCTCTTGACTCCGTATCCCTGTTCCAGCTAACGTTCCACTTTCCTCATGGTCTCCAAGGTCCCTGTCCCTATTCGTTCACAGACCCACTCCCACTAGTCTTGTGCCCCCACCATTCTACCGAAACTGCTCTTGTTAAGGCCGTCGATGACCTCCATGTTGTTAAATTCAATAATCAATTATTCACCTTCAACAGCACCTAAAATTGTTGATGACTCTTTTTCGAACACTTTCATCATGTGGCTTCTGTGACACATTCTCCTGATTTTTCTTATCCCACGATGGCACCTTATTCTCAGTCTTCTTCACTGGCTCCTCCATGCGGCCCAGTCTCTTTAGGGACACTCTAGAGCACCAGCCTTTAGCCTCCTCTCTGTTCTATCTACATTCATGCTCTCATGGAATCTCTCCCACTCTCCCTGTATACTGAGGGTCACAAAGGAACTTGTTTATCTAAACTTCCTCTTCAGCAGCTCCACCTGGACACCTAATGGGCATCTCATGTGTACCATGTCTAAAATATCCAAAACTAAGTTTCTGTTATTCTCTATATGCCCTGCCCAGCCTCCATATGGAAGGAGGCACCATATGAAATGATCCCTCTCTGCCCCTCTGCTCACCCCACCCCCATCCCCTACTGTACCTCAACCGTACTGACCTCTGCTTACCTTAAATTTGTTAGGTACCCCCGCCTCTGCCCCCCCCCCTGCAAGGGATTTGCCTGTCTGTTCCTTTTACCTGGAACATTCTACTTCAGAGAGCCTCAAGGCTCATTCTCTTTCCTTTTTCAGATTTTACTCAAATTGCATCTTTCAAAGAGGATTTCATCTCTATCCTAACTAAAAAAAAATCCCTCAGCATTCTTTTTCCCCCTTCTCTTCTACCATCTAGCAAATCTATCATTACTTCGCAAACTAAGTATGCTAAATGTTTTGTTTATTTTTTTCTCTCCCTAAATGTAAGCTTCATGAGGGCAGGCAATTTCATCTGATATACCCACTGCCACATACCCAAGTACCTGAAAGAATGACCGACACATAGTAGATGCGTATCTAAATGCTCGTTGAAGAAAATAAGAATATAAAATAAGAAATGAATGAATGAATGAACTATCTGTTTGCTTTTTAATTTCTTTTGCATCATGAACCCTATTTAGAGTCTGAGGAAATCCTCTTCATAAACAAATAAAAATGTTACATATACATGTATATGTAATATATATCTAGATCTCTATCCATCTATTTATGTACAGACATTTGCATATAACTTTAGGGATTCTAGAATTGGCATTTATTTCATCCAAACCAGGTATCTGGCCATAAGTGATCACAAATATTAATGGCATACAAATGTATTGTTTCTACTCTATAGTTAGTGTTAACTTACATTTTCTTTGGGGTGTTTTGTTATATTTTCTTTTTTTTCTTCTTTTCTTTTTTAAATTGGTCAGAATAATATGTATTTCAAGGGAAATATACCACATATACAGTAGTCTGAATGATGAGATTTATAATTTTGAATCGAGAGAATAAGAATGTGGTATAGATGGAGAGCAAAGGATACATTTGGATTTCAAGAAATCCAAGTAAGAAAACAAGTAGGAAAATAACTTTAAAAAGGGTAACAGGTAGGTTGACCAGGACCTAGAAGCAGAAGAAGGGAGGTTAGACAGCTAGAAAGCTGGGCCAAGAGAATATTCTTTCTTCTCTCTGAGTTCTCAACATCTACCTTTCAAAAAGTAGTATTTTCAAAATAGTAGTAGTAGTAGTAGTAGTAGTAGTAATAATAATAATAATAATAAAGCTTTCATGCTTTATCACCACAGTGCTATTCATATGAAATTATTTAAGGATTTTTACTTTGTTCTTAAGAAATTTTGGCATCTGTTCAGAGCAGGATTCTAATATTTTATTGAAATAACTAAGATCTTTGCAGATTAACAAAATTTGGAAAATGGATTTTTTTTAAAGAAAAAAATTGAACTAACTACCCCCTCTAAATCTGATAAAAGATCTTAGAAAAGGGTCTCTTCCACTTTAGGCTAACACTTCACACACGGTTTGAGCTCTAAACAATTCAAATTTCTTACCATTTGGCTCAAGTCTGTGCATTACAGCCCCGCGGGAGACCTGGGGGCGGGAAGCACTGAATCAAGCTGCGCCCAGGTTCCTGACCCTCAGACACTGCGAAATAATCAGTGTTAATTGTTTGTAGTTGCTAAGTTTGGGATATTTTGTTACTTGGCAACAGATAATTAATACCCGGGGAGAAAAGAGCTGAATTCAATTCCATGGTCAGGGTACATAGAAAGGAAGAGGTCACAGAGAATAAACAACATGGTAAAAACTTTGAATTCTTTGTGCCAACCCGGCTTCCCAGTGGCCAGGCCAGGGCATGGTCCTGTGATGGCCTAGAACCCTGAGATTGTTCGGTGGAAAGCCTAGAACACAATTATTCTCTGTCTAGAAATGGCCTGCCCTGCCTACCCCGGATAAGCCTTCATTTCCTGTTCCTCTGATCGCGGACTACAGCACACTGCCCACTGATGCACATGTACCCGGGCCAGGTCCGCTTCCTCGAATGCCCTTCCTTCTTACCCTGAGATTCCTCTCCTCTTACTCACCAGCCACTTGTCAGGACCTCCATGCCACTGGCCCTAATGGCCTCAGGTAAGTAGCTGCTTTCCTCCATAGAGCTCCCAGAACGCCCCAAGCCTGCATCGACTCTCGCACCTATTACATGGCATTCTAATGTTTTCCTCTCCCTTCCCATTGTCCATTGGGGTCCACGCAATGGTTCCAGCACCCGGAATAGGGCCTGGTACATAGTAAGATTCAGAAAATGTTTGTTCAATGAAAAATATACTCACTTATATCAGTCATCATGAATAAGAGTAACATCCCAAGATACTGTGGCATATTTCATTGAAAGACCGAATAAGGGTAAAGAGGGTCAAATATTTGGTGATGGAAGGAAATTTAACTTTAGGTGGTGAACACACAAGGCAACATACATATGACGTATTATCGAATTGTACACTAGCAACGTATTTGATTTTTTAACTAACATCACCCCAGTGAATTTAATAAGTAAACATAAAAAGGAAAGACCAGAAATATTTATGAACTCTGCACATACTGTGAAATATAGCATATTTGCCTTTGAAATGAGTGCTAGTGCTGTTTTTCCATCATTAAATGTGAGGAAATTTCTCTGCATTTGGATTTTCTTTGTATAATTAAAAAACTCCTTTGTCTTTCATTTTTCAGCCTCATTTTTGCAGCCTTGTAGGGTGCTTAGGTCTTCCATTGACTAACCGGGACATCTAAGAGTCACTTAGTCATGGCTTTGTAGCCTTGTCCTTTTTGAATCCTGATATCTATTCCTGGAAAGAGACTCAAATTCTTGATGCAAAAGGACAACGTACAAACCAGAATTAAATCACAGGATCTATCAAGGCTTTTCAGAATCTATAAATCTTCTGCTAATTCATGACTGGTTTGTAAAGTATCGTGACCTCCTCCTGTTCATGCTACAATCAATGTGAAAGCAGGATGCTTTTTTACAAAGAAACATTTTAGTTAGAGGAGGCCCCGAAAGTAGCTTCAGTACATCCTGTCCACTGCCCCTGGCTCCTATTGTGAAAACACCTGCTGGTCTATTACCACAAAGCGTGTATTTTCCACTGCCTGGCTCTCATGGTGCATCGTGGCCGCAGGGCCTACAGCGGGGCGTCACTGAGGTTTTGCTATATTTGAAATCTAAAAAATTTCTTCTGAATGTAGTAGAACACCACCACCCTCTGATAAATCAGGTGAAATCCCAAGATCTTATTAATGTTACTATTCATTCTCATGAGGTGACTCTCTTAAGCTCTCACCAACATTGACCGTATCAGGTAAAAGTGTACAAAACACAAAGTATACATGGGTCTTCCCTTCTAGGAGGCTAACATTTGAAACTTGACACCAGAGCAAGGCCTATGCAGACAAGTGCACTGGTGTTACTGTGTGTTCTAGGGCTTTAAGAATGTCAAGGTTCATTTCACCACCCCCCCCCCCCGCAGAGACTGGATTTGCTTTTACTGCCCACCCCCCTCCCTCCATGAATTCGTGGTTGGCACAAATCTCTGCAGAACTAGCTACTCCCTGCCCCACCTCTACAGAGTTTATCCACAGTTTGAATTTTTCTTTTTTTTTTTTTTTTTTTTTTTCTTTTTTACCTTCAATGTGCTATTCAAGGTTCGGATTTTGTGGAGTTTCTCATTTATGGATGGATTTTTGCACCGTTTCACGAAGGACTTTCTCAGCTCCTTTTTGGTCGAAGGTCGTCGGTCCCCAAGAGGAGATAGACTAGCTTGCTCTAATGATTTGTAGAGCTTCTCCATTTCATCATCTTCAGACGCTTTTGTTTCTTCTGTTAAAATAAATTTTTTTTAAAAAGCAATAACAATAAACCCAGTTAAAGTCCAGGTGAGAGCATTAGACACTGTAGTCCAAAAACAAGGCCCTGCTGACACTTTGATCTCAGACTTTCAGAACTGTGAGACAATGAACTTTTGTTGTCTAAGCCACTCAGTGTCTGGCATTTTGTTACAATGGAGCCATGTTCCTTTTGAAAACACTAAAAAAGCATCTGTTCCAGGCCTCTCTCTCTCAGGTTCTGGAAGGTCCTTGGCTTGTGGCAGCGTGACTCCAATCGTCAGATGTTGTTTTTCCTGTGCATATGTCTCTGTCCAAATCTCCCCCTTTTATAAAAAATGCCAGTCATACTGGTATTAGGGCTCGCTCTACTAACCTCATCTTAACTCATTATACCTACAACTACTCAGTTTCTAATAAAGTCACATTCTGAGGTACTGGGAGTTAGGACTTCGGCATAGGAATTTTTGATGAACACAACTGACCACAATAGTGCACCATTCAGCCTGCCAAAATTCATGTCTTTCTCACATGCAAAATACATTCACACCATCCCAACATGTCCAAAAGTCTTAACCCATTCCAACATCAGCTCTAAGTCCAAAATCTAATCCAAATATTATCTAAATCTGGCATTGGTGAGACTTAAGGAATGATTCGCCTTATGGCGAAATTCCTCTCCATCTGTAAATCTGTGAAGCCAAATAAGTTATGTGCTTCTAAAATACAATGAGGGACAGGCAAACCCAAACAAACTAATACACACCCTCAAGCTTGGGAACCACTGTCCCTGACTTTCTAATATTCTTCGTAGAACTGTTCTCTGGGAGATGGAAACGGCCTGTGGTCTGTGGCTTGGAGCAGATGCCTCACCGGCCTCAGCCCAAGTACTTTTACTAAGCAACTCTACCCAAGATCCAGGGGACCGCACGTGCTAGGCTGATCCAATAGCAGTTTCATCATGCAGGCCACAGTTACTTATTTAGGAATGAGCATGGGTTTCAGATCTGGTTAATTTGGGCCAAGGACTTCAGTTCCAAGACTTTAGCATATCAGAGAATCAATCTCTCTTCTTTCCTAAACTGAGTGGTATCATGATGTGAGCTGGAAGATGCCAGGAATTATTCCAAGAATAGTGAGAATGGAGCCAATCCATAGGACAGAGCTGAGACGTGCATCTTGCTGATAGCACTGCAGTTCTCTCAGCTTAAGGGATCCAATATATTGCCTTTGGTAAAATGCTCTGGGTTGGTTTAAGTCACATGTAACTGGAAGGGCCTCAGATGACACAGAAGGTTACCCAAAGAAAATCTTCATCACTTAATGTTGTTTAGTTTCTCGCTAAGAACTACAGCCCTTTATTCCTTCATTCTCTTAAGATAATCTTGGAAAAGATACATAGTGAGATTTCTTTTTCCACCACATACTCCTTAGTGTCTGTGCATTTCACTTTCTGTCCTAAAAAAAGCTTGATAGTTGACCATATAAAAATATGGCATTAGGAAGAACTAAAAATGGCCTCTCCAAACAGTAGAGGAAAGCATGCACTAGTAGGCTAGGAGCACCAAAATCAAGCAAATTTCACTGACTTTACAGTTTACTTGTATAAGATTAGAAATCTTTAAGCAACAATTAGTTTTCCTTCATTTACTGCTAAGAAGTCACAGCAGGTGTTCCTAATACTCTTTCATTAAATAGAAAGCAAAGATGTTGGACAACTTTGCAATTGACTTGAAGTATTGGCCAGTAAACTTCTTTGCTCTCTATCAAAAATCTCAAAAAAAAAGAGTGAAAATATTCCAAACTCCATTTGAAAAACAATTAGACTTTTTCACTCGGCTGTGTGCAGATATCAATGGTGGGTTTTTGTCAATAAGCACATTAAAAAATATTCAACATCACTAGTCATCAGAGAAATGCAAACCAAAACCACAATGAGATACTGCTTCACACCTATCAAGATGGCTAAAATCAAAAGGACAGAAACTAATAAGTGTGGGTGAGGATGTGAAGAAACTAGAACCTTTACACATTGTTGGTGGCAATGTAAAATGGAGCCGCCACTTTAGAAAAGAGTTTGACAGCTCCTCAAAATGCTAAACATAAAGCTATTTTACCCCCCAGCAATCCCACTCCTCGGTATAAACTCAAGAGAATTAAAAACTTGTACGTGAATCTTCATAGCAGCATTATTCACATAGACAAAAGGCTGGAGCAGTCTAAATGTTCATCAACTGAAGAATTGAAAAATAAGATGTAGCAGATGCCCGCAATGAAATATTATTCAGTAATTTAAAGGAATCAAGTACTGAACATACTACAACATACATTAATCTCGAAAACATTGTGCTAAGTAAAAGAAGCAATCACAGAAGACCACGTATATGAGCCCATTTATATGAAATGTCCAGAACAGGCAAATCTATAGAGACAAAAAGTATATTACTGGTTGCCTTAGGAGAAGAATGGGGAATGACAGCTAAAGCATATGAATTTTGGTGTGCACGCGTGTGCGTGTGTGTGTGTGTGTGGTGCTTAAAATATTCTCAAATTAGATTGTGGCCATAGCTGCACAACTCTGTGAAGAGACTGAGACCACCGAACTGTACATTTTTGTATGTGAGTTTTATGGTATATGAATTATATCTCAAGCTGTAAAAAAAAACAACAAGTTTTTAAGAGATTATCATGACAACTGATGAAGAGATTATCATGTACCTGATTATCATACAGAGCAGAAATATTAAACATGCTAACAGTTCTGGAGTTAGCTGGAGACATTCGAATGTCTTAAGAAAATACATCTTACTCTTAGAGGGAACGTTATGATTAAGGACTTTGAGAGTTTTCAGACACACAAGGATACAGTAATTTTTGTTCTTTTTTAATAGCTAAGCAGTGGAGCTCTACTTCGAATAAAGCCTAACTACATAGCTTTCAACATCACAGTATTTTTTTTTTTTGGAGATTTTCCAATGCTGCAGCATTTTGAAAGTTAAGTAATACATATTTAACAAATTTCAAGATGCAAATTGAACAAATATATAACAAAGAAGGTAAACAGAATGATTTTTTAAATTTCTCTGTGCTTAATTGTGCTACTAAAGATTATGATCAAAAATAAAATTACTTTTGACTAATAAATTAGTTTGTAATTATGTCAGAGTAAAGTGATTATACTAAGAATGTGTACTTAAGTCGACATATGTTAAATTGGTAAAGGGAAAAAAACTTTAGAATCTTGAAATAATGTGCCTTAAAGTACATTCCTTAAATGGAAAAAAAGTAGGACTGCTTTTTAGGATAATTTCATAATTGTTTAATATATTTACATAGCTATATATTATCTTTTGTTAAAAATATCAGAAGTTATCTCTCTTCCCCACACACATTCCTTTCCTGACTTAAACTTTGGTATATTAACAATGAGAATATAGCTGTGTGTGTGTGTGTGTGTGTGTGTGTGTGTGTGTGCATGCACGCACGTGTTTGTATGTGTAACTTTAAAACTGACACCAAGTAAAGTGGACCTATTAAGATTACTGAAAGTTAATACAGAATTCACCTAAAATATGACCAAATAATGTTCAAATATTAAACACTCACTATTTGGATTCATTTAGAATGTGGAGATAATAGTGAGTATATTCGGGTAAAGTTAAAGCTGTTGGAAATAGCAGGGAAATGAAAGGCAAATCACCACCATGGTCTTGCCTCAGCATTATCATTTCTCCTTAGAGGAAACAGGAAACTGAAAGCCTCTATGCCTGACCTCTAAGAACCTGATTCCAGAATCACCCACAAACATAAGGACAATAAAATAATAATGTGAGGAGTCAAGAAAAATATCCTTATTGGCTCTTTTGTTTCACAATCTATTGCTAGACACTCAGGGGACATACTTGTGATCCAACCATGTCCACACTTAAACAAGGGCTTTGTATTGTTTTTACTGCTGCTAATGGCTGGTGCTTAGGTCTTCACAGGGCCATAAAATGAGCATCTAATAATAATGGAAGTAGATGACAAATAGGATCATGGGGGAAAAGACCCGAAGGATATAAGCACACAAGAAACGAGTCTTGAACCGAAACCCAAGACAAAGAGAGAGTCCCTCCCATTTGTTGCACAGAGACTAATACTGGCTTGTCAACCCTACAGTGCTATCTCTGTACCTTTAAGGAGCTTCTCCATAAATATTATAAAAATCTCTTTCATATTTTTATGTAAATATTTGTCTAAATTATAATTTCATATTAGAAAACACAAGATTATTTCTCTTACCAGATTGTCAAAAGAGAAAAAAAAATGGTAGAAAAAAATCATTGCTTTCTCTCTCTCATTGGAAACAGGAGCCAAGTTAATTATTTCCACCTCTTTTGTCTTCTGATACAAAATAAATGAATTTTGTCAGACAGTCAACTATTTCCAATGCAATTGTTATCCTTTCTCTCAAGAGTGTATTTTAGTCTTACATAAAATATCAAGACTCTAATTCCCTTCGCTACAGAAAGCACTTTAGAGACTATCTCATTGAGCCTAAGTGCTTTGTCAAAAAAGATGAAAACTGTTTTTATTTTATACATGAGAAAAAAATAGAGATTCTTGGAAAACAGTAACTAATCTTTCCCAAATGTAAATCGATAATAGACTTAAGAATAAAAGTTTATTTCCACACTGTGCTGTCCATGGGCTTCTAACCCAGTCTTCTCAAATTCTATTCTCATAGGCGAAAATCACCCAGACATCTTGTTAAAATGCAGATTCTGCCTCAGAGACAGTCTAGGATGGTGTTGAGATTCTAAATTTTTAATAAGCTGATGCCAGGATGACTCGTCCATGGACCATACTTTGAGTAGCAAAGCTAGACTGTTTGCCATCAGTTTGTCATGAAACACCAGCCTCAGCTCACTGGGGGAAAAAAAGGACAGGAGTTATAATAAAAAAGTTGGGATTTGTCCAAAAAGCAGCATCTATTTTCTTTGTGCCACATCTGATTTTAAAAAAAAGAAAAGAAAAGAAAAGAAAAGTACTTATGGCTTTGCTCAAAGGAGTATTCCAGAATCTCTGCTCTATAGCATCGCTATCTCCTATGTGGACTTGGCACGCTTTTGAAGTAAATGCTGGTGACCATTTACATCTGTTAGACTAGCTCAGGCCATCTTAAGGGGTGGGATTAGTAAACCTTCTCAAAACTCAGGTCAGCAATCTAACATTTCATACACAAGAAAGACACGGGGGTTTTTTTGTTGTTGTTGTTGTTGTTGTTGTTTTTTAACAAGATCTTTTTTGGTGACATTAGCAAATGAGACAAAACATTTCGAACTAATGGTTACAGGTTCGCGCCTTTCCAAGATTATGCCAAATGGCTGTGCTGTTCCTTTCTCATCCTCCTACATATTCCAGCCTATTGTTTGCTTCTGACGGAACGGCATGTTCCAGTAGGCCCAGAATTTGGCTGTCAAGAACATTGTATGCAGATTCTCTCTGTAAAGGCTGTATTTTTAACTTTGCCTCCCCCACTATCTTATTTTTGGTGTTTCCTTGTGCTTTCTAGAAAGCGGCTCTTATTTTCTCTTTTGAACATAAATGCTGGCTTCAGGAGACAAGAGGGGAATTTGTACACCATATTTCATATTCGAATTTAAAAGCAAAAGTTTTTAGAGATTGGGAAAGTCTAAATGATGTTCTAAGGAAATGATGTTAGTTCCCAAACATGAAACACTTGGAAAGATTTAGGTAGAAACAGAATTCCCTGTTTTCTGAACAATGTTCTAAGTGCTTAAGAAAGGAAAGATCAGAGAAGGCGCTTGTTACAAAGAGAAGAAATAACTACAGAGTTATTTAGACATTCAGTGCGGCCTTTCGGACTTGACGAATGTTATTTAATAGAGCACCTGATGTCAACAGATTCAAAGCGTTGTACAGGCTTTCTCTAAATAGTGACCCTGACAACTCTACAAACAGAGCAAAAAACTTGTATCATAATGACAGAAATATTTAACTGATACAACTGAGATAAATCTGGATAACTCATGAGAAGAGTAAGGATATAATCAACACAAGAACAGTGGCACAGTATAATTTTGAAGCCTGTTCTGCTGCCCTTGTTGCTGGTGGAGATGACTGAGTTTTGACTATGTGACAGGCACCGTGTTAACTGCTGTACCAACCTTAGGTCATTCTCCTCGTAACAAGCCTATGAAGAAAATGTTATTAACCTTGATGTGAAGGAAAGAATGTCAAGACATAGATTAAGACTGTCGACCAAAGTCACAAAGAGACAAACTAGGTTCTGACCAAAGCTCACTACTTTAAACATTTTCAATAAAGTTCAGTGAAAAAGGTTTCCAATCAGATGGTCTATAGCCGCTGAGATGGCAGCTGGTTGGACTGGCCGGGTCAGGGCTGAGATACCTGTTCCCACTCCTCTTGTCTTCCAAGAGAAAAAATCCACCCAGAGCATCTGCTTTTGAGGTGCCCATGTTTAATATGTCAAACTCTGTTCTCACAGGGCCACAGGGCACCAGACTGTAGGACAAGAAATTCATGAGCTGGCCAGCAGCCTAGGGCACAGTCTGGATGATCAGATTCTCTGCTTGGATTTTTGAACTGAGCACCTGAGGATGATAATCAGTTCAAATCGGGAGCAGAAGGTGAGAGTCAAGGTCGTGAGAGTCTGTGGCCCTGTATATAACAAAGGTATAAGTGCTTAAAAACAGAGAACGCAATGTTGGAAGAATGCTAGCTGGGAAAGAGGCGATTAAAAAATATATGGCAAGAAAAAAACTCTATAAGAGAAAAAACAGGTTGAAAGTCAGAGAGAGCATCCAAGTATAAAGCTGGTATTTTTACCCATACTCTTGTAAGTCTGAGAAAACAGTAGTTACACTTTAATTTCCCTTATTTTTCCATATTTGATTTACATTCTCTACTGAGTTATATACCTATTTTTTTTGGGTGTTTGATGTTTCTTTTAAGTAAGGCAACTCAATACTCTTCTACTGTGTTATTGCTTTTATTGATAACAAACCTACTCTATTGGATGATCTTTATTGTTATAGTTTTATTTTATTATCATTGCTTCTGTGGCAGTCATTTTTTTGAAATAATCTTAGGCTGAGTCCATTGCCCAAGCATCTGATACATAGCTTTACATCCTCAAAACAAACGTTCCATTTGTTTTTAAAATGTATTCTTCTAATCATATGAACACCTAGGATTTGCTGCAATATATAATATAGATATAAAGTTTCTAAATCTGCCCACATCCTAGGAAAACAAAAAAAATTGGCAAGTACACACACACACACACACACACACACACAAGCATATGGTCAGGACAACATATAGAAATGAAGATTCAGAAGAAAGGAGGGATAGGGAAGGGGGGACACTATAGGACAAGAGCAGTCAGGCAAGAGGAAGGAAGAAGTGACCCTATCTCAATTTCACTAAGGAGAAAATGAAGGTTTGGAACAGATTAATGTCCTCGCCTTTTTAAGATGGAGCTCGCTTTTCCTTATTTCTATTATAGTCTACTGTGATCTTTAATCACTTGCATAACATTGTTATTTTTGTCTTACAGAAAATCCTTAATGTACAGTAAGTCCTCACTCGACATTATTGATAAGTTCATGGAACTGCCAATAAAAAACATATAATGAAACCAATTTTACCATAGGCTAATTGATATAAACAAGAGTTAAGTTCCTATAGCATCTCATCAACATTACAAAGAAATGACATTGAATAAAATGACATTATGCAAGGACCTGAGGTATATATTTAGAGTTATGTATTTAAATATGGCCGTTAAATCCCTACTAGAAATCTTTTCCCAGGAAATGATAATAATCCTATAGAGTTGCAATTATATTTAATGCTATAGAGGACTGAATGTGCTAAAAAACTTTTGGTTTATCCTTGATTCTTCTCTTTCTTTCACATTTGATCCATCCATTTATTCGACTTATCCATCTAATATTTTTTGACTGTCCACTGTGTGTTAGGGCAGTATATTTGAGAGCCTAGAAATAGACTAAAACAGACAAGAACATTCTTATATTTTATCCTTAACTGTATCCCAAATTTGTATATTTTCCCCACACCCCCTCCCATTGCTACCAATTTAGTCAGGGCCATCATCATTTCACTGTTGGCTCATTCAACAGCTACATAACTGTTCTACTTCATCTTCCTAATATCCATTCTCCACATAGTGACATAATCTTTTAGAGATGTAAAACACACCATAATACTCCTCAACTTCAATTTCTCTGAAAACGCCCCATTGCACTTGGAACAAAATCAAACCCCTTGCAGGACTCACTAGTTGCCACATAAACCATCTGCTATTGAGTTCTCCAATCAGTTCTTCTTATGCATCTCCTGCCCACTCTGCTCCCCATGAAACAAAAAATATGCTGAAGTGTATAAATATGAAAAGAGTCACAAAAAGAAAGTAGAAAGCCAAGCATTGAATCAAAGGCAAGATGTTATAAAAAGGAAAAAAATTGAAGATCATTTGGTAACATTTGAAACCATCCATGTCCACTTGGCCACATATATACACAGTAAGAACTTCTGCATCACTGCCAAACCAACAAGGGGATAAACCTGTGACCCCTCACTTTGGCTCAGGTTCCACTGATTTAGAAATGGCTTTACTATCAAATATGAAAATAGACTTTATTTTGTCTCCCAATGCTGTTTTCTACACGCTATATAAACAAACAAAAAAAAATTGTTCAAAAATTTTGATAAAACACTGTTCTTGTAGCATAGCAGTTAAAGAAACGTCAAAGATGACTGAATTCAAAGCCTTGCTTTTGTCATGACAGTTGCAGGTTCGGTCTGGAACGAACTCAGTGTTCTGGCAGAACTCCTGTGCCCACGAGCAGAGGTGTGCCTAGTTTATCTGACACCCAGAACAGACCATTTTAAATACCCTTGCCCCAACTCTTCAGATTGTTAAACATCTAAAGCTTTCACCTGTAACTTTACTTCTCTCTGAGTACAAGGATCCTCTTTTTCTTATTCTCTCTCTTCTGAAACTATATATCTTTACTTGTGACCTCCAATTCCTTAAACCCCTTACATCTTCCAATCTGCTGATCTCCCTCTGAGATTACATACCTCAAAAATCTAGATTATGCTTTTCATCATCTTCAAAACCCTTGCCTTAGTGACTTCCCACCATCTCCCACTCATAACCCTTAGCCTCAGGAAAAGTAATATGAAGGAAGAAAAAGATGAGATAAAGGTCTGACAACTAAAAATAAACTACTTATATTGGACAAATTTACAGATAATCTAATCAGCATTATTTCATGCCATCTTCTAGGGATCTTTAGCCACCTGGCCTGGAGCAGAGGAAGTAGATGTTTGGGTCATCAGTGACTGAGATTATTGATTATAAATCCAAGATTTTCCCAGGAGTAAATATTCTCATTTTCAGATCACTTCTCAAATTATAGCTTAAAAAAATAAATCAATAGGAAATCTTCTAGGAACTAAATTAAGTGATAGAGATACAAAGATCAAGATTAGTCTTCACCTTGATAAGCGTGCTAAAGAACTCTCCAAGTTTCTCCTTCACTTTCTATTTCCACTGACACCCCAGCTATTATAAAAGCTTCCCAACTCTTCTAACTTCCCTATTTTTAAGAGAATAAATCTCCTCTTATTCTCTTCTACTCTACATTTGAAAGTTAACATAATTTTTCTGAAGTGTAGCTCATTTATGATTACTCTGGTTGGGAGTGGTCATCCATCATCTATTGAAATAAGTTAATGACGAGCCCAGTTTTTCAACATCATCCAAACTTCTTTTCTATCCTCCCCACGTCTCCTCTTTCTACTCACAGAACCATCCACTTAGATCATATCTTATATCACTTTGCTGTGATTGTCCACATTTTGAGTCCCCGCACACTTTCAAATGCCTCCAGTATCTCCTGGTGGCATTTATTTTACTCTGCTTTCTTTGGTTAAGTGCATCTTATTCCTCCCACTCTCCCTATTAGATGTTAAAATGTTTTAGACTAGAAATTGTATCTTGCTCATCTCTGTATTCCTATTACCACGATGTACTTGAATAGATATCAGGTGCTCAAAAAATAAAAATAATGCTAAATTGAATAGAGTTCAGTATTCAACTTTTTCTTTTTATTATCTTCTTCCCAAAGAGACATGCCACGATATTCCTATAGCAACCTCTGAAGTAGCTAGCTAAAATAATGCAGCATCTGTACTTTTTGCACTCAGATTGCATAAAAATTTTTGTGATATTTGTTAAGTCCCCAAATCTGGCTCATTTATGCCACTTCCTGAGATGTCATGCATGTTCTAGTGTGCTTATCTCTTCACGAAAAACGCTTTTTATTCATCATGATCCCCAGATTAATTCTGGCTGTACCTGTACTTGAAAAATATGTTTGCATAAATTTGGTTTCATCTTATTAGTGGTCATTAGCTATTCACCATCCTGGGTATAGTCACTCCATTCATGGAGTAAGTATAGTGAAATTTTCTCCACGCTGTTATCATATTTAAGTAGAGACATATAATGTGGGTGATCATCACAATGGCATAAGTCATGGGCCAAATAACCTCTTTTAAAAAAAAAATTATAGCACAGAGAAAAACTGAGATGAACATTTCATTAACCCCAATCACCTTTTTCCCCGATGCCTTATAGAGCGACCGAAGAATCCAGGGAGCTCTGAGGCTCTGGAACTCTGAAACCACCAATATGGAAAGGCAATTAACATTCTGAATTTTTTAATAGTTTACACAGCAGGGTAGAAATGCCTAAAAAGATATTTAGATTCAGCATAGAATTCTAGCAACCACAATTTTAATTGCATACAAACTGCAAAATATGCTTCTCATTGTCAAAATAAAAAGCAGGCTATACTTCTTGCTATTTGCTTGTGTCAGGGCTCCGTTATTAATCTTTAAGAATATTTTCTGGAATAGTTTCTTTCTCCAGCAAACAAATTTTGAGCCTGGGGCTTAATTTAAAATCTTAACTCCTGTTTTGGGCCATATTGAAACTTCTATCAGTCCCTGTTATGAAAACATCCTGAATGATATTTCGGTCACAGGAAATTCAGGGCTTTTATTTCTTTTTCTAATTGGCAGGAAAAAAAGTAATTTTTAATTAAAAGTCAGAAAAATAAAACAACTTTCTTCTCCAACACATATAGGTTAAAAAAAAAAAAAGGCAAAATACACAATCTGATTCTCCATAGCTGGTCATCAGAAATACAAGCAAAGACTGGGTAGCTGTTTCCATAGCAATGACTTTATGTAGTCTTAACTCCTCTGGGAATTTAACCAAATCCTCAGCAGCAGAAGAAAATCACCAGCAAAAATTTGTATCATATGATAACAGCCAATAAATCAGTGAGAGAAGAATGCTTTTATTTTCTCTTTATTTCTACTGGGAGAAATATCTTCACATCAAGCTGTTCAAAGAAGCATACAGATTCTATTGGGCACTCTGCAGTTAACTCACAATTTGAAAATATAAGGCATCTTCCTTTTTAGATTCAAAGCACTGCAAGTACTCAGCCAGGCTCACTCTGCTCCCAAGAGTGACATTTAGACATGGGCAAGAACTGCACACAACTTCCTATGACTCTCAAATTAGCCATCCTAAATGAAACTTTCAATCTGTAGAGTTATCCCTTGGGAAAGAAATGCAAATGGAATCTTATTCTCTATTTTGCTTTCGAAGCCATCTTCATCCTGGTGTGCTGCGGGTATGGGTGTGAGTATGGGGGTATATATGAAACTGTTCTGCCTTATGACCCAATGATTATGAGATTTTAGCAGTGAAAGAAGAGATGTGGTACTTTCGATTACTTTCTCTAGTGTCACCAGTCCTATATCTGGAATGATCTTCTAAGGATGACGTTAGAAGCCATCGAGTTTGAGATATTTAAATTCTCTCTTCAGTGTATCTTTGTGAGAACAAAGGTTATGATCAATATGCGATATGCAATTAATAGCCAATGAAAATGATTGTCTCAGAGTGAGTAAACACCTCCAATGACAAGGATGCATTCCTTCCCAAGGAGCACATCCCTTTTTGAATGTTTTCAATGTTAAAAGGAAGTGTTCTATGCTGCACCTAAAACTACCTTCTTTTTAGGTGTACCACTGGCCTCAATTTTGTACTTCAGAGCAGATGCAAATTAAGGCCATTCTTCTACATCACAGCACCTCACACACTGGAGGCCAGCATGCATCTACCATTTTCCATTCCTCAGTCAAAACGTGACCCCTCCACATCCCTCAGTGGCATTACTTCCATTGCCCTCTGTATTTCATCTCGTTCACCAATAGAAACAGATTGTTTTGCCAATAACTTCATTCACTCTACTTTGTTAAAACGTAAAGTATATTGTTGGCCTGCGTTAGGGGTGTCAAGTAAAAATGCCATCAGAAGAAGCCAGGCAGATAACTCAACTGCATGAAACATCTTCAGGTAAGGCCCCAGGGAAAGGTGACAACTGTGGTGACTTGGAGAATGAGTTCTCAGCCTCAGTATTCAGCTCTTGAAAATACTGTACACACATACATACACACACACACACACACACACACACACACACTGGGTTCACAGTTTTAATCCTTGGCCTAAACTATTCTGATATCAAATACTAAATTAATAAGGTACATCTGAAGATTTGAGAACTTAAAAAACTTTACCACTCTGACTAAATACCATGGGAATGTAGCTAGTTAGCTTTCTCTCAACAGCACCCTAAAAAGACACGAACCAAACTCATTATCTTCTCATTGCTCAATCTCATATCAGGTGAGCTTGTTCTACACTAGAATAAATAAGGCACAGACCATCCGAAAAGATCCATCATGACTGAAACTAATAATAAAAGAAAAGTTAGTCTGAATAAAAGACAAGGACCAACTATCATAGAATACTAAGAAAGCTCACACTATTAATTAACTTCTAGACTCTATTAACTCTTTCCTTTGCTAAGACTTAAAATGTGTGTGGTGTTTTTTTCATTTTTTCCCCCTATTTTGCTCTATTTTTGTGTTTAAAAGCTCTGTGCTGATCTCCAAAGTGTATGTCAATTGTCTGTCTTCTTGTTACCCTCACGGGCACCTTCAGGAACCCACTAGCTAGGCCAACCAAACCTCATCCGTGGTCATGGCCCAGGAAAGGTGGTTGCTCTAAATTTGTTTGGAACCATAGAGGTTATATCATAAATATCGCCACAAGCTCCAGAGCATAGCACATGGAGCCAAAAAGAGACAAGCCTTTCCTCAGACTGGTGAAAAAATATCAGCGTATGATCATTTCTTATAGTCATAAGCATTTGGTTAGTGACGCTCGTAAGAGGTCATGATTAGCCTCAAAGCTGGCTTCCCAAATGCAAACTCCTCTATGAAAGCAGCCCCTGGGCTTAGCCGCACTTGACTGCCCAATTACTGAATCATCATTATGACAATTTAACACTCTTTTCACAAGTTAACATTAGAGTTCCACAACCACACCAAATATTCATCTCTAAAGAGTAAACAATTTCTTGGTTTACCTCTGTCCGTCATCTTTGATCCAGTAGGCTTCTCTGGGACACTAAGATGGTCTAGATTGCTACTCAGTGAGGAAGTGTCATCGCTAGATAAAGAGTTCAAAAATCACTTTCTGACATGGCAAAGTGTTTTCCAGGGACTTGCAACTGTTTGCCTCCGAGGGTGCAGGTGAGTGAAGCTGCACAGCGATTGCTATAGATTGTCCCACATCTTCAGCAGTGGATGAACTGTTAACCATGTTGATCCAAGACTGTCTTTCTTTAGATAAGGAGGTCAAACTGCTGGATGTCTTTATTGTACTTTCCAGGGAAGAGAAAGACATGATGTTTCATTCGATTTCAGAGAAGATGAAGATGCCTGCTGTGCCTATTTTGCATAAATAAGATCAAAAAAGAAAAAAATAAATCATGATTAAACCAGCATTCTCCACTTTTCGTATTCAATAAAGGCACCCCAGTGTTTCAAAAAGTGGCCAGTAATAAGAGTCAAAAGAAAAGTGCATTAGGTATCTGTATGACAGACATTATGATGATGCCATTTTCTAAAAACCAATCTCTGTAACTCTGAATTCACTGTTCTAGGATCTGAAAAATCTCCATAGCATGATTTGCCCTATTCTTCAGTGCTCTCCAGAAACTTAAAAGGCCTCTTGGGAGAATTCTTTGGAAAACCAAAGGATTGTTAGAACAAAAAGTAGATTGTAGTCTATCACTGAATTCTCACTGGTCAAGCAAAAACTCTTAAGAAAGGTGATTAAGGGAAAGAAAGCAAAAGCTAGAGCCAGATAGGAAGCAAAATCATATGAAGTGAGTGGTGACCAGTGATGTGGGGCAAAGCGCATCTATTTTAATCCTCAAATACCTTTCACATACTTCTTCGTCCATAACCAGTATCAGCTCGTAACTACATAGGTTAAATAATGTTGTCATGTCTCTTCAATATTTTAAAAACTGTAAGAAACCTTTCACCAAAGAAGACAAGGATACCTCCTCAGGCTCCTAATTCATTAAAGAGAAATAAAAAACTGCACCACAGACTATGAAAAGTGGGTTGACAGCGTGAGCTTCCTAATAGTGCATGAGCTTCCTAGAGCAGATTGTAACATACAGTTTAAGGATAAATGGCAACCCTTGGCAAAAGTTTCACCAATCTTGATGCACTGATGGAGAAGACATCAACGCAGCACCACCACGAGTCCTCTCTTGGGAAAGACTTCATCTGTCTAGACATCTCAGACTTCTGAGCTTTTAGCTTTGTTACATTTTGATGTAAAACTACATCTGGAAAATGGTGATGGTAGATATCAGCTTCTGTCTCGTTGGAGTTATTTTGTTTTTAATATCCTAAATAGCAAAATAATGACTTGGCATAATATGTTGTCCTCCATTTTTCATTTTATTGCTCAGTCAAATCCCAAAATCTAGACACCTGTGCTCTCTGAGTTGCCCAATGTCTCCAAGGGCAGATAAGACAGAGAAGGCATTGTCTGGTTTAGTTTCATTATATCATCCTACGGAATACTCTTATCACTGTCAAGCATCCAAACTCCTAGGATGTGGGCGGGAGGGAATTGCCAGAGGAAGAAGCCAAAGAGTAAACTAGGATTTTCTCCTGAAACACCTCAAAATCATTGCAACTAACTCAGAATGGCTGACTTTGTTTCAAACCAAGTATTCCCAAGAATTTTGCAAGTTCTAAGCTCTGAGTTCTGATGGAAACAGCCAGTATGTAACCAATGCATGCCCAGTTGCTGCATACTAGATGTGAATTGTTAAATAATAAATCAATCCACTTTTTAATAGCATGATATTGAAATATCCAGTTAAAATACTAACTCATCACACAAATCTTCTAAATAATAGTATATTTGCAAAGACATGAAAGTTTGGGAACCAGCTGCCTTAAAACACTCCAACCATTTAATAACTAAGAGATCAAAGAAAGACCTATAATTCACTAAATAAAACCCCAGTTATCTGGAGGAAAAAATGCACACCCCCTCCCTAACCTGTCCAAATAAAATGGAACAGTTTACTCAATACAGAACCCACAAAAGAAATATTAACAAAAATACCCATTCAGGCCCAGTCCTGACACCTTCCTCTATGGTGAACTATTTTGGTAAATCACTTGGCTTCCATGTGATCAGCTAGCTTCCTTTTCTGAAGAGACCAAGCACAAGCATTATTTCCTGTTGCCCCTGCTGATACTCTCTAATTTGATTTCAGCAAATTAACAAATGGGCTGTTTGAGCAGAAAACTATACACAGTTGCTACAGTGCATTCCATAAGCCTCTGAACCTGAAAACTCTGTTTGAAGGCCTAAGGAAAGACAGATTAAATGCACATCAGAAGTCTCTGTGAATGGGATTCTTGTTTGTGGTAATACTCAAAAACAGTGCAAATACTTTCAATCCATAAGCCTCTGAACCTGAAAACTCTGTTTGAAGGCCTAAGGAAAGACAGATTAAATGCACATCAGAAGTCTCTGTGAATGGGATTCTTGTTTGTGGTAATACTCAAAAACAGTGCAAATACTTTCAATCCATTTTTCCTAGCACCATAGAATATGTATAAATTTGATTTTAAAGTGGGGAAAAGAAAAGTGAGCCAGAAAGAAGGAGAAGAATAAGAAGGTGGAGGAGAAGGGGAAGGGGAGGGGAAGGAGAAGGAAGAAGAATGAGGAGAAAAACTGTAGAGAAGGTTAAAGGAAATGAGAAAAAGATTATGTATATCAGGTCAGAGAGAGTTTTCATTAGAAGAGAGATTGACAAAATACAACCTAAGTGGACCTGGAGCACCGATGCTGATTATCCAATACGGGAACATGCTTGATGGGTAGTGTGGTGCCAAATCATGGTTCGTTGTTACCATTCTGTAGCTATGAACAGCTGTAAGCAAAGAACTTTTAGCTCAGTGTCTTCTGTGAACCATCCATGTAAGATACTCATGAAACTCCCCATTGCAAATCGAATGAAGGTAGAAAGTATGACAGTCTCACTCCTGTGTGGTTGACACAAGTCCATTCTTTCAGTGTCAGTTCAGGGGCCAGCACCCCCCAGAAGCCTTCTCTGGGGGCTTCAGGGTGAGGCAGGGACCTTTGGCTGGTGCTCCTGAGTTTACTTCTAACATACCAAGTGGACTATTATTTTAATCGTCAACTGATACTGTAATTGCTGATTGACTTGTCTATTTTTGTTGGCGAGTAGAGAACAGGTTGTTTTTAATTATTTTTGCATTTCTGTTTGTTGTATCTGTGCCTGACACTCAGTTGGTCACAAATTAAGGCCGAGAAAGAGCAAGCTAGGGAGTCAGTGGTGTGAAGAAAAACAGCCCTGAGTAGTTCAACCTCTTGTTGAAGAGCACCCTGAAATTCCCTGTACGTCGCTATGGATGATTTATCCTAATCATTGGATCTAAAAGTGGCTGGTACTGGCTGCAAAGATTCTCACAAACTGTTCTCATGATCACAAACAAAATTATTATTTTATTTATTAGAGACTAATAATTGTAGATGGTTTCACTCATTTCAGAACATTTGGGATTTAAATACTTTATTTTTTAATGAGAAAATTAAAGGCATTTTAAAGATCTTAGTGTTAATGAAGAAACTATATATATATATACACATATAATATGATTACATTAAAAATTCAATACTTTCCCATTTTCTGTATGAAACACTTTTATTTGTTGAAGAAGCATAGTTCAAGCACTAATTGCTACAAACCCTATTTCGTTATTGTTTTAAAAACAGAAGTTTGACATGGAGAAAAATAATTTTAAATGGCCACCAAAAGCCTGTAATTGGGAAGAAATGAGTCAGTAATATAAATCTTAAGCTATATTAGTCAAAGCGTATAAAAATAAAAGATAAAAGAATAATTTAAGACCAAACATAATAAACTAATTTAAAAAAAAGGACCATGCACAGCTTTTCTTTCCTTTTATTAGTTATATTAATAAAAACAAACAAGCACTTGCTGTGAAGCCCTAGAAAGTATTGTTTATATTTCTCCCACATGCTAGTAGGAGAATTACTCCTAAAAATTCGACCTCGTATAGTATACTTCCTACTCTGTGCTGACCGTCAGCATGACCTTGGGCAATGAACTAGCAAAAGACTCACTCCTCACTCCAATCCTTAATATCCATGACCTCGGAGAAGCCACTTTACCTCCAAGTCTTATTCTACTGATCTCCCTTCTCCCTCCCCACCCCAGTCCTTTCTCCCCTCCAAACAACAGTTATAGTATCTCTAAAACATGAAACAGATGACAATATTCCCTTGCTGAAAATCCTCTAATAATTTCCCTTACACGTAAAAAAACAAAACAAAACAAAACAAAATAGCCATAGCCTTTAATAGCTGAAAGTTCTACATGAACCCTAGCTACCCCTCCAGAACCATCTCCTTCTGTCTACCCTTCCCTCTTTTTTTCCCTGCCCATCATTTTCTTCCTGTATTATCATGTAGCAAATCTCTCCATTCCTCTGTGTCTCTAGCCCTTTCTGTGGATTGTTTGTTCGCTGCCTCCTTCCCATCATTCTGGTCTCAATTCAAATATCGCTTCCTCAGCAGGCTCTTTCCTGGCAGTGGTAGGCGAGCCGATACCCTCCCATTCTCAACTCTGGCCTCTCCCTAGCATCAATGCCCTATTTTTTTCTTCACACCACTTATCAGTACTAGAGATTATTTTCTTTGAAACACAAATTTATTGTGCCTCTTCCTCACTTTAGAACTTAAGATGCTCATGGGAAGAGACATTGTCTATTTCAGTTCAGCATCCCTTATCCGCAGCATTCCCTGGTACGTGGTCCATACGCAAAAATACTCATTAGCTACCTGACTGACTGACTCGATTTATTGAGAGGAGCACATGAAATAACATAAAAGAATATCTTAGTAAAATGTAAGCTTAAGCTTGCAAATGATACCTAGGACAGTTAAATTTACTTCTCTAGAACCTGGCTTCCTCACTTGTAAAACTAATATAGAATTTATAGGAGAGTCACATGGAACCATCCTTCTCATAGTGACATGAAAGTACCAGACAAATGTAAAGTAGTAACTCCAAATTCACCCAGGGAAAAATTGCAGAACAACAAATCTGTGGAAGTTGGAGATAAATTCACAATAACCACCCACTCGCCCACTTATCGGTCCATTATAAATATTTACTTTGTTCCAAATATGTGTTAGGCACAGCCATATAAATGTTACGGGTAAAGAAAAAGATATTAGACACTGCCTCTGACTTTAAGAATTTAATAATTAGAGAAATAAATCAGATACACAAAATCTATAATACAAGGCAGATGACAACAACATGAAAAAGGTGCCAAGAAAACAATGCACTATAAGAACACGAAGACTTCAGGAGAGGGCAGGACCTGCCTTCCAGGCCTAGGGGAGCTTGAACGAAGCATGTAACATTTGAACCAGTCTTGAAAGATATTAAGAAGGCAGAATCGCGGGGAGGAGGGTGGCGAGTGGTTCCTACAAGTGGAAAAAAATAATTCGAGGCGCAAAAGAAGGAAAATCTGAAGAGCTTTGAGGAAATGACGGGCAGTTTGTCAGGCTGATGACAAAGGATGAATCAGCAACGACTGTCATGGCAGTCTGAAGTGAGCCCAAGGGCCTTAACTACCAAGCCGGTGAGTCCAGAATTAATTTGATAAACAATGAGCGTTCACTGAAAGGTCTTGCTCAGGTGAACCAAAATGATCGGAACTATACTTTAGGAAGACTAACTTGGAAGTGTTTTTAAGAGGAGAAAAATTAGAGACACAGAAAGAAAAAAGAAAAAGCCTGCTATTTCAATAACCCAGGCCAAAGCTAATGTGGGCACCAACTAGGACAGTGGCAGTGAGAATGAAAGATTGTGGGACAGTCACCACCTCTAGGGACCAACTGCTAGAAGAGTATGGTGAGATGAACTGTTAAAGTCAGAGGCTAGGATGCAAAGGCTAATTTTAGCATAATCTTAAAATCGGTTCGGTGTTCGACCACAGAGTTTATGATACTTTTTTGCATCTTGAGGAGGGGGTATGAATTTTTCTCTCTACCTTTTCCTTAAATGGGTAGTCGCCGATCATTTCTAATACAACTAACTACCTCACTCACAAGCACTTCTATTATTTTACTTAGTATATGTATCAAAAGATCAAGTGACTTTGGTAAACAGCTGTGCAAGATTCATCCTTACTAGGATTAAATTTTAATTTCTAAAATTGATTTTATCACTTCCTGTGTTTAAGAGACTTCCTCCCTTGCCTCTGGCCAACGGGCCACAGTTTGCAGGGTTTTTTCTTTTTATTTATCGCGTCTTTTGGTGTGCTTTAGCTGATTTTTTTTCCCCCGTCATTTGGATATAAGGGAATTGTACTTCTGAAATGTATCAAAATTTAAGGACTGACATATGAAAATGGTCTGCATGAGTTTCTCGAAGCTAGGATTACAAATATTTATCTTCTCAGCTTCTCTCATATCTGATCCATCTATGGGTGCTCTACCTTCCAATTCTATTAAAAATATGATCATTCTGCCTGCCCTGAATCACCACCATCTCTCACACTAGACCATTGCACACCCTCCCTTAGATTTCTTCGCTTCTATACATAGCCCCACCTCCCAAGGTCTCCCCAACACAGTAGCTTGAATGGTCCTTTCAAAATAGAAATTGATCATGTCCCATCACTCCTGTCCTCAAACTTGCCCAAGGTGCCCTAATCAACTCAAAACATCAAAGTCCACACCTGGCTCACAGTATGGCATGACTGCCACTACCTTGTAATCTCATTTCTTGCTACTCTCAGTTTTATTCATCCTGCTGCAGCCACACTGACTTCCTTGCATCATCCTCAATGCACCAAGGAGATCTTGGCTCTACCTGTTTTCAAGTTTTTCTCAGACCTCAGCTCTCCCTCAGGCCTGCCCTGCTTCCCTTATTTATGGCTGCAGCATGACCTCCAGCACTCCACACTCCCCTCACCCTGACATATTCTACTTGTCCTACTTACATAGCAGATATTTTACTTACGTTGTTTGTTCATTATAAGTCTCTCTCAACTAGAAGTTTGGTTCCACAAAGAAATGAATCATTGTCTTTTTGTTCACTGATGCATCCCAAGTATTTAGAGCGGTGGCTCTCAACAATTTTCATTAAATAAATAAATAAGTATATAAGCATAAATCAAGTTTTCAGACAATAATTTTTAAAAATTAAATTTAGAGAAAAAAATATATAGAACAGATTTTTAATGATCTTTATAGCTCTTAAATCATTTTGTAACTTATAATATCAGGTTTAAATGTGAATGACATTGGTTCCTTTTTTGCTCTTTTGTGAGTTTTAAAGAATCAGGGAGAGTGACTTCTACAAATGATCTTCCAAAGTAAGACCTACAGACTCCTATCTATTTTGAGTATTTTTACTAAGCCTGTCAAAAATCTCCCATTTCTAATTTCTCTGTGAATAAATGGATGTCCTGTCCACTATCAATCCTGCAAAGCTTTCTCAAGAAGAAGGAATGTAAACAAAAACCTCTTGTTCACTCAGGGATTCAGCCATCAGACATAGAGGTCCAAATTGGTCTGATGCTCAAATATTACTGCCTATCATTACTCTATAGCCACTAGAATGGTTGGATATTAAATTAAATTTTTAGGTCAAGGTTTAAAATTTTTTTGAGACAATTTTCCTGAATAGTGTGATTTTATACTTTTGAGTTCATCATTCCAAAATGAAAAGTTCATTGCCAAAAGATTTTTTTTAAGTAAGAACTTGGGGTGGAGGGTAAATTTTTTTTTTCACATAGGTTTATGTCACTCAGTCATGGCTAACCTATGCCAGTTTGAGCCAAAACAACAACTTGATTCACACTCTGCATAAAAGTTACTGTGACTTTTTTGAATTTTGTCTGTTTAAATAAAATGCTTAAATGTCATTTTAAGTGAGTGTCTTGCATGTCTGTTTTTCAAAAACAAGAGGAAATAAAAACAAAATCTGCCTGGGAAATATGCAAGTAGGAGGAACATATTCTGTTTCTAAGAAAAATAAAATCTAATTGTTCAATATTTATCTATTTCTAATATATTTCTTTGGAAAAAAATGTTAGCCCTGTGGCCTTCTAAAAAAATGCTCAACATAGAACTCTAAGAAATAACATTTGAATTCTAAAGAATCATCCCACTTCTTTGACATAACTTCTGGTCACATAAGCACTCTTAGTTATTTGTTTTGAAACAGCATTCCCTGAGCTTCTACTGTAACATCAGGTAAGACTGTCATTGTACTACTGAGCCACGATCCTCTGTCTAAGAAGACAATTGAGTTGCTGTTACTTTCATCAAGTGTAGTCCTAGGCATCTGGCAATGCTGTTAGTAACCCGTGATACTAGTTTGCCATTACAAAACAGAAAATCACAGTATTTTAGAACTAAAATAAAATTTTTACAAAGTCATATTATGGGGCACAATGGGATAGAGAGGGAAGAAAGGAGGGAGAACAATTCAAATCTTTGTATGTTACGGGTTAAAATAGAAAAGACAAAAACTGAAAGAAAGGAAAGGCAGACAGACAGACAGAGGGGAGAAAAGACAGATAGGGAGAGAGAGATAGACACAGAAAGAAATTAAACAAAAACATATGCTTCTCTATTAAATCAAGACGGAACATCTACCAAAGACCTACTTGACTTCTTTAGGAGCCATAAAGGGGAATCCAGTAAGAACTGGGTATGTGACCAGGACATTTCACCTCTTTGAACCTCGGTTTCTTTATCCATAAAATGAAGATAGTAATATTTACTTCCTTGTGACCTGGAGAGGAAGCAATTCTATAACAAAAAACAAAGGTACTAACCACAGTGGAAGTGATGGATAAATATGACACATTGACATCAAGAATATCTATTTTTGTTTACGGTCATGCTACCCTGAACAAGCCCAATCCCATCTGATCTCGGAAGCTAAGGAGGGTCGGGCCTGGTTAGTACTTGGATGGGAGACCACCTAGGAAGATCAGGTGCTGTAGGCGTAAAAAATTTAAAAAATAAGGGATTGTAAGCTAACAAGATCCTTGCAATCTGTGAGGTCAACCAAGGGTTGCCTTGCCTAAAAACAAAAACAAACAAATAAGTAAATAAATAAATATTTACAAGAAGAAACGATAAAATAAAGTTTTAAAAAAAATAAAAGCCATAGAGTGGGAAAGATTTTCCTCACTTTTAACTGTCAAAGACTAATATATAGATTAAATAAAGAAATTCTATAAATCCAAAACAATAATAATGACAACTAAAAACGTACAGAAGGCTTAACAGACACTTCATAAAACAGAATATTCGAATGGCCGATAAACGTGAAAAGATGTTCGGCCTCGTTAGCAATCAGTGAGACGCAAAGATACTACTTCTCAGGGTTGTTCGGTGGGTGGGGTGGGGGAATGATTATATAATTAAAGCACCTACAAGTCCTGGTACTTACATGGTAGGTATACAAACCGTAAAAACCAACTTCACCAAAGTCCTCTGCTTGTCTCCTTCTAGGGGCCAATATTATAATGAGCATCCAAATATAAAGCAACTCTACATAGTCTTAACATCCATTGATAATCTGAACTCACTCTGGATGTTTCCAAAGCTTAGAATAAACTCGGACTTTTCTCTAGTGAATATGCAGAATCATTCCATGTACAGATTTAACGCACTAACCCCATTCCTGGTTTCCTGCTCTTTCTGACTCTAATTTCTCTTTATGTTATTACCTTAATCCCCTTTACATTCATTTTACATTGTTGTAGCATGTGTACCTAGGCAAGACACTTTCAATTCTTTCTGAGAACAAGTAGGATATAAACAAACATTATAAGATGAGTCAATGCAAGCACTGACCTATCACCTAGCGGCCCGTTGCATAACCATGAATCCTCAGAGCATGATACTTCTGTGGGTCATGCACAAATACTCTGAGTATTTCATACCAGTGAGTTGCTATGAAGAAGGCTCAAAATCAGCACTTTGAGAATTGCATTTGCTCTTTGGCAGGTAGCATAAGTTGGCCTGTTCTAAAAATTGATCAGTCAAAGTAGCTTCAACCCATTTGGAAGGAATGATGTCCACACATTTGATCAACGAACAACAGGCTAATAGTGTCAGCACATACCAAAGGAGACAGAGTCCCTGCAGAGTGAGGAGGGTGTGCTGTCTCCACAGCTACGTCAGGATCTTCCTGTTCACTCTCGCTGTAGCATTCTATAACAGAAATGAAAATGCTTAATGTCTCAACGCCATCAACACTTATTCCATAACACGTGAACAGAGTTTTTTCCCATCTGGCTACTGCTATTCCAATCCAAGTCAGAAAATATTTATCTAGTGAGCTACCTGGTGCAAAGGGATTACATAAGAGGGGAAAATGAATGGCCATGTCAGGGTTTCTGCCCTCAAGGAGAGCTTAACACACAGGAAGGGAACTAACCATAGCTCAGGCAAAATAAAATAATTCCTTAGGGAGTGTGAGTCATACACTAAGGGAGTATAAAATCAGCAATGATTAATTTTGATAAAAAAATGATAATGAGCTGAAGTTGGTAGGATAAGTAAACAATGGTGCACACAGAGTGATGTGGGTACCAGGCCAAGAGCACAGGATGAGCTAAATATATGGAGTCCCCTATGAGATATGGTTAAAAAAAAAATGAAGCTGAAAGGTTCCTCGAGGCCATGTCACGGAAGCCCTTACTTATCAGCGAAAGGAGAAGAGTTTTGTGTAATTTTCTTTTTTCTTCACAATCTATAAATGTATCTCAAATAGACAATAGGTACTAATTTTATGGAAAAGAGGAGCATGGAGATGGTTAGGACACCGATTTCACAGCACTGTGCTATTGTTCTTCATGGTTTAAAATGAAATTGCCACTTTTCCATTTCTAAATTTAAGTATGATGATTTTGTTATTCAAAGATATGACTCCCTAGTTCCAAGTCCCAGGTTTGACTTAGCATTTCAGAAATAGTGTCAGCTCTGTGACCCTGGAACCTAAAGCCTCCTTTTCAATATTAATGACTTGCGTCATTTAAGAATCAGACTCCTATAGCTATTGAACCCTGAAAGCTAAAAGTATGGCCTGTGTCCCAATCTGACCTTTAGGTTCCTAATACTACTTAGGGTAATTATTCTTAGCACACAGCTTGTGGAAATACTAAAATATCATAGAGGAAATAGTGGGATGAAAGTTATCTGTCTAGTTCATGATACCTATGAGTAAGAATCCAGTAAGTGGGGCAATAAAACATTTGCATTGGCAATTGTTTGAGATGTCAGCGAAGCCTACAGCTGCTAACGTGTGGGCGAAGTGCAAAAAGCATTCATAGCCAGCACCAGAAGCTCTATTCCATGCTAGTGAGTCTGTATGAGTATGTCTCTACATATTTGCAGATAATTTTAAATGCCAAAGTATGTTTCATTAGGACAAAACTATGCACAGAACTTGACATCATTTTCTCATCCTATTCTAACATTCTTGCTAGAAATTTAAAAGAGAAACATACCTTCATCCTTTGTAGTGGATTCATGGTGGACGACAGCCAATCCAAGCTTGTTTAACCACCTAAAGTTTAAATAGAAAATAAATGTTTAACCAAAGAGATCTGTCCCCTACCTATTTACCTTTCCCCTAGGTGCTGAGGGAGGTCTTCCACCAGACTTTATAATGAAATTAATTCATAATTCTGCAGTCAGTCTAACTCTCATTTCCAGAAACAGAGTAAGTTTATGTTATTGACACTTAAGACCTTTGGTTTCACAGTATTTTCCTTACTTAGGGCATTCTTTGTAAGATAAGAAATTATGTGTACCATTATCCAATTGGCTAATAGAGGCAACTACATTGGATAGTCTAAATATATGAATAAATATATCTTATGTTGTTGTTCATTTGAAATTTATAGCAACCATCAAGCTATCATTGAATTCAGCAACTTTAAAGGTTTATGTCTATAATTTTTTAAATGTGAGTTTATTTCACACACACACACACACACACACACACACACACACACAATAGAGATGACACATTTTTAAGCCAGGATTTTATATTAATCAGTAAAATATTTAGCTAGAGCTTGACAGGTATTCCTAAGCTGGAGACATTTTTAATTCCTTGAAGAATTTCACATAAAATAAAAATTGACAATGTCATGTCTTCTATTGCTTTACCATTTGATTGACAATAAATTCCAACTAAACATCAATAACAAAAACAGAACTAGACAAACTGTTGGGAAATCAAACTTGGCTTATGAGTTCAGGCTACAGTAGTTTTTTCTCAAGGGTTTAGTTAGGAACATATTTTATAACACAAATTTTTAAAAGATACAAAATGTGTCTATTTCATATATTCCTAGCTATATCACCTTCTATTTAAAGGGAAAATATTATTTGGGGGTGGTGTAATCTAAGTGATATATTTTTCACTTCTTTGCAGTCTTCTTATTTAAAAAGAATTCCATATTGTATATATTTTTTGAGAAACCAGAGCATTTAGTAGTGGCCTAAATCTACCAATATCAACAAAATAATAATAATAACGCTATGCACTTATTGATTCACTTACACTTTTCATTTCTCTAGTCTCGTAATGCTTCATGAATTATTCAGCATGCTGCATCCCAACACGACATAAATATTGCACATTCCCAAGTCTACAATTGCCAACAAATTAGTAATCGTAATTTTTATCTAACTCTCAACTGCCATGGCCTTGCTGAATTTTTAAACAGAAAATATGCAATAAATTAGATCTTTAAAATTAAATAAATAGGATTTCCTACAATAAAAAGATGAGCTGTAGCCTCGTTTAAGAAATTCCTACATCAACATCTTGATAAAAATGAGATTTCTAATAGCTACCTAAAACTAGATCAATATCTGGGTCCAGATCTTTCCATAGGAACTAGAAAATGTTCACCAAGACACACATAGAATAATAAACAAACAAACAAAAGCCCCAGGAAATTATGAAAAAATACAGAATTCTCAGCTTCAATCATATTTTAGAAATGCATATTCAAACACAGAAAAATATTTTATTCCACTAGATTGGCAAAAAATCTTAAATATCCATGATTTCTAGAATTAAGGAAAAAACATTCTCAATTCTTTGTTGAGCTGAACATGAAAATCGGTATAGCCAATTTTAAGCAGGCAATTTGATGATACTATTAAAAATTTAAATATCCATCCCCTTTGCCCAACAGTTCTAAGTATCTTTCCTACAAAAACACATTCATGTAAACCAATAAATATGGAAGAATGTTAATTCAACAAGTCTTGCCATTGCACGGGAAAAAAACTTTAATACACAATAATTGTCAATCAAAAGGAAAATGTGTAAAGTATGGTACTGAATCCATCATCACCATGTTATAATGAAGCTAATAAAAAGACTGAGATACAGGGGCCTTGTAATGACCTGGAAAAATCCTAATGTATTGTTAAGTGAAAAAAAAAACAAGTAAAAACAACATGGTAGCCTGATTCAATGTACTTCAAAAACTTTATATTTGCATATGTGCATGAATTGGTATACATAGGAAGCATCAGGAAGGATGTACAGGATACTGTTATAAGTGGTTAATCTTAAAGAGAGAAGTTGAATTAGAAGGTCAAGTTGAGGGTGTGGGAAGGTTTTCACTTTGCATACTTCTGTATTATATAATTTTTTACAAGAATATGTTATATATTACTTAATTAAAACATTTAAAAGTACATTTTTAAACACTGATCAGGCAAAGCACAATGAATTCAATGATTCAGTTTTAAAAGACTATATAAATTAATTCTTAATTTATACCTGATTTCAAAATTGTATAAGCTGACCTTCCCTCCCCCCAAAAAAGTATCTAAGAGTGAAATAGACAAAAAAAAAAAACCCTTTAATATACCAAGACAAAACCTTTTAAATCAAGAGTTCTAAAACAAGAAAAGGCATTTCCAAGGCCTTTTCAAGAACATGAAAATATAGAAACACAGCAAAATGGAAGAGCAGTGACTAAAAATAAGATTCTTCTTTGCCTTTCTTACCCAAAACCTGTGTCCTTTTGAATGCCACCATTAGTCACTAGCTGTGAAAAACTGGCAATTGATTTAAATCTCATTTGACTGTTTTCCTTCTAAACCCACTGGCTTAAACTACCTCCTTTGCTAAGAATGTTTTTATTTTTTAACATCAAGGCAATAAAAATAAAGTCTGTGACTGAATAAATAAATGCACCAAAAGACTTATTATATTTACATAGAAGAAGATGGCAGATGTTTCCTGGGAGCTTGTTGTATATTGACTTGATGTGATTGTGTGTTCGAGATGCACAAGTGTGAAGAAATTGATGTACAGTTTCAAGAGCATGCTTCTCATCAACACCATCTGAGAAAGGCAGCTACTACCAGCCTCCACTTAAAGACCAGTTCTTTCATTACCCTTAATTACTTGAGGGTCCCTGCAGAACACATGGCATTTCTATTAAACTTAATTACCTTTTCCTTCATCATCCCTAAGAGAAATGTCACCATCCAAACACCATCACTCCCTCCTTCCCCGGCATCTTTGCATCTCACTAAGAAACACCCAGATACATGATTTCCTGGCTTAAACCGGCCATATCAGTATGAAAGAAAGCTCTTCAGGTGATATCTTTAAATATCACGTGCATAATCTCGTGGGAGAAGGAAGAAGTGAACCTGGAGGCCCAAGGAGATTCTGCATTGTTGGCCATTCAAAAAATTATTTTCAGAATAATAAAACTTACTAACGATATTATAAAATAAAAGAAATAATAACATATTCAGGCAGACAAAATGGGCCATTTATCTATGAGTGGCCAGATGAACACAATTTTCAAGGGTAAAGGTCATTCAAAACAGTGAAGTCAAGACATCTGACATTCAAATTTCAATTTACATCTTGTTTGTAAGCTGGAAAAAAAAATACTAATATAATTTCAAGTAAAATTAACAGATCTTCACAGCATAGACAATAAAACCTTAGCTTTAATAACTACAAAAGGCTCTGATTTAACAGCGCAACAGGGTAGCGTGTATACGTCCTATCTGTAGTTTATACTCACGCAACTCTACTTGCCATTAGATAGATCCTTACAAAGGGAGAACGTGAGCACTGAAGAGAAATGGAATGAGGATGTGAACAAAAGCTAGAGAAGAGGGTGAGCAGGGAACAAAATAATTCTGATGTGTAATTTAGAGAGCAAATCCGGCTGAAACCACTTTTACTGGTTTACAAATATATTTTACTGTGTAGGAGGAGAATTCACGAGGTAGCAAAACACTTAGCAGTAACTGATCCTCTGGTAAACCAGGTCTCACTCTTCTCTTGTGGGAAAGAATAGAACTTCTTTGAAAGAACCAGCTGCAGGATGGCTCGGGAGGACGCAGACAGGAAGGAAGCCAGAGATACAAGAAGCTGAGAAAAGCCAGAGGCAGCAAGAGGCTCTTGGGGAGCTGGTGGAGGGGGTGGTGAGGCCGCACTTTTTCATGACCATTAAAGAACAGGAAAGACCATTTGGGATTAATTGATGGTTTAGCTCCAGACTGGCCCTCACTATCTTAAGGGCTCCAAGTACTGCTGGGCCCTCCACGCACCCCTCACACACCTAATGTTTGCTAATCGATAGGATGTCGTTACCAATGCCAATAAAAAAAAGAAATCAAGAGCTCTGAATGTGAAGTTGTTTAAATCCTCTCCTTTTATGTGTCTGCTCTAATTTTTCTCAGATGCTTTAGAAAGCTAAGGAGGGTGGGGATTAAAATCAGAAAGAGAAACAACTTTTTTTTTTTGTCTAAGTAAATAAAACACTTGTTTGAAAGACCCAGTCTGGATTCCTTGCCTTGTGATTTCCAACACTGAGTTCCCAGCCTCCTGTGGTAGAGAGCCATCTGCCCTCACGTGAAGGGTTGCGGTGGGGAGATAAATGGGGCGAACTGAGGAAAATGCTTTTAGCTCGACGGGTCTGCTGATGGGATCGTTTATAAGAGGCTATTGGTGTGTGTGTGCGTACACATGCACTCGGGAGCGCACAGTTTGCGGAGAAGCAGCTTCTTTTTTCTTTAAGCGTCTAAAGCAGGAGGACAAAGAGAAATTATATAGGAAAAATGGATAAGAAAATCCTTACACAAATAAATCAAATAAAGTCATAAACTCTATGAACGGAGGATTACGTCTGTACTCTTTGTACCGCCACAATGGGACACACAGTAGGTGTTCCGTAGACATATTTTTAATTCATTATGTAAGGTTAATAAGAGACATTATGAATTCTAAAATAGAGCTTAAATTAAATAGAATGCCCCTGATGCCTCAAGCACTCTCTCTCTCTCTCTCTCTCGCTCTCTCTCCACACACACACACACACACACACACATATAACATATACACATACATATATACACATATCACACCATGATCTGAGCCAGTAGGGGATGTCGTGGGACAGGTAGTACTCTATGCATATATTTAAGCAGAGCAAAGAAGAAACAGAAATTTCGGGATATAAAATGTGTGTTAGATATATTCTGAGCAAGGGTATTTTGCAAAATGTTGGGGATTGAACATGGAGAGGTGACATACAGGGGAAGCATCAGAACAATCATACTGCACATACGAAATGCTACATGTAGAGATATTTTTTATGTAGGATTCTGAAAGCTGTGAGATTGGGTTTCATAATACTTTCAAGCTTTGCTCCCTGGGATGCAGATTCTCATTTTAATATTTTCTTATAATGACTTTTGTCTATTCATTTCTCAATTTAGTGGTTCCCTTGGAAGAATTTCATTACTTCTTCCAAAAGCAGCCATTTCAATATGGGTAGTTCTCCAAAATGCTTCTAAATACTAGAGAAGAAGCCAAGAAGATGTTATAGGTGCTAAAGAGATTAATCTTTAAAGCAGTAGAAATAAATAAAACAATAATTAATATGAACATATGCTTAAAATTCAAATACCAGACCAAAGTAAGTCTATTCCCATAAAGATTGGATTTAGCGATTTCCTCTACTTACACACTCATTTCCTGCATATTCTCAGCTGCAAAATAAAAGGTCTTGATCTGTGGGTGGCTGATCTTAAAAGCGCTTGAAGGGAAAAAAGCATAGACACATAAGGAATTAGTATTTATAACTGTCGATGGGTTTGAAAATAAATCAGTCAAATATAAGCATGATAGATTCATCTGCTTTCTTTGTAAATTTACAAAAACAATTACATGAAATTCCTATTGTCTAATCTCTATTTTATGTAAAGAGCAGAAGTTTAATTTAATATATTAGGACATGCAGAACAGAACAAAATCAATAGTTTTTGTTTAAGACATACGGGAATATTGTTTTATTTTCACTTGCTAACTTTGTTATAAAAGAAGATAAATTAAAATTTAGAGTGATAGAGATGTCACTTCAAAATACTCAGATCAGCAACATTAAGAAAAGCATTAATTCACCCAACTATGTACAATAACTTGTTTACAGAAAAATATAGGTTGTCTGCCCTGTGACAACCCTCTAGGAAAGAAAAACATAAGGTAGATTTTTAGTTTCAAGTAAAGTATAAAACATTAAAGACAAATAAAGTGTTTCCCCTTTACCATTTAGACTGAAAGTCCTACAGTCTGGGCAAGAATTTTATAAATAACTAGCTTGGTCAAAACCACAAAAATCACCCCAACCTCATGCATCACTAGGTATGCGCAACCACACCACAGTGCCAGACTTAAAGCTAATACCAGCTAATTTTCTAAGAAATAAATGAATCAATTGCTGCTACTAGCAACATAACTCAATAAAAAAAAAAGGCCCTTTTCCGGTATAACAGAAAAAAAGATATCAACAGTAGAAAAAAAAAGGGTAAAAAAAAAAAAAGGAGAAGAGGAGACATGTGCAAAATGCAGTCGGATATTATCATGAGGAGAACATGTGGAGTCTGGATACCTGGTCTACAGCTAGCCCTCCCATGATTCAAAGCCAAGTCCAGACCCTCTGCATTGTTCCCTTCTCAGTTAAACATGGATAATGGGCTAGTGACTTTTTTGGTTCCTGTCAGTCTCCAATCTTTTGGACTTAAATTCCACTGGGGAATAATCCCCCAATCTAAGACATCTCAAGAGAATTCAATTTCAAAGGTGTTACTGACAGTTCCATAAACTAAGATAAAGAAACCGGTCTTGCCATCATAATCTACAGCTCCGAAGAATCCTATTTAATCAGTCATTCTCTTTGTAAGGACAAAACCTTGACATCTGATCTCCCTGCCAATCCTGGAAGAGAGTTTATTTTTAATTACATCACAGACACAGTTGTCAACAACATGCCATGCCAAGGCTCCACGGGGTTTTAAAATCCATCTGCTCCACAAAATGAAATTCCGAAAAACAAGAAGTTAAAAGCTCCTATTACTGTTTAGGGTGTCAACCCATAAAGCTCAAAGTTCTAGGACATTTGAGTGTCACCTTCATTAACTTCCAAATTGCCGCATCACTCAAGGAACATTATGAAGGGATAATTATCCTGGCTCAGAGTTTTTTTGGAAAATGATAGACAACTTACTGCTTTTTTTTGCATTCAGATGCTCTCTCCACAGTGAAATCAGGCAAGTTGACAAATCCATCAGCTTTTTCTGCCTGAAATACATACATACCACATATGTGAATAAATATGTTAACCCTAGCAGTTAGTTTATTGAGATCACAAATATTGACTAGAGATAGTATAAATGAAATGGAGAATTAAAAGATACCTCCCTGAATCAACAATGGACTTATCCCAGATATACATTTTATAAGAGAAACTGATATTCTCCTAATAAGTCATCCAGAATCTTTCCATGAGAAGTAGATGACATAGCTTAGGTGTGGCATGTAAAGGACCTGCGCCACCCTTTTCTGTCTTCCTGGGAAACGTCAGAGCCAACCCATCAGAGCTTTGCTTCCTGCTGGGCTTGTAGGCATCTCCAGCATCATTTTCATCCTACTACTCTAGTAAGCCACAAGCATATAAGATGGCACCTAATCAGCACTCTAATATATGGCGGACAGAGGCTTGTCTTTGGCGAGAGTCATTCCAGGTGTATATCCCATGTACTGGGTTGTTATAAGGCTTAAATTTGGTCAGGTACATAAAATACTGAATGGACACTCCACCAACGTTATTCCTTCTCTCAAGTCTGTAGGTAGTTCTTTGGGAATTAAATCAGAGTTATACCTGAGAAAAACTCAGTCCCGTAATTGATTCCTAAGAGTTCTATCTACAAAGGAAAGGCTGCAGATGGAAAATTTAACTAAGCCACAAGGAGCCTAGATTGCTTGTCACGTATAGAACTCAATCTTCTCCTAGACACACTGGTGTCTGAGTGGATAAACAGGGACCACAAGAGAAAACATTTTTAAAAAATGAGACAGTGGTTATTGGCAGAGGAGTAAAAATTGATTTTGAAAATACAATCTTACAGGTCAGCTAGCTGGTAAAGTGGCACCGTGGTGCTCCCTGTTCTCTTGGTCGTTCTGCATCTCTTCCCCCTGTTGCCAACTAGAGTTCCACTTGCACTCGTTTCTTCAGAAAAATTAAACGGAAACACACAGCTTCGTGCCTGTTTGCCCTTTTCTCGCCTACGGGAGTTAATTTATTCAAAAGGGGAGTTAATTTATTCAAACTCTTCACTTGAAATTCTTTCTTCTTGTCAGACTCAGAACTCAGTTCTGTAGGGCACTTCCTAGATGGGTGCTAGATTTATCAGGGTGACCACATCGTAAGTTACAGAAATGTCTAATCGCTGTGTTGCAACCTGAAACTAACATAATACTGTATGCCAACTGTAGTTGTAATTGAAAAATAAATTTTAAATAAATGAATATAAAGGGTACTCCTTCTTAAAAATTATTTCTATATATGTATTTTTATAATAGATATGTATTTTTTTTTCATTAAACTTAACCATCTCTTGATGGACTGTTTGCTGGATGGTGATTTCACCAATCCTCTCAAAGAGAATGTGAAGTACTTGAAGAACATATAGACTATAAGCCAACATTTTTTACAATGTACAATGCGTCCTGTGGATTCTCAGTTAGCATTATATAAAACTATAGTTTTCTAAAACTATGTTAGGTCCCAGCAATTCCACTCCTAGATATATGCCCAAAATAAGTGAAAACAGGTCATAAATAAATACGTGTACTTGCATGTTCACAGCATTATTATTTGCAAAAGCCAAAAGGTAGAAATAGTTCATCAACAAAGGAGGAGACACATAAATTATGATCTATCCATATAATGGATTATCATCAGCCATAAACACAAATGAAGCACTGATATATCTACAGTGTGGATGAACCTCCAGAACAATATGCAAAATGAAAGAAGTCAGACACGAAACATCACATATTATATGATTCCATCTAAGTGAAAAATCCAGAATAGGTAATCTATGGAAACAGAACACAGATTTGTGGTTGCCAGGGGCTTAGTGGAGTGGGAAATGGGGAGCAACCGCTTAAAACATATGGGTTTTCCTTTTGGTGTGATGAAAATGTTTTGGAACTAGATATCATAGTTACACATCATTATGGGTGTACTAAATGTCACTGAGTCTCTTACTTTAAAATGGTTCATCTTATGTTTCATTTGACCTCAGCAGGGAAAAGATTATGTCCAGCTAAGGTATTTTTATATAAAGTTCTGTAATTGTATTAGAATAAAAAATAATTATGTTCACCATTTGTTTCTACTTCATCCATTCATGTCTATGCCCACTGGTCCACAGAAGTCGTAGTTACCATGAACCCTAGTGATGTACACCTGCTAAATCCCATCTACCCTTCCTAGTCCTCAATTAATTGAACTCTGGTAACTGATGCTATAGTACTCCCTCCATCTTGAAATGCCCCATGTCTTATTTTTCTGACGACACACTCCTGCTGTTCCCTTTCTCTCTGACCACTCCTCATTCTCTTCCATGAGACTTCTTCTCCTGTATGTTTCTTAAATGTCAGTGTTCCCCAGATTTCTAACCATAGACTTGTTCCTCCTCATTTTAGTACTCTCTGTGGGGGATTATACACACTCCCATGGCTGTATGTTTCACTTTGTATGCATATCCCAAATCCATACCTGAACTAGATTCAACCCCAGAGATCCTATTTCAGGAACCCAATTGCCTAGTAAACGTATTCACATGGGTAACCCATGGCTGGCTCCCTGTTAGAAACTGAATGTTTGTGTTCCCCTCAAAATTCATATGCTGAAGCCCTAATCCAAAGCATGATATTTGGAGCACAACCTTTGGGAAGTAATTGCGTTTAGAAAAGTTCATGAGGGTGAAGCCCCTGGAATGACTGCCTTTATAAGAAGAAGAGACCAGAGCCCCCTCTCATCTCCAGGTGAGGATACAGCAAAAAGACAGCTGTTTGCGAACCAGGAAGAGAGCCCTCATCAGAATCTGCCAGCACTTTGATCTTGGACCTCCCTGCCTCCAGAACAGTGAGCACTATTTGTTGGTTAAGCCACTGAATCTTTGGTATTTTGTTACACCAACCTGAGATGCCTAAGCCACTCCCTCAGAATGACATTTCCAAAACAAAATTTATCATCTTCCTCCGTAAAATGTCTGTTCCTCTTACTCTTGTGTTCTCTACTTCAATAAATAATATTACTTTCTATCTAGCTGTCAAAAAAAGAAAATATAGAAGACATTTTTGCCTCTTCCATTTCTTTCTCAGCACCCATGCCAGAAATCACTAAGCTGTATACTCACTGCCTCTGTTACAGCTCTTCATCCATCCATTACCTACCACGTCCTTCAGATCACTATTAACTTTCCCCTGAAAAAGTCTCCTAAATCATTCCTTCCCTCTAATTCTGTCCTTTCCTCTAAGTTAGTGTCCAAATTATAGTAATGGCAAATCTTTACTCCATGAACATTCTTCACATCACTTCTTTCAGTAAAATCCGGCGTGGTTCCCAGTTGCCCTTGGATGAAGTCCACACGCCTTCGCAGAATATAAAAAGAGACTCTTCGTAATCAAGTCCTGCTGATTTCACAATCTCATCTACTCTGGTGTCCCTGCTCCTAACTGAACCAAAAACAAATGAAAAAAAAATTAAAACAATGAAAATACTCTCATTGAGTTGAACCAGAAACGACACCTAATGTGTAGCATTATTATCTCTAGGCAATTTATTTTCAATACAAAAAGCCCATCTCAAGTGATAACAATACAAAAATCAATAAATAAAAAATGAACCACAAATGTATGCCTTTGTTAATATTTTTTTATTTTTTTTAAATGATGTAAAAGATAAGGCATAAATCTCCATTTGGGTGAATTCCTTTTCCGTATATCAGAAATGGCTGAAATTCCCTCAACTAAGAGCCTAAATAAGTTTGAGCAGAAGACATCTTAGTATTTTCCCAGTAAATCTTTCTTTTATGAGCAAAGGCATTTTCCCATTGTTCTAAAGACAATCACAGAGAACTGTACCAAAAATTGTCCTTGCTTGACTTGCCAAAATCTCTCAAAAAAGATAGAATGACAGTTTTTGCCTCTTCCCCCTCCTTCCTTCCTCCTACTCCTCCAGATCCCTTATTCCTAGCTTCATTAACCAAAATAAGTTTCTCAAATGGTATCCTTCCACTTCAAGGATTTCTGAGTTTCTGAAAAGTTACTTGAAAGTTCTGTGTTGGTACCTGCAAACTTCCCTTTGCAATCTAATGTCATAAAGGATCATGCTCTCTGCCAGAGCTATCAAACCATCCTTTGGCCATTGGGCAAACTCATTACCTAGCCTTAAATCCTGAAGCAAGATAACACTAATGACTTTGTGCTATGATGTTCTCCAATCTCAGAGCTGTTCCTCCTCACCGATCAGTGCATCCAGTTTTCCCAGCAACTCTGATTTTATTTGTCTCACTGAAGTCTCACCTGCAACCGCTGTCATTAGGCAGCACTAAACACACATTTTTATCAAAACTGTTGTGTTACACATTCATTTGAGTAGCTTCTTTGTGTCAGGCACTGTGTGAGATACTGGGGATATATCAGTGAATAAAACAGATTTTTACTCTCAAGGGGAAAAGAGACGATAGCTCGACATGTAAATACATCATTGCATAGCGTGTTATAGGCAGTAACTGCTATGGAAAAAAGTAAAGTTGATCAGGGTAGGGGGTTCTGACTACAAACTGGACAGTCTGCCTTCTGCTCCTAGGCTTATAATGCACTTCCTACCTCACTCTCCTCGATACCTCTCCAGGAACCAACGTAGGTGCGACCTTCTTTAAAACTCCCCTGCTACTCTGATCCTGGGATAGGATCTTGGCACCTAGCACCGGGGGTTGGCCTCACTTACACAATTCTCTTAATGTACTCGGTTATCTGGTTATTTGTCTGTTTCTCTAACAGACTGTGAACACCTTGGAGAAAACACTTTTGTCATTTAAAGTTATATCATCAATACTGAGACAAGGTAAATGTTCAATACATGCAAAATAAAGGAATGAGCTTTATGAATGACAAAGGATAAGAAACATTGTCTTTTTCTTCCAACAGTGAAGTGCTAAATGCAATGAGTGCTAAAATAGATGCAGAAACCACTTTGGAAAACAGAGTTTGGCAGTCTCTGAAAAATATAAACATATAATTACCATACAACCCATCAATTCCACTCCCAGGTATCTGCACAGAGAAATGAAGGCGTACACCCATGCTAAGAGTGGCTTTGTATAGCAGCATTATTCACAATAGCCCCAAACTGGAAACAATCCACACATCCATCAGCCGGCAAAGAGAGTGGTGTATTCATACAATGGCATACCACTTCGTGAACTATGGACATATACTAAAACATGGATAACCTTGAAAACATCATGCTAAGTGAAAGTCAGATACAAGAAACCACATATTACTGTATGGTTCCTTTACATGAAATGCAGAGAAAAGGCAAATCTATGCAGGCGAATAGTAAAAAGGTGTTTGCCTGGAGCTGGGTGTGGGAAGGGAATATAACCATGTATGGGCATAGAGGATTTTATTAATAGGATAGAAATAATTTAAAACTGATTTGTTTTAATGATTTCATCACTCAGTAAATTTACAAAGAAAGTATTGAATTACAAATTTGAATAGGGTAAATATTATGACATGTAAAATAAATAAAGCTGTTTTAATGATGCGTGGAAAGTTTGGGGAATAAAGAACTGTGAATGAAATCCCTCTCATTTGGCTATCAGTGAGACTCGAAAGAAGGTAAAATATCAAAATCTCCAATAATCCCGCTTATAATTCAACATGACTTATTCGAACTTTAGACACAAAATTAGTTTAATATTTCTTATAGTCTTTGGTTTCAGCTTAACTATGGCTTCAATTTTAAACGACAGGAATTTTAGAGACAAATATATTTTATATGGAATTTACCACAGTGCACAAGTATTTTTTAAACTTATTAAAATAGGACATCAAATTTTAATATTTAAGTACAAAACTAAGTGTTCATTGCTGTTGATTAGTTTGGCTCCCTCATACTACATATACTTTGCAAAATGGACAAAATTACTACTTCAGTATCTACACATGTCAGAAAGGTAGAAGGGCAGATAAAGAAAGATAACACTGATATATATGTTCCAGAGGCTAAGTAGGTCAAAAAAGACCAAACCAATAACAAATGAAGTATAACAGGGGAAATTATGATATATATCATGTTAAAAATAAAAAGTATAATTATCTCTCTATTCTCAGGGGAACCATATTTCCTTGATTCTAAGAAAACTGATTTTTTTATACTTTAATAATTCCGAAATCAAAATGTACCTTAAAATCTACATGGATTTTCACTGTAGCATTTCCCCAAAAACTTATTATTGAACAAATTACAGGTTTTTAAATGAATAGCATCTTAAATTTGAGAGGAAAAAATAGTTTAAAAAACCAAAGTTTTTTTAAAATATGCTTTGTATTTATGTGTGAATATAAATTAACGTTTTTAAAAATTACTTATAAAAAATTTATTGACATGACCCAATGAATAACAGAGCCAGGTAGCTGCAAACTTCATTTCTCCAAATAAATCTGCAGTTTGCTCAGTTCCATCCTGAAACCCTCAGCACGTCGGTAAGAGGCAAGTCTAAACTCTAAGCACAGCTGCTCATTCTTATGTCACCTTGGAAAAGTGGTCACTAAATTCAACTGCTATGCACAGACTTGTGACCACTAGAGAATCTGAATTATAGTCTCTAAAATACCAGCCCCAAATTAAACTGAAACAAAAGAGAAGAAAACGTAAAATAAACTGTTAAAGTTCCAATTCTACAGGGAAAGTCACCCTCAGACACTGCTGGTGGGAATGCAAAATGGAACCCAGTGGCAAGAAACCCGGCAGAACCGACGAAACAGATGGACCCTTCGACCCTGGAAATCCCCCTTCTAGGACCTGCCTTAAATATAATTATGTGTAATAACACATGCTTTGCAAAATTATTGGGAACAAGAAAAGACTATAAGGAACCCAAATGCCTGTTATCTGGGGACTGTTGAATAAACTATGGCATCCACATGCAATGAATAACCACAAAAAAATGACATTTATACATATATACATTTAGAGTCATTGAGACAGTAAGAGAGAGGGTAAGGTACTGTATAATAGGTATAGAATGCTAATTTTGTGTGAGAGAAATAGGACACGCTTCAGTGTACATGCTTTCCTGTCTGAAAAAAAAATGAAAAAATAAAATAAAAACAAACATAAATGGAGGAAGGAAAGAGGGAATTAGAATAAGGATGAAAGCAAGATCTAGCTGGATGTAACTTGTTATAAAGTGTTGACTTTGGGATTGGATAAATGATTTATATTTTAAAACATTTACACACACTAAAACAAACCCCCAAAAAATGAAGAAGAAGAAGAGGAAGCATTTCCTAAAATTAAAAGACAAATAAAAACAAATGAGCTTAACTGAATGCAAGCATGGTGACATGACCCCACACAAATAATAATGACTCCAAGAGACCTTAGCGCACAGAATTTGGACTATAGTTAGTGGAATACAGCCCAATGGTGAAATTGTTATTATTAACGAAGTACAACGAATGAAGTATAACAGAGGAAATTATTATGTATTTCATGGTTAAAAATAAAAAGTACAATTATCTCTCTATTCTCAGTGGAAACATATTTCCTCGATTCTAAGAAATCTTGGTAGTTTTTCTCTACTCCTTCCCCGCAAAAATATTGCATGGACTCTAACCTCTCCTTCCTCCCCATACACTAGACTCCACAACACTGCTTTGTTCTGATGAGCCATTCGTCTCTCTCTTCCTTTTGGAAAAGGAAATATGAGGATTATATTCCAAGGCAAATCTACATTCTGCAAGTGTTACCTGGGCCTGCAGGCAGAGCACTGAGCCTATGAGCACTGGGCTGTACAAGCCATGCAAGGGAAGCAGGAAGAAATGATTTTTTTTGTTGTTCTAGATGTCAGAAGCTGACCTGGCATGAGAATGCCTGAAGTCCTTTTAAGGAATATAATAATCAAGTAACATCTAATAACAGGTAGCATTTATTGAGTACCAAATACAGGTCATTGAGGAACCACTACCTTAGCCTTTAAAGGAAAACTAATCATATTCAAGTGCCAGAATTTGTGAAATGGATCGGTTTCCAACCTAGATTGTCATTATGAAATGGGAAAGCTATGTGAATTATTAAAGTGACAGAACTCAGACCAAAACCCAGAAATCTGGTAAATTATTCTAAACATGGACTGATGAACTTCTTTAGTCTCAACCAGGAACGAATAGAAGAGAATCTGCAGTCAGTGGATGGCACAGAAGAAAGAATCCTGGGTTTGGTATGAGAATAGTGTGATGCAAGTCACCTACTGTGCGACCCTAAGCAAAACATGTAACCTCTCGGGTCAGCATCCACACAGTGGCAAACCAGATACAGCCAGCATTTCGAGGCTAACTAGAGTTTACATAGATGTACATAATACTATCAAATTGTTAAACTTTAAAAAATTTAAGATTTTGCCATGTGTCATCTGATAGGAACTGGGGAAAGGAATAAAAAAGAAAGAAAGAGAAGGAATGACCCAAAAAGACAAAGGCAAAGTAACATAAGTTTTTTGACTCTGTTCATTGTCAGCTGAGTCCTCTGAATAGCACTTTGGGTGTCTCAGCCTTCCTTATCTTTTTAGTATCAGATTAATCACTGGAGAAAATACTTTAAATTTTTTGGAGAACGATAATGCTAAAAAACTTACTATGTCCTTCTTTCATATCTAAATTCTATTATTTATTAAAATATTGTTACATTTGGGTTTAGCTAAGATTACCTTATGAATATAATGAGATTTTGACTGAAAGATACCTTCTTCTCACAAATGCCTAGAAATAGATATTCTACATCGAAAACCCTTGGTAAATATTTTTGACTAATAAACAGAAAGGCAATTATTTCCTATAAAACCTATAGATTCCTGACATTAATCATAAAAATGGACTGAAGGTGTTGATTTGTGAGATTATGACTATTCTGAAGATGCTGAGACTCCAACAAGGACGAGAGGAAAAGGACCCTGAGGGAAGCAGACCGCTTGTGGCAGATGCTGCCAGTGACCCAGACAGGTCCCCTCAACCTGCTCACCCAGGGAGCACTAGCCAGACTTCCCACTGACAACACCTCCATCTCTCTGAGGAGGAGTTTCTTGGCCACCAGATTCTACTTCCTCACCTGTACGGAGGTGCTAAAGAATTATTGTCACCAGGATCTGCCCTCAGGCAATGACCAGTGAGACTTGGTTGCTATACACACCAGATCCCCTTGACCCTTGGGAGGAAAACTCTGAGGTGCATGCATTTCACAGGCTCTCAGAGTTCTCCCAGCGGAATGAAACTTGTTACCTACAGTCATAATTCTCTTGCTAAGGAGAGCTTTCGTAGCTAACTCTCTACCCCCTTTTCACTTCCCCTTTCCCTTTCCAAGTATTTCCAGTGTCACTTCCCAAATAACCTACTGGCACTCAAATCCTCTTCTGGGAAACCTAAACCAAGAAACTGTTCCATTCAAAGAAGATGTTTTTTCTCATGGTTCCTATTCATGAACAGCCGAGCTGCTCGGCAGCATAAGCCTTCTCCTCTATTTCCTCCAAAAATCATCCAAAGATGACTACCTTACTATCACATTAGGTCATATTTAAGTGGTGACTAAGAAGTGACTGGCATCCTATTCTATGGTTTGAAAATCAGCTCTCCAGCAAGCCATTTTACTTACATTCTGCCATTCTCTCCTGATGGAGTCATATTTTAAATGCAATTAAGTTACAAGGGAACCTTCTGGTAGTGCTTGCTGCAAGATAGTCATTGCCTCCTGAAATATTCTCAAAAAAAATTAAGATCGAAACTTCACAATGTACAAGCATCTTGTATTATTGTTCTCTAAAGCACACAAAGCCGTTCATGATATGACCCTGTCCAAATTTACCTCTCACCTGTTCTTTTAGAAGCTTTAAAACCCTAGAAGTAATTTTCACTACACAATGTTGGTTAAAACTCTAGAAGTAATTTTCGCCTACATAGCGTTGGTCTCTTCAGCAATGTGTCAAAAAAAAAAAGAAGAAGAAGAAAAGAAGAGAGGAACGCAAAAGAAAAAAAAAAAGAAAAAAGAGAAGAAGAAGAAGAATAAGAAAAAAAAGACAAAAAGAAAAACATAAGAAGACAAGAGAAGAAGAAGAAGAAGAAGAAAGCACTAAATAGGAAGAGGGAAAGTTTTCAATCAATAAGAAATTTAATTAAATCTCACTATTTCAGAATAGAATACATTTCTTTCTATCTAATAAATTTCACCTACCGTTCATGGTTAGAGCACGAGCAGATGAAGAGTACATAAAGGAACCCCATTTAAGAAAAGTAAACACCTGGTGCATTCAATTTCAATATTAGAAATTCAGGAGAAATAAAGAATAAGGTTAGTTCTTTTAAAACCATAGTTAGTGTGACATATAATTGTGCCTTCACAGTTTATATATTAAATCTTCCTATACTGACTTAAGTATACTTCCTGTACTTACATTTTCCCATACTTCAGGAATCCAAATCTCTTCAAAATATTTTCATGAGTTTCATGAGTGCTATTAAGACACCATTCAACCACAACCAAGCAACTCGATTCAAAAACAGAAAAAGACATTTCTCCAAAGAAGACATACAAATGATCAAAACACACTTGAAAAGATGCTCAAGGGCGATAATCAACAGGGAAATGCAAATCAAAACCACAATTAAGTACTACCTCGCACCTATTAGAATAGCTACTATCAAAAAAAAAAAAAAAAAACGGAAAATAACAGGTGTTGGTGAGGCTGTAGAAAAATTGGAACCCCCGTGTACAGTTGGTGGGAAGGTAAAATGGTACAGCAACTAATGAAAATTAAAAATTGAATTATCATATGATCCTATAATTCTACTTCTAAGTACAAAACCAAAAAAATTGAGCACTGGGTACCAAAAACATTTTTGTGCCCCCACGTTCATAGCCATATTATTCACAACGACCAAAAGGCAGACACAACCCAACAGATTTGAATACATAAACAAGATGTGGTTTACATGTATATACAATGGATTTATCCCTCAGCCTTAAAAAAGAAAGGAAATTCTGACGCTTGCTGCAACATGAATGAACCTAGCAGACCTCATGCTAAGTTCATCACAAAAAGATGAATAAATGTGATTCCATTTGTATAAGGAACTTAGTAGCCAAGTTTACGACACAGAAAGTAGAATGGGCATTGCCAGGGGCTCAGGGAAAGGGGAATGGAGAAGTATTGTTTGAGTGCAGAGTTTCGCTTTTATAAAATGAAGAATTCTAGAGAAGGTTGCACAATAACGTGAATGTACTGAATGCCACTGAACTGTACCCTTCAAAATGGTTAACATAGGAAATTTCATGTTATGTGTATTTCACAACAACTTTTCTGAATATAAAAAATAAATTTCAAAAAGGTTTGAAGCCACTACCCAAGAAAACATTATTTGCCAGTAAAGGATGAAACTGCATTTGCCACAGTGAGTTTCATCAGCTTCGAGGTACGAAAACAGTGGTTAACGTGCTGTTAATAAGCGTCATCTGCAGCTACCGCTTCACAGTTCTGTTTAACACATAAAAGGCGGTTGTCTAAGGCATCAGAGGAGAACCTGTCCTGATTCAGAACCCAGGGGGCTCTTTGCCAATAGCATGTCATTTCCTTGTGTCTTTTTTGAAGACATCATTTCAAACAGATTCTCTGAAATACTGACTCCTTAAAAAACAACAAAAAAATCCAATATCTAATTTTCAAACTTTCTACTGCATAGCTCCGTTTCAAAATATTCTGGGAACATGCTCTATAGGAGACTAAACACAGCAGCATGATGACAGATGAGTTTATCAGTTAGCTTGTCTGTAGAAGCAGCTGGGTCTTTGGCCCTTAAAAGAGCTTGCTCTAGAGGGTTGATAAATCTTCGAATAATGACTTCTCGGGAAAATCCTCACATCTAGCCAAAAGTTCAGCTGATCCCATGGGCCACTTCTCAATGCTATTGCTTAGGAAATGTGCACACAGCTTCATCACTAAATCATGAATTGCCTGAATTCTTCCTCCAGGATGGCAGCTACTGTGCTGAAGAAACCCCCAGGGCCTTTTAGCTCACTCCTCTGTTTTATGCCTTAAAAATCATCCTTTGCACAGGGTCAGCAGGCATACTTTTCGAATTTCCAGCCCAGGATAGGCCACTGTTGCCGATGAGACTCTTTAGCACAATTCTTCTGCACCCAAAATCACAACATTATTTAAGCATATTTCATCTAAAGCATATACAAAACTGCCTTTCTTTGTATGTAGTCATTCGATGTTTTTATATTGGTTTAAGATGAATGTCATTTCCTCAAAGTCACTCTGAATTTTGTAGAGATAATGTTCTCAAAGTGTACTTGTAAGAAAATGGATGCACAGAGAATTACATCACTGACCTAGGGGCACATGATTTCATAAGATTTCATAAGTGACGTTTCTCCCTAATACCATGCTGACGAAATCCACCTTCTTGCCTACTTGCTTAAAAGAATAACTGTTATATACTCATATACATACATAGACATATGTATACACACATAACATATTTAATCACATATTAATATTTATACACATATCGTAATAGTTATACAAACACACATATTTATACATACACATAAGTTGAATATGCATTACTTTATATTTGTTCGTAGATGTGTACTTGTGTATTCTATCTCCTGTTAGCTATTTTAAAAGATTTTTGAATAAAAGGCACTTCTGATTTTAAATTCTATGGATTGACATATAAACTATGATATATCCATATGTATTACAGCCACTAGAAATGATGTTATGGATATATTTGTATTGACATGGTTATATATTGATAATGTACTACTTAGCATGAAAACTGAGTTACAATATTATGCATAGTATCGTTTCATTTTTGGAAAACACAGAAAAAGTTTGGGAGCATACAACAAAAAGTTTATAATGATCACATCAAGGTGATAAGATCATGATTTATTTAAGTAAATAAATGATCTTTCTTTCTGTCTCTCCATTTGCCTTTTTAAAATTTTGCTCAGTTGTATTTTCTAATTTTTCTAAATGAACACATAGTGTTGCGTAATATTTTAAAGCATTTTAAAGTTAATTTAAAATTTCAAGTAGCAAGAAGATGGGTGCTATCAAGAAAAGGTAAAGCAGAAGTTGTGGAAACACCAGTGAAAGCACTGTGCCCTGCCCACCTGAGAGAGAGGACAGTGCTACTCCTCCTGAATGGGCGTTATGTCACTGCTGTGTGCCCAGAGGACCATCCTGTGACATAGCCAACCTACGTCATTAACTCTGGCATCCTCGTCCACAGCAGCAGTGCTGAGGCGAACCAGTGCCTCCTGAGAACAAGACAAAAGGCATGAGGGATTTCATAGTCATGCCACAACTGACTTTGTAAAGTTTGGAAATTGAAAGGAAAACAATATTGGCAACATAAGCAATTGTTGCCACATTATAGGAATTTAGCAATGAGAAGTTATTAAAAACTGCCTGTCCCAACTACAGACTGACCTGATCATAAAGTTATGGTGGGAAACCACTATGTTAGAAATACATTCTGGGACCTAACAAGGACAAAAACTGTTAGGACTCAGTGATAGCATCACAGACAATAAATAGATTAAACCAATCATTCATTTTAAAGATCTCCTATAAGAAATCATAATGAAGGAAGTAACTGAATTCAAAAAGTCCTCAGTCAAGAGTCCCTAAACAATTGTGTTTACCCCTTTCATCCATTAGTCATTATCATCAGGTGAACTGCTGACAGCTACCGAAACATCTTATTTTGCCCTATGTCATCCTGTCAATATTGCACCTTCTCATTCTCTTTTCCAATACAAACTCTAGAGATACGTATTGCAAAGAATTCATCAATTTTACATAATTGGTTTGAATCATCTTCTCTGAAGAAACATTTTACAATATTGAGATTTTTGTTTGGGATACACTCAGAAGTTGGTTGTTGACTAAAATAATGAATAGGAAGTTCAAATAAATTAAAAGCCCATAATTCATAAAGCATATCATTTGGGTAGAACTCTGGGAACATGTCAGGTAGTCAATAATGCTTTGATTAATTGATTTATATACTTAATTGATAAATAATGTAATAAGTAATTAGCCAAAAAAAAAATACTGGTGCCTACTCTGTGCCTATTAGTTCTAAGCTCTAGAGATAACATTTAAACGAGAGTAGTGAAAAATATTCCCTCAGGTATTTACAGTGTAGTGAGTTAAAAAAAAAAAAAGGAGTAGAATAAGCTCTGATTGAAGTATTCATAAATTCCTACAGTTATTTTTTTCAATATAGGGTAAACTCATTCAGATATTTTTCAAAATACATTCTAATAGGTGGTACTAATGAATGGTACTGAAGACTTAAATATCTCTTTCCAAGGGAGAATTAACTCATTCTTTACTTTTCTTATACTGAATAAAAGGCGTTCTATATTTACTAAAACTTTCAGAATAGTCGTCTCATGAAAAGAGAAATTTTGGCTTTCAAGTATCATTTTCTGTGAAGATAAATCCTTCCTTATCTAAAAACTGATAAGAGGGTTGCTGTAGAGATTCTCATAAAACTGATTCCCAGAAAAATCTTTTCCAAATCCACGATCTTCTGAAATTCACATGAAGTGTACAGGCAGCTAAAGACCAACACATGATTTCTTGAACCCACAGACACGTGGCACAACTCAGACCGTGAGGGAGAAACACGATCACATTTGGGCAGTCAGGTTGGATTCTCAGAGAAATGAAAAGCCTGCATCATATATATTACATCAGGTTTTAATCTACAAACCTCATCGGTTTACCAGAAGTTTTTATGAAATAGTTAAGTGATTCATCTTTTTACAGGAGGCCCAAGGGGCCCCAAAGCTCACTTGTACTGTTGATGCAACAGCGCAATCGCATCAATTAATTACTTAACCACTAAGCAATACAAGTTTCTAGTAATTTTATACATAAAATAAACCCAAAAAGTCAATAGCAATGGGTCTAAATAAAATTCCGCATTTTAGCCGCAAACTTTTCCTCCCTCAGTTCTCATCTTATTTAACCAGTTTCCCCAAGCTCCAGAACTGGGACTCATTCTTGTTTGAGCCTCAAATGTTTTGTGTCCTATGTCCAGCCGCTCACTATACTTGGCCTTCTCCTTTTGTGTGCCCCAAATTTTCACTGTTTCCAATCTAGTCCAGGAGTTCCAGACTCGATGCCCGTATTGCATCATCCTCTCTTAAGTGGCCTCCTGAAAGCGCCTTCCCGCTCCAGGCCACCCCATGAATTACTTGCTGGGTTGACACCTTCACACGCCCATTCCATTCGATCGATGAGATCATCTTCTGATCGAGACTATGCAGTGGCTCCTGACTCCCCACCAGATCGAGTCCACGTCCGCGCACTGTGTTTACGGCCCTCATATACTGGTCCCCGCACATCTCTAAATAGGGACACCATGCGGCCCAGGGGATGGAGCCTGGCTTTGGCACTGGTGGGTCATGCTTTTAATCCCAGTTCTGCCGCTTCATCCTTATGAGACTTTGAGCACGTTGCTTTTAAATTCCCTGAGCTTCATTCAGCAAACTCCCTTGAAAAATGAGAATAATAAAATCTATCTTGCCGGGTTCTAATAAGAATCGAATATAACTCCTAGCACAATGGATTGACTTTGGCTCATTTATATTGTCATTCCTTAATTCGCATTCATCCCCAAATTGGAATGCCCACACCCATCTCCCTCCAAACTTTACCCCACCCCCCAAAAGAACTGCCTCCCAAGGCTGATCTTAAGAGAATTTCTTTCTGACACCTTTCTAAATTCACTTCAAACCACATAAATAATGTTTTTCGATTGGTAAAAACTATATTTATCTAGTAGAAAAGGCTGGCCTCTTTGAAGGAAATCATGTAGCTTTGGAAATGATAAAAGGGGAAAAAAACACAGCTTCCTAGGTAGAAAGAAAAGAGAAACATCAAGGGATAAATGTCACTATGGCAGATCTTCCTCACATTCAGCCCAAGATATTTTCCTTATCCCACAATTTACAGAATGCATCTGTATTGCTCAAACTCTGAGCCTTTCTTTCACTCATTTTTATTTGATTAATATCATTAATGTCAATAATGTATTTTCTCCTCCGCCTGTCTATGAGTTCCTAATAGAAGAAATAGAAAAAGTAGGCTCTTGCGTTTTTAAACCTATAATAGTACTGACAACAGTTAGCCCAGATTATTTTTAATTCCTCAATAAATACTGATAGAAGGGCATGTAGGTGGGTGGTAGGTGGATGAATAAGTGGATGGGTGATAAACTTCTCATGTCGGGCTCACTTAAAAAGAGATTTTTAAAACTTTATTATCTGTAACTAATATTAAACTGTGCTCTGTAATTAAAACCCTGAATTGTTTAGACAGTGCCTCCAAGTTATATACCAGCATAATGTATGTTTTCTTGATGTATTTCTAGAGTCCACGTACTCTCCTGGATAATGCAAGAAAACATACCAGTAAGATGAGTAAATGTTCTATGCATAGACACATTTAAGAACCTCACTAATTTTAAGTGAGTTGTATAATATATATTTACTATATGTCTTGGATATAAATAAAATCCATAATATATTTCCCAAGGAACTGAACATGATTTGAATAAGGAATTCTTAGAAAAGAGAAATAAGAAGTTATAGCAAAAGGGGAAGCCTAAAACTATAAGACAGTTTTATTGAGTAAATAACACCCTGAGGCCTTATCTTGTCACTATTTCACAGTTACATGCCTGAGGGAAGACAATAATTCAGAACATCACTTCTTCATCAGAGAAAAGAAAGATATTGATCCTAAAACTCCCATCCCCAGCTGTGCCTGGGATCCAGGTGAAATGCTGGAGTGGAGGGAATTTCCCAAGAAAACTTTCCACATCTCTTTCAACATTTCTGCCCAAGTCTGGTGAACTTGACCAATAGACCCTGTTTCCAACCAGGGGCCATGGTTAGAGAGAATTTAATAACATAGTCCTTAAGAAGATGTTAGCAAAATGGGAGCACTTGTGGGGTCTTACTTGGGACCACAGAGTCCTTCTGGCAAATCTCAAATTATACCTTTTCATCTGTTTTTATGAACAGAAGTGGAAAATTATTTGCTATCAAAAGCAGCCCTTACCATCTCCTTTCTCAAAATTCCCACAGGTAATTTAAATGTGATGATTTCTGAATCTTCTTTATTTGTGAGATTGACAAATATTAATCAGCTGTCTAGGAAGTATCAGACACAGTGCAAGGTGCTAAAGATATACTCGTGGTCCTGCCCTCCAGAGATTCTTATCAATTATGGAAAAGAGACAGTCTAACGAACATGCACAAAGGAGAAAGATGAGCATAATTTTAAGAAAATTATAGACTACTATGGGAGCAGACAGAGACAGCCTAATTTAGGTTAGAGGATAAAGTAAGACCACATAGAAGAAGGGCTATTTGAACTCGCATTTGATGTTTGAGGAGGAATAAACTTGATGGAATTGGGTGGCGGGGGGAAACTTTAGGGTGTGGAGACAAAGAGTTTTCTGAGCAGAGGAACAACGCACACAAAGGCTTAAAGAAAGAGCCATCATATACGATGTTAACAAGGAATTAAAAGGAGTTCTGCAGTTGAAGGTTGGGGAAGTGAAGAGACACAGGTCAGAGACTCAAGAGCCAGGAAATGAATTGGTACCTTGTCCTAGGGGTAAGGGGAAACAATTGTGTGGACTTCGAACCCAAGATTTTAAACGGCGCATTTTTTTCTGGCTGTTAAACTTGAATCTGCTTTTGTAAGACGTGGCGCGCATTCCTGTGCAGTATGTCACATTCGAACACACAATATGAGGTGTGAAAAATGGCAGATGAGTGTCTGCACTTGACCTTTCTCGAGGAAATCTGGGAAGTGCTATTTGAAGCAGCAAAGCATCACGAAAGAAGAGGTACACCTAGAGTCAATTACAAAAACCACCGAGAGGTGGTCTCCTTGGGCAGTGTCAGGGAACAGTGGAGACAGGCAAAGGAATCCCATGAGATCACTTATCCTTTCTCATGAGAATTGCCCTAGATTACAGGTCTAGAGTCGTTCCCTCAAACCCTGCTGAAGGTGATCTAATCACATCATTTATTCCAGTCCCCACATGCGGCCATGTTGGTTGGTATATGGCGACAATTCTGGGCTGAGTCTAAGGACTGAAGATGATCTGTTCTCTCTCACTTACTACTTGTGTCACTTGAGGCAATGTACACGATTTCTCTGAGTGCCATTCTTCCCAACTTTCAAACATGGTGACAATTACTACCTTAGAGGGTGTTTTTGAGGAGTAAAAGATAACATGTCTGAAAGGTTCCTAGAATATCCCTTGGCACATAGTAGGTATACAGTAAGAAGCGGCTCTTGCTGTGATGCTAAGGGCCCCATTACCTCTCAGCATCAGGCCACATAAGGAAGAACAAGGAATGGGGCAGAGGGAAGAGGTTTCCTCATTACACTTCGGTGCCTTGGGAACTACTCTGTTGAATCTGATTCCTTGAGTGGCAGAAAACAGTAAATGTTCTTAGCTTGAGGGCATGTGTTCGGCTTTTATATCACAGTTGAAATTCACACAGAAAGCAAGAATATGACTTTTAATTACGAATTCATTGAGTAGCCTTTTTCCCCCATAACAAACATATAATTAGCATGTCAGGGGGTGTGTTGTGTGTGTGTGTGTGTTTGTGTGTGTGTTGGGGGTGGGGAGGGGAGACAGGATTCCTCTACAACACAGAGTCATAGATTTAGGCAGTTGGAAGGGTCTTTCTGTCACACCTATGTAACAGAATTCTGTGGCCAGATAACAGTAAATTCATTCTCCATTCAATGTTGCTAATCTAAGTTTATGCAAGGACACAATTTGCTAACTGAATATTGCTTTATGCATTTACAAGTGACAGCAGGGATGCATCTGTGTGTCTGACATCCTCTCCTTTTCCTCCTTCTGATCTAGTCACAATCAGCACTGCTGCTGCCTGTGCGAGCATGGGGTCCCTAATGCTCCAAATAGTACTTCACGGCTCCTCTAAAAGAAGCTTAAGGCAAATGAGCTGATGAAGCCAAATAAAGCCAATCTGTGACTATCTGCGATTCAGAGTGGTCTTCCTTTAAATTCTGTGAAGATAAGGACAGTACCCAGGACATACTTGCTGAGTAATTAGATTGAATAAGAAAATTAATGTCATGTTTATACCTGAGCTTTGTCACTTCCCACAAATGTGCCATACTCCACCAGCACCCAATCCTTCCAACAGCCTCAGAAAATTCCTGAGGAGCTATTAAAAGATAGATCGGTTAAGTCTCTCATTTTATAAAAGATACAGACTATCACTTGCCACAACTACCTAAAAGCAACAGCCTAAAACAATAGGGAACAAGAGTTTGAAATCTATTAACCTTAATTCCTCTTAAGAAGAATGAAGTATTTGTTTAGAAAAAAAAGCTCTCAAGATAGAAGGTGAGACCCCAGCCCCAATTTGCTTTAATTTAGGCAAAACTATCCCTAAATTAAAGGTGAATCCAGACAAGATGAATCTACCCAAGAGGGCAGAAGAAAAGAGAAAGGAGATGCAGGAAGACCACACATTCTTCCAGGTGATTCTTTTTTGTGAACCTCCCAAATTTTTGATAAGTTGTTAAAACTCATGGAAGGCTTGAGAGAATACATTTTTGTGGCATTTGATGAAGAATTTTGTGCCATGTCCTGCATGAGGTGAAACCAAAGCAATAAGCTTAGGGACAGGAGTGAGGGACAGAGAAACACAGGGAACAATGCCCTGGAGTTGGACTTGGGTCCAGTTTACCAGATCCTTACAGGACAACTGCTAGTGAATTAGTAACTGGTGAATGTAAATTTATCAATTAAAAACTTAATGCACAAACTATACACAGCACTTATTTTTACATTTATAAAGTTACATGCACTAAAACTCTGTTGCTTGAGCAATGGGCACACACAAGTCATTTCAAAAGAACGTTGTCATATGAAAAAAAAAATTCTTCTGGCTTATAGGTTATTCCTAAGTAACTTTCCCTTAACTGATCAAAGGACATTTGTTGCTGCTCTTCATTTCACCCCAAAGAGAAACTCAAGCTCAGCTGAGATCAGCAGTTGGCTACTTGCAGGTTAGTGGAGAGCATTCGCAGATGAAAAGTTTTTACTCGTTCAGTATTCGACGACATCATCGTTTTCCAAATGTTTCGAACCAGGGAAGATTAGCACACCTGCTAACAATAACTGTATTTCCAGTCCTTTCAAGAGAAAACCAGCCTGTGCAGCAGAGCACAGGGGGCAGTGCCCGTAAAGGGTAAATCAGACAACTCTCTTATCAAGCGTTGTCCAGCATCGGTCATTCAATGCCATCGTGGCACACGCCAAGGAGCAAGAGACGACAGTGGCTCACAGCGGCTCCGAAACTAACCCCCACCCACTGAAGAAGGCGAAGGAAAAGAAGATAGCAAAGGAGACATGGAAATGGCTTCTGTGGGCTGAATTAATTTACACCTCTAATAGGTCTTCAAGCGAGTCCCTTTTTATGTAGAGACCTTAACAATCAATGCAAAGTTCCCGTATCCAGTGCCATCCACATAAATCTTGGAAGGATTAGATTGCTTATGGAATAGTAACACTAATAGACCCTGGAAGCCTCCTTTAGTAAGAATATCTATTTGGATGCCCCTCTCCCCAACCAAAGTCAAGCAAGATGGCTTTCTATTTTGTAAAATACAGTGGACTAGCCAACATATCTATCAGACCAGAAACAGCATCTAGAACTTATTTATTTGCCCTGTTCCAAGTCCCAGGAATAAAAATTAACTTTCCCATAGGGATCACCTGCTCCACAAGGATCTTTACTACCCTTGGTTAAAGAAGCTGAGGATGGGAGGAGGAAAGTGGACTCACCATCTGGTTGCTGTACCAATACAGCGATGACCCCTTCAGTACCACCCAGAACTTTTTCCATTTGTTGCTCAGGAAAGTTCCTTTTTCCTTTTTCTTATACAGCCACCCTTGGCAGTCAGCATGCCCCAGGTCTTTACATGATATCCTCCTCCGACTCATTGTGAAAAAACCTGCAACGATTATAAGAAAAGGTAGTCACATAGGACCCTAATTTATGTGAAAGGGTGGAAGGTAACTGTTAATCGTTTATCTCCTGGAAGTTGGGATTTTTTTTTTAAACCAAGATTTATGCAAAAAAAAAAAAAGAGTAATTTATTTGATTTTTAAATATTCCTTTGGTGCACAAGATATGACCACAGAAGCAGTGAGACTAATATGCAAGTGCTGGTCAAAGAATATTATTTGACAAGAGTAAGTTAAAAAAATGAAAATCCTGAGGCTAGCAGGACACCGTCACACTAACACAGCTTCTTTCAGCAATTATAATAGCAGGAGTTATGCAATAGGTGGAGAAGGGTTAATGCCCACCAAAATCAGCCACTTTCCGACTCAGTACCAGGTTTTCTAAGCTCTTTTGACGCACCACAAGGGATTAATCCAAATGAACAGCATGCCATCATCTCTCAAAATCAATCCCAAAATAACCAAAAATTAATCTGCCGTCCACCTCCTGACATTAGCATTAGACAGACAAAAAAGCTGATCCCAAAGAAGGCATCCAAGAGAAAAATCACACTCACACGCACACCAAAAGGGATAAAGAAACAAAAGAGATCTAATTACCTTGAGTTTTCTTTCTCGGCTTCTGACGCAAGGGAACCTGCTGGAAATGCAGGAAGGAAAGAAAAGAGGAAATTTCTGATTGTGTTGTAACATTTGTAAAAGAGAAGGAGGGAGGAGGTGGCAGTGTTTATGAGCAGGATGGAAGCTAAAAAAAACTCTCCAAGCAGAGCTGAGGGAAGCTATGGCTGAGGCACAAAATGTACTAATTAGAATCAATAGACATTGAGCTGAACCTGAAAAAAAAAAACAAACGTAACAGCATTTATCACTAATGCTTCCTGTTTCCACCCACAGGCAGCTTTCCCACTATCGCTTAGGGCAGCACACCGCGTTTGCTGAAGTTCTTTAAAAATAAAATATTTCCTTTTCATTTTTTGTGAGAGAAGAAAAAAAAAATAGATCCTGCTCTTGCAATCTCTAAATAACATTGTTTAAATAAACCTGGATGACTGTTGCAATCTCACACTATTACAGGTTCACCCTGGACTATTCAATTCATGGTCCTAAACCACATAGGATTACACCTAACCACATGAATTAAACATCCCAGGACAGGAATTTTGCAGTCTCTTGAAATAACTATCAAGTCTCCTTATCAGGAAATTTTTATTTCCAGCCAAATTTAAAATGATTTCTTTGCCTTAAGTATCTGTGAATATTTCTCACATTTTATGAAAGATAAATTCATTATCATCTATTTTATTACAGTTCTTCAAATACTCAAATCAGGTATAAAACAATATATATGAAATAAACATTTTTTCACAATGCATTTTAAATAATCCATATAAAATCAGACAATCAGCAAAAATAGAAAAGTTAAAAAAGCTTTCATATAGCCTCTGTGAGTATATGTGTGTGTGTAAAGACATTTTAGATTAAAGAAGTTTCATTTTTTTTTCCACAATATCTAAGCTGAATCTAATTAGGTTTAAATGACAATCTTTTATGCTAACAAGCAGAGAATTTGAAAACATTGTACATAATTGAAAAGCAGTTCTAAAAGTTGGTATGCAATCTTATTACAATATTTTGCAATGTTACCCCAGAGGCAGCCAGCTAATATTCTGCATATCTAATTGCACCTGGCTACTATTCTACATATCTAATTATTGATCTAATAGCTATTGTATGTGGTTCTACAAATGTTTAAAGAGGGAATATCATATAGTGGAAATAGGATGGAATTTTTAAATCCAGAGGCCTGAAATCAACTCATACCTGTCATAATTAGTAGCTATGTTACCCAGGAAAAAAGTCAATTTACCACTTAGAACCCACTTCCTCATTTGTAAAATCAAGATATTTATAACAATTCTAATCCTATAGGTTGGAATCATACATATTTAGCAAGATCGTACATTGAAACTGCGAAAACTAAAAAACATCACTTATATGATTAAATGTAACATGACATTATATGGTTAGATATAAATAAATACTTTCTACCTAATAAACAAAAATTTCATAGTAATTTGTTTAGGATAAGTAGGACTTGTATTTTCTTCAGCAGCAATGATGGAATTAAAGTGCTTAAATTCTTGGGAAATCCCAAATTGACTTTTTATTTTATGATGTTAGAATAAACTTTTATCCTTGAAGAAATTAATCATCCTTGTGAAAAAGGTCATAACAAAATCAATAACTGCCCTAAGTTTTTGGCAAGTATAGACATGTCACATTCAATAGATATGACACATGGCTAAAATTTAGGCACATTATCACAGCAGAGTCCTAGCCTCAGCTCCACGTCACAAAATATCTCCTACACGGACTTGCATCTTGATCTAAAATCCCCACCATTCCCCCTAACAGTCTCCTGGGGTCTTTATATATATATATATATATATATATATATATATATATATATATATATATATATATATATATGCAATTGAGATCTGAGATCAGTAAAATTAATCAGTGCCTATAAATAAGTACCTATTTTAGCCCAAATATGTATATTATTTGAACAGCTAAAACTTACCTGAGAGCCAGGACTAAAGGCAATGAAGAGAGTAAGTAAATTTAGATAGTGGGAACAATTTGAGAAAATCGGGGTCCAGGAGACCCCAAGGAGCACTAAAGACCAACTAAAACCAGAGCAACAGGGAGGAAAGGAAATCGTTCGGAAGCATTCCTCGAGGATTCCGGCCCCAAACGAACAAGGTGAAATCACGTTACAGAAAAAGCTGAAGTCCGTAGGAAAAGAGCAGCTTTAAAAAGGACAAGAGACGGCAGTCAAGAGAGGACCTAAGGCTGTGGATCCGTGGGGAAGCGGCACTCACACCATCTCTCCCGACTGGGAACCAGTGACTCTCCTGCACTCATTCATCCCTTAGGACCTCCCGTGGAACTGGAGGCCTCCAGCTCCACCATCCAACCTTAGGGCTGGTTCTAGGGACAGCCCCAAGTCAACCTGCAGCCTCTGTCTCAATGTTGCCTGAGACCAGCCCGTGGGGAGTGGAGCCAGCTCTCCTCTGATGGCACTTCTCCCAAAGCGAATTATTCTAAAATCTATATAGCTCTGCAGACTGTTTCCCCAGACCAGGAACAGACTTGCACGTTATAGAAATAACAAAGTACAAGGAGTTTCAGTTTCGCTTGATGTGTATGATTCGAAACCTACATTGGTTTACAGGAGAGAATGAAAACAATCTTGAGAACTTGAGTGAGCTTAAGACACGTCTTACTCCTCACAACAGGAAGTGGAACCCGCCAACTAGTCCGTTTCAGAAAAGAGCTTACATGTGGTTTTTTTTTCACTAGGTGAGTGAAAAAAAAAAAAAAAAAAAAAAAAAAAAAAAGCCAAGCGCCTAGCTGAGCGTTTTGAGACAGGTTTTCAATAAGGAAATTATCACTCGTTCTCATAACAAATATCCAGAGCCTAGTGAGATATTTTTCTCCTACTGTTTTCTTCCTTTCGGAATATTGTAGGTAAAATTGAAGAATTACTCTCAATTGTGAATTTGCCCTCAGTTCTAAAACTGGGGGAAATTTTTCTTTTAATCATATATTTTATTTTGATTGAAAAAAAAACTTTTAAGATTGTCGAAAAATATTTATGTGGTCACTAATTGCTCAAAAATACATGTAGACATACAAAGGAACCAGTATAAAATATACAAAGGGACTTCCTTTCATGCTGAATGATGGCACTAACACTCAGGTTACAGGGTGATTATTATATTGATTTCTGATCTATATAATAATTGTTAAATCTTATAGGAATGATTTACCCTTATGATACATTAAAATGTACAGAAAGATAGTTTGTCATTATATCAAACTTGACAGTGATCCTGGCCTTAGCAAAATTATACAGTGATATGCTAGTAAATGTCCCTAATTTGTAGCATTTTTCCTAATATTATCAATTTCAATACTTTAACCAAGCCATAAAAATTCCAAAATATTTTAGAGCTAAGCCAATTCCAGTTGATAAAACTGTTGGAAATATTTTCTCATAAATGCCTTTCCCCCACAGATATCTTTTTTACCATCCCAGAAAATTAAACTCAATTTTTTAAAAAGAATTTTAAAGTTTTTAATTATTAAAATGTTACCTGTGGAAATACACAAAAAACTGCTTAGTTTTTTCCAAAGACTACCTACCTACCTTAAATATTATTTAATAAATTAATATTTTCATAATCTCCAGTAGTGAAAAATGGAGACAGAAAATAGACATTCTAATAATAATAGACTATAATAGAAAACAATGATGGCTAAGAAATATGTATATTTATATAATGTTTACCATGTGCCAGGCACTACTTGGAGTCTTTTCACAAATATTGGGACTGAAGTCTCACGACATTTATGGCTTCGGTGCTATTTTTATTCCCATTTTACAGAATAGGGAGTTAAAGCAAATGGAGGTTTAGTATTTTTCCCAAAGTCACAAATGTAAATGGAAAATGCAAATCATTATTTCAAGAATAAAACTCACAAAGTGTTAGTCTGCTAAGGTATTTGCTTTTATTGTTGATGTTGTATAACGAGTAGGACAGAGAAGCAAGGACTAGAGTTTGAGGGGACGGTGGATGCACTGGCACGTTCTACACAGAAGAGACACAGAAGAAATAAAAGAAGGAAGACTAGGAAGAAGGGGAGAGAGAAAGGGGAGAGACCGGGTTGCAGGAGAGGAGCAAAAGAAGGGAAGACGGACAGGGAGAGGAAGGCGGAAGGAGGAGGGGGTTAGCATGTAGACAGTAAAGAGCAGCGAAGTGCCAGGAAAAATCAGGAGTTTTCTAGCTCAAACAGTTGATAAATGACAGCATTAGAAGGAGCACGGTTTTAAACACACGTTTAAATCCAGTAGTAAGCATATTGAATTTGATGTACACTGTACGTATGCATACAAGTGGAAATATTCAGCATATATAGTATTTAAGGATCTAGGAATTGGGAGAAAATCTGGACTGAATATATAAAATGGGGAATCATGAGCGTATAGAGAGAGTAAAAGTCTTGAGTTTCTATAAAACTGCCCTCACGCTTGCTTTGGCAGCTCGTAGACTGACACTGGACGAGATGCCCAGACGTGTAGAATGACAAAGGACTGAAGTCAGAATCCAAAGGAAGAGCGGTATGTCACCCAAAGCAGTAAAAGAGGAGACTGAGCAGAACAGCAACGGAAAAATAAAGAAAATCCCAAAAGGGGCTGTCGTGAATGCAAGGGAGTGATTTAAGAGAAAGGTGGATCTAAACCATCAAATGCTACCAATATAAAAGAGAAAGAAAAAGCTCATCAGAAATCCTGGCAAAAACAGTTGCATTGTCGAGTTGGGCTAGAAGACAAATTCCAGTGGGTTGGGAATGAATTGGAATTGAAGAGATAAATACAGCATTGAAGACACTCTTTCAAGAATCTTCATGTTCAGGCTTTCAAAATTAATTTCGAGAAAAATAAAGTTATCTTTGAATTTTTTATTCTATATTCTATCTCGCTTAGAATTTGTAAAATCTGTCTTGGAATTAAAGTTTGCAGAATTGTGAGTAGAAGGACGTTGTGCGCGCACTCTCTCTCTCTCTCCCCGTCCCCGCCCCTGCCCCTCTCCCTCCCAGCCTCCTTCCCCCCACTTCCCTTTACCTATTGTGCCTATGGCTCCCTCTTCATCAATCTGGAGGTCGCCTCCACTGGGTGTGTTATCAGTCTTACGGTTATGTCCCGAGGTGATCATGGAGAACCTCGCATGTTCAGTCACTGATCTAGCTGGCCACTAGGTTCTGTTCCTGATTTTGAGACTGTGTCCTATCTTCTCCCCCTCTAAGCCCTTAGGTGGCTAATTATGTCAGTCCAGGTTGTGGTTTGATGACTGTTTTCTCCTTTCATCTTTAGCCCTTTCACACATGGCAGCGGGGGCCTGGGAGGCACTCATTTACCAGTATCATCAAGAAGTAGCTCTCTTTACATTGATTAAGCATTTCTTAGCCTGGGACAGGAGGCAAACTACTCCCTGCATCAGAGAGGTGCTCATTGGGCTCATTGCTTTGGCCATGCTCTGCTCCATTCATTTCTGATCCACAGAGATTATAACCGTATTTTTGAGCCTAACTAGGCTGTTTGGGTTTTCTATGTTTCTCTTTGTCTATTATTGTTCTGTTTTTGCTGCAAAGTAGGATATCAAAGTGTGAACTCACAGGACCATTATTGAACACAAGTCAGTCATTTCTATCATAAGAATCTTGAAATCACAACCCAGATGACAAGTGAGTATCTTCCTGTAGTAGCCTCAATATGCCAACAAGACATCTATTCATGTCCTCGAACCGTCAACTTTTTTCTATTCTGCAGAAATGTCCGGCATTTGAACAACTCCATACTTTGGAATATGTTATTCTCTTCCCCCATTTTCATCTTGTTAGCGGCTACTCACCCTTTTAGACCCAGGTAAAATGCCATCTCCACCATGAAGCCTTCTCTGGCTTTAAGAGGCAATTAGCTCTTATATTCACTCAGTGCTAATTTACTTATAGTCACTGTAATAACTGATTCATATTATCACCCAAAGATCCTCATAGTAGGTACCATTTCTATCTTCCTTTTCACAAATGGGGAACTTCATCTTGGTGTGGTTAAGTAACTTCCGTTCAGATAACACATAACTAGTAGCAAAGCCAAGCCTGCAACTCAGGCGAGTTAGACTCTTCAATCTATTGTTTAACCCTTATGTGACTCTACCTCTTTTGTCCTCTATCGTCCCACAATGCTTTGCTGACCCTTCTGAAATGGATGTTGTCATTTATTTGTTTAGACATCTGTGCGGTACATACATGGTGATAACACTATTCACCCAAGGGTCCGACCCAGAACCTGTGCATAATCCCAGAGAGACCCTCTTCCCCCACTGCCCCCGTCCCACGCTTTTACTCAATTGCTATCTCTGTTCACATCACTTCTTGAAGTTTATCAGATCTCTTTTATCAGCTGTGTAGTTGAATAATAACTCAGTTTAGAGTCAATGATTGGCCCAGACATCAAAATAGAATTGATGTCCGTGAACATGTCATTACTTCAAAATCTAGCATGTGGCCCAATGCCTAACACAGAGGGAGCGTTCAGTGAACACTTACCAAAAGATTAACTGTGTCTCATAGCAATTCTTACTTCCTGTGATGATTTATTAGTTGTGCCTGGCACAAGAGGAGATTTAACCATATCTGGAAAGCCATCTACCTCTTGATTACTCAGAGCTGAAAATAACTAGGAAATAACTAGTATTCAGGAGTTAATAACACTGGCATAGTTAAGCAACATAAAAGTTGTCCTGACACATTTCTCAGTTCCAAAGCAGCACATACATAGAGGAAAGTCCCTGGGATTGACTGACACTAAATTTGAACCCACCTGGAGAGTAAACGCTTGGTATTTCCTTGAAGATAAAATGCACTTGTGCTGAACGAATCTCTGCTTCTGTCTAAAATATTATTTCCTCAAACACCAAGGAGCTTACTCTAGTATCCTGTTTTAACCATATCCTCTGAATACTAAAAACCTAGAACCCAAAAGTAGGAATGCACAGGGTCCAGGCAGAGGGCTGAGAGAAAGGACAGAATTTTTCTGGTGGCAGCTAACAAGCTTCTTCTCAGTAATCTAGTCCCCAGACAGCTGTCATGTACTCCTCCAATTTAAGCCCTACTCAGAACAACGGATTGTTAAACATCATCCCAAGTTGGATCCATGTGTCAGACTCATGCACAGCAGCATCGACACGACTATTTCAAAATAGAATTATGTTGATATAGCCTAAGACACAAGCTGCCAAAATTTCAGCTCTTTTTAATTGATCAAGAACGTGAAAAGTATATTCCTCCCTTCAACTCTGAATATTGCCCACATCACTGAGACGCACATCCTGGGCACAGAGATGGAGTCAGGGTTGGGGGGAGTAAAGAGGGGCAGGTTCCCATGGGGTTCAGAATCACATCTGGGCTGTCCATTGTACACAGTACACATCAAGACCAGGCAATACATGTTCTGTGAGTAATGAATGCAGAACTTTCTTGTGAAGAAAACACAAGTACTAGTTTGCACTTAGACCAATTATTCCAGGAAAGAGCAGATAACCACAGCACCAAAAATGAATGTCCATTCGCATTGAGTGAGCTTGTCCTCCTTAGCCTGAAAACTGGGCAAAGTAACCATGATTTATATGCAGAGACTTTCATTTCAGGAAAAGTGTTCACTTCACATTTTATTTTCAGATGATATTTAACGAAGGAATTTTATTAAAAAGAGTTCTTGAGAAAACACTGTCATGAAGTCTTGATCGAAGATAATTTTGACATTTCTTCTCCACAAGAGCCATTGCTGAAAGTAAGAAAACTTAGAAGATTTAGGTAAAAAAAAAAATTATGTACAATGTACACAAAAAATTATGTATATGTCATATTCCCTCTGGGCCTTGTCATCTTTAAATTAAGATCGTTTTCCTTTCTTAGCTAAAACATCATTGCTAAAATCTGAGGCCAGAGAACTTTCTTAATCAAGCCTTTGGATTCATACATGCTAACTACCATTTATTTATTCTCTTTATTAATTAATGTGTTTCATTTATGTGAAAAACTAATCATAAAACAAAACTAGGCAAAACCGATTTAGCATTTAATACTTTGTTATCACCACAGTGTGATGTACAGAAAGCTTTATAAATATCAAGACTACACAAATGGATTCTTAGAGATGTTCAGGGATTATACCAATCTAATTGTTATGTTGATGATCTCCCAACAAGCTATGATTCAGATTCTAAAGGTGATTAGGCTAATTCATTCTTTCAGGCCAAAAATGTGTTAAATTATGTGTATTCAACCACAATTATTTGGTGTCAATGGCAAGCAAGCTCCCTCACAGCTTCAAGTCAAACACAGAAGACAGAAAATAAAAAAAGGATAATGAGGTCTTCTGCACCTAAGTACTGTAATGTAGCCTGTTACAGAATGGGGGAGCCAGGGAAGGCACCCCATGAGTTGGTAAAAACAAAGACCTGAAAGATAAAGACCTGAGCATAAGAAACCCTGATATGGCATGCAGGTGCGACCCAGCAGGTAGGGATCACCAGGGCCTTTGAGCAGATAATGATGTCCAGATTACCGAGTAGCATTCATTCAGGGCCTTGTAAATTATGTTTGAAAGTGTAAAGTTTATCTGAAAGCCTATCAGAGGCCATTGAACAGATGTCAGCAAGTAAGTGGCATAATCAGATCAGCATTTAGAAAAATTCACTCTGGCTGCTGTATGGTAAGTAGATTGGAAGGAGGCGGGAGCAGAGGAGGCTAAAAGCCCAGGGGGCATAAGAAAGGGTGAGCATTGTTCCTGTGAAGACTGAGGAACAGTTAGGAGGTAAAACCAAGAGAACTTGGTGAGTTAATACCTTCGATTCTATGTGCAATTTTAGCTTTGAAAATTCCGTTTGCCTTCAGAGGAGAGAAAAGAATAGTATCAAATAGCAAACAACGCAGCTTAACAAAAAAGAACAACACTAGTCTACTATGACACACATAAGAAAATTTCGAATGCTTAGAATCTAGTTTCTTGAGCAATTTTATTAGCACCATTTGCCATACCAACCTCAACAATAACTATCAGATCAGAATCAACAAGAGAGCCTTAAAAGTATCGCTCTCCCCCAACCAGATGCGAAGCACCTCATCTTCGAACCCCAGCACCAAGCAATGCTCAGCACATGTAGCTCAATAAATGTTACTTTAGTGGAAATGAAGAATAATTCGGGATGTGATTAGGTCAAATGTGTCAAGCCTACTGAAACTACCTAGCATAAAAATAGGTCTCTTGTGCTACATTTGACTTAAAGAACAAATGACAGCAGAAAATTGAACTAATTTTCTGAATGGAAAGATAAAGTAGGGTAACCACTGAAAAGCAGCTGGAAGAAATGCTTAAGAGACATTAAGCAATACTGCCCAGACATATGTCTGTGAGACAAAAATAACGGTAAGCGAGAATCACCCATAAGGAGCCAGATGTAGAGATTTTAACTTATTTCAAGTCACAATTATATCTCCAGTTCCTACCTATATAACGACTGATACGTGTTAGGGTCAGGAGAGGTAATCAGTGAACACTAAATGAATGTCTGAATGAATGAATGAATGGGTGAATGAATGAATTTATTAATTTAAAGTGCTTAGGTACTCTCTTATTATTTCAATCTGATTTCTTCTTAAGCATATCAGATGAATCCTTCCAGTTGGAAGACTACATCTTTTAGGTGGAAAAAAAGAAGCAATGTAAGAATTAAACATTGTATTACATTTCTCAAGGATCCAATAATCTTAACTCTTTCTTTTCATTTCTTTTCTCTGTACAACACAAACACATATACTTATAATCACAAGGATTTTTCTTTTTAAAATTTTTTTATAAAACTTTGTATGCTATGAACTTTAGTCATACTGACTTTGTTTTTACAGATCTGTAATATCCATTTGCTTTTGCCCTTGACTGTAGGAGTTTCCGTTAACATCCTGTACATATGTTTTTATATCTAATTTTAGCAAAAAAAAAAAGTCTCCCATTGCAGCCACATTTATTCTCTTAGTTGTTCTTCTTAATCTTCACTGTATTATTCATATTTCTATTATCAAACAACCCCTACCCATTTGTGTCCAAGGGATCATACTTCCTTTTCTTCAAGTTTTAAATGACACATTTCATAGGGTACATAACTGACTATAATTTGTGTTTTCATTTTTAGGTTTCTGCAGTCCCGTCTCCCAAAGTTTCCATGATTTTTCATCACTAGCAAGCTATCCCTCCTCATTTAAAATTAGCATCAGAATTCACGTGTTCTCCTTGCCTCCTCTATTTCTGGAATACTAAATTGTTAAAGTAAGCAGAGAATTTACCATCTGCCCTGCTTTTTAGTAAGGCGTCCCTTCCGGGAGCTGTCTAGTTCACTCAATCTCCCCATCACTATTCTACAATCTTCCATGACATTCATGTTCTAATTTGCATCAGGAGAGCATTGTCCATGCTACCTGAATGACAGGAAATCTCTACTATATCCTCTCAACACCTTACTTTTGATTCTGCTTTGGGCTCTACTGCAAAACTCTAACCTATGTATCCATCATGTGGTCATTAGCTTTGCCAGAAGATGAACATCATATAATCTCACACTACCCCACAACCCCTTCTATTAAAAATGTCATGTTGCTTATCTCAACATCTCAAGTTTCCCTGTATAAGTTTCCTCCTCTAATTGAGATAATATACTTGCTCAGTTGACTTAATGTAGGAAAATTTATGGTTATAAAATTATTTTTAAAAGAACCTACAATTTCAGTGTAATAATTAACAGAATTTGCTACCACAGAGATTGCATGAGACGCTTTACTAGTACCACAAATAACTGATGTACAGCACATTAACATCACGATTATGTTTCTTGATATTTAAAAACAAATAGCTAGAAGTTTAAAAAAATGCTTGGTGATCATAAGAAAACCTCAAAAATTAACAAAGGATCATTCAATTCTGTTGTAGCTAATCAAATGGAGGACATAAATAGCTAGCCAAACTTAAAATCTACTTGTCTAGCTTCTTACGCATTCATCAAACTAACAATTAAGATATAAAGTTCAGAGCGTTCCGGAGGGTACTTACAAGAACATTGCCATCTGTAGCCATGTATGTTATCGAATTGGTAGAAATGAAAGCTAGAAGAGAAAAAAAAGACTTCAATTAAACGTCAGATTAAAATGTTCATAAACGCATACATCTCCTTGACCCAAATGTTAGGGACAAGCATTTCTATTTCTCAATTAATGAATTTCACAATAAAAGCAATGCATTAAATGACCTTTTAAAGCAGAACTCAGCAAGCCAACTGTTTAAAATTGATTTCAAAAAATAAGCCAGAATTTCATTGATGCATTAGTCAGTATTCTTTCAAGTCTACAAGACATGTACATTACTTACGTATGTATTATTGTATTATACATAAACATAATCTTTGAAAAGTAAAAATATTTTTCTCTTCATGATGAATGATGCAATGTAATGTGTGGCCCTTTTGGATTCATTGCTATTATTCTGACAATATTAACTAAACAAATTTCAAAAACGTAACTAATTCCTCTGCCTCAGAAGTCCCAACTTTAAGATGAAGATGAATCTCTTTTGATGTATTACACTTTGTAGTGGATTACCTGAAAAACAAGACACTTTGTGGTTTCAAGAAAAGCAGATGAAAACAAAAAGAAAAGAATGGTATATTTTCAGACTTTAACAGACAAGAAACTTGTTAGACATCCACCAGCCACTGAAACTGTCCTCAAAGCACAGAGCTTTTCAGTCTCTTCCCAGTGACACCACAAATACAGATCCATACCCCATGTGACTTTATTTCCTATACCAGTGGTTCCCCACTTTTGAAGAATGGATACCCTCTTTAATGTCAAAGATGTCATATTTATATTACATAGATAGGAATAAAACATTCAATTGTGAAATGGCAAAAAGAAAAGCACACTTAAAAGATTGATAATCTACTTAATTACTTACTATTTAAAAAATACACTGAAACTTAAATTAAGAAGTCAAATCACAAGCTGGTAAAAATATCTACATATACATTTAATATATACGATTCATTATATAAAGAGTTCTTACACATCAATAGGAAATAATAAACAAACAAATAGACTGACTAAAGAAAAATCCCAAAAGTAAAAATACACATGGCTAATGTTTAACTTTAGTAGTAATACAAAAAGTACAAAATAAAACAATAACATGATTCCATTTTTAATTTTTTAAGATTGGTGCATGCACACAAATATATTTATTCCTTAATCAAGCATTTATTAAAGGTCAGCTATATATATCCTTTAAATATGATATAAAGCATCGCTGTGTAATCTTTCCTGACTCTACCCAGATGGCTAATTGGCCCCTCCCCTATAACAGTATGACAGCTAAGTTTATTGCATTTATTAAGCAGTTACCATGTGCCTGGAAATTGATTTTCATGTATCATGCCATATCATTGTTGGAGCCACCTTATGAGTGATCTATTACTAGTCCCATGTCTTAGATGAGACAAATCAGGCCATTTAGAGAAGGAAGTTAGTAAATGGATATTTCTGAATTCAAACCCAAATTCCAGAGCCTGCTCTCTTAACCATCACAGTACCATCCTGGCTCCCTCACAGGACTCTGTTCATAACTAATTCCTCGGTGTCTGTGGTATTGTCCCATGATGCTGTGGACAGATCTCTGTGGTTAGATAATGAAAATGTAGAGGTAAAGGCCAAGATCTAGTCTTCTTCTTGCTCCAGGGCTGAGCCCATACAGGCCACAGCTTAGACAAGAGTTGGTAAAATGATATTTTAAACTAATAGATTACAGCTTCAGGTGACATTATTATTTCAGTAGAATTCTGAATCCCTTTACTTAGCCAGCTTTTTACTAGTAAAACAAGCATAGAATTCACAAAAGACAAAGGGAAAAAATTACCTTTAATTCTTCCCCTAGGCATTACATTTATTGACAATACACTGCTCTGGTCATTGATATCAAGCCTTCTTTGGATCTTGAAGAATATTTCTTTTGTACATAATGTGCCTCTTTACTTCCTATCTCTTCAGTGTGTTCACGGTGGCTATGCCCATTGATACAACCTTAGTCCAAGGCACCAGGAGTACCTTCCTCTTAGACCACTGCAGGAACTTCCAGCTGCTGTCCCCGCTTTCGTTTTTGCCCACAGCGAAGTTTTTTCAATGCACGTGTGACTACTCATCTCTTCTTAAATCTCTACAATGACCATTGAGCCTTGAGATAAAAACCAAAATCATGACATCTCCTACAAGGAAGGCTTTGTACTATCTGACCTCAGTCTCCTCTCCAGCCCCATCTTGGATCATTTCTATGTCTCTTTCTTTCATCTCCCTGACTCACTGCTTTTTCAAATTTCTTAAACATGTTTCTACCAATTTTAGAACCTCTGTGAATGCACTTCTTCAACAGCCCTCACCCAAGATGGCTTAGACAGTCTAATTTTTTAGCCCTTAGACCAAATGTCATTTAGTCATGAAAGCTTTCTCTGATCTATGTGAGATCAATCTCATTTTATGTGCTCTGATAGCACCATATCTCTTCTTCATAGAAGTTTCCATAATTTTATCAAATTATTATTTTTACAATTGATCTTTTAATATCTGGCTCCTTGCTATAGCATGAGTTACTGACGGTAGGCTTTTGTCATATGTTGTTCACTTGTTTATTGCTGCATCCCCAGTCCTAATACACAGGGTGACTCAATAAATACGTGTTTAGTAATTGAGCTCATAATACAAATAATAAAAGCACTAAACCATAGATGAATCCATGAAGAAAACCAATGAATTCCAATTATTTTTGTTCAGTGGGAAGTGTTGTCATGAATATCCTATTAGAAATCTCCTTCCCAATATGCAGGATATGGAAATAAAATTGTGTTGATGTTGTATTTCCCTCAATCAAAGAGCAAAGGGGGAAAAAATACCATGCAATCAGTGGTGCAGGGCAGGGAGGGATAAGTGAGGGGACCTGGGGACAGATGTATCTTCATAGGAGCTGTATGTGAGTGTTTGCTTAATGATTTTGGAGTTTCAGTACTTATTTCTTGAAGTAGTTGACATAGATGAAATCTAAAATGTCGCCAAAATCATTCAAAGATAATTTGGGGCATAAGAAACATCAAACCAATTTAAGCTCAACTGTTGTTTGTCTTCTTCCATACAAAGCATGTACCCATAATTCAGAAGGATTGTTTGGGCAATGAGAACCAACTCAGCTAATCATGTTACAGGGCAGATGGTATCTATATATTGATAAACTAAATATGTACTCCAAGATTTTGATCCAAATATTTATAAAGCATACAATAAAAGCAGTTTATGAAAAATAATAATGATGCTGGAAAAGATTTTTGAAAGTAATAATTTTTCCATAGTTTCAACCTGTTCTGAGAATAAGCCAGGTGACTTTAAGTGAAAGAGTTAAAAGAAGAAGTAGTAGTTTTTTGATATGTCTGGATAAAATTTTTTGCATAATTCCCAGGAATTAAAAATGTATAAGAGCCTAATGATAGGGTAACAAAAAGAGGTTTTATTAATTAAGAGGTTTCCAATTCTTTGATTTTAGTAAAATTAAAGAAAACTTATTTTAATTGTCTGTTAATTAAAAGTAGTCATTGTGGTTGATCACCATGTGGTACTTGGTAAATATTTGGAAGGAGTTTAAAAAGTGTTCTATTCCCATTTATTTATTTATATGTGAAAAAGTTTTAAGTGATTACATACATACAAATCAAGAATAAGATTAAAATTATTTCTGAACTCTCATTCTAGCAATAAATAATATTCATGTACATGTCACATAAGAGAGAAAGTCTCATCATCTCATTAAGTAATGCAAAATTGCAAAACAATATTTATCTCTTGTATTAATCATCATTGTCAAAATGTGTAACTTATTCATGTTGTTTGTTAAATTATGTATCAATAATAATTTTAATGATAACTTATTCAAAATAAAATATTTTATGGCATAAATAGTTATGTCACCCAAATTTTTAAAAATTAATTTCAATTTAAATATGTATTTTTGTGAAATGCATTATAATAAATAAAATATTTTTAAGCACAAATATTATATAATTGGATAAAAACCAATGAGACAGTAAAATGGAAATTCTCCATTTAAAAAAAAACTCCAAATATTACTTTAAAAAAAAATAATGAGACATGTTGTTAATACAATGTTTTATTGTATATATTTCAAGAGAAGTATAACCATTTTTACTACCAAGATTTATAACATGCCAGAAATTACATCTTTCACAATGATTTAAACATATGATAAAAACCTAGGTGACAATTTAAAGTATAAGGAGGGTTTCCAAACCCAATACAACCAAAAAGAAATATTTTTAAACTACTGCATTTACAGATCTGTCAAACAGGTTTCATTTTGTCACTTGTTAAATGTGGAAATTTATAAAAAAATCACTTCGTTTCTCTGAATTGCAGATGCCTGCCTCCTGTTAAACAGAAATAATAACAACCAACTCATAGGGTTTTTGTGAGAATTAAATGAACTATCATGTGGGGAATATGCAGGCCCTGTGCACGTTCAATGAGTGGTAACAATTACCTAGAATGGGAACAATTACTTAGAAATAGCTTTCTTATAGAAAACTGTTCTTCCTAATGGAATTAGCACACAACTGGAGGGTTTGAGCAAATGTGACAACAGGTTTCATCAAATAAAATCGCTTTCACACTTTGAGGTTGATTAAACTCCCCGATCTATTCTCCCAGAGACAGTTTTGGTGCCTTGTTTCAGAGTTTAAGGAAATCGTTTTCTCAGTCAAATTGGACACAGTTATCTTTAAAGAACAGTTTCTTAACGTGATGCACCATGAGACTTAGCCAAAACAATGAGGTCATTAATTTTAAGTTGTGAAATGATATAAAATGTATTCCTGATAAACTCTGTCATTGAGAAGTGGAAAACACATTTCATTATCAAATGAATAATAAGGTTAATTGCAAAAAAAAGACATTTTCTTTAACATAAAGATGTTTTTCTTAACATATACTGATTGTTACGGACTAAATGTTTGTCTCCACCACAAAATTTATATGTTGAATCTAATCCCCGGTGTGATGGTGTTAGGTGGCTGGGCTTTGGGGAAGCAATTCGGTCAAGGTTGGAGCCCTCATAAATGGGATTAGTGCCCTCTTAAGATGACACCAGAGAGCTCACTCACTCTCTTTGCTCCATGTGAGGATACAAGGAAAGATCAACAGTCCACAACCCAAAAGAGAGCCCTCACCCCAACCTGACAATGCTGGCACCTTGACCTTGGACTTCTAGCCTCCAAAACTGTGAGAAATAAATTCTTGTTGTTGATGAGCCACCTACTTTATGGTATTTTGTTAGTATCCCAAACTAAGACGCCGGCAAAGAATCATTCTGTTTTTTTTAGGCACAAACAAAATGCAAATTTATTCTCGCAATTATTTTAGTATCTGTTTGGTAAGTTAGTTAAGTCAGAAATATGGGCTCTGATTCTATATCATTTTAAAACCAGAAAATAAACCAAGAATATTAATATGAAACAAATGCTCTATTTGATTAAGAAGGTCAATGCTAGTATAATTGTCTTTTATGAACTAAAACAAACTCACTAAAGGGAGTTATAGGTTCAATTGATGCAAAAGTAACTGTCTTGATTATTCTCCAATAGACATTATAATCTTTGGGCTGATGCAGCAAAATAAGCATCATGCCTAACGTTTTAACGTTAGGTTTTTTTAAAGAAGACAATTTATTGTGATTTAGAGATCATTTTTCCAATTGAAATAAACTATAGGCTAGATTTATTCTCTTTCTCACAGAGCCTTACATGAAAAAACATAACTCTGAACTAAAAATTTTAAAACCTACAGGTTAATTCATAACACACTTATCCTTTAAAATTATAATGCTAGCATTTGACACGACATCCTTAGAGCAACAAATGGATTTCTAGAAAGTCCATGAACACTGACGAACAATGTGAATTATTCTTAATGCAGAAACTAGAGCTAAAGAGGAAACGGAAAACGCTGGTCATTCTTGAGGCAGAAGTTTCAGTCACCAAAAAGCATGTAATACATGTGGCAACAAACTGTACTCTTGACTAGCAGTGAAAACTGTAAGCAAGCATCTTCTGTTAAATGATAGTCTACCGTGTAATGCCATGGGAAGCAGGAAAGAAAATTCATCTTTGCTCATAAAGAAAAACAAAGGACATGAAATAATCCATTAGTTTTGCCCATCAGCAGATTTCTCTTGTCAAGGCAGAGCAGGAGAGAAGCAAGCAAAATGCAAGGTGACCTGGTGACCACATCTACAGTGACATAAGGAGAGGAGAGGTCCAGGATTGTTATTTCACCTATGAAATTTATGAAAGGAAAAAATGGCTTTATGCAAATTATTTCAAAATTTTTTCTTTTTAATTTGAGCTCTATTGTCACGCCGATTTAAGTTCATTCCCTATTGCTTTAAAATATACTCATTCTTTCTTTTTCATTTATATTCCCTTATTTCATTAACTTTTCCACTCATTTCACTGCATTCTTTTCTGCTCTTTCTCCACGCTGATGAACTGACAGATGGCTCTAAGAGCCACAGCTTTTTTTAAAACAGAAACTAGTGATTAAAATTATTTTCAACACTACTAAACACCGTGATACATCAGCTGAGGAGATCGGCAGGCCTCCTCCTTACTTTTCTTTCTTGCAATTCCATGTAAGCTGTCAGTCCTGACAAGCAAAGCTCAGACATAAAACTCCAAACATTGTAGGGGCTGGGGGAACCCTCTTTCAGCCAATAATCCCAATCTCTGCTCCCAAAACATTTTACCAGAGTAACGAGCAGGTGGCAAACTGCAAGACACCTCAAACAATTTCCCTTTTTTTTTCCTCCTGGAAGACCCTGCACCAAAACACAATGGCTGTTGGCCATGCCCTCTGGGAGGCATGAAACTCCCTTGCATCTCTGGACTGGAGAGATCTCCCGCCCTTCTGCAGACTTCCAGAACCTGAAATTTGAAGATTATGGTTCACATGCCTGCACGCACAGCACGCCCTTCAGCTCAGGCAAGCAAGCCCTGCGGATTCCTCTCCCGGGCCACAGCATGGCCCCGCGTATGTGCACTCTGTGTGGTTGCTCCCGACCAAGGCATTCTCTCCTCACCAGAGCGTGGGGTCGACCAGCTGCCCGAGGAGCACCGGCCTCTACACAGTTGATTCTGTTCCCATGGTTGTCTTAAATTCCACGATGCCAGCCCCCTGAGTGATTGGTCCCACCGTCCCTCCAGAATCAGGCTAATACTCTGGCTTTTGAGTATTCAAATTATTACATAGACCGGGATCCTGCAAAACATATTTGCACACACACACACACACACACACGAAGCGCGTGCGTGCGCGCACACACACAGACTAGTAGTAGCCTTGTGCACCTGCCTCCTCTCCAAGCCCAGTGAAAGACCCAAGAAACTTCTAGGAGCCAGTCATGCTATGATCCAAACTAGCTGCATGCTTAGGGATGATTTAAGGGATTTGTGATCAGAACACAAAGAGCCTTCTCAAAGGTTAGTACTAGCCCCAAGAAGCTACATCATGTCACTTCCAGGCCAGTGACGAGGTCACAGGGAGCATTGGTAGCCCCTGGCAAAGCATCCATTATAAGGTTCACGACAGTCTGTCTCACAGTACACCCTGGCTCCCTACCCTGGCAGCCGCTATGTGACACCTGATTGCTAAGTTCTCTTCACTCTTGCCTGTGGGGATGAGAGCAGATGCAGTGCTCTATACTGAGCCAGACAAGAACAGCAAATTCAGATGGCCCTTACCTTGCTTAAGTTCACATCCCTAAATTTCACCACATGAATAATAATCGTGTATTCTGCTTGTGAAAGCCGACAGTGAATGCACCATTCTGAGGCAGCCAACCACTTTACTCAGCTTTGCCAAACAATCTCCCACCAAACACACTTTCCACCAAAGCGAACAGGCATTCCCCAGGTAGAAGTGACCTCTGCCACGGGACCATTGCTGGCTAGAAGGAAGCCAGGGGGGGAAAAAAAAACTATTATTAAAGCTGACTCCTGTTTATACCCATTGCTCTGGGGTTGGAGCTAAAATTCCTCTATTGTCTGGTTGGCTCCTTCCCCTTCCTTGGGACATAACAATTGCAAATGTAGTGAGTGCCTCAGGCCTATTCAGACAGGAGAGGAAGGACCAAAAGGAGCTGGCCTGCTGTGCATAAATGGGAAGAGCTGCCTTTATCAAGAATAGGGTGACTTCTCTGGGGGCTCTTATAATGATATTTGGCAGAATTTTTGAATTTTTGCAAACTGTTTTCAGTCTTCACATCAACTCTAAAGTAACATTACCTAGAGTTTTACACATAAAGATGCTTATATGCAAAGCAGATCAACTAACTACTCTCCACAGCAAACAAGTTGTAAAGTCAAAGTGGGAATTCAGGTTTTCAAACTCCAAGCTCAGGGCCCTGTGGGCATGAGCAGAGTTGTCTCTTATAATAACCTTTGCCTTTTCAACTTCTCCTGAGCACCACATGTAGTTTTTCTGCAAACAGTAAAACCCATTACATTCTTATGAAAGGAAGGAATCCAATAATTGTGGTAGACGCTCCAGGCCAGGGGTACAGTAGGAACCTAATAAATATGTCGACTTGTATTGAAACAGCCTCTGCATTAACACAAGCTAGAGTGAGTAAACTATTACCAAATGTCGACAATTCAGAGGGGCCGTCTGTGACTGACAGGAATTGATACCTTGTACAGCAGACCAGAAGCCATGGGATGATTTTGAAGAGTCAGAGCACCAAGGCATAGAGCTCCTAGAAGAGACACTGGAGAGCCAAACACAGCTTGTTTTGGGACTGAGCATCCTTGTTGAGGCCTCATCCAGAAATAATGTGGGACTGACTTCCTGGTTGGAACCCTCAATGGGCAGGCGGTGGAATCGAAGGCTTCTCTCAGTGTTAGCCCGCTAACAATCCTGGTGCAAGTACCTAAATTTTGTGTCAACTGACAATTCTGGGTTAATGTCTCCAGAGTTTCTAAAACCAAAGTGAGTGAGAAATATAGCCAAGACACATATTTATTCTTTAGGAGGAACTCGTAAGTTAAAGCCATTCTTAAGTACCCCAAAATTGAGACATTTGTTGACACAATCCATGTAAACTACTGTCTTCAGAAATAGCTCTCTCTGGAATCATAACATGTAAGCAAAGAGACACCTGGTGGACAAAAATGTAAATACACTATTTAGCTTGAGGCTGAAGACAAACATCCTTCTGACCCCCTGGTTTAGCATTCTTTTGAGTTCAATAGAGCATATTTTTAACTACTAGAATGATAAACTCAGAAATCTAAGTATTTTCAAATAATAGTTTGTATTTAGTTCTAAAAAAAATTTTTGCTCTTTTTTAATTAGACTCTCTTACTGCATAGTCCTGAGAAGTAATACAAAAATGACTGAGTAGATCACAATTGGCCAGCCACTTCAGTTCACCTTTCTCTGAACACGTGTGTGCTTATTTTTTCTGTTGTTGTTTCCATCCCGTTATAGACTTCGTGTGTGAGATTTTCCATTTGTCTTTGGGTTATTTTATTCTTGCTTTTAATTAAGTGGCGGCAAAGACCTTTTTTTTTTCCAGCCAGCTTCCTGTGGTCGGCCCAGCTTCCTGTAGCCAACCCACTCTCTTCACTTCATCCTTTCCTACTCACACCTCACCTACACACTGTGTTATGCCTACCTACTCACATTCAGCTCATATATGCACCTGCTCTCCTCCCACTGCCCTAGATAACTTCATCTAACCTCAAAAGTCAATCTTCACAAAAATAAGGAATCATCTATTTTTTTATACTCCATACTAGAGGAATTTGGTTGTGTTTATATTACAAATTGTTTTTTAATTAAATGGATGTGTTTAATTGCAATTTATATGACCTCATGAAATTTTAGCTGGGAAAGAGGAACGTTTGTACCAAGAGAAGTCAGATGACACTTACAAAGTCCATTTACTCTGAGGCTGTCACACTGTAAGAGCCAAGCCATGTGGACAGCCCCAGGAGAATGAAGTGTCGTGTGAAGAAGCCAAGGAACACCAAGGCTCCAACTTGAGGATGTACAAGTGATCCTGGAAGTAAATGTTCCTGTTTCAACCACTCCAGCTGAAGTCACATGGGTCAGAGATGAACTGCCAAGTCAAGCCCTTCCCAAATTCCTCTTGGGAGCCAAACAGAGAATTTTCAGGAAGTAAGGTGGTTCTTACTTCTATCACATATTTGTTGGTGAAATGTTGAAACTTTTCTTTTGATATTAGGAATAAACCAAAGGTGCTTATCATAAACCAATAATGCTTATTATAATGATATTATATCAGAAGTGCTTATTAAAAACTGGTAAGAATTATAATGATGATATGATTTTACATGTAGAAAATAACCTATACATGAATTATTAAAACTAAAAACTGGACAGAGAAATGTTGCTAGATGCAAGGTCAATAGGTAAAAATCAGTGTTTCTATATACTAGCAACAAATAGCATGAAAATAAAATTTTTAGGAAGATACATATATAACAACATCATAAAATTCCAAATACATTGGAATGAATCCAACAAAAGATGTGTAATATTTCTATGAAGAAATCTATAAAACATTTTTGAAAGAAATTAAAAGATCTAAATAAATGGAAGGGTGTAGTGTTCACTAATAGAAAGAATCCAGACTGTAAAGATGACTGGCAAGTGCTTTTTGCTGTTAATTTTATCATCCTATGATCATAAGGATAGTATCCTACCTTTTCTTCTAGAACTTTTGGGGTTTTTTAAGCCTTTCATATTACATCTATAATCTACTTGTAATTAATTTTTATTATGATTTCAAATAAGAGTCAAGTTTCAGTTTTCAAATTAATAACCAATTGTATCAGTACCACTTATAGAAAATAGTCATTTCCCATTAGCTCTAACCATAAATGGAAAACTTGATTAGTTAGAACACACTAAAAATAAAAATTTCTATTCTCTAAAAGACAATAATAGGGGTTGTAAAAGCAAGCAAATGAATGAGAAAAGATACGTGCAATACATATAACTGCGTAAGGCTACATACCAGAATGTATAAAGAACTATAAATCCACAAGAAATGGGTGGAAAATCCAAGAGAAAAATGAGAAAAGACTAAAGAGCCATTTCACAAAGGAGGATATCAGTTAGCCAACATACATATGAAAAGGCACTTAACCTCATTAACCGTGAGGGACATGCAAGGCAACTGCAAATAAATACCATTAATCACCCACCAAAATTGTCAGATTTTAAAAGGCCGACAATACCAAGGAAAACTCTCACACTCTGTTGGTGAGAGTATAAATTAGGGCGGCCATTTTGGAAATCTGGCAATATCTGCTAAGTCTGTGGTAACAATTTTAATATCTGAAAATATAGAATTCATGGTAAACATATATTATGTATATAAAACAATAAAGCTATTATAGATTAATAACAAAAAATAAAGCCAGAAAATATAACCTTCATAAACATATAAATATATTGCCTCAAAATATATCAAGCAACAATACTTCACAGAACTGGAAAGAGAAATAAATAACTCAGCAATTATAGTTGAAGATTATAGCACACATCTCTCAGAAATCAGTAGCTTAAGCAGACAGCAAGTCAACAAAAAGGGGGATGACCTAAATGGCACAAATTAGTAAATTCTGATATACAGAAGTCTATACTTAGGAAACAGACTGCACACTCATATCCAGCACACATGGTATATTGTCAAAAACTAACAAAGTAGTATACAAAGGGAAGTTTGATGAATTTCATAAAATCGACTTAATACAGATTATGTTTTCTGACTATAACGCATTAATTATAGAAATTAACAATCAAAACAGTCCGTATGTCTGAAATAAATCTCACTACCAAAAAACAATTAGATTAAGTATAGCTTGTTTTCTAGTTTGATACCTCATGAATTGATTCTGCAATCAATCCTCACTGTATTTGGAGTTACATTTAATTTCAAGTGATGGTTTTATTGAAAGGAGAAAGAAATAATAAAATACTATTGATAATACAAATAAAGTCTATAGATAGATAGATGTATGAGATGCATTTTTCCAGATATTTTGTATTGTTGATTATATCTATACCCTCAACAGTTCCTTCTAAGTAAACCTTCTTTTATTTGTTCCTACCTACAGTTAGCGATTAAAAAATGTGAAATTAATTTTAAACGATTAAAATAACTTACCTACAGGGAAAAACCTTATAATTGTAAGGAATTATAAAAGTGACTGATTTAGGAAAGAAAGTTGTTTTGTAGAGATGCCTAATGCAAGAATTTCTAGGGAAGTTCATCAAAGAAGACATCAGGCAGTTTTTCTCTCCTTTCTCAGCCTCCAGGGAGACCTTCAGCCATAGGATTAGTTTGGTCAATGGGCTCTGGGTGAAGGTGATGTGCAAAATTTTCAGTCTGGAGAAGAGTTGGAGCGTTCCCCACTCTCTTCCCCTGTCATGGCGGACCCAGAAGCCACCGTTTGCCATGGAGGCCTCACAAGGTGGTGAAGCTCCAGTCGGCTTGCACCCCTGAGTGATTTTTATGGAGCAGACAAGCCTTCCCCTTCTTATGTCAACCAGCATTGGACATATAGTGTGAATAAGAAATAAAAGCTCATTGTGTTAGGCCACTTAGATGTTAGAGTTAATTTGCTGCCACAGCATAGCCTGGCCTAGACTGACAAGAGCTCCTTATGCCTCGCTGATCATGAATAAAAGTCTTTTCTAAAAATTTTTTTTTAAGTTGTGTTTAAATGTTTGTTGTGTAAAGTAAACTGATATATACACAAGGTAGTTAGTCCCTTTTTTGGAACTCTGTAGTTGGATGGTAATTTTATTAGGAAAGATGTTGTTTCTACTAAGTTTAAAAAACTAAGAGAAAATGAGATATCTGTCAACAAGAAAACTTTTGCTCCTAGAGTAAGCTTATTCCCCCCCCTTCTCACACTGTCTATAAACAACAAATGCAGAAACTTTTCTGGAAAAGTACCCCCAAATTTGTGGAAATAACCTCAAAATAATTTGAGATGTTCAGCCTAACACCTATCAGCTTTGGATTCAGACCTTAGAAAACTATATTTATAGTTTCAAACCAAAATTTAAGAAAGCACAAATATTATTAACCAGAAAAAAATAATAGCTCAAATATTAACCTGCCCTCTTGAAAATTGGAAAAGCTTTCAGATTCTGTCTCAGAGAACGTCTGAATAAGTATTTCTTCAGCTAGCCAATTCTCTCTGTGTAATCCTTTGGTATATTTTATGCAAAAAAAAAAAAAAATTACGAGCCTTCAAGAAGAAAACATATGTGATCATTTATTCCTTCTCTGCCAGCACACAGGATTTTAACATAGGGCTTATTTTAAAATGAGCCAAGAAATCCTTGGAGTTCAAGTTGTTTTTCCATCAGAGGTATGAGACTTGGCCCTACCTGTTTCCGTTCTGGAAAAAGTCCAGTGGTACTATGAATCACCTGGTGATATAAATTAACATTAAGTAGGTCTTATAATATAACTCCCATAGGCACAGCAAGAAAAAAAGAATAGGAAAAATATAACCTTGTTTTCAAAATGTATTCACATGAAACTTCACAATCTTCACTGCCCGGTAGGAATATGTCAAAATAATTAGACAAGCATTCTGTACTTCAGAATTCTGTTAGATTATTGGTGAAAAATGAAATCAGGTACAGCAACTAAAAAACAGTATGGTATTTCCACAAAAAATAAAAGTAGAATTACCATATGATCTATCAATTTCACTTGTGGGTATAAACCCAACAGTATTGAAAGCAGAGTCTCATATAGATATTTGTACCACCATGTTCATGGCAGTATTATTCACAATAGCTAAGACGTGAAAGCAACCCAAGTTGTCAGTCGATGGATGAATGGAGAGGCAAAATGCGGCACATACACACAACAAATATTGTTCAGCTTTAAAAAAGAAGGAAAGTCTACAATATGCTATAACATGGATGAACCTTAAGGACATTTGCTAAATGAAATAAATCAGTCACGAAAAGACAAACATCGTATAATCCCACTTATATGAAGTACGTCAAATAGTCAAAATCATAAAGGCAGTAAGCATAATGGTGGTTTCCAGGGCTGTGGGGAGGGATAGATGGAGACTTATTGTTTAATGGGTATAAAATTTCAGTTCTCCAGGATGGAAAATTATGGGATGGATGGGGCTGACGTTTGCATAACAACACAAATGTATTCAATGCCACTGGCTGTATACTTTAAAAATTGTAAAAATTTTTTTAAAGTGTAAAAGAAAACATAACTCTGTGCAGAACCCAAAATAATCATGGAGCCAGAAATTTAGGCACACATGAATGAGAACTAAATATATACTGTTGACTCCCACTACCTGCACATGGGCTGAAAACGATGCTTCGCTCGGAGTGACTATGTTAGGCGGTGGTCTTTTACTATTGCTTAATGACAATGGTAAAGATGGAAATTATCAATATGCTTTTGCATTAAGTTGGAGAACATTTGGTTGTCCTAGTAGTAGTTCTAGACTTTTCTTAGGTAAACATCTAGCTTTGCTTTAAAAATACCATAACCAGCCCTTTATTGAGATCCAGAGTGTTTGCGTGTATGCAGAAAGGCCTGCACGGGGAAATGAGAGGAAGATGGGAGATGGAGCCCTGAAAATAGAAGAAAGTGGGGTGATAGAAGTGACACCGACGATGTCGGTACAGGTAGAAAGCAGTGAAGGGTCAAGTTTTGCCTTCACGTTGGCTTCGGATGGAACCAAGACAATATGAAGGATATCTGAAGAAATAAGTTCTTGGAATTTGTACAAATCATTCCAGGTGCAACCCATTCTTAAAGTCCATAAATTAGGAGGATAGTGCCAAATGCAAAAATCTCCCAGATACACAGATGCCTCAGCTGATGACAGCAGCATTCATTCATCACCATCATAACTAATTTATTGAGTGGCTAGCTATATACCAATTATGGTTCTAAGAGCTCAATTCATAGTAACTCATTAGACCCTTGCACCAGGTTCATGAATACTATTATGGTCTCCATTTAACAAGTGAGGAAAGTGAGACATTTAAGAGTTAAGTAATGTGACCAAAGTCACACAGCTAGTGTCAGAGACAAGATCCAAACCCAGGCCATCTGAGTTCAGACCCTTTACCACTATGCTATGTCCCTGATTCTGTTTGAGGCGAGAATTTCTATGCTTAACAAGACTCAAATCACCTAATTTGAGTGGCATAATTAATTATCATTCTCTATAAGATGTATCAAGTTTTATACTACAAGAGACCATAGAGTTTATCTAACCCAGTCTTTCAACCAATGCAGGGCTCTCTCATAACACACCTAGTCTGAAGATCAGAATATTTTATTAGAAATAGTACTTGACAACTTTTGAAAATGGTAAAATCCACCAATTTTTGTCAACATCTTAGGATAACCAGCTTTGTAAATCTTCAGTGACAAATATTACTCAAAATTCTTCAGTGAAGCATCAAATATATTGGCAAAAAAAGTATTCTTTGCTATAGTAAATAACATGGAAGCCTTATTGACTGAATCATGCATCTATCTTTATCAATAAACATGTAACTTTAGCTCATACATGTGGAAACAAAGGAGTTTGTTTCTGAACAGCTACAATATGCACAAAAGCTAATTTTTTTTTGTCAGTGAGTTGGACAACAAGGACCATGGGTTTTAATTACTGCAGAAGGTCACCAAAAAGAATGATGGTGACTAATAGGTCAGCAGTAATAATGTTTCAATGACTGTTTCAAGAAAATTAACAGTAGTAGGAAGTATATTCTGGGAAAAATCATGGTTATCATTGTTTGACTCATAGAGAAAAATAGCACTTAAATTAATACACTAATATTTCTAGAAATTTTACCAGAATTTCAGTTATGTCCACTGAGTCATAAAAGGTTGTGTCCTTCACAGACAGCTGGGAAGAGACACCTCCCCTGCATTCGTCAGCAACTTTAGGATTGGATTTCACCTTTACAGGGAGTTAAACCCAACGAGAAATGTACGTCCCAGTCAGGAGAGAAAACACATAATTCTTTTAAAATCATTTTAGAATTAAAAATCAAAAGACTAATGAGAAGAATTACACATATAGAGAACTCCAGTCTTGCCTAGACCATGTTTTGAATTTTTAAAGCAGAAATGTCTTAAAATTATTTTACTTTTATGCTATAATGTTAAATATAAGTGTTTTATTTTTATTAAATTTAGATCAATAAATGTCTCATTTTGAAAGCATTCAATTTACTATTGGGCATCTAAAAACATAGTTGCTTGTAAAATAGATTTTCCACATAATTATAGTTCTATGATACTTTGATAGTTATGGTATATTTCCAACCACTGAGGAGGTTAAAAAAGATAATTGCATAAATAAATCGCTTTACTAAACAACTCGTCCGCTGAAAAGTAATCAGCACCAAGAATCTATTTTCAAGGAGAATAGTTGATTATTTATCAATACTATTAGCTTCCCTCTGCATTAATCCTAACCAAGTGATCAATATACCAAAATTGTATTACAATTTGGTTCACAAATTAGGATAACAAAGTGGAGTACAAGCCCTTAGGGTCATAATTATCATTAACAAATTAATTTTGAACAATTTTTCAATTACATACCAAAAAGCTATGAGCTTCTTTGTTCCAGTTCTGTTTGCTTCTGATCTATACAAGAAAAAAAGACCAGTAAGGGGATCGTGAGATTCTACCTGGACTTGACTGCAATAGCGAGAAAATCAGAATCCTACCACGTCAACCCCAAATAGAGGCAACAAAATAATAACTTGCTCAGGGTAATAAACACCCAGTGTCTCTCCTGGAGAATGAGACAGAAAGTTCTATCACAGGAAAGAAGACCTGGGTAGTGAACTAGCAGGAAATCATGAAACTGAGATCTCCTGGAATTAAATGTTTTCTAAAAGATAACATGAAATAATGTTAGAATCCCTTTGAACACGCCTCAAAATAGATTTTACTTTACTTTTCAATACAGACATATTCTGCTTTATTGTGTTTCACTTTATCGTGCTTCACAAATCTTGCATTTTTTTTTTTTTTTTTTATGAATTAAAGGACTGTGGCACCCCTGCACTCAGAAAATCTATTGGCGCCATTTTTCTAACAGGTAAGATGAAGGTTAGCATTTTTTGGCAATAAAGCATTTTTCAATTAAAGTACATACATTGTTTTTTAGACATAATGCTATTTGCACACTTAATAGACTACGGGATAGTGTAAGCATAACTTTCGCATGCACCAGGAAACCAAAAAATTTGTGTGACTCGCTTTATTGCGATAGTCACTTCATGGTGGTCTGGGACTGAACACACACATCTCTGAGGTGTGCCTATACCTTGAAAGACATGCACATGGATTTAGAACTTCCATCTGTTTTCTTGGAATTTTGCCATGGGAAAATGTTTCCCATAAGCAATAACAACTCCACTGATTGCTTAAACCATATGTTTAAAAAACAGATTCTTTTTTTAAAAAGACTATTTTTAAAAGCAATTTTAGAATTACAATAAAATTGAGAGGAAGTTAGAGATATGTCCCATGTATCCCCTTCTCCCACACATGCATAGTCTCCCTCGTTATAAACGTTACTCACCGGAATGGTATGTTTACCAAAGATCAAGCTACATGGACACATAATAATTACCCAAAGTCCATAGTTTACCTTTGGGTTCACTTTTGGTGTTGTACATTATACATGTAGAGACAAATGCATGATGACATATAGCCATCATTATAATACCATATGTAGTATTTTCACCACCCTAAAAATCCTCAGGGCTCCATCTATTCATCTCTCCCTCTCCTCACCCCTGCCCCTGGCAGTCACTAATCTTTTTCGTGTGTCCGTAGTTTTGTCTTTTCCAGAATGTCATGTAGGGTTTTTTTTTTTTAATCATAGCTTAATAACTAATTTCATTTCGCACTACATAATATTCCATTGTCTGGATGTACAACAGATTATCCATTCGACTACTGAAGGACATCTTGGTTTCTTCCAAGTTTTGGCAATTATGAATACAGCTGCCGTAAGCCTCCATGTGCAGCTCTGTATGCGAACATAAGTTTTCAACTCCTTTGCATAAATACTAAGCATGATTGCTGGACCATAAGGTAAGAGTACGTTCAGTTTTTTAAGAAACCGCTAAAGTAGCTGTGCCATTTTACCTTCCCACCAGCATTGAATGAGAGTTCCTTTTGCTCCACTTTCTCACTGGTGTTTTGAATTGTCAGTGTTCCAAACATTGGCCCTTCTAATAGCTGTTTCATAGTACTATAGTTTTGTTTCAATTTGTGTTTCCCTGATGACATACAATATGGAGCATCCTTTTGTGTGCTATTTGCCATCTATATATCTTCTTCAGCGATGTGTGTTATTTGGCCCATTTTTAATTGGGTTGTTTGGTTTCTTATTGTTGACTTCTAAGCATTCTTTGTATATTTTGGGAAACAGTCCTTTATCAGATGTGTCTTTCGCAAATATTTTCTCCCAGGCCATGGTTTGTCTTCTCATTATCATTATATTGTCTTTCGCAGAGCAGTTTTTAATTTTAATTTTAATTTTACCATTATTCTTTCATAGACCATGTCTTTGGTGTTGTTCCTAAAACGAGTCACCATACCCAGGTCATCAAGGTTTTCTCCTGTGTTATCTTCTAGGTGCTTCAGTTTTGTGTTTTACATTTAGGTCTCTTGTTCATTTTTGTGAAGAGTGTGAAGTCTGTCTAGATTTTTTATTTTTATTTTTTTGCATATGGGTGTCCAGTCGTTAGCATCATTTGTTGAAGAGACTATCTTTGCCCCATTGTATTGCTTTGCTTTTTTGTAGAAGATCAATCGACTGTATTTACAGGGGTCTATTTCTAGGCTCTTGATTCTGTTTTATTTAACTATGTGTCTGTTCTTTTGCCAACACCACACTGTCTTGATTACTGGAGCTCTGTTGTGAGTCTTAAAATTGGGTGGCATCGGTCTTCCAACTTTGTTATTCTCCTTCAATATTATGTTGGCTCTCAGGGTCTTAGTCTCTTCATATAAACTTCATAATCAATTCCGTCATTATCATATAATAAATTGCTTGGATTTTAATTGGGATTGAATTGAATCTATAGGTCCAGTTGTGAAGAACTGACCTCTTGACGATGCTGGTTTCCTATCCATGAACATGAAATATCTCTTCATTATTTAGTTCTTTGATTTTATTCATCAGAGTTGTGTAGTTTTTCTCATATAGACCTTGTATCTATTTTGTTAGATTTATACCTAAGAACTTCATTTTGGGGGTCACTAGTATAAATATATTGTGTTTTGTATTTCAAAGTCCACTTGTTTACTGTTGATACAGAGGAAGGCAATTGACTATTGTGTATTTACCTTGTATCCTGAAAACATGTTATAATAGTTTATTAGTTTCAGGAGTTTTTTATTCATCTTTCAGATTTTCTTCATAGATAATCATATCATCTGCAGACAAAGAGAGTTTTATGTTTTTCTTCCCAATCTGTACTTTTTATTTCCTTTACTTGCCTTATTGAATTAACTAGAACTTCTGGCATGATGTTGAAAAGGTACAGTGAGAAGACATCTTTGCCTTGTACTCTATCTTAGCAGAAAAGCTTCAAGTTTTTTTTAATCAAATATGATGTTAGCTGTAGGTTTTTTGTAGGTTGCCTTTTGAGAACCTTCCTCTCTCTTCCTAGTTTTTTTTTTTTTTGAGTTTTTATCATGAATGGGTATTGAATTTTTGTCAAAAGTTTTTCCTTATCTTTTAATATGATCATATGATTTTAAATGTAGTCTGTTGATGCAATAGATTACATTAATTGATTATCAAATGTTGAATCAGCCTTGCATACCTGAGATAAATCTCACTTGGTCATAGTGCATACTTCTTTTTATACATTTTTGGATTTGATTTGCTAATATCTGTTAGGATTTTTACATATATATTCATGAGAGATATTGGTCTTTAGTTTTCTTTTATGTAATGTCTTTGTCTGGTTTCGGTTTAGGGTAATCCTGGCCTGATAGAATAAATAAAGAATTACTCTCTCTGCTTTTATTCTCTGAAAGAGATAAACGACAGATGATAGATAGATGATAGATAGATAGATAGATAGATAGATAGATAGATAGATAATAATAGATATAGTCAGACAGACAGACAGACAAATAGACAGACAGATAATAGATAATGCCAAACCACTTGAGAGTTACTTGTAGACATAAAGATGTTTCACTCATAAATACTTTAGTATGTACCTTCTAAAAACAAATATCTTACTATAATTACACAATAATGATCACACTTGAAAAATTTTAAATGATATAGTTATCTAATATCCAGTTCAATTTCTCCCAGTTACCGCAATAATGTTCATTTAAGTCTGGGCGATTTACATTTTATTTTAAATTCAGGATCCAATTAAGGATCATTGCATGTATTGACAGTTCCTTTTGTCTTTGATGATTGACATTTTTGAAGAATCCTGGCCAGTTGCTTTGCATAATGTTCCTCAAATTGGATTTCTCAAATTGTTCCCTCACAATTAGACTAGGTTAGACATTTTTGGCAGAAGTACACAATGTGAAATTGGAATGCTTTCCTTCTTTTTACATATTTGAAAAAGTACAAAATAAGTTGGGTTGACGTTTTATTTCAATCGGTAATGACATAACTGATTTGCCTCCTATAGAGTAAATTTAGTGTCACGTTTGTACTTTACAAAATGCGTTGACAAGGATTAATCTATTCAATTTGCACAACCCTATGAAGTAGGTATTTTTAATTATCTTTTCTTTTTCAATGGAAATTTATCCAAGTTTACATAACCAGTAAGACTACTTCTGTGGCCAAAATTTAAGTATAGAAATACTGTAAATATCACACTAGAGTAAGAAGCCCTCTACTTTCATGTCAAATAAATCTAGACATTTTTCTCTTCTATAACGTGCACTCCAAATTGTCCAAAATCTGTTCCTTATGGTTCTAGTTTTGTATTTAAATTACAAGATCGTGTGACAGCTAAACATTTTCCAACTATAACAATTTGAAATTATAATAGTAAAACCAGAAATAATGTATAAGTAAGTGAATGTGAGATGTACTGAGTACCAAGTCATTGCTTTTGTTCATGTTTATGCCTTTGCATTTGTATACCTAGTAATACACCAGCTCTTCCTTTCTCTCCATACAAAATTTTATGTCATTTCCTTCTACTTCTCAAGCAATGAAAACAGCATTGTTTCATGATGCAGTAATCAGTATTCGTATGAAAATTTCTCAGAGTATTAAATTAGCTACTTAAAATTTTTTTTACCTTTTTACCTTGAACTTACAGTCCCAGTATTGTTTAATTTAGAGTCAAGTCAAGAAAAGTTTGATTATCAGTATATGTAATTGATTTATAACCAATAGCATGAACCTCTAGGTACCCTTTCCATCCAGAGAGAGCAGAAACAGCTTTTCCCATTCCATAAATCAAGGGGACTGATGGAGTAAAAAACAGACAACTTTTATAGTTATACTAAAATTTAAAAAGTTATATCTCCATGTGCAACTAAAGGTGGCTGCAGATGCTTCTCTAGTATTTAGACTCAGATGTACTATCTAAATCATTTTGAGTTTAGAAAGATCTTGAAGAAATAGGATGCTATTTTCCTCTGATAAAAACCACTTTACCACCTCCCAAAAGCCCCAAGCTGAGATGAGAGATCAAGATCCATTTACTCTTTTCATCCATGCACAATTTCCCTAACACTCAGCAATTTGAATATCGCATTTTTAAAAAGAGTAATTTCAAATGTCTGAAGTAAATAGTGTAACATTATTGTCCTTGTCCACTGTTCAATTTCATAAAGAAGTAGAGACATAATCCTGAAAATACCCAAATAAGGAACAAAACTTTTTTTCAACTTTCACAGAGTTCTATAAGTGTAACATCATTTTCTTTTGAATTGGCATATTATGCACCTCCTTAAAATAAAAATCTATAATTTTAGGAAAAGCATTATTCTCATTCTTCATTTGAATTAGTTTTTTATCCCAAATACAGCAAAGGAAGCTGCATTTGATGATTATGCCTTGACTATATAAATTATAGCAGACAGAAAGAGTGATGAAAAATGTTGAACAGAGCATGTATCATTCATTTTTCCCTACCAATCCTCAACAGACTCCTATTATCTTCAAATAAGAGATGCTTCCTGCAGTTAATTTAATCACTGTAATTTGCTAAGAAATAAAGACTGATGTCTATTGAAAATTATTCCAATTATGACTTTGAAAATGAGTTCAAAACTGTTAAAATTACTACTTTCAATATTATATTAACCTCTACCAAGTGTTATTATTCTTACAATCTTCCTAGAGCAAAATATGACACTAGTGTCCAATTTTTTTATTCAGTAAAAATCCAACTTTGAGATGTCATGGTTATTTTTAAAACTTTGCTCAAATTCAGTCTACTTAACGTTTAATCTAATTCTTTCTAATACATCTTGAGAAGCAACTTTTCTGCTTAAAATCAAAAACATGGCCAAAATCCATTTCATTGAATCACATCAAATCAAGCTATCTAACTTCTTAAGTAGGAGTAGAGAGAAGGGATCTCACAAAAATAACAACGAGGAAAATAACAATAGATAACATTTATTAGCCTCTGACTGATTAGCCTCTGATTATGACTTAATTTGTGCTAGATGGGCTAAATGCCATACACCCACTAATCATTTAGTTTTCACAACCCTATGAAGTTGGTCCTCTTTCTTCTCCCATTTTACAGATGAAGACAGCTGCCATGAAATCTGCTACTACAGCTGGCATCCTCTGCTCTATGGACAACTGCCACCCACCATGGCTCATAGGTGACTGCCTGTGCTGCCCCCAACTTCCTCTAGACACCCCCATACACACCTGTTTCTGACCAGTAACTTAATGAGGTCCCTGCACAGGGACACCTGCTTCTATATGACCATAGCTTTTCCTCCAGAACCCATAGACACTCTAGAAAAGGAACTGGGTGGGAAGGTCTGTATCAGCAACATCTGTACCCACAGCCATGCCACCTCCCACCCTGCCTGACCTCTTTGCTCATCTTAGCTTTTCCCAGGGCTCTCCCTCCTGTCCAGCTCCATTGGGGAACTCCAATCCATAGTCAAGTCTGTAATGTCTACACTACAGAAAAGTTTAGTTTCTCTTCCCAAAGATCTTGGACCATGTACAAGTCACCTGGCCTTGCCTCTGTATCCCTGAACTTTCTGAAGCATCTAGCAGGCAGGAGGTGACCTTGCTTTGAGTCGCACATATGCGTTGGCAGTTAGTTGGTTGTATCAGCAGATGCTCATCCTGACACAGTTCAAAATACCACGTTCAAATTATTAGCTATATGAGGGAGGCAGAATTCATGCCTTTTCAAAACTTTTAGTGTTTTGATTCTTGATATGATGCAAACTCTACATATACATAATAAAGATGAAAGGAAACACAGGGAGAAAGCAAAGGGAAGAAAAGGAAAATGAAAAAAAGAAGACATTTGGTGTAAGCGGTGTTGATGGCATGTTACTGCAGGGGGTTTGTCCAGCCAGAGGGCTGCATGAGGCCGGGCAGAGGGACGTGGGGGAGGGCGGCTGCCACAGAAGAGGGCATAAAGACAGGAGACTATCAAAAACAAAATTCACTTCTTGGTTTTGTCACTCCCTGCTCTGCTTCTCCCAGAAGCCAATATTGCTTTTAACCTCATTAGCACCCCCTAACTCTCCACTTCATACCCTAGAAACAACCACAAATGAACATTCGTGTCAACTACCTACACCTGAGAAAACTCTCTTTTTCTACTTTTCTTTGACCAAAACGTATATTCCACATAAAATGCTATTGACATGAATATTAATGTCAGTGGTTTGGGAAAGCAAAGCACATTAAAGAGAAAGAGGCTGACAGCTCACCTCCCCTAATCCCAGCGGTGGGAGAAAGGGGTGAAGTGGATGCTGATATTAAGTGTATATCACACAATGAAGCTTTCCCCTTCTCTTCCTCACTGGTATAAAGTCAGTATATTTCTAGTTGTATGCTCTTTCTTGCACAGCGCAGCCTCCTGGTTTACCACCCCTACCATGGGCATATCTTTAAACCCAAGGTTGATATTCATATCCAACAATGGTGCCTATTATTGAGCAATGATGGAAGGGACAGGATACATTCAGGACCTTCATTCATCATGTGCTTACTCCAAGGTGGCTCTCCCAATGACTACAGCATCTATTCTACTTTTTAGAAAATTAAGTCATTTTTGACATTAAAATGTCCAAATTTCCATTGTCATAAAGGTAAATTGCAAAAGAAATAATTAACAAAAGAAAAAAATCATCACCCATAACTCTGAAACCCAGAGATACCCACTCTTAATTTGTGTGTTTCTGCTCAGTTTTCTTCCACTCATTTGGAAAGTTTGTAGTGTAACAGGGTATTCGATACCTGCAGCTTTGTGTCTACAAGGCCTGATCTTAGAGCTCTGCACGCATGGGGATTAGAGCTAATATTTGAGCTGCTTAACAAGTCACATTTAGATCCTTTAATCACAGCAGAGGCCCTGACATTCCACTAACTTTATCAGGCATGTGTGAGATTTTGGACAGTACTCTAATGAGCCGTAATGCTCTGAAGAGCATTCTTTTCTTATCTCAGTTGTTGAGCAGGAGGCCCTAGGGTGCAGAATAATGTGAAAGTTCACATGTACATTTTCAGGGTTTAAAGACCAGCACATAAAACACAGAAGTGCCTTTGAGTACAAGACCAGTAATACTTTTGAGGCTCAATGACTGGGGCAACCTCTAATATTTCATTGTTTAACATTTATGTTCTTTTAGAGAATGAGCTACATAAGTGGCAGATTGCAAAGATTGTTTAATTCAAAATTCACTGCTAATAGGAAAACATAGGATTTAGGATCATCTCGCTCAATTTTAGAGAACTATAAAAAAAATTTTCTCAGAAAAGAATGTAAAGACATTTAAAATACAATATAAAGATATTTGATATATGCACCACTTTGATTTAATGATTTCTCAAGTTGTCCCCCAAATCTGTTCATAAAATTGGTTGCAGAGAACTTCCTAATAGTAACTTAGACTCAATTTAAGCCAGCAGCTTAATATTAACTTCCAAACATTTCATGAGTTTTTATAGTCAGTTACATAATCGCCAATCAAAAGCATATTTTTTGTTCATATAAGAAACAAACTGTGCCCAACTAATTCAACTGAAAAAAAAAAGTGACACAACCCCAAAGAAAGCAAAGGAAATGGAGAGCAATCTTTCTTAAAGAATAAAGAACTGTTAAGAATCTCTTCTCTTTTCAATAGAGAATGAGCAATTTCCACTAAGTTTACCAGCATCAGCAGCTCACACACACACACACACACACACACACACACGCGCGCGCACGTGCGCGAAAGTACACATGTGCAGTCAAGGGAAGAAAGGCCGCCAGTGTTTCTACTTGTCACCATGCTCGTCTCAGAAGCTCCCAGGAAATACAGCTATTACTTTTACAGGAAGGTTGTGAATCACTCGTGACTTAAAATGTTGTTTTCAATGGTTAGCCTCCTAAAACCTTTAAAAATCAGTCCTCCCGCAAGTGTATTATGAAATTGAGTATCTACGTTGTGCCCCAAAACAGGCTGGGTTCTATGCAGGTGGGAAAGGAGACTAGCGGAGGGCTCCCGAAGAGCCTGGCTCAGGTGGGCAACTGCACACTTACTGGCGTCAGCTTGGACTCAGGGCATAAGTTCAATCTAAGGAAAGGTTCTGAAATTTGTAGAAAAATAACTATTTTGCAAATTGTCAATCTATAACATTCTATTTTTATAAAATTCAGTCATGCTATGCCCGAGTAATCTAGGAAATTCATCAGTTGGTTATTGCTTTTAAAAGAAAAACATATTTTTAGAATTCGTTATCAACCCATTGAAGCTAATATAGACATTACCGCTTCCGGTCCCCCACCGGAAGCTCACTTTCTAAGCCCCCATGCACGAAGGAGGGCATTTCTCCCCCTACTGTGTATGGTGTGTGTATTCTCTCCTAGAAGGAGGGACAGCTCCCTTCTGTCTCCATTAAAAATAAAATGCAGGTTTGACTCTTTGCCAGTAAAGTCAAAGCAGAGAAAAATTTTAGGTTAAATGTAGAGAGTATACTCATTTCCTCCGATTCCTGACTGAGCCTCTGAAAATATTTATTTTTAATTAATTTGAACATAGGTATTGAGAGAAGTGGATTTTTTTTCTTTGACAATGTAGATACCCTCTATATAGACTAATATCTGTATTAGTCAAACACATAAACACTGTACTTCCCATGGGCTTCGAAGAGGCAGAATTTCATATGCCTTACTTAGCGTATTACTCTTCCTTGGATGAAATTGAAAGACACTTCCTTTCCATAGGTAATAAAATTAGAATTCTTATATTTGAAAACAATAGCTTTTATTGTTGCTAGAAGTGGCTTTGATGGAGAAGCCGCCTGATACCAGCCCCCTGTAAAGAACAGATACAAACCAACTATTCTAAACCCAAAGCGAGCATCTTGTTAGGTTTAACAGCACATTTAACTGACTAGTAATCAGTAAATCTGTAAAACAAGCTAACTCAGCCATTTACCAAAGCATGTATTTTGCAACCAATGATCTTGGGCATTTACCAGAAAGTTATCTTAATCAGTAAAAATATTGTGCTGAGTTTAAATTTTCCACGTTCATTATGTGGTCACAGAGCGTGGTCTGCGTGTCTATGGGCTTAAATACTAATTCACCTGTGAATGGAAATAGATCCCAAACTGGTCCGAGAGGCCTTTTCTCATGCTGATTTTAGGCCAGTGTGTTCTGAGTTCTGTGTCTTATCTGGGCCTGTTTAAGACCACAGCTAGCAACTGGGAAATGGATCTTTCCAGAAGGGAGTATACATTCCCAGGGTTAACAAACTTGGAAAAATTTGGACTCTGAGGCACGTAAGAGAAATTTTCCTCCTCCTATCTTGGCTTTGCTCTCCCAAGCCTGTACTCCTGGGAAGCTTACTAGGGGGCGCTATCGAGGCGCTGTAGGGATTGCTGCCACTGATGGTGGCAGCCCTGGAAGGAGGCTGAGAGAGAACAAAGCACCAAGTTTGGCATGAATTCTGAGAGCAAGCATATCTACAGATGGATATACTTGTTTTGTAGTTAATGGGGTATATTTATGTTGTTTGCAGTCTCTTCTTTGTATAGTTAAGTTATTCCTAGCTGTTCAAGCATTGTGAGAAGTTCCAATAACATTCTGTGCCTATGGACAATTCACCTGCCAGGGTGATATGACAGCTCAGGGCCAGAGGTCACATTACAATATGAACAGGTTTTGTGTCTCCCTGTGTCTACAGGAAGCAGAGGGAAACGAAGTTTCTAGTGTACAGAACAAGAAGTAAGTTTGGGGACAATCCTTCCAAATTTTCAAGCTCATAGATAAAAGAAATGTGAGAGAGAAATCCTAAAAATTTTTATTGCCAGTAGTAAACTGGGAAGCCAAAAGAAGTTTTTCTAAGCAATCAATACAAATTAAAAACAATTTTAATCAACTTATGGTAGAGGACAGACTAGATCATTTTTCTATGTTCTCTAGAGAAAATGACTTTACAAAATCATTATCATATAAAAAGGTAACCAAATATCATGCAGCTAAAAATGCAAGGGAATATATTTTAGAGCTATGTCAAGCAGTTAATTTTAAAATTATCTTCTTTTTCCAACTAATACGCTGTTTTTGGTGTTTTGTCAGCTTTTTAAAATTTGAAATGTATTGTCACTTCTCCCATGTCTCTTAAATATTAAGTTTCTTACAACACTCTTTGTAATTTTGCATAACTTTTTCTTAAAAAGACCCTCCAAGTTGTATAAGCTTTGGGTCCCACAAAATCTGGATCTACTCTCTTATACCTGATTCCTCACATTACAGCTTGGCCTCAGCCTGGCTATGGTAAATGATGGGGCTGGGTAGGCGGGTGATGTGTCCACATTTGGGCCACGGTCTCCTGGGGCCATGCGATGGCAGTAGATAGAGATTTGCAACATCCTCCGAGGCATGAGAATCTCAGGCACAGGTGTCGCAGCTGTATGATCAGGCACCCCTCCAACTTTGAAATATTAGCGTTGCACTTTATTAAGTGTTCCTTCAGGCTTCCTGTTCTCCAAGCTTTTAAAGCATTTGTTTATCTGCAGCATAGAATAACTGTATTCCCACACTTGCCATGAGCTTTAAGTGCGAGTCTCAGTTCATATCAAATGCTCAGTTACAATAAACAATATTTATATAATATGTTTAAAGGAGTATCTATTACTCTATATCCCAGAAGTATTTACTACTCAGAGTACTGAGACTTCAGAAAGTCTTGATTACCTGAAATTGTAGACAGAACTTAATGTGAGTGCATGTATAGCTTTCATCAGAGTCTTAAATTGGTCCATGACATATAAAAATTAATAACACACTTCCAAGGAGGTGGTACTAAAAAAATAAATAAAAATAAATTGTAATACTTTATACTTCCTAAAGGTTAAAATATTTACACTAGATATTTTTAAATCTATGTCTGTATTAAGCTAGGCCAACAGAAACCTATGTCATTTACATTGAGAAATTATAAGCGAAAACCCCAGGAAACAAATGAAGTTTTAAAAGTACTGTTAATTTTGTTACGTAGTCTATCATTGCTCTGGATTGCAGTGTGTTGCCCACCCTGCCTCCCAAAATTCATATGTGGAAACCCTGCCCCTTGCATGATGGTATTTGGAGATGGGCCTTTCAGAGGTGACTAGGTCATAGGAGCGGAAACCTCACAATGGCTTAGTGCCCTCAGAGAAGGGACAAAGAGAGGTCACTATAGGACACAGTGAGGAGACAGCCAGAAGATGACTGTCTGCAACCCAGGAAGAGAGCCCTCACCAGAACCTGATTATGCTGGCACCATGATCTGGGACTTCCCAAAACTGAAAAAAAATGTCAGTTGCTTAAGCCATCTGGTCTATGGTATTTTTCTATAGCAGCATGAGCTGATTAAGGCAGTCCTAATAGACAAGGCCTATGGAAGGAAATTCTCTCTCGTTTCAGTAGAGAGAGATCTGGGCATTTCATTTTGTTTTATGGAAAATGTGCTCATGAGTCTACAACTGATTGTTTCTTACCTTTGCACTAAATCATAAACTTAGAATCAAATTTGTCATCATGTTCTAGTAAAGGTCTAGAACCTTCCCACATATACTTCGTATATTAACTTCACTCCTAAACACCTCACTTTTCATATTAATTTTTGTTCCTTTTTTTCTCATCCATTTACTTATAATTTTATTATTTTTGCAGTATATATGAATGCAAGTTGCCTCAAGTCCCTTCAAAACAAGGCAGGTAATGAGTAAGAATATAAATGAATGAATGAAGGACATTCCATCTCAAATGAAAACATTTGAAAATTAAAAATATAAATGTTTATAAATGTATTTGAAATTATATAATATTTACTTGAAGAAACTTAGTTTTTCTCTCACTGATGCTCATAATCCTATTAAAATGATTTTCTTGTTCCAGGAGTCCTAACTTCAGGCTCAAGGACCCAGCAAGGGGGCTAGGACAGAGATCAGGGAGTCTGTACCCTCTGCTGGAGAAAATATATCTTCATATTCACCGATCTCTAACTAAAATTTAACATTTCCTTCAAATGAAAGTATTGACAAAAAAAAACACAGAAGTATTAACATATCTGTAATTTGTTTCCCATAGAAATCCGGGTTTCTCATCTCCCATTATGGTTATTGCCACTATCTCCAAATGTCATTTACACTCATCGTCACCATTCAAATGTCACTAGGCATGCTGCTACATTGTTATTGAATGCATTAAGAAGCACATGCACTAGCATATCACAAATTTTCTGATTATTGTATGTTTATATATTTGATTTCTTTGCAATCCCTTATATTTTGTTTTATACATTTTAAAACATTATTCTGCAAAAAGGTCCGTGGGCTTCTTCAGATTGCTAAGGGTGACCAGGGCACAACAGAAGGTAAAACTCTGAGGAGCATTTTACAGAGCATTTGCAAATGTCTTACTGAGATCTATGCTATGACTTGGGAGTAGTGACTTCTCTTGATTGGCATTCTCTTTGAAATAAAGGGACTATAAGAAGCTGCATGAATCTTCTGGTTCCTTTGAAAATATAAGGTCACAATAAGCCCACATAGAAGTCTATTTCTTAAGTCTGCATTTGCAACTTCTGAAAAGGTATTTAACAGCTTTGTGAAATTTTGGGCCAGCGTATCCATCACTGAGAGAGAAAAAAGCAATTGACTTAATATTTTAAATTATGTAAAATGTCTATGAAGAAGCAGCACATTTGACTCAAGCATGTAAAGATTCATTATCTATTTTGCAAATTATCCAAGCCTCTTCCTTTTATTTCTTTGCTTCCTGTGTGCCAGACTTTTTTTTTTTTTTTTTTTTGTCAGACACTTTGGCACTTTGAGCACAATTGGAATAGGGCAAGAATAAGGAAGTAAAACAAAGGGCTGTCAGTATGATCACATAACATGCACTTAAAATTATTTTTAGTTAGTGGTACAAAGGAGTGTGTATGGGTGGGTGTGTTGGGGGAACAGTATATACTATGGTGAGACCAGTCCAAGAAGGCCATGGGCAAAGGCCTGTATCCCTACTCCCCAAGTTCATTGACCTAAGACCAGGAGAAAGAATAAGGACCAATTGGGGAGCTTTTCTCACCGCCACCACCCCGGGCTACAACTGCAGTGGAAGAAGGGAGAGGGGTGGATCTCTGAGTGGCAGAGTTTCTCCTCTCTCTTCCTCGGGCCAGTGGGAGGATATGATCCCTGGGCCACCTGCCCCTATTCCAATGACAGCAACAGCTGGACATTGGAGTTCATAGTTAAACAATAAGGCACCAGATTGTCTACAGTCCCCCAAATGTATACCGCTTTGTACAACTGATAGGTTTTTCAGATGACCGAGTTCTTATCCTTTTAAGCGATGACATTTCTATCATGTCAGTTATTTTGGACAACTGAATGAATTATAAATATACTGTAGACTGCCTACATACTTAGAAAACTAGCCTGAAATTATTTTAATCTTATATTGCTAACATTGAAAACATCCATTTTCTTGCATGGGTGTATTATGAGGATAAGACCCGGGACCCACCAAGGGTCTTGGACCATAATCTGAATTGATGCTGACATCTTTGAAATCCTACAGCTACTTTTTCTGTTTTGTTTTGTTTTGTTTTGTTTTGTTTTGTTTTGTTTGTCTAACTCTTCTTGTCAGATATCACCTCTAACAGTTTTCAGTAATTCTAATGAAAAGTTTCTTTTTTCTTCCAATAGATTTGGAAACCAGATAAGCAATAATGAATAGACTGAGGACTTGAAGACTTTTGGAATGAAAGGTATAGCCTATAAGATTTATTATTTGTTGTTTCCGACTTCCATTTAAGGGATCACAGAATTTTATGCATTTGTTGCTTCTGTGCTGTGTGCTAAATGTGTGGATCTATAGCACAGATAATTTGCAAATAAATGAGATCCAACCGATAGTTGGCTTTCTATGGATATCTTCCAGAGAGGCCTCACTGCTTTCATAGATATGTTTATATATCAACTCAAAGAAATGCTTACCCCAGTTTTGGGCTGACATCAAGCTGTGTTGTTGAATTAGAATCTCCTGAATCCAGAAACTAAATATTTACAGATCTCGAGGACACAAACCACTAGTCCTGCTGTCAGAAATCTCTGAGTCATACATACACTCATTTTCACAGAGGCAGCAAAACCAATTTTCCCTGCTTCCTCTTTCACCCATGCTTTCTTTGTCTCATTTAGTTGTGACCACACAGTGCGTGGAAGGACTGTGGACACATATTGAAATTCTGCCTCTGCCTCCAACTGGTCACTGTTGTCTCAAGTCTCAGCTTTTTCATCTATAAAGTGAACATAGTATGACCTAGGACTCAGGGTGTTTATAAGGATCAAATGACGTCATTTCCATGAATTTACCTAGCTAGTGTCGGGCACTTCATAGATGCTGAATAATTTTTTTGTTTCCCATCTATTCCTAAATTCTTTTATTTTTCTCTTTATTGACTCTGAAACATCCAAACATATAGATCACCTTCAAAATGCAGAGTTTTCATCTTTGGAGAGGCATTGTTCATCAGCTGCCAACAGCTTTAGAAAGTCTAAGTCCCCGTAAGATTTTGAATGCAGCTGTATGATAGCATATTACATTGTCTTAAGGACATGTTTATGTACATATCTGTCAGCTGTTATACCAGAATTTTGGGAGGAAGGGGAGAGGGCAGTGGGAGAGAAATATGTCATTCATCTTTGCATTCTCAACTCAGCCCATGATGTAGGAGGGTAGGTACCCTACCCTTGGGCCATGGACCAGTACCAGTCTGTGGCCTGTCAGGAACTGGGTGAGCAGAAGGTGAACTAAGCTTCATCTGTATTTGCAGCCACTCCCCAGCACTAGCCTCACTGCCTCAGCTCCACCCCAAATCATCAGGCATGAGATTCTCATAGGAGCACCCGTCTTTGGTGCCAAAAAGGTTGGGGACCACTACCTAGGATATGAGCAAACATTTAAGAAATGAATGAAAGAATGAGTCACTATTTAGATAGCTTGAATAAAAGTTTGCTTATCTTAGAAGATTCCTAATCTGGTAGAGTAAAACTGTGGATTAGAAGCCAGAAATCTTGAAAGAAAAGAGGCCAAGACGACCAAATCCATCGACAATAACCTACTGACAGTTTCCCTCTCACCTCCTAGCACCTCACTCAGGAAAGCCCAATAACCTGGGAAATTCCTCACTGTGCCTTCAATTCAGAGAAGAAAAAATACTCATCTGCATTTCTGTACAGAGACAGTTCATCTATGTCTAAAATAGTCTGTTTCAAATCATAAGAAGACAAGTGAGAAAGGCTCATGTCTCCTGGCTGTCCACGCAACCCTCTCCATCTCTATGCTTACCCAGTCAAGTGTCTTTTTGGGCGAAAAAGCCAGCTGTATCTAAATGGCCTGGTTCACCACACTTGCCTGCCAGTTATTTGGGCTCCCTTACCCTTTACCTAGATACCTACCCCCTTAGGAATTTCTACCGTGCCTTCCTGCACTTGGCATTTTCCCATCTCCACGACAATCACCAGGCCCACCTATCTCTATACGTCTCCCTACATTTCTGCCTTCTGCCTCTTTCTGCACCCATCCATCCTGCAGATACTTATCAGAATAATCTTTCACAAAAATTATATCTCACTGGTTTTAAAAAGCCAACACTGGTTCTCTATCTCTTTTCAGCCAGTGAAACCATCCCCAACTTCTTTCTCCTTTCCAACACCCTAATTCTCCATGACAGCCAAATGAACCTCACCGGTGCCATTTTCTCATTATTTCATAACACTTTAGCATCCACCATGCCTTTTATCCAGACTCTCCTTCCTCACTTTTTCATTCACACTTGTTTTTTTAATTCTTTAAAAATATAACAGTTTAGATTTTTAAATGACCGTGTGTTAGAGTCCGACAGTGCCGTGCAATTCCCTCATTTCTTTGCAGTCACGAAACTAAGACCCAGACAGAGATGACTTGTGGCATTCTTCTGTCTGAAAGCTCTTAGATGCCTAACTTTATCAGCTCCTCTCAGCACTTACACAGCTAAGGAAGAGGCAGGAGGATGATACTATGGACGATGGGCTGTAGTAATACTAAGGACTACACTGAACTATTTACTAGACATAGTGTACAATCTGTATGCCATATACTGAGGACTACCCTAGTATTAATACCAAGCTCTATGCCGGGTGCTTTCACATGTGCTCACAATGATCCTCACGATGAGCCTGTTTAATGAAGGACAAATCTGACACTCAGAAAGGTCAAATAACTTATTCATCAGAGTCATACTTCTAGTCAAGGCCAAACTCAGCTCTGAGGAATAGGTTTGTTTAACCTCACCACCCACCCCAAATCTCACTTTATTTCTATATCTCACTGTTCCCTCCACCTGCAGATACTATATAAAAGCCACATTTGTAGTTATGTCCCTCTGCGTATGTTATTTCACGTGGATGGTTGTACTAGTTTGCTAGGGCTGCCATAATAAAATACCATTGACTAGGTGGCTTGAACAACAGGAATTTATTTTCTCGCAGTTCCAGAGGCCAAAACCTAAGATCAAGGTATTGCGGGTTTGGTTTAGGGCCCATTCTAACATCCCTGTTTTAACTTAATTACCTCTTTAAAGGCCCTATCTCCAAATACAGTCACATTCTGAGGTCCTAGGGGTTAGGTCTTCAAAATGTGAAATTTGGGGGACACAGTTCAGCCATAGCAATCCTCCAAAACTATATCTTCTACTTCTATTATCCTTAATATCACGCCCCCTTCCAAGTAATCTCTTTCACCAAATTACATTAAAAATCACACTAATTAGGAGGTAAATCTTTTACAGATCTACATTTAATAATGTAATAATGTGAGAAGAATCTAAATGAGCATTTACCACATCTTGATTGCTTCACACACTCTTCAGAAAGAGTGAGTTAAAATTAATGTCCGCTGACAGCATTAAATTCCATCTAAATGTTCAATACTGCACTATTAAACTATTAGAGTTACTCTTTCCAACTCACCGCCCTCATACCAAACCACTAACAAATATCACAAGCAAGCAAACAAAAAGCTTCTCGTAAGGATCTCATCATTGAAAAGAAAAAAGGTAGGGAAGTTTCTCAAAATCACCACTTCTTAAGTATAAATAGCTCTCCAGAAACTTGGGCAATTTTTAGGGGGAGAGGGATGAAAAGATAGAGTAGTGAATTATGGAAAGATATGAATTATGGAAAGGCTCAATGAGAAGGGACCAAAATGTATGATGAATGTGTTTATATTTCTTTCTGAAATATTTTAATGGGGGTCCCAAATTTAATGTTTTATCACTTAATTCATTCTTTTTTATAAAACGTATCCAGAAGTCAGCCTTCTTTTCCAAAGCAGTGATTTTTATACACAACCAAAAATAAAGCATACTTTATATTAATTTCAGACTTCCTGAGAAAATGCACTAATGAAAGAATTATAAATGTGTTAGCCCCTATTATAACACAATGGGAAGGTAATATGCGCATGTAATTTCTAGATTATCTATAAGTATTCATAATACTTTTGAATGTTTTAATTTGTGTTCAGGTGGACATAGGAATGGGCCATTAGACATGGGTTAAACAGTTCTTCTTAGTTCTCATTTTAAAAGTGTAAATATGTACATTTATTTTTTAAGAAATGAGGAACTGCCTGCCTTACAAGTATATCCAGTCATCCTAGATGAGGAAAGTTTTGTATAGGGACGTATGGGGAAGCAGTTTGATGCATGCTAAAACATACCATCTCTATCAAATAATATGATTTCCAAAAAAGAAAAATAAGCTAACATCTATTAAATATTATGTATCACTTCCCACTCTTTTTCTTCTCGACACTTAACCATTTTTAAATCCCACCTACCTCTAAAAACATTATTTCTTTAGTCCCTGCTTGTTTCTAACCTTCCCTCCAGTCAAGCTTCTTGAAAGGAATTTGGGTTTTTTTTGTTTTTTTTTTGGGGGGGCCCAGTTCTCCTCACCATGAACTTGGTTCTCAAAGACCTGCAAGTGGACTTGAGGTTCACGGCTGTGAGGATGCTAACGTCAAAGCCAGCAGGCATTTTCCCACTGCTGAATTCAATGCGCACCTTCAGCCTCTTTGTGCCCACCCTCCCCACAGCACGGCATCCTGTCTCCGTGTCCCCTCTTCCTTGGTTTTTGAGACTCTGCTTTCTCCCAAGCTTCTTTCCACCTTCCTGTCCTCTCCCGCAGACACCCTGCTCCCTCCTGTCTCCTTTAATCCCTTAAATATTGGTGTCTGCTGAGGTCCTGCTCATGTTCTTACTCTCTCAGACTTCATCTTATTTAACTATCACCAGTGTCGAGGGGTCCCAAACTCATATTTCAAACTAGAATTTCATTCTGAGAGCTGCAAATATTTATCCAATAGCCCGATGGCCATCCCCCATTTGCATGTAACAGTTTCCTAAATGTATAAAATAAAAGAACCATCATCTTTCCTTAAAATATGTTCTTCGTCCTCATCTCAATAAATGGCATCACCATCTACCCTGTCTCCTAATCTGTTATCTCTTCCTTTTCTCTAGTTTCATATGATCAATAAATTGATATATTAATTTCTAAATATAAAAATAACTTATTATTCAACAAAATTATCTAAATTTCTTTTAAGTATGCATTTTTATTTACCTTATGACAACAAATCGATGCCACACACATGTCTTAGGGAATCTAAAGAATAGATAGATTATATTTTAAATTAACACTGTATAAATTGTGCCCCCCCCATCTGCCATATTGAACATTTGAAACAGTTTCCTTTATTATTTGTCTATAGTAGTTTATCTATTAAGGTACTTTGAGTTAAATCTAGTCCCTTTGAAGCCCAATCCTTTTCCAGTTAATGTTTTCCTGTATTATGATGTAAGCAAATAAGTTCCAAAATGGTGTGTAATTGTATGTATGCACATATGAAAGAGACAGAAAGTCCCAAAGAGCTGAAACCATCTTCTGTTCCTGTTTCTGCCTATGCTCCACAAGATGCTTCTGCCACAGCATCTTGATCTTTTCTCTGACATTTAGAAGGGAGTGACTCCTGTTCCTGCGCTAATAATCATATCACTTACGTTTGTGCACTCTACACAAAGTTAATCTGATTTTATTTTGACCATAAAAACAAATCCTTGGAGTATTATCAGCTCATTTTAGAGCTAGAGAAACTGAGCAAAGTCGGAACTTGCCTAGGTAAATGACAGTAGAAAATCAGATCAGATATTATGACCTCGTGCCCATTGTTCTTCCAAAAGAATGCCCAGCACATTGGAGAGGTGAATGAGATGGTAATGTACATATAAGTTTGATCCAAAAAATAGAAATACAAAGGAATATATCAATATACCTCCATACGTAGTGCCAACAAAGATACTAAGGACAAACTAATCAAGATCAGATCTAGCTACCTAGGAAATATTTCAACATCTCACTTTTTAAAACCTTTCCTTTCTCTCATGTTTCTCTCTCTAGCCTTAGTATCCTCAGAATTCTTTGCCTCTTCTAACATTAAAGGAAATGTTATTTTCCTTTAATGTATATTAAGGAAATACAATATCAGAAATATATTCATTGCTGTGGTTCTAATTGAATTCTTATGCGTGTTGATCATCTCACAAGTTGACCTTAACTCTTTACATGAAAAATACATCCTGAAAAGCTGCTTTCAGGATAAGAGCAAGTCTATAAAAGAAATCCTTAAAAATACTTCTTATCCCTAACAGTCTTAGGGTTCTTCTCCCTGCAGGCCCCACCTACTTTGTAACTATGCCTTTAATAGTGTGTGATTTCATTAACACACGTCTCCCCATCAGACAGAAAGTTTCGGGAGAACAGAATCAGCAAATGGTTTTGCTTAATACCCCAAGCTCTTAACAGTCGTGTTTTTTGGGTAAATATTTGTACGACACTTCTGTGGGCCATGGGACTAAGTAAGCATTCCTGTGACATGACATTTCTCTAGGGAAAGAGAGGGCCCATAAAGGTACAGAGATAAAATTCTAAGAAATCCTTAGAAATCCGAAAATCTTCTAAATACTGCAAAGCCAAGAGTTTTCTCTAATAACAGCTTTTTTATTAACATGAATAAACTGAGTTACAAGTAGCACAGGATCCCTGTATGGAGATCAGTGATAAGATCTTTATTCCAAATGTAATTATACTAGAAAACATAAGTCATGGTGGAGAACAAGGGGTAGAGGCTGAAATCAATTTCCTTGTGGCAAGGATCACTGATGGGAATAGGCCAGTCTCCACCACTGATGATGCCACTGTCCTAAGTCCCATATTTTATCTGTGTCAGTCGTACAGCTCTCTACCAAGCTTGAGAGCTGATATCTGGTCCCTCAGGCTCCCGTACTTGTCCATAGGATATTGATTGCCTTATCTGTCTTCAGATAGGGAAGATAGTCCATTTAAAGTTTTTAAAGTAAATATGTATTGGGAAATTAATGAAAATCAATATAGAAACACAGAATGAAGATTAAAACGTGTCAATTCTTAACCTTAACTTCGGTGGCGCTGAGTAAAACGCTCACGGGGTTGCCCATCCTGCATTAAAACAGAAGCGCCACCCACTTGCCTTTTGGCGGGTCCCTTCCTTCTCCTGCTTGCGCCTCCACTCTGAACAAGGATCGTGAACCTTAGTCAGGTGAGAAACAGAGTGTTACCTGATTCAAAAGTGTCTCTAGGGGAAGAAAGAACTAACTTCAGAACAATAAGCATGTATTTGTATTCACACGTGAGGCGCCAACGCGACCTTCTTCCACCTCATCACCCCCTGTGAATTACCCCACGATCTCTAACAAAATGCTTTTTTTTTTAATTGAAATAAGAGTGAGTTGCAGGTCAAAATTGTTAGGTATGTTGGCTTTCAAATAGTTTTCCTTTAAGCATTATCTTTTTGAAAGAATCAGTATGATTCTGGAATATTTTCAGATGTGCATATAATCCAATACGTATATTCTAGCCATACAGCTAATATGAACTTTACTTTCCATCAAATGACAGGAAGACTATGAGGCATTATGGCAATGGGTTGGTGGATAATAACCATAAATCCCCCCATATTTGGACCACCAATTTGAAGAATTAGAGCACATTTAAATTTTAATACCAAACTGTATTGGAGACTTTTTTGATATTTCAGAATGAACTTTGGATTTCGTAATGTGTCTATTCATAATTATGAAGAAGCTCTATAAAAAGTAGGTCATATCTTATTTTCTCATTACCCTGGAGCTAAATATACTGTTTTCCATTAAAGTATATAATAAATAAATAAAGGATGTAATAAATAAATAAAATATGTAATAAAACATGTAATAAATAAAGCCACAGGTTGGAAATGTTAGAACACAGAAATTCATTAAATAGAATGCTTATGTGGTATACTAATATAACTAACAAAAATGATAAAAATAATATTTTCTTTCTGTATACTATACCACATATGTTTTAAAGATTTTAATATGTATTTATTCAATCAATTCTCAAAATCACCCTGCGATGTAGACAGAATTATTCATTATATTTTCCAGAAAAGGGTAGAAGAAATGCTTCTAAACTATTTTTATGAGGCTAGCATAACCCTATTAGCAAAACAGAGAAAGAAATTATGGAAAAAGAATATATATTATACACAAATCTCAAACATGCACACAAACATAAAAGTCTGTTTAGAATATTAACAAATACAACTCATAAATATGTAAAGTATAATATATCCCAGGAATGCAAGTTTGTTTTCACTTTGAAAACTAAGAAATATAATTTTTGCACATTGATGAAATAAAAGAGAATGATTATATGATCACCTTCATAGATTCAGAAAAGGCATTTGACAAAACTCAATGCCCATTCATGATAAAATTGAAGACTGTTAGCGAATTATTAATGAAGAAAATTCCTTCAGTCTGAACAATTGCACATACAAAAAGTCACAACTAATAACACACTTGGTGGGAGACTGACCACCGACCGGGTAAGGTCAGAAACAACACCAGGATGTTTACCCTCACATTTCTATTCAAAACTGTTTTGGTGGATATAGTTAGTGTAATAATGCAAGAAGAATAAATGGAAAGTATAAATTTTTAAAAAGAAAACTTAATTCACAGACAGCATGGTTGTGTACACAGAAAAATCCAAAGAAATCTGCAAAAGAACTATTCAGCTAATATGGGAATTTTGCAAGGCCTCAGGAAACAATGTCACTATACAAATAGTGGTATTTCTATATAATAGTAAGGAACAAATGGCAAATTTTATTTAAAAATAAGGCCCCTTACAATAGCATCAAAAAGCACAAAGTATATACCGATAAATCTAACAAAAGATATCTAAAGCCGCTACACTAAAAACTACAAAACAGGGCTGAGAAATATTAAAAGAGAGCTACAGTAAAGTTATAACAATTAAGACAGTGTGATATTTGTATAACAATATGCGAATTGGCAATGAAAGAAAGAAGAGAGTTAAGAAATATACGCTTTTATAGTTAATTGATTTTTAACAAAAGCACCAAAGCAAATTGATGCAGAAAGAAATAATACTGCTGGAACAAGTGGTTGTCCATATGAAAAAAAATTAACTTTGATTCCTACTTCATAGAATTAAACATAAAAGTTAAAACTATCAAGCTTCCAGAATATAATATAAATATAAAGGAATATTTTCAACATCTTGAGCTAGGCAAAGATTTCATAACCAGGACATAGAAAACATTAAGTTAAAAAAAAAAAGAAGTCTGTTTATCAAAAATGACATTAATAAAATAAACAAACCACAGACTGGGAGAAAATATTCACAAAACACATATCTGTCAAAAGACCTATGTCCAGAACATTTAAAGAATTATTCACTCCAATAATAAAATGACAAATAGACCAATTAAAAGTGGGCAAATGATCTGGACATGTCACAAAAGATCCACAAATGGCCAATAAGACATGAAATAGTGTTCAATTAGTGAATCATTAGGAAAATGCAACAAAACCACAATGAGATACTACAATAGTGACAAAAATTAAAAAGATGTTGGTGAGATGTGGAGCAACCACAACTCTCATACCTTACTGAGGGAATGTAAAAAGCTACAGCCATTTTTTTTCTAATATTTGACAGTTTCTCATATAGTGAAATATTAATACCCTATGACTACCAGTCATACTTTGCAGTATTTATTCAAGAGAAAGGAAAACATACCACACAGAGACTTGCACATGAATATTCAGAGTGACTTTATTTACAATAGTCTCAAACTGGAAACAACCCAAATGTCTATCAACAGAAAAAGAGATAAACAAATCGTGATATATTCACAGGACAGGATAGACAGCACTATACAGAAATGAACTACTGCTGCTACATGCAACCACATAAATTAATCTCACACGCATTATGTCCAACAAAAGGAGCCAAATCCATAAGAGCACATGCCATGTGATGCCACCGATATGAGATTTGGAGCAGACCAAACTAACCTATGGAGAAAGAAATCAGAGCAACGGTTGCCTCTGGTGAGAGGGGAGGATGGCGGGATTGACTGTAATGGGGCATGAAGGAAAACATTCCTGTATCTTGGTGAACAGTGTGGTTATGTGACTACATGCATTTGTCGAAACTCATAGAATTACAGGACGTAAGGCCCGTGCCTTTCACTATATGGAGACTGTATGTCGATAATTTGGAGCATGAGAGGTAATGAGACGACATTATTTTCACGAAGTGAAAATTAAACCTGAAAATAAATAAAGCAGTAAATTAGAGCAAATTCATTCCACCTTCCCCTCAAGGAGTGTAAAACCAAGATTATGAGTGAGATGGAGGCACAAATCTGTTTTCATTTCCACATGACTGGAATCACAGCATGCTTCTGGTTTTAAGGATACATAATTTCCATATAACACGCGCTGATGTCAATAATCGTCTTCCACCCCCTCCCCCACACCACCATTTGGCTCATAAACTAAAGCCAACCTCATCATCCAGAACCTACAGAAGATGTGGGGATCTGTTCCAGCGCTAGCTGTTAGGGCTGTGAGTGTCTGTCTCCAACAAGAGGCCTTCCTGGGAAACATTCAAGCATAAGTCTGACTACATATGATTTTTGCCTTGCGTGCTGACTTTAGAACATAATTAAGGACAAGCTATGTCTCCACAGTAATCTTTCCTATGTAAGTTGATAATATACCCTAGATTCAAATGCATAACTAAATTCCTATTATGTGATTCTTAGTGCTCTGGTTAAAATTAAATTTACTGATTGTTTTGGAAGTATATTACAATTCTCTCTAATCCTTTCTCTTCCCTCCCCCTAACTCCCCCCCCCCCAAAACATGAACTATTTATAAAACTTTAATTGTTTCTTCATTTGGTTTTACTTATCTGGACTCATAAGCCATGCATGGTAAATTTCAGACCTATAATTTGTGGCTTCCTGCTTCCAAGATTACTCCAGAGTAGTTCTTATGTGACTGTTTTTCTAGTTAAATATTTACACATATACATGGGGTACACAGGCAGTTCATACTCGATATGATTTAATAGCATCTACATCTGTTTCTCATCATAACATGACAAGAAAATGTGCCTACTAAACATTCTTTTAATATATTTGTCCAAAACATTGTTTCTACTCTGGTCTTGAGACATTTCTCTGTAATGAAAACAGATGATAAGATGGCCCGTCTCAGGCACTATTTCCTTCTCAAGTCCCTTCCTCTGGCTTCGGGGTTCTCTTGTCATCAATCATTACTTTCCAAGCTAAATCAAAGTACAGGTCATGTCTTCTTTTTATCAGTGTGTGAGAGGCACAGAATTAAATTCAGATATGAAGGGGAAAATATCCTATTTTTAAATTGGAAAAAAAAAATACTCCAAAAGCAAGAACTGCTTTCGGGTGTGATAACTTCAAGGGCAGCAAGACTGCATTTGAAGAAAGGGCCTGCTGATACAAAGAGCGTACCAGTACACAGTTTCAAGCATGGGCTTTCCAAGCACAAAACTAGAAAATCCTTGGTTTTCAAGAGGTATCATTCCTAAGTTCCCAAAATTTCAAATCACAGCACAAACATTTGTTCTCATTCTTCCCCTAAGTCAATAATATTTTAAATTCATACATTCTTCCAGAAATGTAAAGCATGGTTATACCATAAGAGTACTCTCTTCAAAAAGATTTCCTTCTGTTGTTTGGGGTTTCGACCACAAATCTCCCTTTTATTTATTTGTTATCATGGCAATAACAAAGAAAAATTTTAAAGAAAACAAAAATGACTGCTGAGCAAATTATAAATCCTAGAAGCTGACCACACTTCATGTGTATCAAAGAAGCAAAACTAAAAGACAGAATTCTTTTCAGCTACTGTGAGACTTTTTCCAATTTAGGTCTAACTCAAGATCTTGTTTTTTTTTTTCTTTCTCTGATTATCTTTTGGCTACTTCACAGCTCATTACACTGTGCAGAGTATGCGATTGGATGAAATAAAAGTCGATGAGACTGAAATGGGTCCAACTGGCTGCAATAGCCCTGAGGAAAAGCTCTATTTTCAAGAACCCTAGAAACCTGGCTCCCCTAAAGCTTTTGGTGAATATGAGAATTTGAACAATTTTAATATTCTTAACTCCTGTCACAGTGATTAAAAAGAATAACAGTAGTTTGTAGACATACTGTTTGTAGACATTCAGTTTTAAGAAATAATAAGAGAAGTTGCTCAAATCCAGCTATCACGTTCTATACTCAGTAAAGAACTTCCTGGATACTATGTATTTTCTAAAACAAATTAACACACATACACACATATACATGAATAAGTGTTAGCTTTGGTCTGCTGTTCTGATAATTCAAATATCTATGCTAGTTTTAGAAGAAGGTAATTACAATATGTGGATAAATAAAACCTACAGTTGATGCACAGTTTTTCACTCATGAACATATATAGTAGATAAACATTTCAGGAAAGCAAATAATATGTACATTTCATTTTTTCCCCAATTTTTGGAGAATTAAAACATAATACACATCAAAAAAGGAAACTTACAAAACCTTTCCAAAGGTAGAGAAGGAATACTTTCCAACTCTTTTTATAACAGCAGAACTTGACATAGACATTACAAGAAAAGAAATTTGTAGACAAGTATCTTCATGAACGTAGATGCAAAAATTCTTTTTTTTTTTTTACAGCAGTGATATAAATACATTTGTTTTAAAATAAAGCTCTAAATACAAAAAAAAAAAAGAGTGGTGAAAATAGTAATTGACTACGGCCATGCCACCCTGGACACGCCTGATCCCGTCTGATCTCGGAAGCTAAGCAGGGTCAGGCCTGGTTAGTACTTGGATGGAAGACCACCAAGATCAGTACTATAGGTGTAAAAAAAAAAATTGTTTGGATGTGGTTCCATAGTGTAGCAGTTAGCATGTCTGCTTTACATGCAGGAAGTATGGGTTCATGCCCAGGGAGCTGTATGGCCTATGGTCTATAGCCATGCCACTGTGAACAAACCCAGTGTCTGATCTCAGAAGCTAAGCAGGGCTGGGCCTGGTTAGTACTTGGATGGGAGACCACCTAGGAAGGTCAGGTTCTGTAGGCATAAATAATAATTTTTTAAAAAGTGAATTGAATAATAATATACATGATAGGTGAATAAAACAAGTATCATGGAGGAAGAACACAATGGTCAAAGTCAGCAAAACGTGGTCTGACAATATGATTTCTGTATCTGTTTTCCCTTCTTAGGCAAATTCTCTTTTGTTATGGTAAATCTTCTCTTCCCAACTCTTAGCCCAACCTGTTCCCAGGAAAGTTGGTTTCACTCCTGGTCCCCAAAGGACAGCACTGAGCATTCCATCACCTTGGCTAGTATTGGGCTTTTCAGTGGGCACATGAAGATGTAAAATTTCTTAACAAAACTACTGGCTAATTGAGTCTTGTGATATGTAAGAAGGACATTATATAATGACCAGGGGGACTTTAACATTTGAAAATCAATCAAAATTAATCACTATATTAGCTGAATAAATGGAGAAAAACATATGATCATTTCAGTAGATGTGGAAAGTGCATTTGCCAAAATTCAATATCCATTCATGATTTAAAAACAAACATACAAATAAAGAAAATTCAAGGCTTGCAGGTAGTAGAAGGGAACTTCAATAAAAGGCCATCTACTAAAAACCTTCCAAATAACACTATATTTATGGTGAATCATTAAACACTTCCCTATAGTTGGGAACAAAGTGAAGAATGTCTTATCTCACTACTTCTGTTTATCCTTCTATTGGAAGCACTAGCCAGTGCAATAAGTTAAGAAGAAACAAAATTAAAATACTTAAGACTTGAAAAGGAAGAGGTGAAACTTTCTCCTAAAGAAAAACTTATTGAAGCCAGGCCAGCTTCAAAATATTAAAGACTGCTTTTTTTCCTCAGTAAAAGAAAGAAAGAAAGAAAAACTTAAAAATTATTTTTTAAAAACCAAAACCTTATTTAGGAAATTCTAAGATCTATGTATAAAACCCTAACAAATTAAAAAAAAAAAAAAAGAATTAATCATTGAATTGACCTTGTTGCAGGATAAAAGATTAATATAAAAATTTAATTATATATCTGAGTGAAGCAAAAACTTAATTTGAAAATAATATTTAAAAGCAATTCCCTTCATAATACCACCAAACAATATTTAGAGATAACTTGAACAAAAGCATGCAAGATCTCTACACTGAAAAGCATTGCTGAACAAAGACCTAAAGCAGACCTAACTAAATGGAAAGATACATCATGTCCATGGATCATAACACTTAATATTGTTTAGATGAATGATGCAAATGATGGCATATTTGTATTATGCAATATTGTTCCATGAATAAATAAATTAAATAGAATATTGATACATGTAACAACATGGATGAATCTTACTATAATTAAGAGTGAAAAAAAAACAGACAAAAAGGAATACATAAAAATCCTAGAAAATACAAAATAATCTACAGTAATAAAAAATCAGAATAGTGATTGCCTGAGGATTTGGAAAATAGGGATAAGTCGGAGAAAGGGACTACATTTCCTTGGTTGTGATGATAGTTTCATGATTATAGACATATGTCAAAACTTAGCAAACTGTACACTTTATTGTATTTATTAAACATTATTTACCTCAACAGAACTTTTCTTGGGGTGGTAACCTCTTACTATGAGATTAGCCTACATAAATTTGAGAAACAGAAAGAAAGGTAGTGTGACTAAAACAGGGTGAGTGAGGGAGTTAAAGGACAGTTAAAGTCAGCCCGGGCCAGACCACACGTATCTTACAGGCTCAGATCAAGTTTTTGAAATGTGCTTAGGTGGAGGATTATAAACACGGCAGTAACATGGCTTCATTTATGTGAAATGCTTTTTGAGCCAGGTAAGACAGCCAAGTCTCTGATAAGGTGCTATATCTGGTGTTTTTAATAGTACTTACAAATCCTGAGTATATGCAGATTCTTTGTGGCAATTTCTGTCACAAAATGGGTTCTCCAATTCCACAGAGAATTTTGTGAAGAACTGAGATTTCCGATATAGTCTATCATGAAATACATTATACAGCAATCTCTTATTCAATCACTATTATGTGACAGCTACCCAATTTCCTAATTTTTCTTTAAAATAATTTTGCCAATAACATGACCACAATATCAAGACCGATGCAAATCTCATTGATAACATTTTTAATAGACTTTGATTTTAGAGCAATTTTAGATTCACAGCAAAATTGAGCAGAAAGTACAGCGCTCGCACGTACCCGCTAGTTCCACGCACATACAGCCTCTCCTGCATTGAAGCAGTGCATTGTTACCATGACCTACACTGGCACATCATTATCACCCAAAGTCCATAGCTTACCTTATGATTCACTCTTGGTGTTGTACATTCTATTCTACGAGTTTTGACAAATCTATAACAGCATGTATCCACCGGTATAGTAACATAAAGAAAATTTTCATTACCCTAAAAATCCACTGTGCTCTGCCTATTCATCCTTCCCTCACCCCAACCCCTGGCAATCGCTGATCTTTTTACTGTCTCCAGAGTTTTGTCTTTTCCAGAATGTCACATAGTTTGAATCATGACATCTATAGGCATCGCAGATTGGCTTCTTGCCAACTCATGTGAGTTTCCTCTGTGTTTTTCATGGCTTCATAGCTCACTTCTTTTTAGTGCTAAACAAGTCTGTTGCCTAGCCTGCCACCATTTATTTATCCATTCTCCTGTAAAGGACATCTTGGTTGCTTCCAAGTTTTGGCGATTGTGAATAAAGTTGCTGTAAACATCTGTTGTGCAGATTTTTGTGTGTACATAAGTTTTCAGCTTCTTTGGGTAAATACCAAGGAGTGCAATTGAAGGATAGTAAGGACATGTTTAGTTTTGTAACAAATCACCAAACTGCCTTCCAAAACTGGCTGCGCTATTCTGCATTTCCGTCAGCAATGTATGTGTGCAGTGGTATCTCATTGTTTTAATTTTCATTCCACTAACAACATAAAATGTTGAGCATCTTTCATATGCTTATATGTCATCTGTATCTTTATTGAGGGTTATATTCAGCTCTTTTGCTGATTTTTTAATTGTGTGGTTTATTTTTTTTTTCATTGAGCTTTAAGAATTTCTTGTATATTTTGGATAACAGTACCTTATCAAATATATATTTTGCAAATATTTTCCCCAAGTCTGTGGCTTGTTTTCTCATTTCTGACAATGATTATATTTTTAACACAGTATATTTTGACATTGGCTATGCCTTCAGTTCACCAAATCTAGCTAGGTATATACTGAAAAATGATTAAGATAAAAATAAAAAGATTGCCAGAAACACAAAATAACAAAATATGCTAATATGTATTATCATCCAAGCGATAGCTTCTGTCTATAAATTACTGAAAAAAAATTAGAAATCCATTTAAGCTGTTAGAAAATTGACTAAATAATTTCTGTTGATATTGTCTTTAGTAACTCAACTTTTTCCAGATAGTTATAAGAATTCCCAAGATCATGGAGCACAGAACAACATTGGACAGCAAGAAGGGAAATAACATTATATTGTTTGATATTTTGTCCCTTACAGTCATCACTGTTTCAGCATTTAAAAATTACCTTTTTAAAGTAATTTTTAAGTATTCTTTTTGGAGATGGTTGTTTTTTGTCTTTTTGTTATTGTTGTTGGTATCAATGTGGAGAAATGGTGTTAAATAAAACAACCTTGGTATTTTCAAGTTATACATGTGAAGTTGTTAGGTTGAAAGAAATGAGTTTCTAGTCTTAGCTAAAGCTAAAAATGTCAAAATCTTGCCTATAGAGTCATCTTCCTCACTATTCACTATCTACTTTTAAGTTTGAAATTTTCCATAATAACAAAAATAATTTTTAATGAATATTTAAATACATTGAAATTTAGAATATGAAACAGTTGACATTTGAAATCAATAAAAACGATATGGCTTATTCAACTCACTAGCCATGTAAAAAACATCTAATAAGCTGTCTCTCATTAAAATAAATTTTAGGTGAATCAAAGATTTTAATATATAAAATAATAGAATTATAAGAATTAAATATAGGAAAATTTATTTATTTGGGGGAATGAAAAGGCTTTTCTAAGCAAAGCCCAAATCCCAGAAAGCTTAGTGAATGTGACTACATAAAAAAAGTTTTTCTCTGCACAGAAAAAAATACCATACAAAGTCAAAAGACAAATTGGTCAACTGGGAAAAATATTTCAACATATGACAATGAACTCATTTCCTTAATAAATAAAGACCTCTTACAAATCAGTTATAAAAGATGATTAAACCAATAGAAAACTCAACGCAGAATTTCGAGGCAATTCATAGAAAGGAAACACACATGGTTTATAACATATGAAAATAGAGTCAACCTCAGTCCTAAAGAGTTGAAAAGTAAATTGTCAATGAGATATATTTCATTTACCAGAAGACAATTCTTAATATATATGTCATTAAGACAGATATTTAAGTGGAAAAAAAATTAAAATGCTGAACAACATATATTGTGGGTCTCTACCTTTGTAAAAATAACTGTGTATGTGTATATATGCACATTTATATATACATATATATGTATACATATTTAAATGTGCACAGAACATTCCAGAATAACATTGTACAAACTGGTTGTTTCTCTGGTGGGAATCTGGATGTCTTGAGTGAGGAATAAACATAATTTTCTATCATGTGTTCTTACACAAAGTTTAAAAATGTAAATGTATGTCTGCATTACCTTTTCAATAAAAAATAACTAGTTGATAAAATAAACTAAATTACGTTAGTCAATAAATATGTACTGAGCATCTACTTTGTGCCAATCACTATTTTAAGTGCTGAGAACACAGCTCGGGTGACCAACATAAATCTCTGTCCTCACAGCTCTAACACACTTCTGGGGGGAGAATAATAAAAATCTCAAATGAATGCTAATCCGTCTGATGGTAACCTGGTGATGTTTTCTTTGGATGTGACCTTTTTTTTAATATAAGTGAATATATTTAGTTTTATGTAAAATAGTAACTATAGAAACACTTTATTTGGAATTGACAACTGTCATCATCAATATTTGCATAGGCCTTGTCGAATAAGAAGAAGCAAGAAGAGGTTCATGGTTCATGCCTTAATTATATGTTTATATAATCAAAAATTTTGTTCTCCTTGTAACAAAATGTTTCTAATCACTCTGCCTTTTTTTTTTTTTATGGTTTACCTATTGAGAATTAAGCCTCTCTCTCTCTCTCTTACCACTTAATTATTTCAGGAATCAAATCTAACTTATATCCTGAAGATTCAGGACAAAAACAACCCCCAAAATTTTTACTGTCATTCGTATATATAAAATTCTCATCAGCATCCTAAGTTCCCATCTCTATTGCATCCATGGAACAACTATCCAAACAAGATGTAGATTCATAGCTGTTAAGTCTTTGTTTCACTTATTAAAAAAACACAATAGTTGGTTAAAGGACCTTTGGGTAAGCTAAAGAACAATATTTCTAAAGTATGATTGATGAACACTAGGTTTGCTCAACATTCTGTTGAAAAGGGCTTACTTGGCCAATAAATTGGGAAATGTTGCTTATTAAAATTCCCCATAATTAAAAATTTTCCCATGTTGGATATTTACCATGCATATTACCGTTGCAATATTACAATATTATATTACATTAGCATATTAGCAGCCCCTAAGAAATCCTTCAATGAAGAATTTTGCTTAACTTTTGAACCTCTCTTTCTCCCTTCTCTCTGCCACAAGTTAGCCCTGAGACTTCATTTAAGACCCAAATTCTCTTCAGCCTTAATGTTCTAATGTCTAAAATCTAAGACTTGAGACTAGGTGATATTTTACCTTATTCTATTTTACTTTATTATTTTAGATTCTTGGTCTTGCTTTAGAAAAATTAAGCAATTTAAGCATTTCATGTCATGGCTTTGGAACACAGCCAAATAAATAATAGTCAGCTATTACTGAATTCCAATATACGCACTGTGATTGATTGATTCTCCGTTTTCCTCTCAGTAAATTCAGAGGACTTCCTGGCCCCACTACAGAATTTACACTATAAAAACTTCTATTTAGCTCACAGCTAACCTGAAGCTTCCATATGTGAGAATTACACCACAACATACCTCAGTCACAAGGAGCACACTCTCGTCCCCTGGCAAGAAGAAAATGAAAAGACTAAGTATGTGTGAGTTTAGAACAATTGAAATGCAATATTACCCATCAGATTACTTCCTCATAAGGACAATCCTCTCTGATAGAACACAACAATAACCAATAACAACAAATGCAGAATCCAATTCTCTTTAAGGATGCGACAAAGGATATCCAATTCAAACCATACCCCCCAATCAAAATGTGTTAGGAAACTACTTTCCTTTTAGCAGGATGCCAAAGAGACTTTTAAAATTATAGCTTCTCGTTCAACTAACACCCTGCCCAAGAAACTTGTATTAGCTGCAACTTCTGAACCAGTCTAAGAATTTTCTCTTACAATGCTCCTCACAATTTGTTCAGCAATGGAACTGGGTCTTTTTAAGTTCTGCTTATCTTGACTTTTACCACTACACATGACTTCCAAGGCTTCCAGGGGTCACAGATAGCGTTGTTTAATTCTGAAGTTTGACACAGTATTTTCTACAGTCTACCAGCTAAAGGTGAGCCTTTACAAAGGAATCCTTTGTTTCCATATTTAAAAGGTACAGTTCCCACCAAGAAAAGCCTGGTACTATTTCACTGATTCATATGTAGAATAAATGCCAGTGAAAAATCAGGGACTATGATTCATCCCTTGTGAGACATTTGACCTATTGATAACTTTTTATGAGGCAAATTCATCTTCTGGTGAAAGCCCAGGAATGACGAATATTTATCTGAGGGTCTAAGTTTAATACATCAGGAAGTTAAAATTGGTCATTGTGTGTGTGTCTGTGTTTAAACACATTTTTATTTGAAAATCTTGAAAGACTTTAAAGGGATTCTCTCCTTTGGTAAATGGAACTGAAGACTCAAGCATTTTGTTCTGCTTGAATCCCCACGTCTTCTGTGCCAATGAAGAGCATCCTTCCCTTTCCCCATCTTCTGCAGACTTTTAAATCACTGGAGAAACCACCAGGTAGGAAGTCAGAACAAATATCTTCTGAGTCTTTAAGAAGGTGTCACTCAATGAAGGAGAGATAAAGGGAGACCGGATAGGGGATCTTTTGTAGAAGAGGTGCATTACAAGGTCAGGACAAGTTGTCAGTACACATATGTGTGACCAGGAGGTCCCTCAAATGCCTTACAGCATCTCGATGTTCAGCTGATCTTGAAGCAGGCCTAGCGGAGACCCTGGAGAGGACTGCAGTTTGAAAGACTTGAAAGAAACTTGATCTATTGGAAAAGCCAGTGCTTACTCCTCCTGCCTGTGCAAATACAGGCCTGTCTTTCACTCGAAGCCCCCAAAGCTAGATCTACTTCATTTCCTTATAGTCTTCAGCGTGTTACTGAAACTAAAGTCATGGGTCAGATCCTCACATGAGCCAATTCGTTTAGATTTTTTTCCTCAGCCTCAGACTGCCCACCCCCCAGCATCTTGTACATGCCTTTAAAGCCTTGACAGAGAAAAAGTATTAGGAGAGAGGAAGGGTGAAAGCAAGTAAATCCCTCTCATCTTTATATACAAAGGGCAATACGTCATTATGCAGAAAGATATTTTAGATGAGAAAAGTTGAAAGAATCTTCAAAAACCAGTGATGCAGCCTTTGTTGTTGGGCAGCTAACAGTTAGAGGGTTTAGATTAGTTACTCACGCAAGTATGTGTATGATATTTGCCAGATGGACAATTTCAGCCAGCGTTCCTAGATCAGCTTCCAGGAAGGATCTGACTGGCCTAATTGACATACTAGTAGTCATAACAGTAGCCCGAAATGCCTTTCCTGCCCAAGAATGTGTTTATTTCAACCAGATTTAAAGTATTAAAGAGGCTTGGAGTTAGAAGGTCTAAATGGGGAGCTGAGTATGACCTCTAACAAGTTGTACACATTTGGAAAACCGCAAAGTCTTTTTGGACCTCAGGTCCCTTTCCATACAGAGGCAGAGTTGGAAAAAAATGAAATCTCAAGTCCCGCCTCACTAAAATAGGTTTGGCATCTGATTCTGTAGAGTCAGCAGTGGCATCAGCCATCCAAGATAGGTGAGTACAGGCTTCCCAACCCGTTCAACTATAAGGCTAAGATGTGCCCGATGGGATGTCGCGGGCTGGGAGATGCTAAGAAAAAGAAAAAGATTAGACTCGAATTCAAACTTTACCTAGATGATAAATCAATAGAGACAAACTTACTGGTAAAGGTCAAGCAACAGAATGCTGTAAAGGGGGAAAACCTTCTGTAAGTGACAATAAACTAGAATAAACCCTCAGCTCAGCCATTCACTAGTTATGTGGCCTCGGACTTGCACTTAACCATCCTGAGCCTCAGTTTTCTCGATGGATGTATCACTATCTGCCCCACGCACAAACAGCACAAAATCTTTGTATCGATTAAAGAAAATGCACAAATGTACTCGGTAGATTGATTGTAAGCGGTCGTAGTCAGAGGTTCCATGTGAATGGGCATTCGGGTTTTAGAAGAAGGTCCCTTTTTCAAAGAATAGAACAAAAACAAACAAAACAGCTAGAAAAGGACTTTTGAGAAAACAGCATTCTATTTGCCCACTTGTAAGATACAGACACAGAAATGTTGATGGGTGAAACTTCTCTAGACAACTCAAGAGAACAGAGAGTGGACTTTCAATGGAAATGTCTGCATGATAGAAAGATGGATAAACCTGAGTTTTTGTCACACCAAAAGCCACAGAGCATGCAACGACGTTTAAGTAAGTGAAAGATTCGCAGGATCTCTCCTTTACAACAGGAGACAGGACACATGCTCAGAGGGAAGGTAGAATATAAGGCAGGGGGTTTGGACCAGCATGCCCAGGTGTACATAAGGAAAAGTTACAGGAACCTGAGATTTGGCCACTACTAAGACTGATCGGGGTGAACAGAAGGGGAAAATGAAGAAAGCTTTTCTTACTTGAATGACCAGTTTGACCAGGAAAGGAAGTATTAGGCAACAAATCTACCTGGACCCAAGAACAAGTATTCGATATCAATGCACAGAGTGATTATATAATGCAATGTTAACCCCTACATGAGGGAGGGGGGAAAAAGCCTAATAGTTTTTCTAATTATACCTAACCAAATTTATTTGTTTTGATCAACTCTCCATGAACTCCCCCCAAAAATATAAGGAAAACATCCAGAGGAGACTGGGAAATAATTCAATTTTAAATAGGTGTGAATTGCAATAATCTCAGAATAAATGAGGGGAAAACCTTGCTAACAGCAAGAAACTGAGTGAGGAACCAGAGTTAAATCAAAACTGGAAAGATGGGTGTTCTAATCATATCGTGGAATAACAGTTGAAAAGAATCAAGGTCAGGGAACTTCCCACGAGAGGACCTCTAGAGACAGCAAGACAGAGAACCAAGAAGTCAGTCACATACGATGCTGTAGTTCAGAGGTTTAAGCAGAAATCTGAGAGAGAAGGAATACAGGTCACTGAGGCAGACAAAGCAGAAAGCTGAGTCTTGGAGTCTACAGCAGGGTTAATTTGAGGATGTTATCAATACAGAAAGGGATGCTGAATCCAGGAAGACAGGCCCTGGGAAAGGTCCTAGCTATAACCAAAGTGGAGCCTTTGCAAGCAGAATGAATAGAGTATAGGACCAAAAGAGGCAGGAAATTTGCCAGGCTACGTCAGTTGAGCCTTGTATGGAACGCGTGAATCCTCGAGCTCTCTGCTTTTTCTCCTTCTTCCTGCTGCATAACTTTTGTTTTTTTCTTTGTGTCCACTAGAAGGTTCAATGCATAAGGGAAGATGACACTAATTGTTAAAATGTATTAAATGTTTAGGAAAGGAAAGATACAAATACGAAAGTTGAAATGTACCTTTATGGACTATACAGATTCATTCATCCTTTATCTGATTCTCATCATAAGTCATTTTGACTTGATTATATTAATCCTTAATAAGTTATAACACCTCTATGCCTTGGTCTAAAAAGGGAAGTATAATGTGTAAGCCTAGGACCACTGCCCAAGATCTAGCTACTACCCAGTTGGATTTATAGTATTTCTCAAAACTATTTCACCTATTTGTTGAGTGTTATATCATGCTTCTAGGGATACAAAAGGAAAATAAGTGAAATAAAGAAAAAAAAGAAAAAATTACTTTTCCCTCTCATTTATTAGTGGAGAAAACATGTTAAAGGACCTGACATTATGTTTGCCCATAAGACTCAAGAAAGTTCTATCATTAGGATAAATGCAAATGTATGAAAACCCACCCCTATTATCACACTTTCTCCAAAGCATCGCGTTTCCCTGTCAAACCTTTCCTTCTCAAGTCTTCTCATTCCCCCTCTTTTCCTCATACTGATCCAACAGGGGAGACATGGCAGTGCCCTCAACCTATCAGCACTCTCCTGTCCCTTTCCCCTGCCACATTTGACTCAATCATGTACTCACTCTCCTTTAAAATACTCATGTGGGCTTGAATCGTGTTGCAATGACTCTACTGTTCCCTTCTGCTCTAGGTTTGTGCTTGTCTTCTGTCCATATGTCTGGTAAGTCACCATCACAAGTGATATTTACAGCCTCCTTTTTTAGTTTGCAAAACATATTTATACACGTCATCTCCCTGGAGACCCCAATAACTCTTAGAGACATATAAAACGACGATGCTACCCATTTTGCAAAGAGAGAAACAGAGACGTGAAGAAGTAACAACCCCACGTTCAGCTTCTTAGTATCTGGAAGAACAAAGCTTGTGGCTCGTGGTCCGAGACTCTTCGCATTATACAGCTGCCCAGCGTACAGGAGCATGAGTGTCATTTTGTCTTGGCTCCAGGGAGAAAGCTCTCTTCATATTTTCCCTCCTGACTCAGTAGTCATCTCTCTTCTCTCCAACCACCTGAAATCTAGCCCCCCTTTCACACTATGTTCAACTTCTTCTACCACCATTAAAGTCCGCTGGATCATGCTCTCTCCAACATTTACAGTACCTACTCTCTACTCCGTTCATTAGGACAATCATGCATCATTTGGGGTCATTTTGTTTAATGTTTCATGTGCAGATTTTGTTGCCCCTGCACTAGTAAGGTGTTCTAGGAGCTATCATTTTTTAATATTTAGTTTACATTTTCCACATGCCTAATACAAATTGGGGTAACTTTCTCAGAAAACATAAGAGAATATTTATGCTTAAGAAATTATCTTTTAATATCACTATGGTCCAGTAACTCAAAAATTCACACGAGTGATGATACCGACAGGCTTAAAAACACACAGAATCAGGGCCCTAAACTCGTCTTCAGGGCCTCCAGTCACAAAAACAAAATTGCAAAAATACAAGTCAATTGAGGCCAACCGTCGTTCCAAAAGATAGCTTCTACCACCTGCTACGACATTCCCCCACCTGCTACGACATCCCCAAAACTTGTCTACTCAAATTTACGCTGGGGTCCTCTCTCTACTCCATTTGCTCTTTTGTTATCTTCTGCTTTCTTTGTTTTACGTGACTGCTAACCACTATTTTAGTTGAAAGCTTGTTAAATTTGTCAATTCTTCACAGTGTTTGTTAATTCTGAATATCTGAACCTTTTTACAGTTAGTCATCATGAAGAAAAAGCTCTCTCATTCACCATTGTCTATTCACAAAATTTGGCTACTGCACTTCTATATGGTAAAGTATTGTAGCTAAAATATGTAATGTGTTAGGAACATGATTTACTGTGTCAAAGGTACATTTATCTCATTTTTGTTAAATACACACATCTATAAAGAAAAATAAATTAGTATTAAAAGTATCTTCTCCTTTCTGCTATGCATTATTGGCAATAAGCATGCATTATATATGGCCTAAAGAAAAAAATTATTTTGAAAAACTTAGGCACTAAAAAACAAGATAGTTGATAACATAAATTTAGTAGGCAGTTGAATTCAAATTCAAAGTATTTGCCTAAAGAGATTTTTTTCTTACTTTTCTTTTTTAAAGAATTTTTTCTAACCTCATAATAAAAAGAAAGCATGAATGGAGATATTTGAAAACATCCTCTCAAAATCCTGCCTTCCTTTTTTTATCTCTGTTTTCTTCTCCTTTTTAATCTGAATTCCTAGAAGCAAATGTCCCATCTCTCTGCTCCAATCCTGCTCGGCATTGATCTGGAAATATTTTTAAGAATGAGATTCTCCTCAATGCTCAGATAAATCCATGACAAGCACTCCTAACATTTTATTATTCACTGAAACAAGCTTCCTCTGGACTAAATGTAGTTAGATAAAATACTCACTCTCAGCTGCAGGAACGGGAGGAAAGGTGGACAAGCACAAAGCAGCCTTATCTAAAAGTAAGATGCCATGTGGCATCCTTTTTCTTATGTCCCAAGGCAGCCGTATATTATTGGACTCTCAAGTCAAACAGGCCCAGGTTTAACTTCTGATTTCAGAATCAAATTGTCATACAACTTACTGTGTGACCTTGAGCCAGGTTCTTAAACTCTCTGAGCCTGTTTCTTTATCAGTAAAAGGAAAGCTAGTTAACAACGCATTGCTTAAGAGTTATTTGATGAAGAAATTAGACAATGAACAGACAGCTTTTAACATCTTCCCTGGCAGACAGTGAGAGGACAGTATATGTCAACTCTCAGTAATAACAGTAGCACTAACTACATGTGATACACAGTCACGGGGGACATGAAACCGATGCAGCCTGTTTGAGAAATTACAATCAGAAACAAGCAGCCCTTTTGAACCTTCTTTTCTACCTTTACTCGGAAGCTTGCCTCGGTGGCTCTCCCAGCCCAGAAAGTTGCATTGTTCAGGATACCTCACTGGCCAGGGGCCTCCATCCACTGGCAAAAGTTTCATGTCCATATGGTAAGAAACATGAGCCTGTGGGGAGTAGGCAGTAGAGCTCAGCCTGGACTCAGTCCAGGATTGAGAGGGGAATCTCTTGCTAAGTTGCTCCAATGCAGAGCACACAGGAGTAAGTATTTCATGCAAAGCAGAAATGACCATACTCATACCCCATGCCTAGGATTCTGCTACTACCAGGAACACAAAAACTTGAAATCAAAGTCACTTTGGAGGGGCTCTGCTCACTTACTGTGCTTTGACGAATGCTTTGGTGTCTTGTGCTGGCGTCTAGGCTCAGAATACCTGGCATTCCCGTCAAGGCAACTGATTTGTACACAACTTTGGAATGCTTGTGAGTGTTCACAAAATAAAACTAAATAGTCTTCTAGTGCCTAGCTCAAACCTTGCTCGACAATTCCCTCTTCAGTCCCCGTTACCTACGCAAAAGCAGCTCCAGTTGATTAATCAAGTTGAAAATCCAAGTACAAGAAATCTTAGTAGCTTGTGTTCCAGGGTGAAATCCAGCTCGAGCTGGAAAACCCTGGCCATGTTTGACTGAGTTCAAGTTCAAGTCCTTCTCTTTGAGAGCATGGCTGTAAATGAATCAGTTCATATGATTATGAGCTCTTAAAGGTGATCTTACCATTCTCTTGCAATGAAATACTTAGAAAATATATGGCATTCAATATGAATTTGTTGAATGTTAAATATTCAAAATGGGCATGCATCATGTTATATGATTAACATTCACACTCAGAACTGAAAGAACGATTGTTTTTTTTTTTTTGCCTGTTGGGTCAGGATGGTAAGAGAGGTGAAATTTATGGTCCAATGAGGAACCAAGAGAAAAGGCCTTTAGCAAGCGTACTTTGCTTCAGGCTTTTAACAAGTAGAAAGAACAAGGTCATGAAAGATCTGACATGCACTTTAATACATTAAGAAAATATTCCCGTTGTAACTATTAACTTGCTAAAGTAGCAGAATCTTCAAACATGTTCAAAAAAGTAATGAAACTGCATAAGGTCATCAGACCATAAAAAACAATGGTAAACTTGCCCAATATTGTGCTGTACTCTGAGTTATCTGAACAGAATAATCATAAACAAATAGCCAAAAAAGTATGGTTTACATGTTCATAGCCATCTGCTCAGTTTTTTAAATAATTAAAGGATTCTTCCTGAAAATATGACTTAGCAGAAGTGCAGCCAAATGTCTTCTGGGTGAATTGTGACACCTTACACCAAAATACAGTGTTAAATTGAAGTTCCTGGGAAAAATTTTGAGTCAGATTCGTTTCCTTCTTTCTAAGAGGTCTGTATTTTCCTATTTTAGACCAAGGTCCAGTACCAATAAGTAAATGTACCTATAAATGGTTAAATGTTGTATTCCTCTCTGACATTATAGATCAGTGCACAAGACTCCTAAGAAAGCATTTTCCTTTATGATAGGAAGAAAAGAAATCCTACTCTGTTCAAATTTAAAAGAATCTATCTAGTCACAAATTTCTACTGAAATTTTGAAAGAGATTATATAAATTAATAACAAATCTAAAGAAAATTGAATGTGGATCAATTAAGAGGAGAAAAAAAGTGTTTTTAGTTTTGAGCAAATTAAATAATTGCCATTACTACAATGATGTTTTCCTGCTAGAAGAATGTTGTTTTGCTAGAGATAATTATGGTAATAGGAACTGGGGTAATTTAAACTCTACTGAAAGAGGGATTTAAGAGATTCTTATGGTGCAGAGAAACCTAAGAATATGCTTGAAATCCTGGCTGTTTATGCTGTCATTAAAATAGGTATGCAGTACCAGACTAACCTTATACATAGAAGAATCAGCAATTATAGATGAAACCATTAAAATGACCCAGGTTTTTATTAACTGGATAGCTTCCATTTGCTATATGCTTAAATTGGAGCCTTAGAGTTTTATTTATGCCAAAATGCCATCAAATTGCATCATTTTCCAACTCAGGATATTTGGACTTTTCTTTCAATATACAACTTGAGGAAGTAACTATCCCTCCAAATAGACACTAATGTTTCATATCCAGCAAATGACCACATCAGTATAATAATCTGGAATCCCTAGCTAGACTCCATTTATGACAGGATGCTTTTTTATAGATTTCACAATAGCCTGATTTTCATTTGTAAATGTGTTTCATTATTTAGTGTCGTTATTCATCCCCATTCAATGAAGTGACTCTACTGTTTGAGCCCCAGTGCCACAGGTTAAAGTCAGAGAAATGAGTCATATTGGATTTGGTCCCTAGAAGTGCTTGCCAGTGGTATAGATGAGTCTATTACTAGCATTTTAAATGACTTTTATTTTTCACTCTCTGTATTACTTTCTTAGGACTGCAATAACAGAATACCATATACTGAGTGGCTTAAAACCACAGAATGTTCTCTCTCAGTTCTGGAGACCGGAGGTCTGAAATCAAGGTGTTGGGAGAGCCGTGCTCCCTCTAAAACCTGTAGGAGAGAATCCTTTCTTGCCTTCTCCTGGGCTTCTGGTGGGCTGGCAATTCCTTGGTATTTATTGACTAGAGCTGCGTAACTCTAGTCTCTATCTTCATCATCATGTGGCATTCTCCCTGTGTGTCTCCGTCTTCGTATCAGCCACATCGGAGTAGAGCCCCCCTCCATTATGACCTCATTCTAATTTAACTAACTACATCCACAACTACTATACTGTTAAATAAGCTCACATTCTGAAGTGGTTAGGACCTCAGCATTTGGGGAGGAGGCACGAGTCAACATAACACCACCTTCTACCTTCAATTTCATCTTCGCCTCTAGGTAAAGCTCTTCTATGCCACTGAATTCCTACCTGGTAAGAAATGGAATATGAACGAAGACAGAAAACCCCAGTCACTTATAATATTTTTACTTTCTTCAAAGCCTTGCCACTTAATCTCAGTTGGGCCACACAACAAAGCATACTGGTTGTGTATTTTTATCTCAGCTTTTATAGACGAGAAAATTAAGAAGTGAAGAGCCTTTCTTGGTAGCACATAGCTATTATGTGCCACAGGCAGAGCATGCCCGTTTCCTAACCTCTAGGGCTACGCTGCTCCCTCAGTAACTAGAACCTATTACCAAGGCCATCAATGTGGGTCCATTAACACTCAACATAGAAGCTGGATGTTTTCATATTCAATAGCATGTGGCTATGAAAGGGCACCAGTAGGGTGAGAGAACTATTGTGTATCTTGGTTGAGGTTCTGAACTCTCCAGGGATGGATGGTTGTTATCACTTACACAATCAGTTCCAACTCTATGCCAACCACCTCCATTGCCGCCATTTCCACCACGACCTCCACCTCCACCTTCATCACCCATACTACCACCCTCAGGGCTTCTTATCATCTATTTTATCTCTTCTCACCTTCATAGTCTCCTCCTCTCTTGCTTTGCTCTGACATTCTCCAACCTCCCATGAGTGCCACTGCCCCTCCAGGTCCCTTTTGTTCTGCTGGTTGAGAAGCACACTCTAGGTAACACGCCAGGCCACCTAAAGAAGGCTACATTGATAGCTGCATGCGTGAATCATGTCAGGGCACAGGTGGCTTCTTGAAAATAAGAAAAATTTCCTTTCCACTGTCTTTTCAATAAGGAAATAGAAAGAACTTCACTCAAGGAGATTTCAAAGTAGAAAGCAAACCTGCTCATACTCATCCTTTGTTTCTCAATTCTTGACCTCAAATCACTATCTTGTATAAGAAAATCTCTAACCTAAATGAAAACATAGTGCCTTCTAGATAATAGTTAGGCCACAGGCTCAGAGACACGCCAAGATCTGGGTTTAAATCCCATCTCTGACCCTGCTGAGTGGGCTAGTTTTACAAAGGGCACTTGACCTTCTGATCCTCAGCTTCATGGAAATAATGATAGCACGCTTTCTCAGACTGTTTTGAGAATTAGTCATGTAAAAATAAAATTGCTGATTACAGTGCCTGGAAGACAGCAGGTATTCAATGGTATCATTGGTTTTTATTCAATGCTGCACATGTGAAATATTCAGAAAATGCTATGGACTATCTATTCAAAAGTATATTGTGCTGATGTTTCCGGTTTAATTCACATTCCACATTAGGTTATTTGGTTTTTACCACTGGGAATAAGGTTTGTTCTCTGTTTTAATTAATTCTTTCATTTCTGATCTTAACAAATTTTCATTGAGGAGCTGGTCTTTTTTTTATTGTTCAGATGTTTTTGAAAGAGTCTATCCACACTCTAGTAATCTTAGGCTGAGTTTAAACTAGCTAACTTTTCACTTTCGACCACTTCTATTTTAACACCTGTGCCAGTTTAGGAGGCCTGTCTTCTGCTCACATTTGTTCATTTTTTGCCTCTTTCTCTGACAACCGTCCCTCACTCGATCATATCTGAGACAAAGACAGGAGATTTATTTCAAAATATTTGATTTTGGGCTTATAGGTATTGAGACTCCCCATAATGACAGGCTGGCACTCTTGGATAGGGAGACAAGGAATTGACAAGAATTATTTCTTGACTCCACAAAAATGGTTTTTCTGATCTCTCCCCATGTTTACCAAGATGATAAAGTCAACACTTCCTAAAAACTTTGTTATTCTTATACTGGTAAATCTAAACTTAACTGAAATTAGAACTATTAAATTCATGGTTGAACTTGCTAGAAAGTGACCAATCCAGGCATAGAGGCAGTTACACATCACTAGAGAATGTAACCCATATTCACGTGATTCTAGGAAATAATTAGACCAGTCAGCCCCAGATGAGACCTCATTCACATGTTCTTTCTTTTGAGCTGCCACATGATTCTGTACCAGTCTTAATTTCAAAAGGCATCTCACAAAGATAAAATAACATACATATGTCATTTCTTAGATTGCAATGAACCATGAACTTTAGCACACTATAACTAAAAAACTACTTTTGTTATATTTTGGGTGGAAAATTAAAAGGTGGTTAAATTTTAGTTCATTTATTTTAATTCAACATTATTTTGTTTTCAGATTATTAAGGCAGTCCAGATATGTGCCACTGATTTTTTTTAAATAGGAAAGTATAAAGAGAAATAAAGTATCAGCTATAAACCCACTGATTATATATTAACATTTTAACATAGTTATCTCAATCTTGCTTCTCTGCAGTATTTTCTACATAGTCAAAAATGCTGGGTTCCTGCTTTTCTTACTTAGCATTCATACAAATAATATTTCCTTTAACATCATTTTATTGATGGTATTCCTTTGCACAGATATACCACCATGGGCTTAACTGTCCTGATAACTAGGTTTATAACATTTATTTTTACCAAATGATTCTTTTTTTAAAATCATGTTTATTTTGTAAAATTTAGATAATAACAAAACAAAAAAAAAGAAAGAAGAAAAGATAAATTGATGGTTAAATTTTGAACTGCATCAGTGGGGATTTGAAAAATAAAGAAAATATATTGATAACTGCCATTGAATGAACATCCAATAGGTGGTAGTCACTAAATAATCATATTTCTATTATTTCTAATCCTCACATAATAACACAAGAAGATCAGTTGATTCTAATCACCACTTTACAGGCTCAGAGGTCATAGAGGTGGGAGTGGTAAATAGATTTTAAATGGATGCATTTAACTCCAAAACTATGTTTTCTCCTGACTCCAGCACAGTCCTCTCCCCATCATCATCCCCACTTCTCCAACACTTCTGTCACCACCACTTCTAACACATCACCTCTGCCACCACCTCTACCACCACCACCACCACCTTCACCATCACATTAACCCCCAATTTAACTCCATTCCGCCTCCACTTCACCACCATACTGTCACCTTTAGGGCTTCTTATCATCCCTTTCATCTCTTCCCACCTTCGTGTTCTCCTCTCTTGCTTCACTCTTACCCTCTCCAACCTGCATTTCCTTAAGTGTCTTGGCAACAGAGATAAAGAAAAAGCTGCCCTACCACATTAATTTTATGAGCAATCTCAATTATTCATTCATTCAACAAATATCCGCCGAGAGCATACTACGTGGCAGGCACCATTCTGAATGTTCTAAGTACAGTAATTCCCCCACTTGCAGGATTTTTTTTTTCAAAAAGTTTATTTTTTAGGATTTTTTTTTTACTCTCAGATACCATTTCTCACATGAACCTGCTTGCAAATTGTCAACCTGTGCTTGGGTTGCCCACTCACACTGCCTAGCCTCCACGCGAGATAGAAAGCAGAAGTGAGCTGTTTAAGAAGGATACGCGAGTCAAAAGGAAAGTCTCAGGCAATAGTCGTGAAGTAATTTCTTATCTCTTATTGCCACAGCAAGCTACCACAGGAAGGAACTTCCTGTTTCCATGCTCAAATGATGTGTATTTGCCTAATGCAGCTGGCATGCAATAATAGTTCACACATGGACCCTCCCCAGAAAAGACACTGATATGGAAAGAGAGGAAAGAAAGGAAATTTAAAAATACATTAAAGAATGCATACACCAACAAATATGCAAACTGAAGTCCTTTTCCTCCCCAATTGTATTATGTGAGCAGGAGGAGACCTGTGTTCTTTCTGTTTCTATTTTCTATGTAAAATAAATAGCTGTAGAGGAATCAGACTCTTTGTGTGACTATGCAATGACAGGGACAGTAGAAGAGACATATCCTATGGGCCAGAGAAACTAATAATAGTTCATGACAATAGTCAAAGGTGCCTCAGTGGGTTATAACTCTGACTCCTTTCACATATACACACAAGCAAACAAACAAACAAACAAATGCTGTAGGCACCCCAGGAAAAATATCTCTGAACCGATGTCACCTAACTTCTCATTTTCGTACAGAAAAATTTGTCAAGCCTGTGCCTTTTATCTAAAAGCAAAATCCCCTCCAGCTGCCTGCATACGAAAGGGGATTCACGCTTTCTCAAAAAAGGGAGGCCAAAGAGGATTTCCCCACATGAATTCTACAGGACCCAAACAAACATTGAATTGTTCTTTTTAAAACTAAACCCATGGTCTGCAATCCAAGGAGCTATCAATACAACATCCATTTAAGAAACAGAGAAAAGCAAAGCAAGCATATAACTCTCTTCTTCAAGGCTCTAACAGCTTTAAAGAGTGCCCTTAGCCCTGGACTTCACAGCAGCGGGTTTATGAAGAGCTGCACAAACACTGTATCTCAAGTGTCATGTTTTAGAACTCACTGTTCTAAAGAGACTGCAAGGGTACCAGTTGCCTTACCATTTCGAAATGCCAAGCAAGGACGTCTCATACATCAACCAGCGAGTGATTTTACTTACATGCAATAAAAAGACAATAAATCCAACAACGGGCTCTTTATCGCTGAATTCAGAAAACTCATAATATTCTGAGGCAAAGGTTGAGGGTTCCACTCTAAGCAGCTCTGGAGGCTCAGTCTACACAAAACTACCATTAGAAGCTGACCAGAAAGTAAAGCTCTTTCGAAAGAAGAGGAAGTTTCATCTCTACTTCCCCAATTCTATTGTTCTCCCTTCTTATTGTTATTGAATCTGCCCTAATTCCAAAGTCTAGGACCTAATACATGGTCTGATGTCAGTGACCACTAAACACGACCCACTGCGTTCATTTCCAGGACACACGTGCATGTCATTGCGTGGTTTTGCTTTCCTGTTTTGGAGGCTAAGATGTTTGTTCATAGGTACCGAGGGTGAGATCATTTGCAGAGTCGTTCTCAGTGTGTTTAGTTGAGATGCCACTTTTTTTATCATCAACCTCTTTTAGGCTCAATCTTCTTTCAAATTCCCCTTCTTTCTCTTCTAATAGTTCATTATACACCATGAAATAGAGGGTACAGGCAAATTTATAAAAACTATTTTAGGATAAAAATAAGTCTTAGCCTGCCTTTCTTTTGCAGCACACACAAAAGGTTCTCTAATTTCGAAACGTGTTTTTCACATACTAGAAAAGGAAAATGACAGACTGAGGGTTAGAGATACTGGAACTCATCACCAATAAATTTCTGTACTCTCCCCTTTCCTTTTTAATACCAGCATCTTGTTTCTTTTAACCAGCTTGGAAAAAAATATAGTCTCACTACACTTATATTCTATTTTCAAAGAAAAGGAAACACAGCACTAGAAATGGACTCACGACCAATGCAACTTTCCAAAACGTGATCGGTGGATCACAATCATGTGTATTAGTTATCTGTCGCTGCATGACAAGTTACCGCCTATACGTGGAGGCTTCGACCAACTAACATCTATCACCTCATAGCTTCTGTGTGTCAAGAATTTGGGCACAGCTTAGCTGGGTTCTCCAGCGAAGAGTCTCCCACAAGGCTACAGTCAAGGGGTCAGCTGGGACTGCAGCCATCACTGGGATACTCTTCCAAGCTCATATAGTTGTTGGCAGGATTCCGTTTCTCAAGGACTGTGGGACTAAAGGCCTTACTTCAATGCTAGCTGTTGACCTGAAGCCACCCTCTGTTCCTTACCATGTGGGTCTCTCCTTAGGGCAGCTCACAACATGGCAGCTGGCTTCACCAGGGGAAAAAAGCAAGAGTGAAAGAGAATGAGAATGAGGAGTCCAGCTTCTAGTTAAAATAGTATGTGTGGTTTTCAGGCCTGAACATAAGCCATTACAAAGGCTTTTCCCCAGTGGGCCTCAAAGGGAAAGCCGCCCTCCTTACACCAGACTTGGTGAGAACCAGCACGTTGCAGCATCTGAGGAGAGTTGCAGTCAAGGTCAGGGCCTCTTGGTCATCATGTTCTTTTGCACATTGATGTCAAAAGCACAGAGATTTCCTAGGTCTCTTTATCTGAGACTTTGGGCCAAGTTTATCTTCAGGTGCCTCTGCTGAGGCCTTCTTAAGAAGGAAGGAGGAAGAAACCTTGAAGACACTTTTCCCCTCTACGCAGTCACTACTTTTCTATTCCTAGTCTCCTTCCCACACACTGTGGGGTCCATAAAACTGCCAGAGCCTTTTGTTGGGGACTTCTTAAACAGTGAGATGACCCCACATAGGTGCTTATGCAGCAGACTACCCACAAATGCATGATTGCATGGGGAAAATGAAAAAGGGGGAGACCTCACTTCCTCTAGCTGTAGGCTCTTGCTTATGTTCTCACAGTAAGTGATCAAAGGCTTAACTCTCATTTTTGGCTTGTTGCTGGAATCAGCTACTCTAACACCTGACAGCTCAGCTCACCCTTGCCCAGCTCAGCTGATCTCCTATCAGAAAGACAGTGTGTGCAAGACAGAAGTCAATCTTTTGTAACCTATTCTCAGAAGGGATATCACATCACTTCTGGCACATTCTGTTTGTTAGAAGCGAGTTGCTTGATCCAGTCTACCCCCAAGAGGAGGGGGTTATACGAAGCATGTATTCCAGGAGGTGAGGATCAGAGAGGGCTATGTTACAGGTTTAGATTTCATATATAAAATTTTATCTAAACTCGAGTTGCCCCTGTCCAGCCAAATGTTAACAAAAGACTTATCTAAGAATAAAATCATAAATACAGTCTACCCGCTAAAAGAATATGTGAGACCTTCATCCAGGCATTCTATTAGACCACAGCTCATGCTAGTCATTACCAAGAGGACACCGCTCAGACCCAATAACCTAATAACCCTCGACAGTTCATTGCCAGGAAGCAGACAAATGAACATATAAGCAAAAGCCTAAACTACACTGTAAAACGAGCCAGAATCTGGAAGATGGCTGAAACAATTTCAATAAAAAGAACTTTTCACCTAACCACAAGCATAAGAAAGTCTTAAAACAAGCACAGAGTTGGACTTTTCTCAGGGGAGTACAGTCACTTTAATCATTTTGCCCTTTAGAATAAGAATTTCCTGACATCTAGCCTTTCGGCTCTTCACACTCAATGACTCTGTTCCTTCCTAAAAATGGGCAGGCGGGGCTTCATTGCCTGTCGCCCCACCAACCCCACAAGGTAAAAACGCAGATCACTCCTTTGGTAGCTTGGCCTGCTTAGAGCAGGGCAGAGAGATGGCCCGTTTCCTAGTCTGCAACCACGGCGGGTAAGGAGAAACGGGCCATTCTGAGTAGAGAAATAAATAATTCAGTTGATTTTAGATCTTCTTAATTGGAAGATGTGCTGATAACAGCAGACAGAAACCAGCGTCACTTGATTCTGCAGTTGAACTGGCGATAGATTAAGGGCAACATTTTCAAAAGCAAAGTAAAAATCCTCTGTAGGGCCTGTTTTGTGTCTCTGCTTTTTCGGAAGTTTTTTGATTTATAGTTTAAACACAGCCTACATCCCAACACACCCCATACCTCACAATCCGAATGTCAATAAAAATCGTGTTAAAAATAAACAATGCTGTTGGGGAAGCAAAGAAAGAGAGAATATATAACAAAGTTACTAGTTGATAAAAGCTTTCCTTTGTGGAATAAATAATAGTTTGAAAGTGACTTCAGTCTCTGGTCTCACACTACCTCTCATTTTCTTCACATTCATTTCATGAGAAAATAAGAACTAAATTAAATCTGTAGAGGAGTGAAAGGAGTAAAAGGAGATGCTGTACATTTTGACCAGAAATAAAGTAGAAGTTCTCTCAGTGGCTCCTTGTTTGTGTAAACTGCTCTTTCTGCAAAGCGCTGCTTCATCTGATCCCTCCATTGAGTTATCTGCTAGTTCTCTGCATTAGGAGCATCCAAGAGTATTAGATGACATTAAAACTATTTAGTGACATCAATAGCGGGAGCTTGTTTCTCATCGGGCTTTTTTAGATGCCTTGATCAAAAACATCGTCAAAGGACATATAATTTATAATTATGGGGCCTGGGTTGGAACCACTTAAATTCTTGGAGCATAATCACCTGATTTATAGGAGAGGAATAATCCTCAAGGTGGCTGAATTTTCAGTTCAAGATGGACTGATCACAGATTGTTTTTGTGCCCTTTATCCTCCCTCCCAAGACTCCATTAAAATGATGGGAAATGTATAAAAACTATATAAACCCACAACAACAAAAATGAAGATGGAGGAAGAGCATTAGCATTTGAGAGAGCTCAACAGATTTCTGTAAGATGGGATGATGGAGGAAGAGCGAGAGGTGAAGGACAGCAGGGAATCACGACATTCAACCAGGCTACCTGTGACGCAGAATCCTGAGAGAATCAGGACTCCAAAAGCCAAGGGAAGTCAGAAAATTTAACTGAGCAAGGGGGCTGAAAGTAAGAAGATTAATTGAAAGTCTGTAAGAACCTAGTCCCCTCCTCAACCCCTCTTTCAAATATCTCTATCACCCTAGTCTTTACACAGCCAACACATACCGTCTTGCAGGCAGCCATTTCACTCCAACCCAAGCAACATTATAGAGGTTCTGCTCTAAAGAAACTGAAATTGTGCAGAGAATATGGTCAATGTATGTGGATATGGGCACTCCAGAGTAAAAATGACACATTCTCATATAAAAGTGTCACTCAGCATGTCCTGGGGTAACACCATCTCCCTGTTGAGTCATCATGAAATGTTATAGAAAAGGGGAAAGATGGCCTTCTGAATTGATATCCTTACAGAGGTTAATGAAGGTATCATATCCATAGAAAAGAACAGGGCCTAAGATATGAAAGCTTTGGATGATAAATTCAAATAACCTTTCAGAATATATTATTCAATGACCTCATCAAAGAAAGAACATAAAAGATTTTCCTTAAGTGAACTCCATGAGTATTTGGATGAAAAGGTCTTACTGAGTGCCCACAATGAAGAATTTCGAGTTCATGTAAAATTGTTAAACACCAAAGACAAAGAGAAAATCCTAAAATCTCCCAAATAGGGGAATTTGCTTCTACGGGAACAAGGAACTGAAGTTCTCCAGATTATTAACTGAACATTAATAGAAGGCAGGGGGGCAAAATCTCCCAAACTCTGCAGGACCTTTAATGTCACACTGAAGTTCTACGTTCATTCAGCCAGCGAATATTTTGCAGCACCATCTTAGGTCCTGGACATACAGAAAACTAACAAAAAGGAAAATCCTCCCCTCGGGAGCCCTCTGTTCTCAGGCTCCGCTCAGGACGCCATGCTCTCTAAACGAAGTAAGCCACATACGTCTAATGTGTTATGTAGTAATAAGTGCCAAGGAGGGGAAAAAAATAAAGCAAGATAAGAAATATGTAGTATCTAGGGTGAACATTAGACTCACAGCCAAGGAAGGACCCATAGAAAACGTGACCTCTGAGTAATGATCAGAAGGAAGTGGAGTGAGCCAGCCGACATCTGAGGAAAGAGCATAGCAGGCAGAGGGGGACAGCAAACACCTGACTGGGACACCAGAGGAACAGCAAGGAGGTGGTCTGGCTGGAGCAGAGAAGGAGTGAGGAAGGTAAAGGGAAGCCATATATAGTTATGGATCGATCACGTGGGGTCATAGTGAGAATTTGGGTATTTGATCTGACCAATTAAAATAGGAGTCAGAAAACTTTTTTTGCAAAGAATTAGATAGTAAATATTTAAGTAAATAGTCATAGTTTAAGTACTCAACTCTACCATTGTAGCATGAAAGTAGCCATCGACAATATGCAAATGAATGGACAAGACTGTGTTCCAATAAAACTTAATTTATAGTCACTGGAATTTGAATTGCATATAATTTTCATGTGTCATGAAATAGTCTTCTTTTGATTTTTTTTTTTTCCATTCACTTAAAAATGTAAAAAACTTTTAAACTTGGAAGCTGCACAAAAAACAGGCAGCAACCAGATTTGGTCCATGGGCAGGAGCTTCCTGATACCAAGCTCTAGACTAGTTATGAAAGTAGAGCATGCCTATTTTCAGACACAGAGGAACTGACTCAGGAAGATGATCTCTTACAAACCGTTTCTTAGGAAGATACTTCATGATGTTCCCTAGTAAAACAGAAGTAAACAAATCGATGAAATTGGTAGAATTCAGGGGAAAGAAGACTCGGCCCAAGAATGTAGGGAAAGGATGAGATAAGGCAGCTGGCCTAGACAGCAAAGCATCAGACTAAAGCATGAAAGAAGAAGGTTCCAGAAGCAAGGTTTCTGAGGGAAAATTGGGTCACAGAGTGTGGTAGCATCCTTGAAAATATGAAATAATCGAAGGGGGCAATAAAGGCAAAAAAAAATTGTAAAGTAATTAGAAAACACACACATGCAAAAATAAAAACAGTAAAAGAACTAAAATGCAGCTACCCTACGTTAGTTGGCTGTAAGTAAGTAATAATTATGTAGTCATAACTGCAATATTCACAAATGATTTTCAGCATTGAGAATCAAGGTGCGGAGAAAACCCATGAAATTAAAAAACTGTAACTAAACCTTAACGTTATAAAAGTTAAAGTAGGCTGGGCTGCATAATATGGAAGCCACTAACTACTGAATTTTAAATTTTAGTTAATAAAAATGAAATGAAATTTAAAAGTTCAGCTCTTCAGTCACGCTAGCCATACTTCAAGGGCTCAGTATCACTTGCATCCAGGGGCTGCCCTATCAGACAGCACAGATAAGGAACGGTTCCGCCTCTGTTGGAGAGCACAGGACAATCTGGGAAGTGGAAGGAGAGGTTTAAGGTACTAACTGACTAGCTGAGGAATGGGGAGATGTATAAGCAAGAAACTAAAGTGTAAGCACATTGTTTACAAAGTCACCCAAGTAACTGACGGGAGCACTGAAACTGACGATTTTGTTATAATTGGAAGAGATTGGAGATGAGAGAGCCAAATCCTCATCTCTTGCTCCCTGAGGTCAATAGATACCATCTGAAATTGACAAAGAAAGAAGAGCCGGAACGTGGTGTATAGAAATCACAAGAGGGATTGAAGACAGAGGAGCTAAGTGGGAAGCGGTGGTCAGGTTGGATTGGAGAGGGTAGCAGCAGGAAGCTGCTTCTTCCTTAGTCCCCCTTGCCTGGATCACCCCAGTTCCCCCAGCTGTTTGTCCTTTTCGGGGAAGCATTCCCCAGCCCTTAGACTCAGCTCCTCCCTCCTCTGCTCTCACAGTATGCACATGTACCTCTACAGGAACATTATCGCATTTTATTATGTTTATAGGCAACATGCCACATGTGACTTCTCAAGTCCCTGTCCTTAGAAGGATCTGTGCTTGGTTTAGCTCTGGGACGACCCTTTCAAAATTCTTAATCTATGAACAAGGGACCCATGTTTTTATTTTGAACTTGCCCCTGCAACTTATGCAGCTGCCCTGTTTGGCGCCTGAATGGACTGTCAGCTCTTTGAAAGTGAGGATGGATTGTTTCTGAAATTCGTATCCCAAAGAACTAGTAGAATGACTGTTTGCCTAACTAATATATACTTTACTTGTGAGGGCTATAATTTTATACTCTAAGATCCAAGAACACAACTCATCTTTCAGAAAAGCTATGATTTGTACTATGCCAGAAGTCACTCCACCACCATCTATAAAACATCTCTGACTCTCTCTGATGCCTGAAATGCCATAATTACAGTTTTATTTCTTTCTTTTTAAGGTGTTTCCTTCTCTCACGCTGTCAATCTTTCTGGGAGAGGCAGACTTTAAGCTTCACTAGTGAACCTTAACTAAGAGATATTTGTCAAATATTTTCAGTTCAGACAAAACCAATCCTCTCTGCAAAGCACATACTACACAGCCATGTTACTGGTTTGGGACTATGTTGGTAAAACATGTGTACAAATAACTCAAATAGCTTCCTGAGCCTCAGCCACTGCAAATCAGTGAAGTAAAAATTTCAGTGTTATACATGAAACTATATCAATACTCAAGTTTTTTAAAAAAATATATGGATTGCCTCCAAGACCTAAAGCATCATCTCTGATTTATGCCTTAAACATCTTTTCACCTTTTCCACTAATCAGTATGAAAACCCTTACCTGTTTGTATACCATTCAGTGTATTTATGGAGTATGTTTCTTAAGTGATGATACGCAAACCACTGTGTGAGGAACAGGGCTGTGTAGCTAGAACAAGAGGAGAGCTCGGAGACCCAGCTAACAAGGAGAATAAAAGGCAACATAGGATACATGCGTGAGACCGATGTCGACTAGGAGGACTATGAGAGGTCGGAGAAGGAAGAAAAGAATGGTTGGATCTACATGGACCAGCTTCTGTCTACAGAGGAGACAGCATATGCTCTGGTCCTTGAAGCACAGCTGAAATCTCGACAGGAAAGCTGGTACCACCCCTGATGGGACACTTTGGAGATGTGTGGACTCTAACCTCCTACCTCCTTCCTATAAAGACCCTTGTGATTGCATTGGGCCCACCGGGATAATCCCCATTTCAAAACCCTTAACTTAATCACTTCTGCAAAGTCTCTTTTGCCATGTCAAATAACATAGTCACAGGTTCGAGGGATTAGAATGTGGGCACCAACCTACCAGCAGTCTACTGGGGTAGACTTCTGTCCCTCACCTAATTCTAAGAGTCTGTAACACACAGCTGTTTGTACACTCCATTAGCATCTGGGCTTCATCCTGAATGAGAGACATAAAAATGTTCAGTGAATGACACCAACTCAAGTTAGGGAGACGTTAGATTCTCCAGATCCCTCTCTGTCCTCACAAGTAAATCACCGACTTTTATTGCTTTAACTTTCCGTCTAATATTTCTCCATACCCTTCCTCCAATCCTGCCACCTCCCTCCGTCTTCGGAATTCATCCTTGGCAGAATTGCAATATAATTCCAGCCGATCTCTTCACCTCCAAGGATGTCTTCGAGCCATCCTCTCCGATTCTGAGTGACCTCTCCCCAGGAGCTGCTTGCGGGACCTCAAGAACATTGCTAAAATAGTTACTGAACAGCACTGGTGATAATGGATATTGATGGGGGGGTGAAATGTTCAAAAAGTAGGTTCTATAATCTGATATCTGCTACATCAGTCCTTATTTGTAAGAGATTATTTTTGTGGGGTTTCACATGGTTCTAATACATATGTTACTTTTGTAAGAAAGCCCCTACTCTGGTCACTTAGTTCACACATAATCCATACGAGTCATAGTTATCACATTAGATTTCCAAGATTCAGAAAGTAAATCACAGGACTTTGTGATGGGCTCCTCAGTCTGGACTAAACCGATCACTGCCACCAAGTGGCAAATGTTGTCATTGGAACAAGCAAGCCCAGGAGTGCAGCTGCCTCTTCATTCATTTGTTTTGTTACAGCCTTAGATGAACAAGGAAGGCCAAGATAAGTCTCTCAAAGCTAAAGTTTAGAACAGAAAGTTGCAGGATTTTTATATCAGAGAAGGGGAAAAAAGGAAAAAAAAATACTTGTGAGCTTTGCCGTAAAAATTAGGGTTTTTTCCTTCTACTTTCATAATCAGCTTCACAAACACAGTAACACCTTGTTTACCTGACAATCTGGAAGGTTATTTTCAAGTTAGTTCCAGCTTATATCTTTAAGAATTAAGACTTATTTGCATTTTAAGCATATCCAAAGGGCATGCCTAAATGCCACAGAAGTTCAAACAAATGATGCACCTGTTTGTCTTGGTGCAGCCCTGAAGAGCTGGTGGCTGCCAAGAGGCTGGTTTGGCTGTGCTGCAGTGTAAATTCACCCCTGCCCAGGGTCAGACCTGGCCTCACAGGCACAGAAACCACATTTGTCCCTGTCTTGGGGTTTCTTGGTCTCAGGGATGCTAACGTGTCCTAACTAAGCCACACATAAACGCCTGAAAACACATGTATTCGTTTGAGGTAAGAGATGTGACACATTATATATTGCCACATGGCCGTTAGCCTGACTGGTCTTTTCCGTAGCTGTGTGAGGGGGTTGGGGTGGGGGCAGGAGGAAGGAGGGGGGAGACGTAGCGGAGCCATAACTGAGAAGTGAGGAGCTGGTTCTGTTCCTGTTCTAGTTAGTGACACTCAGCACTGTGCCCTCTTTCACTGAGTCACTATTCCTTGAGAACAAAGGGATGAGCTAAAAATACTATTAAACATGAGAGCCATTAAAGATGGTGTTTGGATTTGTTTTTGTTTTTGTTTTTGTTTTTTTATATTTGTTTTTAAGTTTGGAGCTTTGGAGCATTTTTGTTATTTAAATTTTCACTCTTCACTTCTAATTTTATGACAAAATAGTAAGAGAATGTAAGCTGTATCACTTCTGCTTTGTAAAATAGATTCACATATTCCTAATGTCCAAGCATATTAATCATTTTCAATGAACACATTGAAAAAGGTCAATTCTCTATATTGCAAATAATTTATACCTATTAATTCAATTTTGAAATTATGTCACTGCTCTTAACTAAATCCTTATTTCTGTTTTTAAATTTATCTGTCAAAAACTGGGGAAGGTGGGTTAACTTCTATGACATTTGGATATTTGTCAATTTCTCTTTATATTTCCAGTAGAGTGGTTTTACTGAACTTGGGCTCAGACAGGTTTTTGACCATTGAATCTTTCTAATAGATGGTACTTTTTATCTAAAATAACAACACTCTTATCTAATCCTTTTGCCTTGGAATTTATCTTACCTGAAATTAACATTGCTACTCCCTGTTTGCTTTTGTATGCACGACTAATTGTTGCCTACCGTTTTTTTTTTAACACCTCTAAGTAATTTTATTTTTAGTGTTTTTTGTTGTTTGTAGTACAGAGCTTGGCACTTTATAGAAACATATTTCAAGACTTTGTATCTGTTTGTGTTTATTAAAACAGCCGTTTGCTCTCTGTTAGCTTGTTTTGTGCCTTTAGCTCGTTTGTGCTCCATTGACACTTCAGATTCCAGGGCTAGAGCATGTGACTAGGCCTAAACCATCAGAGAATGCCAAGTGATTTGAGCTGGTCCAATCAGCCGTAATACCAGTATTCGTACAGGAGTTCTGGGGAGGAGAATCTCTTTCATGCTGAACTTAAACTTATCAAGATGTTAGCTTAGAGCTGCTGTGGCCACCTTGCTAGACTGAAAATGGAAACAACACAATAGAAAAAGTAGTTGGGAGGCAGAAAGAAGCAAGAGTCCGGAAGTCTTCATCCCAACCCCAGAATTCAGCTCTACTTGAAAGTAAATCTACCTCCAGGTCCAGCACTGCTCAACAGAACTTCTTGCAATGATGGAAATGTTTTATGATCTGCACCATCCAATATGGTGGCTGTTGAAAATTGTGGCTACTGAAATGAGGCTAATGCAACAATGAAATCAACAAAGACAGTGTATTATTAACAGTTAAACATCTCGCCTACACTTGCAGAATCAGTGACAGGACCAACACCAGTTGCCAGGTCTCCTAGAATCTACTCCTGTGCTCCGAATATATAAGTTGAGATTTGCAGTGATTAGTTAACGAGGTAGTAATATGGAACTAAAGAATAAGGTCTGTATTTGATGTGTAGATTTTATTGCTTATGTTCCCTAGCATCAAATATAAATAATAGTCTCTGGAGCTAAATTATGTCTAATTACGCCACGTATAAACAAATTGTTCTTATTATGTTTCCATCTATAAAACCAATGTGCCAATTGTTGCTTAAGACATACTTAGGGGTCTTGTTTAGAAAACTAAATGGCTCTGATTCATATTCTAATTCTGACATTTGAAATGCAGGATAGGAAATGTGATTCCTAAAGAAATCATTATGGAATAGCCTCTGTAAGCTACTTGGAAATAACTGATATGAAGAGTTGCTAATACAAACCTTGCATAAACTGACTGAACTAATAGGCATAGTGTCAGAATCACGACATGGTTCACTTTCCCTTTGACACAGGCACTGTCCATTGTTTTTTTGTCTCTTTGCTTTTCTCTTGTTTGGGTCTATTTAGAGATCTTTAAAATATTTATAATAATATTATGGTTATTTGGATTATAATTCTTGGCAAAACATCTACCCTCAATTTTGTTTGAGACATAGCTAGTAACTCAGGAAATTTCAGGAAATTTCTGAAGCCCCAAATATTCCCCTATGACCTTTCAATGATTAAGCTATTACTGCCTCAAATATGTCTTAAACGGGTTGCTAAGAAGCCAAGAAATCTAGGGAGCAGCAAAAATTGAAATGAGCTAAAATGCAGCTGAGTTTTGTTTTGTTTTTTGTTTTTTTGACATAAATTTTTGCAGAGCCAAGTAAAGTAGAGAACATTTTTACATGTTGACAATAATCAGGGGAAATAACGAGAATCAGAACCAAACTAGTCAGGTTTAGGGCTCATGTTACATCATCCAGAGAGCAGAGAAGCAAAAGAAACACAAACCCCAAAGAGACTGGAAGGATCGAAGGACAGCACTCTGCAGGTTGGGCAAAAAACACCGGGATTTAAAGTCATACAACTCTCAAGTTCATTGTCAGCAATGCCCATAATGAAATCTCTTCAGAAAAGTTTCTCCTTTAACCATCCTTACCGTGGGACAATCTAATCTGACTTTCCTACACATTTGATTGTTGCTCTAAGTTCTGCATTTTAAGGAGGAAAATTACCAGAGCATCTTCCCGAAGACTCACTGCTCTGAGCTTTGCATGACCCCTGGGCCACACAGCTCTGACATCCTTCCAGACGAGAAGGGGGAAGGAACCAGACACATGGCAAAACTCACACACACACACCAAGCATCACCAATGAGCAAGAGGCTAAACCTCTGTTCCCACCAAAGGGTGTGTGAACTCCCCAGATCTGTGTGGCCAACGGCAGACGGTCCGCCTACAGGGTGGTCCGAATATTTTTCTCTGGAATCTGTGGATCCTGCTCCTGACAGGAGTTTACAAAGAGACCCTCACAGGCACTAGGAGAAGGAAAACAAAAGCTAAAAACCCTGGCTCTGTTTAAAGACTGAGTCCAAACTAGGATTGGAACTAAAAGGCCATGACTGACAGCAAAGTGCATTTAGGGATAAATTAACATAAAGTTGAATGTGGAATTCAAGATCATCTGTAAGTTTTACCTTAGTTTTTGAAATTAAGAGTATGGGAAGAAAAATGCTATTGGGATCATTTTTGACCCAGAGAAAGAACAAGTTTGGGGAGAAATTGTGTCAGAGATTAATCAACTTTATCTGTAACAATAGCTTTTTGCAAATAATCTTGAAAAGTGTTTCCATTAGAATGATTATATGGAGGTGGCTTTATTAAATGATTGTCATTATCAAAAATTAAGAAATCAAACCCATCCAGATAGTTGCAATCGAACCTATTGCAATCTCTATAAAGGTGGTCCAAGCTTTGCATAGTTCCAATAGATGAGCCGGCATTTGGTCCTGTCCAAAACATCTAGGGAGACATTTGGTCCATGCTAAAAAGTCCTTGATATTTGACCCAGTCCAAAACATTCACAGAGACATTTGGCCCACATAGTTCATCTTGCTCTTCTGCAAGGGTCAAACCCTGATCCACCTCCCTAACTCCGTGTGCCAATACCAGCTGGGCTGCCAAGGCAAGAAAGGGTATTATTGACCATTCAGCTGAAACACAAAATTATTGAACCAAAAAAAGTAACAGTATTTTTTATATATTAATTCTGAAGCTAAAAGTAGAAATAAACATTATGAGCTATTTGAACCCGGGGACTATTTTTTGCAAGAGAAAAGAATCAAACCTAATGCATACATATGTATGGGAACGCCACATACATGAAGTCAGAGATCCTCACATACAAGAGAGGTTACCCAAGGATGTTCTTTAAGTGTGGACATTTTCGATGGGACCAAATTTCAAGGACATTTCAGCATAGAACAAATGTCTCCATGGACATTTTGGACAGGACCAAATGTTCTGCAAGTGTTCCAATACTCATAAACTTTGGTTCCTACTGTTTAGTTAAGTAACAGCAGTAATGCAACATGGTGTAAATTGCATTTACCAAAGTATATTAGCTGTGAGAAATTGCACTACGTACTACAACTCTGCCACCAGCTTTTCAGTCTCCTGATGACTATGTAAATAGCAGATGCACATCATGATCAATGACCAATGACTTTCTGCCATGACCCCATTCATCGTTTCTTAAGGATGAGTAAGATCCACCCTCCAAAGAAAGAGGAAGCGGGAGGGGGGCAGGCAGACCTGGTTTTCCTGCAATACATCAAGATACTTAGTGCAAAGGAAGGCGACACCCTGGCAAGAAAGTGAGCACTTCCTCACAACTGACAGTTTTGCTATGTGGACACAGCAGCGTTTGTTCAACTGGTTTCTTATCGATGGACATTAATGATAATATCTCCAGTCCTAATCTCTACTATCATAACCGATAACCGATGTTACCATGAATGGCATCATGCGTATTTGTTGCATTTTGTATTTTTACCATTTCCAACTTTGAAATAAATTCTTAGAAGTGTGATTGCTGGATCAAAAGTTAATGCAGGTATAATGATGCTAAATATTGATAAGTTGTTCTCTATGGGGGTTGAGTCCTTTTGCAATTTCATGAGCAATGTGTGTCATTGAATGGCAATTTATAGAAAGATCTTTTTAAGGTGATAAAAAAATTCTCATCTCAGAACTGTACTCTAGCAGCCACCATGAGAAAAGACAGTGTTAAAAAAAAAAATGTAAAGCACTAGAAAGTCAGAACTGAAGAGGCTGAATTATAAAATCCGAACATCTATTTACACGGATAATGAGGGGCAGAAGAATAAACAAGTTTTCTTACTACTTTTGCCATGCAACGGAACAAAACAAATACACCACCTCTTCTGAAAACTGTGGTGAAGTAAGAATCAATCAAGTGAAGGGGAATGGAATAGGATTAAGAGTATATTACCCATTGTTTTAATTCAAGATTCCTCTGTTCTCCAATGCCATTTTTCCATTCAAGTAAATTTCACAACAACCAACTTTCTCCACTCAAGGATTTTTCATGACTTTGCCTTCCATTAGATCCCTATCACACTCTCCTGCTTTCGCCCAACCCTGGGGTCCTGGTTTTCTCTAAAAGGGAAGTAGGGAAGCAAGGTCACTTCAAAACTGCAATTGGAATCAAGTAATTCAACCCTATGTGTAATTTCACCTGCCCAAACCCCTAAATCCAGCTCCTGGGGTTCTTTATGTTCAGGGAGGCAGATTGTGTTGGGAGGCAGTTCAGGGAGGCAGATTGTGTTGTTTTATCTATTTTTCCATTTTGGTTTAAATAAAAATGCTACATTATGTATTCAAATTATATGTAAGTCATGATATCAACACAATCACCCTGCAACTTGAGAACTAGAATACTACAACATCCTTGAAGCCACCTGTGTTTCTGCTTGACCCCATCTCCTTTGCTTCCCTGAGCCTCTTCTGAAGAGGACGAGTATTTGCATTTGTTGAGAGCTAGGTGAGTCAGTGGGTCACGTTTGCCTCCTTTGAGACCTAAGTGGTGAGATGTCATCTTGTGTGATCAAGACTTAGGTTTTTCTAACATCCCAGGGCTGATGTTAGAATTTGCCCTCAAGTACAGTTTCCTGACCATTTTTGATTCATTATCAGATGAATGTAGGAGCTCCCACACATTCTTAGAAATCCAGCAATGCCTTATAAAATATCTTCACTGTGATTAATGCGAGATTTCATTGTAGTATAGCAGGAGGGCTCTTCATAGGAACTTGAAGTCCAAACTACTGTGCGTGGAAGTCTGTAGTTTCATAACTCTTGCCTCTGATCTTGCGATAGTATCTCCCTTCCTTGCTATAGTCCAAGGAAGGATTATGACATATCCTATTTCAAGTGCTACTACCTTTTGAGAGGTTGATTATCTATGACAATTCCAAAGTTGATAGTGGTTACCTGAAATTCTGTCTTGAAGAAATTGAGATTTTTGTCTAAACTCTTCAGGAATGCATGCTCAGGTTTTACTGTGAGTAGGCAAGCGATGAGTGACAGCCTAAAAACAATTTAGTCTTAACTGCTTAAGATCCAACCTCTGCATTTTTCAGGTGAGCATATTTGCTTGGTATTTACTCTTCAAGGATTAGTCCTTGATCACCTACATCTGCTTTCTGAGCCCTAGTCATTAATAAGGTTGCAGAAATTTTAAAAACAAATATTTTCCCTCCCTACACCATTTATTATCTCAGCTTTTATTCATTCGTGCCCAGCTGTAACTCATTCACTCCTTACAAACCAGCCTCTCCAAACTCAAGCTCCTTGCATTACCTTGAAATCCTAGCAGAAATGAGGTAGCAAAGAAGCACTTCATTATCCAAACTTGTGCCTCATCTCAGGTCCTCTTCTGAGCATTCTCAATGGTTAATTCTGATTCCTTGTTAATAATCATTGCTTGGTATATTAGTTATCTATTGCTGTGTGACAAATCCTCTAAAATTTAACAGTTTAAAAAAACAATAAACATTTCTCTTCTTACCCTGCTTCTATTAGTCAGAAATTTTGGAGTGGTCAGTGGGTAGTCAGGGATCTCATACAAGGTTACTGTCAGGATGTTGGCCAGGGCTGCAGCCTTCTGAAGACTTGACAGGATAGAGAGGGTCCACCTCCCAAATGGCTCACTCACGTGGCTGGCAAGTCAATGCTGAGTGCTGTAGGAAACTTCAGTGTCTCAGTACATGGTCCTCTCCATAGGATTCCTTGAGCGTCCTCACGACATGGCAGCAGGCTTTCCCCAGATTAAGTGGTCCAAGAGAGAGGAAGATGGAAGCCTGGACATCTTCTATAATCTACTTCAAAAGTCACACACTGTCATTTCCACAATGTCATCGTTGGTATCACAGGTCCTCTATTCAGCATGGGAGGAAATTACACAGGGAATGAACACATGGTGATGAAGAGCACTGGAGGTCTTCCTGTAGGTTGATCACTGTGCCTGGCAAATATTTTTACTTCGAAAGAAATATAAAGTCAAAAGTCCCCAAAGTCTGAAGCTTGATAGTTTGTAAACTATTCCAACATGCTGAGTAAAGAGCAAAAGTAAGCTTTTACATTACCAGGGCAAAAGAAAATGATTTCACTTTTTTTTCAAAAAAAAAAAAAATCTCATAACTTTGGGGCTTATTATCATGTCTTTTTTGAGATTCCAAAGAAGAAATTACATTTCATGATTAAAGAGTGAGGAGTAGCAGAGTGGGTAGAAGCAATGAATGGGGTCATGGCAGAAAGTCATTATTCAAAACTTCCTAAGTATTCCTCTTGAGAGTCATTAGGTTTAGTTATTTTCCACAGAATAATAAACTCCATTCAAGGAAAATTTTTTTCTTGCCCTTCTCCTTCTGACAGTAACTGTCATCATAAAATAATGGTGGATTACGTTTTGTTCTGTTTTGCCTTGCTTTGTGGAATGCTTGCTATGACAGTACCCACAGAGTTTCTGGAATTTCCTTATAATCTTTGAAAAAGGTAGAAAGCCATAAGTTTAATTATAAAACAATGTTAGCCTTGTCGCTGCTAGGTTAGCAAGCCAGAAATCTGGCAGTGTTCAACAAAGCAGTGGCTTAAAATATTTATATATAGCAAAACTTTGTTTAGTTGCCAAACCCCTGAAGAACCGGTGGATTTTTCCACAAGGTGCATCAACATCACAAAGTAATATTTCTAAGCCCTCTCTTCCTAAATAATCAAATTCAAGAAACGTTTATGAGAGAATCTACCACCAGAATGTGCCAGACATATTTCTAGATTTCTAGGAGGCCCTGGTGATTCACACAGAAGGGATGTGTCTGTCCTACTGGCAAAAAAGAACAATCTTCCCAGGAAAAGGGGAGCAGGAGTAGCAGAAACAACAGCTTTTTCAAATGGACTCTTTGAGTTTACATACAGCCTAGGAACTTTCTTCTTTTTCTGAGAATGAAAAAAGGAATCCTACTCCATCAATTTTTAATCCTATTTATATGCATCGACTTCTCTTATTTATCCCTCGAATCACTCAGATTTTTTAAAAAATGCAAAAGCAGCTCAGTTCATGAAATAGAGACCTAAGCTATTCCATCTTGAAATATCTAAATTTTCTAAAGATATTCTTTTTTTAATTAAGATATAATCAACATATAACATGTTAGTTTTGAACCACAACATTACGATTCAATATTTGTATATATTGTGAAATCATTACCACAATAAATCTAGTTAATATCCATCACCTCACATAGTCACAATTTTTTTTCTTGTGATGAGATCTTCTAAAATCCACTCTCTCAGGAACTCTCATATATATAATACAGTGTTAACTGTAGTCACTATGGTGTACATTACATCTCTGGACCCACTTATTTTATAACTGGAAGTTTGTACGTTTTTGACTCACTCACCCCTACTCCGGCCTCTGGTAACCACCAATCTGTTTTCTGTATCTATGAGCTCAGTTTTAAGATTCCACATTTACGTGAGTTCATACGTTATTTGTTAAAGATATCTTTCTACGTTAAAAACTAACAATCCTAAAATCTTCCATTTAAAAGCAATTTTAAAGCACTTATGAATTACATAAATACAAAGTTTCACACAAAATTATTAGCATTTCTTTCTCTTTTGTCCCGCTTCCCTAACAAGGCATACATGTTTCCTACACCAGGCCTTTCTTCCTGTCAGCCCCTAGATCAAAAATGACAACAGACATCCCCTGACGGTCCTAGAGCAAGTTTCCCCTGGGAACACTTCACTTTTGAAAGACTAAGTTATCAAGACCTAAAATTTTAAGAAAAAAGTAAAGTCTCTGAACAAATATGACAATTATAAAAACATGAAGGGAAGGTATTATACTTCATTTGAAAAAGAATGATTTAAAATGTGCTTACCACTGTAGCAATTGCCCTGTGAATATGCCAGATGTTTCTCTTTCTTCCTTAAGTTCTACTCATCACTTCTCCAAATCTCCTCATATCCTAGACCCCAGTTTTGGGTCACAGGCAGCTGCTCTTCATGGACCACCCATCAAAGGGGCTCTCCTGCCCACTGGCTTCTGGCTAGGGTCTAACAATGGAGGGACACAAGGAGAGGAAGGTCAGGACACATTCATTCCTCTCTCTCTCTCTCTCTCTCTCTCTCTCTCTCTCTCTCTCTCTCTCTCTCTCTCTCTCTCTCTCTCTCTCTCCACCTCCCTCCTTCTCTCCCTGCTCTGGGCTTTCAGAGATCTTCTACCAAAGATCATGACTTCTGGTAGTTTCCAGTCATGATGACAGAGTAGGTAAAAGCTGTGCTCACCTTTTCTCACAACCACATCATAATTACAACTAAATTACAAAAGAACCATCATTGAGAATCACCTGAAGTCTAGTTGACCAGCAGTCCTCCAAATGAGGGCACACAGAAGAAACCACATCAAGACTGGTAGGAGGGGCTGAGATATGGAATGGGCCAGTCTCACACCCACGTGTGGCAGTTAAAAATCAGGTGGGATACCTTGGCTACAGAGTTCCCCTCAGAGAAGTGAGGGGTCCCAGTGCTACACTAGACTCCTCGCCAGGTCGCCAGAGTCGGAAAGAGGAGTCTCCACAATTTCTGGCTGTGAAAACCAGTGGAGATTATAGCTGAGTGAGACAGAGAGCAGCTGGAGTCCCAGGCATTCTTCTTAAAGGGCCCACACATGAACTCACTCACTCACTGATTCACTCACTCTGACCTCCAGTGCTAAACTGCAGTTCAAGAGGTGACAGGACCAGGAGGAATTGAATTGTCTGGCTTCTTCAGGGTGAGGGCTGGAGGGGCAGCTTTCTCCCAGACAGAAATGCTGGCAGAAGCCATTGTTCCTTTGTTGAGCCCTCCCCTTCCCAGCATGCAGAGGTGGTTGGCCACCATATCTGAGTCTCCATCAAACTGGCCTTGGTGATTCCTTGAGACCTCGCCCTGCCCAACTTGCAGTCCCACCCAATCCGTTTCTGGATGCTTTTCCATACCAACGGCCTGTCTTGGCTCATCCTTAAATCTCTCAAAGGTTCACAAAGGCCAAACAAGCAGCACCTGGCCTTGGTGTGCTCTGTACCTTTTACTAAGCAACCCCGAGCCTGGCCCTAGTGGCAGGCAACCTTGGTTTGCAGATTGGCCTCTCCCAGTCACCTCCAAGCCCAACACAAGTAAAATCATCCGTGTGGATCACTTTGTAGTTCATACCAAGTGACCCCAAGCAGGGCACGGGCAGTAACTGATCTTGGCCTGCAACAGAGCCCCTCCCAAGAGGCCCCCAAACCAATATACCCATTGGTCATCTTTGAACCACACCAGAACACCTCTTAACCATCTTCACAAATGACACACCAAAGGGCAGGCCTGGCAGATGCTAGAGCCCTGCTAAAGCGGATCCTGCTCTGTAGGGTCAGCCCCTCACAATAGCTCTTCCACTATAGTCATGGCCAGTCCTCACAACTAATAAGTCTGAGGGTCAATCCCTCCCATTGATGTGTAAACAGCAACCAAAGCTCAACTACAACAGGAGGTCACACAAAACCCACACAAGGGACACCCCTGGAGCTCTCAGCTCAGGTGACCAGAGAGACTGTGCTACTAGGCCCCACAGGATACCTACTAAATAGACCACTCTACTAAGAGATAGCAGCTCTACTTAATACATAGAAACAAAAAAAAAAAAAAAAAAAAAAAGGAGGCAGCCAAAATGGGGAGACATAGAAACATGTCCCACATGAAAGAACAGAACAAAGCTCCAGAAAAAGAACTAAGCAAAATGGAGAGAAGCGATCTACCGATGCAGAGTTCAAGACACTGGTTATGAGGCTACTCACTGATCTTAGTGAGAACTTCAAAGAAGAGATGAGAAACATAAAAATGGAGCTAGAATATATATAAAAGAACCAGTCAGAAATGAAAAAGACAATAACTAAAATGAAAAACACGTTAGAGGGAATCAAGAGTAGGTTAGATGAAGCAGGACATCAATCAATGATTTGGAAGATAAGGTAGCAGAAACATTCAATCAGAACAGCAATAAGGAAAAAATAATCCAAAAAAATGAAGATAGTTGAAGACAATGGTCCCCAAATTTTATGGTACCAGGGACTGGTGCTCCTATAAGAATCTAATGCCTGATCATCTGAGGCAGAGCTGAGAGAGTAATGCTAGCCTGGGGAGCGGCTGCAAATGCAGATGAAGCTTCACTCCCTTGCTTGCTGCTCAATTCCTGCCGTGTAGCCTAGTTCCTAACAGACCATAGACTGGTACTGGTCTGCGGCCCAGGAGTAGAGGACCCCTGGTTTAAGGGACTTCTGGAAAAACATCAAGCATACCAATATTCACATCGTAGGGGGACCAGAAAGAGAAGGAGAGAGAGAGAGAGAGCAATTGAAAACCTATTTGAAGAAATAACAACAGAAAAATTCCTTGACCTGCAAAGGATGCCTCGTTGTCCCTTGTGGAATCTCTGATTCTGCTGACACTTTTGTAAATTACCCATTCATGAGACCTTCATCAATGACCCCTTTAGAGGGTGCCATCTGTTTCCTGCAGTGACCATGACGAATACATTGCGTGACTGATGCTTTTAGCGTTCATATCAATGCATGGAGCATTTCACACTTTTTCCAATGAAAAGTAAATTACAGAAGGAAAGCCAACCACAGAGTGTACAACTTTACATAACTAATAAAATAATTTAGGCATTGCTGCAAAGAAAATTAAGGAAAGATGTTTTATTGTGTACATTACTTAATTGAGGCAATAGGAAAGGAATGTTAGAAAAGCAAGAATGTTTGTCAAGTTCAGGGTCCATGATAAGCAGGGACTGCTGCACATTGTAGCCATGTGAATAATTCACAATGGATACAAACAAACATATGTCACAATTCCACTTTTAATAAAACAAGAAACTAGTAAGGCTTGGAAATCAGAAACATACATTTTCAATTACTGTACTTGGCCTTATTTTAAAAGAAACTTTCTATAATCAAATGTATTGTGCATTATTTTTTAATGTCTGAAATAATAGCTTATGAATAAAACTGGTTAGAGATGTAATAGTTGAATTTTTATGGGAGATTTTATTTTTTTTCCTGAACAGCTTTCAATCAGCTTTTCAAAAAATTTCCTGGGTATAAGGAAAAGTAAGGGGTTCTCAGAATGGAAAAGCAACTGCTATTCCCTTTTCTATAGAAAAACAAACTCAGGAACATAGAATTGAACATATCATAATTTGATCTTTGATTCTTTAAACAACAACATCATCATCATCATCATCATCATCATCATCATCATCATCACCATTGTCATCATTGGTCCATGCTTGTCCTTCTTTTACTCATTCTATTTCATTTTAAACATAATAAAATGAATACCTATGCACTCACTATCCCAGCCAAGGGCTAGAATATTACTGACCAGTCCTGAATCTCGTGCGCCTCCTCTCAACTGCTCAGCACCTCCAAGGTCTCAGACCCTTGCCGCGTGCATGACCAGTAGGTGTGTCTGCAGCTGAGTGACACTGCCAACTATGAATGTGCCATACTAATTAAACCTCACACCAGCAACGCAGAAGAAGTCCTAATGATCCTCCTAGTACATCCTCCGACTATTTTCTAGTTACTTCATTTTTGCCAGTTAGGTATTGAAGAATATCTCCCTGTGATTTTGATTTAGATTTTCATGATAACTAAGATGTATCTTTTTGTGTGCACATGGGTCGTTTGCATTCCCTTTCGTAAAATGCTTTTTGCTTATTTTTACATTGACTTGTTTTTCTCTAGCCAATGTGTGATATTATTTCTATATTCTTGATGCTAATCCATAGGATTTGTCATCTACTCTCAATTTGTAGCCTTCTTTTTATCTTCATTACAGTCTTTTGATAACAGAAGTAGTTGGCCCTTCTACTGCCTTGTGTGAGAAATAAGAAAAATCATAATACAAATTAAAATGAATGAAAATTGATAAATCATAAGAACAAATCATCATGAAAGAATAAATCATAATGAAAATTAAAATTAATGAAAATTTAATGAAAAATAAATGATAATGAAAACACTACCTATCAAACCTTGTGAAATATAGTAAAAGTAATGTCTCTAGGGAACTATATAGACTTAAGTGTTGATGTTAGAAAAGGAAACTTGTGGATTCATGGGATAAGTATCCAACTAATGGGACATGGAGGAGATGTTAGTCCCCTCCCATCCCTTCCCCAGCCTTGCTTGTAGTTACAGGTGCCATGATGGTCATTTCTAGGCCAAGTTGTTTATGTAGTGTCACTTTTCCATGTCCCACACTCCATCCTACCAAATGAAGCCCCACGTTGTAAATCATAAGACAGGAGTGACCTGCGTCCCTGAGTCACTAGTTGGAGGAGAGCCATCGTGGAGCATTACCCAACCTGGAACATCCATATTGGACTTTGCATGAGGAAAATGTAAACGCTCAGTGTGTCATATCACTGAGATTTGGGGGTTGTTACAGCATGAACCTAACACAAGAAGTCTAATAATAATTAGAACCCACAAAGGAACTAGAAAGGAGAAAATAAAACCAGAAATCAAAGAAATGGAAAACAAAGAAGCAGCAGAAAGGCTCAACAAAGGGACAGCTGTTCCTTCCTGAACTTTAGAAATGTCATCAGATAACCCTCCAACTCTGTTCTCAGAATCCCTGCCAAAAGTGTTTTTGTCTCCCCACTCTGCCCAAAAGAACTCATTGAGAGCCTACGGATATGAAGCTTTAAGGGCTGGACTATTTGTTGTTCATTCCTTCAATTGTCAAATAAATGTGCTGTATGTTCTCCCATCTCAGGAACCAAAAATGGGAGAGGTGCTGGGGAACAGGAGTGATTGTGGTGTGTGAGCTGCACCAAGAAAACACAAAGGCAAAAGAACCGAGCAAGAGGCCAAGTCAGAGAGTAAAGGTGAAAAAGGACAAGAGGAAGAAAGGCACATAGCAGGGGAGCAGGGTCTCCGGAAGCATGCAGGACACATGCTCCCGTACAAGGAGAGAAGGCTAAAGAGAGTGTTGTCGTTGAATGTACCATATATTTTCCATTTCCAAGAATAGAATTCAATCCCATTTCCCATCAAATAAGCAGAGTGCACATCTTTAGTTAATTCTATAAGGGTGCTCTTGATAAAAGTACCCAGATATATTCATCGGAAAAGCAACCATAAGGAGGTCCAGTATTGTCATTATCATTAACTGCAATCTGCAAAAGAGTTTCTTTATAATCATCTGAAGTTTCTTCCTTTTAACCTTTTGTTTCTTTATTGAACTGCACCGAAGTTAAAGGTTTCCTGTCCCTTTGTCTTTTTTTTTTTGGAGATAGGGTGCCTGGGGGAGCAAAATTTCTGCTCATTTTCATAATATATCAACAAAGTAGAATCCCACAGACTCAGGTGAGCCCAACGCAAGGAGCAAAGGACATTATTTTAAAACTAGACTCATGTCTCAGGCTCTCACATATCAGCAAACTTGTTTGTTGCCTCTACAACACAGCAACAATATTCTCAATGGTTCCATTACTCAACCCCTTGGGATGAAGGTTCTTAGCAATATTTCACTACCTAATCAACAGCCTTAGTATTTATACACTTGGTTTTCTCAGGCCTAAATTATCCTCCTTCAACCAAACATCATACAACTGGAATGGTTCTCCAACTCGCTTAAATTTATAGGAGCTTACTCCCCACTATTAACTTTTCTGTGCCTAATTTGAAACTGCCTGCGTGTCTTAAATGAGTCCTCTATAGACTTCTGAAAGTGCTTACATTCTCAGCAGTTACTGTAATTCTGTAACTAGAGAAACTGTTGTTGAGGGCCAAGTTTCATGCTTCCTATAAATATGATTGAGTTCTGACACCTGGTATAATGTTTTTCTTTAGAAATGAGAGCCAATGCAATAAAATTCTATATGTAGAAGTCTGGGGGGCAGGGGGAAACGTTAATATAAAATTTTTTTCACAGAAAACTCGAAATTTTTTTCTAATTTTTTTTCTGACTGCACGGTCATTAATTTTACCATCTAGTTACTTCAATAATATTTGCTCTACCCACCAAGCGAGTTATACAGAACAGCTTTAGAAAAGCTCATAATCCAAGTTGGACAGCCAAACTTCTAACTAGCAGGGTGAGTCAATGCTATAGAAAAACAGGAAAGATCAATTACTTCTGTCCAGAGTAGGGTCAAAGAGAGTCTCATTGGGATGGCCTTTGGAGTTATCTTGGTGATGGGACTTCGAAGGACAAGTCCATCCCCAAGATTTAAAACTCCAGATCTAAGTGCTAAGTAATGGGAAGAGCATTATCTAAAATTAACTAGTTGTTAGTTAAAAGTAACACACCAACCAAATCTTGCACCCTGGCATTTGTATTTTATGTTGTCTAACGAGTATAATTCAATTAACATCATTTAATAGAGTATACTCTAAGGGGTTTTTGTGGTCTTCTTTCATGAGGGAGAAATCTGAAAATCTGCCACTTTCAAGTAACTTACAGGCTTCTAGATAAGATTAGGTAAATGTTCTTCCACTCATCTAAATGCCTAAGAGCAAAAGGAGCACATTTTGAAAGGTCTTAGTTAAATTATTTTCTTCTCCAAAAGTCAGGGTCTAGTTTTTTTATTTGCTTTTTATTGCTCATCTGATCTCAGTGCCCACAGCCAACCATTGCCTATCTTTGACATCGCCATGAGCACAGATAGTAGAAAATGCCAATTCAGTCAAATCACCATGTTTGTCTCCCCCACCCCCAGGAATTAAACAGATTATTTCCTAGGAAATAAACAGATGAGTAAAATCAAATGTGGGGGTTATCATTAGGTGTTCAGGGAAATGAGAGAGATCCAGGGAGAGAAGCAATTAGTGCAAAATACAACTGAGGCACACAGCACAGAACAGAATTGAGTTTTTCTGGAAGGAATAAGGAGGAACAAAATATGACTTCTGTCCTTGGGGTATTCACAATCTACTAAGTTGAATATATACAGACTGCTGATTATGTAGATTTGTATTTTAATACAGCCAAATATCCACACACTTGGATGGTTCCACCCAATAGAGGAGAGAGGCAAACAAGAGCTCACAAGAGCTAGCTGCAGTTCTACCCTATTGCCATGGAACAGATAAATAAACAGCAGCTCATGGGAAGTCAGAACCAGACCCTGTTCAGAAAGCCTTTCCAGAAACGTTTGTGTCTACTGCGTCCACCACATTCACTGAGCATCTGTTGGTCTCAGTCTGGCTGATACACTGCACGGGTGCAAGTCAGGCACAATTCAATAAATCAAATGAAAGCCAAATGCACAACTATTTTCCAAAGCATTAGTTGGGGAAGACATCCAAGAAGAGTCATTTTCAGCTTCTGCAAAGACAACATGATCTATTCATTTTACATTTATGCCAGTATTCTTTTTCTTGGGGATTTTCAAAATAAGTACCATCCTACACAAGCCCTTTTTTTCTAACCAATTGAAACACAGAAGTGAGTTTTGAGCATACCACTTCAAGCTATGGGTGTGAGGCAAAAGTCATTCAACCATCAAATGCTTAGATTTCCGCTCTTTTCATACATCATTTTGTTGAAGAAAGTTGGGAGGATTAAAGAGAGAAAATATGCTGATGATAAATCGAGCCAATGTGAAAATAATACTCTATTATTCTGAGTGTGTCCAATCATAGACTTTTATCATTTCCTGAGTTCTGACTCAGCCAAAACCTCTGAGTAGCTCAGATTTATACCACTAAAAACCACATTTCCAGGCCTTTTGACAGCATGATAATGCCATTACTTCACTGGTTTTGGGTAAAAGAATGAGCAATTCCCTGTTGACCAGTTTTGAATGCCTTATTTACTAAAGTTTGAGATGGATAAACACTACTACTAGTATATTCCAACAAGAGTCAACATCTATTAAGTGTTGTGTGCTAGGCTATGCACGTGCCTTGCAAACACTATCTGCTTTAATCCCCACAAGCCTATGAAGGAGATTCTATTATTATCCCCATTTCATAGATAACTGGGGAGCAGAGAGATAAGTAACTTGCTTCAAGTCACAAAGCTTGTAAAGTGGTAAAGTGGGAGAGCTGGATTATCTGACTTCAAAAGCTGTGTGTGTAACTACTCCAAGCCAATATCCAAAAGTCAGGCTTCTAAATTAGTTACTAATTCCTGAAATCCATCCACTCATCCTGGCACAGCCTCAGCTGAAATGACAGGGACCTATGAGTAAGAAAACAAAACCCAACACCTACAAAATTAAAAGGACGATTTCTTACTTCGAAGACCATATTATTTATATTAAACTTCATTTTGAAAGCTTTTATGTTTAAAATAAATCAAAATAGTCAGACTAAGATATGTCAACATGGCGTAAAAATATCTTAAAATCCAGTCTTTGTCACCCTAAAATGAAAGTCGCATCCCTTTTAATGGGTCTAGTCTGTGAAAGAACAGGGAAAATGATTTTTTCCTGTTTTCTCTCCTTTTAATTATTCCTTCACAATTATTTGAATGCTTATAATTCTCTGGGCCAAGGGAGAGAAAATGATGAGAATACTTATTGCCATGGCTACCTGGATTTCAGGAGGGCTGTATCCCTTCTTCTTAAAATACCCTGAGATTTATATCCTCATTTCCCCCTACATATTCAGTTTCACAGCTTTTCAGAGAAACAAATAGCTCGGTAAAGGAGAGTGTGATATTGGCTGCAAGCCTGACATGGACACTCAGGCCGTGAACTGTCTTCCTGGGAGCAGTGACTCCTGAGTGGTCAGTGAGGCCCCAGGAAAGAACGTAGGATTAAAACCCACCTTCTTCAGATGTAGCCTCACGTGTTTTAATCCCCGAAATCTATGGCAGACAGCAGCGTGTGAACAGTTGACCGACTCAGAAGTTAAGCGTCATAAACAGTGTCATAAAACTTCAGAGTATGCCCAGGGATGATCAGGTTACAAGCAGGATCTCATTCCTACAACCGGACACCATGTGCATTTCTATGTAAGGGGAGCAGGGTAGGTTTTGAAATACTGCCAGCCTCCTGGTGAGTGACGTTATTTTGTTGATTATGGACAAATCTCTTATTTCCAAATTAGTAAGCCATAGGCCATTATCACAGAAGGACTTTTGTAGTAAGAAAATTCTCTTCTACACACACACCACACCACACACACACACACACACATGGTTTGGGGGCAGGCCTCACATCCCTAAAACTAGAGAAAAACATGGCCCTCTGGCAAACCTGAATTTGATATCATCTTTTTCTTTTACTTACGTTAAACCTCACATTTGTCAAACCTTCGTCAAACTAGCACACTTCCAGGAATAATTCTCTCCAAAAATAAACAAGCCCCCTAAGGTAAAACTTAACAGTTGAGAAATTTCCAGAAAATTATAAGGTGAATTTTAGAGTATAAGAAGATTAATATTTTTTAATCCCATACCCTACAGGTTAGGAGGTTATAAAATTTATTTGTAAGTCCCTTTAGGTTCTACTAGGGTTCACCATAATTTGAAGAAACAGCAGAAAAGTCAGCTTGTGTGGGCTCTTTAAGCCACTTTTTAATCAACAGAATTTTAAATACTTACCTTCCAGGTGATTGGCATAAACGTACCAAAAAAATTACATAAGCAGAGTAACTCAGAGAACAAAATCACATGTCATTTTCCAAGCCGAAAAGCGGCCATACCGAAAGTAGTTGATTCCTTTTCAAGGTGACTACCTTCCGCATAATCTCCAAGGAAGTAGCTTGCAGTGGCCTGATCCCACAGGAAATGAGGCAGTGATTCTATTCACACGAGTGGGAGCCAAAAGGGAACCACCTGTCTGTAAAGACTGATGCCAGATACGCTAGGTGAAAACATCTAAATGAGGTCTGCACAGCCATCCCATTCACATCATGTGGCAAAAAACCCCAAAAACAATAGCAACATGATGATTATTCTTTGCTGGTAATATTCAAATGTCAGCGTCATTTACTTACTCAAGCTCTTTAGGGTATGAAAAGGTATGTGTGTAAATAAACACCTTACAGGCTTCTCCAAGGGCTAGCGAACTGAAATTTGGAAATATTTCATGGTCTTTGGGACAGAGGAGGCAACAACTGCTTGCCTTTCCGCATTTTGGAAGAAAACAATAACAAAAACAACCCACGAAACTGAATATAAAACTTCCAGTTTAGTGAGAACTAAGGAGACAGAGAGAGAAAATGGATAAATACTTAAAGACTGAATGAACGCTACTTAACGATGATACAGGGTTGTTTGTTGTTGTTGTTGTTGTTGTTGTTTAATCACTTGTTCTCAAAGCTATGGTCCCGCTCCCTACGGCAGTTTTGGAAACATGAGGGCTTTTAAGGTGCCAACGACGAGGAGGGCCACACGTCGCCTAACAGGTAGAGCGTAGATGCTGCCTCATGCCCTACGGGTTAGACCCCTCACACCGAAGAAGTCCCCATCAGCACAACTTTCAATTTCCCCAGTCTGTCCACATAGATGGAAACCCAGGTAATGACTTGAGGCTCTGAATCTTATTTTATCTATAAACACACAGGAAATTCTTCGTCCAGTTTTAACATGCATTGGATTTTTCAGGAATGCGATGAGAGGATTCTATCTGTTGAGAGAAGCCTGCCCAGCAAAGTGGTTATAACAAGGACACCGGAGCTTGATCGCTTCAAATTTAATCCCAGCTCTGCTGTCATGAGCTGCATACCCTTGGAGAACTCCTGGTGCGTGACATCTGAGTGACAGTAGCACCCACCTCATAACGCGGCATTTAGAACAATGCCAGGTACCCAATAAGCACTCCATGTGCGTTGCTAGTATCAACTTCTGTTTTGTCGCGGGCTTTAGAAGAATTGGCTGCGTTTTAGAAAGTCATATTGCTGACATCAATCTGTTTCTGGTGTCGAGATATCAACATGGCTGGCCTGTATTGGTCTGCATCTAGAAACACCACGTTCATGGTGATTTTACAGAGAGATACGAGTATGTGCCCCGTTTCATTACTTCACTACGTTTTGTAATATAACAATGCTAGAGCATTTACACAGTAAAATAATTATTCCATTATAAAATACTTACATGCTTATATTTCAATGAGGACCTTAAATTGATATGTGTGTGTAGAGGACAGTTACATTCTCTATTAACTTCATTTCAGAATAGTAAATATGGGGGTGACACTTTTATATGCAAAGGTAGGTTTTATCGTCATTGGTTTTCATTTGATGATTGCAGTGATGTTAGAAAATACTTATTATAAAAAGGGATGTGTGTCGATTGGGTCTGGTAGTATTTTTGAAATCACCGTTTAGAAGTATCATGCCAAAAAGTGTCACTCTGCCTCTTCGCACATTTACACACATCCGCCCTTAAGCCTGAGGTACCGCTGAGGCAAGCAGCCTCCATTAGTTTCCAAGAAATTAGCATTAAACTGTTATTTATTATCTCGACAGTAGAGCAATATTAAACTTTTTAAAAGCAGCAATCTATTTCTCCAACACAATTGAGAAGAAAATGCCAAACAAAAATAAATGGAAGCTGTGGAGGCTGACCAAAGGTAGAAAGCCCAGAAACTTCGCTCTCCCCCACCTCCCCAGGGCATCGGGAACAGTCTGAAGAACACCCATCTGTATTGGAACTTAAGGAATTTCAGCTGGGTGCTGCCTGTAGTTCAGACTGACTTCCAAACACTCATTTTTCACTTGATCACAAGTGGCATCTTCTCCCCCCAAGAGGAGCTAATCTCCAGCTAAGACTTCCAAAGCTACTTTATTCATCGCTCAGCCCAACTGCAGCGCCTAGAGCCCTCCCTTAAGCCCTGGGATGAGAGGGGTGTTGCCACCCCTTTTTCCAGGCACAGAGCCAGCTTGGGCTAACAGTAAAATGGGCGAGGGCTCCCTCCAAGTCACCAGGGCCCTGTTACCAGACCTCCCGCCCCCACGTTCGGCCTGTACACTATGTCGTTAAGCACCCAGTGAACCACACTCCGGCCTCCCCTGCCCTGGGTTTGCCAAACCCATTTCCGTCCCCCATGATACATCCATATTCTCACTGCAGTTCTCAGAGGCAGACAGACAGGACTGCGGTTCCCTTACCCCTCCGCCACCCACCAAAGATATTTTAAAAGGAAGATGTTCACCAACTCCACGAAATCTCCAATTCGTTGAATTTCAGGAAGTTCAGCAAAGTAAACAATTCCAGTGGTATGAGGTGGTGGGGAGTATTTTTAAGTAGGGGACACCAGTGCTAACGAGAAATGCACCTCAGAAAATTCCCCAAATGTAATGTTACTTTACAGACACTTCCTGGACGCCCCCCTTTCTAATCCATAAAATCCCAAAAGGCTTGGGAAGGTTTATTATTTTTTTTTAGCAACAGCACCCATGGTGGCCGCAGCCATGGTGGTAAATCTGAAAATACTTCGAACACTCTTTTTCGTTAGCTTCGTGTATGACGCAAAACAGAAATATTTCAATTACATGTGACTAAGAGTAAGAAAAATATACAACTATATTTTAAAACACTTAAATTAACAAGATAGTACTTTTGCATTCTAACAAAATATCATACATTCAGTTTAAACAAGAGTTAATATCCAGACATACTTTTCCAAAAATACCTGATGCTAGTTGAAAATTTGTGACCGTGAGACTTTCCAAGATGTTTCTAATTAGCAAAATGTGTGCAATTTTGAAGAATTGTCCGTTTTTTCCTGGAAGATAGGCACTGAGCAGGTCAACGTGCAAACTGATGTCTCTCTCATAAACCTGTCTTGTTTTTTCACTTTTCTGAATGATACTTTGGCTATCAGCAAATCTTATAGCTTCTTTTCCTTTAAAGACAATAATATATAACAACACCACCCCTCAGAACAATAAACATCTTTGTGTGTAATAAGCCCTACCTCACTGTGTTTGTGGGTTTCTGTATTAACTGACCTAGACTGAGATTGGTATGGAAAGGGATCAACCAAGTGTAACAGGCCTACACTTACATCTGTGCTCTGAAAGAGGCAGACACTTCCACGTGTGATTTCAAAGTCAAAGATGCTACACTTAACAAATGTGGGATGTCGCTTAAAAACAAATCAAAACCAAAATGTGTCTCCACTGGCTTTTTCAGGCAAAGAAGTTGGACCACAAACCAACACATCTGTGTGACAATGGCCACCAATCCGATCCTGTCCCCAACACAAACAATGCCCCAGTTCCTCCCAATGACCGTGACATTCCTGGCAGAGGCTCGAGTTTGCAGAGTGTCTCCAGGTCCTGACTCTAAGGAAGGCCAAAGGGCAGACTCTCTACCCATTTCTTTCCTCTGCCTCCGCAGCCAGCACCTAAAACCTTCTGGATTTGGTCCCACCCAATTACTTCAAATTTCCAAAAAGGGTGGTGTACAATTTTCAAAAAAAAAAAATTTTTTTTAAAGAATTTGCATAATGTCTCTACATAATACTGTGGATGAAGAGAATTAGAGCAGGTCGTCCACGGGCGAAGCAAGGCACTTGGGAGCAGGAGACAGTGAGGAGTCCGCGAAGACAGGGCTCAGTGAGTCAACAGTTTCAGGCGAGTAAACCAGCTGACCAGCAGGGACGGTTCTGTAGATGAGGACTTGGCCCCCGCGGAGACGGTTTCTTTTTGGTCCCTTCCTCCTGGAATGGAATCGTGGCGCTGCTGTGCAGATCCGAACTGATGTAGCACCTGCTCCCCCGGATGTAGTCCGCGCCCCGGACCAGCTGCCGCTCGGTCGTGGGCCTTGAGAACCGGTACGGCGGAGAGGAGCTTTCTTCGATGATGGGAGGGATCCGTTCGTTACTGAAATACCGGCAAAGAGCATCCTCACCTGTTTGCAGACAAAGCCCACAAGTCCATTAAAATAACCCTTCGTTGCAGCCTGCTTGGACTTCCGATGCGTCTCTGGGCGCCATCCCCTGCCCTCCTCCCGCAGACAGGCTCCAAGGCCTTGTGGATGGCCAGGCCCTCCCCGCTGGGTGGTTAGAAGGCACAAATGGAAGAGGGCCAACACACGTCAGGCTGCTATCACACCTGACAGGTGACACGAGGGCAGGGCAGAGGCAGAGAGCCCACCCTTCTTTACCAGTGTAAGAACTTTCATAATTTCACTTGAAATAAAAAAAGAAAAAGAAAATTGTATGATTCTATCACTCCTTCCCCAGCCGTCCTTCTTCAATGCATGCGACGCATAGTGCATGCTTCTAGAACAGTGGTTCTTGTCCTGGAGCACCACAGAGGAGCCTTTAAAAGGGGAGGAGAGCCTTCAGCTGTCACCGCTGAATGAAGGACAGGCACTATTCACCTTTAGTGGATGGGGTCCAAAGATTTTAATGCTCTGCCATGCTTGGGACATTTCCGAGCAAGGAAGAATGAACCTGCCCTAGATGCCAGTGTCTCTCTCTTTTTTTTTTTTTTTTTGGCGGGGGTTGGTGGTGGTAAGAAATTAAATAGAAACCTACTAGGGCACTTTGGTGACATATAACATTCTTTTGAGCCAGAAATTCCACTCCTAAAAATGTGCAAGGATCTATTTACCAGGGTGCTTCATGAAGCATTATTTACAATTGGGGCAGAAAGAAACAATAAAAATAGCAGACTATTTATTCAAATAGTGCTATAACCATAAGATAGATGACTACTAATGCAGTAACTTTAAAAAATGTTCTATAACATTCACCTTATAGTATTAGTGAACATCTATTTCTCCCATTCTGTACATTTTTTCTAAATGTATAACACATGTATAAGAACAACTGGAAGACACCCAAAACGTTCAGAGTGGTTATTTCTTGGTTGGGGAAGCAGATTACAATTGAGTTTTATTTTCTTGTACTTTCTAGATGTTTTTCAATGTGCTTGTTTTACTTTTATAATCAAAGGGGAAGTTTCTTTCAAAAAGTGCCCATTGTCAAAAAGCCACATGTTGCATGAGTCTATTTATACGAAATGTCCAGAATAAGCGAATCCACCGAGACAGTCGATCAACAGTTGCCAGGGGCCAGGGAAGAAAGCAACGAGGAGTGACCACTTATGAGTCAGGTTTCTTTTTGAGACGACAAAATGTTCTAGAATTAAACAGTAATGATGGACATCCAACTCTATGAATATAGTAAAAACCACCAACTGTACACTTTAACAGGGCGAGTCTTATGGTATGTGAGTTAGATCACAAGAAAGCTGTTATTTTTTTTTCAGTGCCTTTTGTGCAGCTAGACACCTTTTATTCTAAAACAATCATGCAAGAAAAATGTGGAAAATGGGACAGGGGGTCGAATCAGTTTCCACACTCCCCCACTCCCCCATTCCACCTCTCAATACGTAAAGGAACGAAGAGGATAAATCAAAGGCTTCACAGGCTAAAAGAATGGCAGTGAAGATGCTGACATTTCTAAATCTAAACAAAGGACAGCCCTGCCACCTGCTGACTGCTCTGATTTTCACATGTCAACTAGAGGTATCCTGGACCTTACACAGTTGTCCTCTCCCTCTTCCACATTAGCATAATCCAGGTGATTAGGGTATGTAGGGGACAAACCAGTGTCTGGAGATGTTCAGGGTTGATCACGCTCTAAGCTGAGCCTCCAGAATGTTTTTCTTCTCCCTTTTACTATCCGAGGCCCACTGAACTTTACCTTTTCACCTGCTTTTGTTTCAGCACTACAAAAACAGTGTTATAAATGCCCTGCCAGGGTTAATAATCAAATGTAAACTAGCAAAAAATAAGAGTATTTATAAACATTTCCCTCAAGACCAGTGCAATAACCAGTAACTGATTACAGGGTGAATTAAAACACAGATTTCTTTTCCAACAGCCATTGCTCTCTACCACAAGATGCATTTGGAAGGGAAAAGATCCATTCTGTTCATGAAAAAAAAAAATCAGACTCCAATAATAATAGTCATAAAAATTTGGGATAAGATGGTTTAATGAATAGCTTATTTCTACTTGTTTAGACATTGGACTGTTAACGTCTATGGCCTTTTCAAAGCACACAATACTAATTAGGAGACTTATAATTGCTCACTAGGTTTGCGTAATTCTGCCATACTAGAAATAAGTAGGATCTGAGAGTTCTTTAGCGGTTCTGATTTTGCAGACTGAGAAGGTGGGACTCAGAAGCCCTAAGTCCTCTGTCCTTAACCACAGTTAGAAATAGGGCTGAAACTGGGGCCTGGGTCTCCCTGCTCCTTATTTGATTCTATTTGCTTAAACTTACCTTTCTTCCCATGACCTCGAGGTCTGGCAAAAGGGTCCACAATCCCCATCCAGCTCCCATCTGCAGGCATGGACAAGGGCCGGGGCTTGCCTTCAGTGGGAGGGGAAGGAAGGTGACAGGGATGAGTATTTGGACTTGGCAAACCCTTCCCTTTATGTGTGACTTAGACCGCCACCCCTGCAATGTCACACTCGGTTAAGCAGAAGCAATCACATAGTTGAAAATAAGGAAAGTAGTTTAAAGCATCGTATTTCCGTAAGCAAGCAATCAGGACAGAGGCACACTGAACTTGAGTCTGTGGGTGTTCGGAGCAAAGCAACTCCAAAGTTAGAACCCAGGCTCTGAAAGTTAAAACTGTAACATGATCTCACCCGCTGGCTCTGATGCCAGGCAGAGCAGTGACTCAACAAGGCTTCGCTTTACAGAGATGAATAAAGGTCTCATACTTAGAATTTCATTGAGGTTTATGTTTTCCTCAGATTACCCTTAGAGTCTGCCAAATTCGTCCAACGGCTCCAAATAAGGAAGGGGGTGGGGAAGAAACGAACAGCGGACAGCAGAACAAAACAAACACTCAGAAACGTACCATAAGATGGTGTTTTCTGTCTCATTTTTGTGGGCGGAATATTGGTTTCCACCGAATACCCAGGCAACTGATCAGAGTCAGCAATGGTAAATCTCCGTCTTCTACTTTCCTGTCAAGAAGGAATTTGGGGACTCTGAACCCTTGGGACCGGGCAATGGTTGTTTACACTTACTGAATCCTCCATACACAAAACTCCCGTTCTCATCCCTGGAAAACAGGAGGCGATGATGAAGTTGTTGACAAAGACGTTCCCATACTGAAGAATTACAGGAGACATACATGAGAAAATCTGCATCCCCTTTCCCATTGGGGGAAAAATCATTACTTTTTCAATCCCAGTTGCCCTTCAGAGAGATCCTATTAAATGAGAGTAAACAGCATGACCCTACGAAATAAGGGAAAATGAAATTTTTTCTATGATCCTATATATTGACAGCTTTGAAAAGACAGCTCTGATTGCCCTATATATATCTGTGCTATTATTGAATTGCCTATTATTTGCTACAGGAATCACGAGAGAAGGTGTGATCTCTCGAACCATTTTTCTCATGCCTAGAGTAGTATCTTTGCCAAGACCCAGCAAAGACGACACTCAATGTATAATGGAATTGTCAGATTTGATAATTATGTCAAAAAATACAAAGGGGCCTGTACAGTCCCCCCATGCGAGGTATCTATTTTCTGAACTAAGTACAGAAACTGGCAGAAGTTGGATCATCAAACCCAACTGAATTCTTTCGAAATGTCAGCTTGTAATAAAAAGTTAAAATTCATTTTAGTTGAGTCCAAGTTACCAATGGGTTAAATTTTTTACCTCTCATAAATTCCACTAGTCGATCCCTCTAAAAACCGACGAGAGACAAAACACAGAATTGGCTGAGTGTGAAAACAATCTGAAGAGGAGCCTCGCCTATGTGGTGTTCCCAGTGAGCTGGCTGCCTGCACGCCCCTCCGGCCACGGGTCTACCTCCTTCTACACTTTTCAACCTGGCATATAGCATCCCGTTCACAAAGTTTTTGTGACTCACCACTCATCCTCTGTAACCATTTGCATTTTCATCACTCAGAAGATATCCTTCATTAACGGTGTCCTCCCTACAGTTTCTGATAGAACAATCCATGTGCTACTCATCAGTGTTCCCTCTGCAAAAGCCACTACCTGTCACTTTAAACACAGCTAAGATGTCCTGGCCACATAACTCTGGTCTGTGACTTCAAGGAAGGGTCCTATCTAACAGCCAGAATGTCCCTGATCACCTAAGGTACTGCTCTATATGCGTTAATAAATTCTGGGCAAACCTCAAGAAGAGGGAAATGCTCTTAATTCACCTTGGTGCCCAGAGAAGAAACATAATAGAAGCAATTAGTTCAGCTTAAACAAAAACAAACAAGCAAATGAAAAACTCCAACATAAAGTAAAATCACCCTATGTTCAGCTTGAACTTTGTCTTATGAAACATTATAGCATAATTACACGTTTCTCAATTTATTCTTGACCAGTTGACTAAGACATTGGCAGTTCTCTGGGGCAAGAACTACATCTGTTTTGTGTAAGGTAGTCACAGAGGCCCGACACTAAATATATGTATATTGAATAAATGAGCCAGATTCTCTAGTTTTACCAGCATATGCAAATATGTAAGTTGATATAAATAAGCCTACGTAACATACAGAAGTCATCCCCTATACCTCATCGGGTACAACCACATTCATACCATAAAACACCTAAGATAGCCAGTAAGAAAGCAAAAATCTTTAAGAACTTATAATAGACTCACACATAAACACACATGTGCATGCAAATACAGCACATCCACACCTACACTCATGTTTTTGAGTGCTATAAAGATGACGTCTCCTTCAGCAAAATAAAGCTATAACTTTAATCTCCCAGGAATATTTATTATCTTCCTTCCCAGAGATGAATTTACCATGTGGGAACCCCGCCCCCCTAACAGCCCCTTTAAGTGTCCAGGGAGGAGCCAAATCAGTGTGTTTCCAAGAGCACACACTTTCATAAGAGCCCTTCTTCCCCAAACTGTAATGCTTCAAGACCCACAAACCTGGATCTGTCCCTACGCGTCCCCCTAAAGAAAATGTAGGGACACTTTCCCCCCTGTTTTACTGATATAATTGTTATAACACTGTATGAGTTTAAGGTACATAACATAATGATTTTATATATGTGTAGATTGCAGAATGATCACCACAATAAATTCAGTTAACGTCCATCACCTCACGTAGTCACAAATTCTTTTTTTTCTTCTGATGAGAATGTTTAAGATTTACTCTCTCAGCAACTTGCAAACACAAAACACAATGTCGGTAACTATAGCCACTATGCTGCCCGTTACACCCCCAGGGCTTATTCATCTTACAGCCGGCAGTCAGTACCCTGGCACACCTTCACCCAATTCTCCCACTCCCCATCCCAACCCCAGAATCACACTCTCTAATGGTAATTTCAAGACTCAATCCTGTCACACTGGAATTCAGGTGACTTTTCCTCTCAATATCCGTGTGGTCTTCACACCACCCCTTACAGTCTCCATGGACACCACAAACATGGACTCTGACATACCGGGGGGAGTAGGGAACAGCCGGCGGGGGAGGAATATAAAGATCCAGGATGGCCGGCTTCTCCTTCTTCAGCGAGGTATCCATGGTGCTTTCGGGGGACTGGGTTGTCGTGGGTGGAGGCGAGGTCTGAAATGGGGCAAGTGCAAAAGGGCAGAGGTTACCTCAGAGATTATTCTTGGTGCACATCTCCCCCTCCCCGAAGCCAGCACCAGCCCCAGTGTAAAGGGGGCGAGGTCATTCATGTGTCTATAGCTATTAGCAGCATTGTTCTTTGAGACACTCAGAAATCACTGTGGGCTCTGAAAGACAAGATGCATCATGAGAGATAGAGGCTTGGGAGCCAGGCGCTCAGAGTAAAATTCTAGCTCTGAGCAAATCATTTAAAAGCCCATGCCTCAGTTTCCTCCTCTGAAACAGAGTCATACTGACAGTATCTCTTGCACAGGGTTGCAGCGAGGATTAAATGAGTTGGTGCACACAAATCACTAACAACACTACCATTGGCTAGGAGGGTGGGCCGGGGACTCGGACAGTGTGGGTGCCACCCTGGCTGTGCCGCAGTCCCACCTGTACGCCGGGGACACATTCCAAGATCTTCAGTGGATGCCTGAAACCGCAGATAACACCGAACCCTATATATGCTGTGTTTTTTCCTATACGTGCATACTATGATAAAGTTTAGTTCATAAATTAGGCACAGTAAGAGATGAGCTATAACTAATAATAGAATAATTACAACTACATACTGTAATAAAAGTTATCTGAATGTGGTCTCTCTCTCTCAAAATAGCCAATCTGATACCAAGATGGGTGCTAAGTGGCGAGTGAGCAGGAAGCATATTATCCACAGTGTGGACAGGCTGGGCAAGGGGGTGATTCACATCCCAGGACGGACAGACTGGGACAGCGAGAGATGGCATCGCACTACTCAGAAGGGCGAGTGATTTAAAGTGGATTCGTTTGTGTTTTTTTTTTTTTTAATTTCTAGACTTTTCCATTTAATATTTTTGGACAGTGGTCAACCACAGGAGAACAAAACTTCAGGTACTAAAAGGACAGAAAGTGTTTTTGTTTTTGTTTATGTTTTGTTGTTATTGTTGTTGTTTTGTTACGGGAGAAGGAGCCTCTGACCAGCTGTGTATCTCTGGGTCAATCACTGAACTTCTCTGTGCCTCGTCTGTAAAATGGGAATAAATGGGGACAAGAACAGCTCCAACACAGGGCAGCGGTGAGAACTGAGACATTGCACGTAACGGGCTTAGCACTCTGCTCGTTACATAGTCAGCGCGCGACCTCGTGGAACTGAATTCAGTATTGTATACACATACGCATACACACACGTTAATTTTAAAATCAGAAAGTCAGTTTTAATCATGAGATTGGTCTCACAAAACATTTTCTGTAATCTCACGTGAAACCTTCGATTTTATCTCTTCTATAGACTAACAACAACAACAAAAAAGATGATGAACGTTTTCCAGTTGGTAAAGGTATAATGAAAGAATCCCAGAGTCAAGACACGAAGATGTCTGGGAAAGGCCAGCGGGAGGCACCCCCTGAGAACAGCACAGCACTAGTCCCTGGACGGACATAAAAGGCACCTCAAACCCTATGTAGCCCAGATGGTGATGGAGACCCCCAAGGCTCTCTCCAAAGTGACACTGTGAACTAGATTCAGAGGCAAGGACTGGAAGAGCCAGTGGCCACAGAGTGACAGCCCCATTTTCAGGGGAGACACCAAGGCACAGAAAAAACAGGAGCTTAGTCCAGAGTCTCCTGGAGCACAACCACCACTTCCTGGAAGTTGGCCACTGACACGTCATCTGTCAGCTCTGCTCCATCTGCCATCGATTAACGTCTCCATCTGTTCATCTTGGACGATGTCTGAAAACATGGGGCAGGATCCAGGCCCTCGACAAGAAGAAACGTACACTGGAGTATTTTCACACACTAGGCACTCGACGAAAATGCCAACATTGATGATTACTTCTGAATCAAGAAGCCTCACACACCAAGACTGTGACCCAAAACAGAACGATGACAGTGACAGGACACCACCAATGGTGTGGGCAAGAATTAAAGAAGCTCCCTCCCAGAAGAAGTGGGTGCCCAGGAATAAAGACCCTGAAGAATGACACACAGAGCGACTCAGGGGCAAAGTCTGTGGAATATTCACCTACCAGGGTGTATATTCTGAAAATCTCCTGGACACATCGTGAGAATACCTGGTACCTACGCTGTAAAACGACCTCAGCGTTTTCATGGCACTCCTGAGTCAACAGCAAAATTGGGTGTCTCATCCTTCACTGTCGCCTCTTCCCCATAAGTGCACAGTTGGTGGGACTTGGCAGAAAGGAAGACAAAACTGGGGACCAGGCGTGTGCCCTTCCTTCAATGAATCTCCAGAGGTCAAGGAACTAACTCTAGCCTATATTTAAAAACAATTTTCACTTAGCTTCCGAACACATGCACTTGAATTTTCCCAACACTTCAAACTCAATGATTCCGAAAAGACCTATTCATCTCTGCCTTCCAGATGGCTCTTTGCCGACGGTCTAATTTCTGTCACCGATATCACCACCCAGGTTCACCGTCACCTTTCACACCTGCCGTGCTTGCTTTTCTCATTCCTCACCCAAATGCCTAACAGTCAACACTAATAATTAGGAGGTTTAGAAAGATGAAATCTTGTCTAAGGTCCCACAGCCAGTAAGTGGTAAAGCTGGGATTTGAATTAGGGGGATTCAACTGCGGTCCCTCCCCAGCCCACCGCCTAACCACTATGCTGCACTGCTTTGTGAGTCTTCTGGATGCTTCTTCCAAACACCTTTTTATATTAGTCTTTCACTGGAATGGCCCATCATCAGCCTTTCCCAGAACCACATCACCCATCATCCCGACATGCAAGAGTTCCCACCTGGTGTTTCTTCTGTTCAGATAGTGTCATGAGCTGAACTGTGTCCCCCTCAAAAGTTGTATCTTAAAGTCCCAACCCCAGTACCACAGACTATCACTGTATCTGGAGATAGACTCTTTAAGACATAATTAACACATGGTCATTAGGTTGGGCCTGAATCCAATACTGTCAGTGACCCTATAAGAACATAAGAGTAGGACACAGACACACAGAGGAAAGACGTCTGAAGACTCAGGGAGAAGGTAGCCATCGGCAGGCCAAGGAGAGACGCCTCAGAAGCAGCCAACCCTGCCAATGCCTTGATCTCAGACTTCCAGCCCCCAGAATTGTAGAATGAGGCTTGTGTCACCCACCCAGTCCGGGTTCATTGTTACTGCAGTGCTAGCAAACTCATGCAAATATTAATCCAAAAACACCTGTCAGCCTATTACCTGTGAGATGAGGCCCATGCTCCCCAGCCTGGCATTCTACCGCCTCAGCCCACCAGCCAGCGTTCTCTGCCACCCTCCACCCCGGGGCCGGCGGTCTCATCTACGCATGTCAGAGAGGACTGTGAGGACTGTATACCCGCAGCCTCGCTGCCAGCCAACGAACCCAACTGCCAAGAGCATCAGCTGCTGAAGGTCCATAGTTGTCCCCTTCTCCAGAGACTAACCCTCAGTTGACAGCTGTCCTCCCGAGTACAGCTATAGGAGCCTGTCGGTCTGTGGTTACACCTGTAGAACAGGCCACGGCTAGATGTACCTGAGACACCACCTTGCTGGCTTCCTCCTCCTTATTCTCCCTGCCTCCCTTCCCCAGTGTTCGTCTCCTCCGTGACAGGCCCTCCCCACCTCACCTTCCAGGCTCCAAGGTGCTCCCACACCCACGGGAAGCGGCGCCTCCACCCACCCAGCCCATTCCCATCTCCCCGTCGCTAAAGCCCAACATCTACCCCGTGCACCAAGCCCCTGAGGGAGCCAGCACGGGGCAGGCAGAGCGCCAGCTGCCAACGATGAATGAAGACCTCACGACGGCACGTAACCCGTTCTGAGAAATGCCCCAGATTGTCAAGATGTTCCACCTCGTCCTGAGCAACGCAAACGGAAGCGGCGGGAGTGTGGTTGATACACTCAGTGATAATGTAAGAAGTGGTTTTAATTCCGGGCCCCTCCCTGCTCCGCCCTCTGCATCCTGTGATTTACGCACCCCCCCCCCCATTAAGGTACACAGGTAAGCGTATTTCTGGCGCTCCACACATAGCCAAGAATTCATTTCAATGACCTGCGATGACTGCTGTTCCTTCCGTTTGAAGGTGGCCAATAAAATCACAGACAGTTACACGGAAATTGTAATCTCCATCTTATCAAAGGGCACTAAAATGCCATTGCTTTTTATTCACGGTTTGGGAAATAAACACTAAGGACTGACGGCATAAGAGAGGGGTCAGGGGGCACAGTCCACCACCCAGGTGCAGGCAATAAAGGTGTATAGTGTTTGCGGAGAATTGAAACAATCGAACTCACTAAAAGTCGGTCTACTTTTTATTACCATCCAAGATGGACGATTCCAAACAATGCCTAAAGGGCGGAGCGATGCTGCTGGCCACCACGTGCATTAGTCCCACTGTCCCCAGCCCCGCCTCGCTAAATCGCTGCTCAGGACTCGGCCCCACGTGTCTAAGGCTAGTGCTCCAACTGGACACACTTAACGTAAGCGTGTGTTTGCAAGGAGCGAGAAAGACCAGAATGAACGTCCTGCAGCGGTGACAGCCACTCGCCCAACGTGGCTGCTACGCCTCTGCCAGGCGACAAGTCAGACGGAGGCACTGAACTTCCGATTTTGTCTAAACCGTGGCACGTGGCTCGGGGCTGCCACGCGGTTCAGTGCAAATCTCACACGTCTATTTTCATCTACGTGGGGCTAGAGGAGAATTGTGCGCACACACGCAGAGTTCTGAACCCGGCCTCCTAGCCTTCGGCTTGCTCTCTGGAGACTAAGCCGACACCTGACGTGGTCCATGCACTGCCAGCAGACGGAGGCCCGCCGCCAGTAGCGGAAACACAGCCGATGGCCGCAGTAACATGCGAGATACCTGCACCAGGGGCGGCTTCCAGCGCAGGTTCTTCAAGGGAGCAGGAGTGAAGTTGAAAGAGCCCGTGGGGCGCTTCTTCAGCAGGAGCACAACGCCCGTAGGGTTCTCTCTCAGTTTCCTCACCAGATTCTTCAGCTGCCATCCCACCTTCAAAGGAAGAAAAGGAGGAGCAGGGAGGGGAGTTGGGGGGGAATCTCGTGAGTAAGGAAAAGTCAAACCTCTGAATGTATCTCAAGGCACTCCGCTGTGAGCTAACAGGGACACGCAAATAAATACAAATATGTTCATCTGCGCATTGCTTAACATTATGGAAAACTGGATGTAAATGGTGAATTTTAAAGATTCAAACAAAATGGCTTCGAGTTTGGTTCAAAGTTCTAGAGGGGAGTAGCAAGTCGGAAGACTCGGCGAGGAACTCACCACAGTCTGCCGATTAACCTGAATGACTTCGTCGCCAGCATGGATCTTCTGAGATCTGTCTGCAGGAGACTGTTGGAAACAAATACAGATTTGTCTTACTTTGCTAACCTGCTATTTCTTTCTGCTTTGATTTCTTCTTCCTTCTTTCTTCTGTAGACAGTAAGCAACGGAAATATAATTTTCTCAAGAAATATTACAAAGTATGCATGAGTTCCCTGAGATTACATAGTGTGTAAAACCTGACGTATGAATGCTTGTGTTATTTATCTGTTATTTACTATTACAGATAATCTGTCAGAACAGCAGGTTCATCCCACCTATCAGGGAGAGTAGGACATATTGTTAACATCATGAGCTGATAAAAGCCATTGGTTCACCGAAAAAATACATCATATACATCTACATATACAAAATATATATATCCTTATCAAAATTAATCTTGTAAAAGCTGACCAACTTATTTAACATGTAAAGACCATCTCTGTAACTCTCTCATCCCATTTTCTTTTAAGCGATTATTAAAACTAAATCTTATTTTTACTCAGCCTTGTTTTACATGTTATCACAATGCTACTAAAATAGAAAGAGGGTGAGAATAGAAATTTTATTTCTTCAGAGAAAATAAATTAAAATTTTTCCAATTTAGCTTAAATTCAAAATAAATTCATTTTCAACATTAAAATAGACTTCCAGACTTTATTTTCCCAAATAATGCTTTGCTACAAATCTGCAAACAGACGTAGATATAGATATATTCACATGTGTGTATATTTACATATATTAATGGACTATAGTTGTCAAATATTTTGCCCATAGTATCCTTGTTCATTTAATCAAACTAGAACTCTTTATGATTAAGATACCACATATTAGCAAAAAAAAAAAAAAAAAAAAAAAGGAAAGGCTAAACCTTTGATTTCAAATTATAACCAAGTCTTATTTAGTAACGTGACACTGGCTGAATCTTCAATTTACAGCTATCCTTAAAAAAAATAGCACCTCTGAGCATGGTGCGGGGGTAGCAACTAGACATACTTGCTGAATTTTCTCACTCAACTGCTGTGATAGGCTCAACAAGAAGTGAGCGAGCGGCATTAAACTGTAGAAACACTCCCATTGATCTATCTAGAGCCAAGGCAAAGCCCAGGTGTGACTGTTATTTTTAAAAACATGTAACCTGCCTCCATAACAACCAGCAGTGCCTCCTCCGAGACACTAGCATCGGGGAGAGAGGTGGCCTAACTCAAATCTCTCTCCTGAGGCACTTCAAAAAAAAAAAAAAAAAGAATGTCTCAATGTTCCTTTTTGCTCCTGTGTGTTTTCGATGCTTAACCTAGAGTTACAGACCAACTTTTCCAGTTAACCTTCCTGGGCTAAATAAGGACTTATTTAAGGTAAGCTTCGCATTAAAAAAGATGGCCCTGAGGCCAGGATGTCCCTGTTGGCAGGTGTGCAATCTTAAAAAACAAGTCCCAATGTCCTGCATTGACCTCCCATCCTAAGGTTCCTCATGCCTTTATTTCTCAAATGTCCTACCAAGTGATTAAGATTGGTTCTTGGCGGAACACTGGTAAAGGGAGAGCTGTCCCTATGGCAGTAGCCCTGTCCTACCTTCACCATGAGCCAGACTACTGAAAAATGATGCTGGTTCTGGTTTGTTGCCGAAGGGGATGATGACCTAGAAAAGAATGTATCCATTCTTCAGAGGCTAATCTCACGCCCACCTCCTCTCAGGGGTGGGGAACAGGAGTACAGATGGGAACCTGTCAAGACTCCTGTCAAGGGCTTGAACAACATCAAAAAGGAAGCTAGACAGAGAATCACTAGAGACTACTCAGTTTGACCTTGGAATGATCATGGCTTCTCAGATAACCTCCAAAAAAAAAAAAAAAATGTGCTGGAGGACTGAAATGGCCTCTGGCATTGCTTCAGCCTAGAGTACAAGATCGAAAGATATGGAAACAATGGTTTCGCATGCAATGGGTGATTTCATCCACTACCACCCACCACACTGGGCTTCCGTTAAGATATTCTAACTCTGAAATCAGAGCAACCTTCAGTGATGGCTGGCGCTGGCATTTTCTACTGCCATTTGAGTGCAAAATATCCAGCATGAAATGTAAAATATCCAGATTAAGCCTACGAGAAGTGGGCTCTTACGTAACTCCCCACCCTCATCTACAAGGCTTAACAAGTGTTCAGCACAGCCCGGGCGCTCCATGAACACAGCTGAATAACTGAAGGAATGAATGATATTTTCAGATGGATGGCCAGAAGTAATAAGACAAGTTTTCCCTTTTTTGAACGTAAACTGGATGGAAACCACCTCTCTCTGGGACGACATGTATGATCTTTTATGGGAGTGCTAGGATCAACTACATTCAAGTAAACTCTGAATTTCTCACCCAGCCTTTTGAGTCTGGTCGGAATTCTAGAAAATATATCATTACATTTAACATATCATTTGATTCAAAGAAGCTTGTTTAATCTCATTCAACTCTCATCTTTAAAATAAAAGGGGGGTGCGTTTTGAAGAAGAGAAATCTGTGTACCTTCTGAAAGCAATATTACCACGTTCTACACATTTAACCAAGATTGAAATTGATTCCAGAAGACCAAGGAGAGTCTGGTTGTTAATGCCAAAGGACTAGATGCAAAACTTGAACCTAAAAACTGAAACGGCATCACCATTCCTCTGAATCCACCCAACTCCAAACTAATGCACTGAGTAGCACATGTGTATGTTCTTGTCATGGTTTTGGCTGAAATATACTCAGTCTACGACAAGAATAAGGGATGAACTGCATAATGCATTGTGCATTGTTTCTTTTCCACCATCCCCAGCCTAAAAGTGGAACTTCCTGTGCTGTTATCACGTATCGGGTAAAGTGATATAAAAATTCCTGGTAGTTTTCAGTATATTCTCGTTGTAGTTCAATGAAGAATGCCTGAAGACACTATCATCTTTTCCTCATTCGTCTGCCAGAACCACACGATTTGTTTATAATTCACTGACTGTCTTAAGCAATGTCATATAAAAATCAAGCAGTTGTCACAAACCCTCACCAAAGATCACGCTATTTTATTTTTTGGCAGCTGAAGCTCAAAATTCAACGTGTATTTCCACCTAACAAATTAGGAAAGTAGGTACCAAATTTCTTCTATTTTAAGGAATTACTTCCTCTTGTCAGAGCTGATTAAATAGCAGATTAATACCACGGGCACGTGCTTTTTTTACACAGATCCTGGAAGCTATTCGAACATTTTAAACTTCATATCAATGTCATTTAAAAGCTAGCCATATTGCACATTGCAAAAAGGAAGCATTCAATTAGCTCTACTTTTCCCAAATTCAAAATGTTTGAGGGCCTAAAGAAACACCTTTGATGTAGCAGAATTTCCTAAAGAAAGATAACAGTGTGTAAAGTCTCTCACAATAGAAACAGTTCTGTTTTCTTCTATTCAAAAGACTGGGGGGGGGGGGGAGTGGGAGATAACAAAAAAAGCAACTAAATTTCAATATCGTGCCAAATATGAAACACAACTCTCTAAAAAAAAAAAACCTACATCATGTAAAAATCCCAAAAGAGTTTCTTTCTAGTGACAATAAACAATCAACAACAACAACGATATTTTGCACAGATAGCTAACATTCCCAGTTCTTGTAAGAGTGATTCTCAGCAACAAACAGATCATTGTTTTCGCATTTATGGGTTAACACTTCCAGGGTGCAAAAGGAATAATTAACACAACATGGGAGTAAAAACTGGGCAAGGTGTGTGAACGAGAGCAAAAAAAAAAAAAAAGGACAATTTGAATAATAAATTGACAACAGCTGGTGAGAAGCAGTGAGCTAGCAACAGAAATAAACAAAACAGGGCCCACGCTCTCACTGTGGATAACCAAACGGCATGCGCATATTTAAATGCAAAGCATGGGGACTCTGTGTCGGATTTGTTTTTGAACATCCCAATACCTTTTACCTTTAACGAACAGGCACTTACATTCTCTGTGGTTCCAGTAATCACGTGCAATCCGTCATAGGTCGATTTGATGTACATGCCCTAGAGCAAGTCACAAACATATTAACTCTTTACACAGACGTTTAGAAATACAGCCGCAAATGAGACTTGAACGTATACAACATGAAAGGCAGTCCCTGCTGAACCATACTCATTTTAAGCCTCCTGAAACATTGTGAAACAAGATCCCAGGAGTGGTGGAGGAGAACTAAAGAAACTGAAACACCAGTAAAAGAAATCAGAAACGAGATCTCTTTGATGTCGTCATTTGCGTGCCAGGCACACCAAATTTTGCCATAACTCTGGGGATTCGGGAGGAATCTTCTCAGCCCTGCAGAGAAAGAATGAGGCCTTTCACACAAGGACTGCTCTCTCCTGACCATCTCTTTATCTAGTGACACAATATATTCAGTTATGGTATCAGCAGTCATTGCGGGGTGTCTTATTCCAGCCACTAACGACCCAGATCTGTACAAGCTGTATAAGCAAAGACTGTTAAATAACACGACATAGGAAAAAACTTAAAAATAGGCACCCTTCTGTAATAAGGGAGACATAAGACAAACTCCTTCCTAAAAAGCCTGGTAAGGAAACTCAGAGGTGAACTCCCACCATCAAGAAAACATTGCTGAAGTTTGGCACATCATGTATAAAAATGTTTATGAAACTTTTATAAGATGAGGAAATACAGCAAAAAGCAGATTGGGCAGAGACTAGCTGCTCACCCTGGGATCAATGTCACAATGGTGCAAATTCTCCTAAGAAATTATTTTGACCGTGCCCTTGTGATCAGCCATCTACACCACTCAATAATGAGAGTCTCTTGAAATACTGGCCCCTTCAAGGTTCTCCCCATTCTTCTCCTTCCCGGTCACTGTCACTCGCAGAGTGATCGGCTTCTCCGCGAATGTGGCAGTCCTCTTCCCAGAGTGTGTGCTTGTATAACTGTACCATCTGAAGGGCAACTCCAGTTCTGCCCACGTGGGCCATTTCTCTGCTTCTGTGTGACTAGAAACTTTCTCTGCTCATCTCTTATCATTTATCATTTACTCTGAAAGCTGAGCAGCCCCTGTATGGAAATGTCTACTTACTATGAATGTGGGCTGGTCAACATTTGGTTGTTTTTTTTCCCCTTATCTGAGAGCAGAGACTGTCCTGCTATCTCCCCCATGGCTACCTATACGCTAGGCACTCCCCATCATCCTCATCATCATAGTAGCTACAGTAGCTGTGGCCACCAACTGCTGCACGTGTCCTCTGCACACAGCATCTGGCACTCAGTGTCTAGCATCTAAATCAATACTTTCAACCCTGAGAACAGTTATTATATTATTATTATGATACATGTTTGCCAGATGAAGAAATTGACACATAAAGAAGTTAAGCCACTTGAGGGCTGGGATTTAAACCTGGATTCAAAAGTTTATCAAGGGGCCTCACAATTTCTTCACTTAAATTTCAGCAAATTTCACTGGCTGCATGCTAGAGACTGGGAGATCTAGGTAGCTAGGTAACTAGCTATCTACCTGTATGCATTCTCAGGGTATGTTATTATAGAGCTCATCCATTACTGATGCACCGTTTCTGAATGTTTTTTAAGAATCATTTCTTATAAACAGCCTCTTCTCACATTCATTCTAAGCGCTAATATGGACTTTCAGAGCAGATGTTGTTGTGTACCCAGAGATCATCTTTCCTTTGTATAAATGTTTTGTATTTCCTTGCATTGCTAAGTTCTAAAAATAAAACTATTAAGACAATTCCTTCAAGATACAAGCGTACAGTTTAAAAATTGTTTATTTTTACACTTGAAGACATAAAATATGTCAACAGTTCAAGATGACAAATTCCTAACTACATGATGGGAGACAGTCTAATTTTAATCTTATTCAGAATTACAGTGAAGGCAACAGGAATTATGAAAAAAAAATTTCATAAACGACGAAGTGTTATTATTTAAAAACAAGTGTCGTGAGAATTCTTACCAGGCCTTCCCCAGGTTTAATGTTTGGTAAGTGAACTTCCTCCAGACACGCACACTGGCTCATAACAGGATCCGTGGTAGAGCGGATTGTTTTGTCACAGATGCCATTTAAAACCTTGACCTAGAGTTGGAGAGGCACAAAGTCAGGAAAGGTTCAATCATTAACTAAGTTTATCTCAAGCTGGATGTTAAAGAAATGCACTTCGGCTATAATCTTTAGCTCCGGTCAGAAATCATTTTGATAATACTGCTCGATTAACGCACGGCATTTGGACTCTGTATCTGCAATTGTGGGAATGATGCCACTATTTACGTTTTGTTTAAACGGTGCAGGTTTTACCTTATTTTGTTTACACCCTCTGAAGAGCACAGACCAGGCTGAAATCTCCTTTCGACAGTTAAGAGAATCATCGATTCACACCATTTGTACTTTTTTTTTCAGTAATCATTCGTTTTTTGTCTATCAAATATCAACCAGGTTTTTAAAAATGTCTTTTTTTTTAAGCTGCACCTGTTTTTGCTAATAGATTTTACTTTTTAAAGCAGTTTTAAGTTTATAAACCTTTCTGTTTATTGGGAAAAGGTGCAGAGTTCCTATATACTTCGTTTCCCACCCAAAACGCAGTTCCCAACAGTTACCGGATTATAATACAGTTAATAGTGACTCGACGTTATTAACGTCTTGCATTAGTGTAGCACATTTGTCACAGCTGACAAACCAAGATTGAGAGATTATGATGTTTACATTAGGGGTCTCTTTTGTGGTGTACAGTTCTATGGGTTTTGACAAAGGCATCACATCATGTATCCACCATTACATTATCATGCAGAATAATTGTACTCCTTAAAAATCCCATGCCCTGCCCATTCATCTGTCTCCCCTGCCCCCACCATGAATCTCAGCAATCACTGGTATTTTTTTAGTCTCTATGGCTTTGCCTTTTCCAGAATGTCATATATAGTTAGAATTATGTTGTTCGTAGCCTTTTCAGGTTGGCTTCTTTCACTTAGTAATGTGCATTTAAGTTTCTTCCGTACTTTTTCATGGCTTGATACCTCATTTCTTTTTAATAGTGAATATCATGCCATTGTCTGGATGTACAACAGTTTATTTATCCACCTACCTACTCCTGGACATTTTGGCTGCTCCCAAGTTTTGGCAATTATGAATAAAGCTGCTGTAAAGTCCTGTGCAAAGTTTTGTGGATGTAAGTTTTCAATTCATTTAGGTAAATACCTAGAAGTGTAATTGCTGGGTCATAGGGTAAGAGCATGTTTAGTTTTGTAAGAAACCGCCACACTGTCTTCCAAAGTGTCTATACCATTTTGCATTCCAACCAGGAATGAATGAGAGGTCCTACGGCTCCATATCCTTCATCAGCACTTGGTATTATCATGTTTTTAGTTATTCTAATAGGTGTAAGTGGCATCCTGTTGTTTTAATCTACAGTTTCCTAATGAAACACAAGGTTGGACATCTTTTCATATACTTATTTTCCAGCTGTGTACCTTGCTTGGTGAGGTGTCTGTTCAGATGTTTTGCCCACTTTTTTACCTGGTTGTTGTGGTTTTGTTACTGAGTTGTAAGGGTTCCTTGTATATTTCGTTTACAAGCCCTTTATCTGACAAGTGTTTTGGTTTGTGCTTATCTTTTCCTTCTAATGGTGCATGGAGCAGTTTTTAATTCGCATAAAGTCTACTTTATCCATTTTTCTTTTACGGCTCATGCTTGTAGTCCTGTATCTATAAAAACTCGTAGCCAAACCTAAGGTTGCTTAGCATTTCTCCTGTTTTCTTCTAAGAGTTTTATACGTTTGTGTTTTAAATTTAGGTTAACGGACGTGTCAGTGACGGGGATGCCCACGGTCTCTGAACGCCAAACATTGACAAAGTGAACTTTTAGAGACAATGCGAAGATCTGTCCTAAGTGGTCTCCATGTAGAAATCACGGTGGTGACGCATGGTGCTTTCCCCAATCGGGTTCATCTAACCTTTCAAAATTAAACAACCAAAGAAATCCGGAAATTCCAAAGAGTGACTTTTTTTTTTTGAAGGGGGAGAATCCAAGAAGTGACACTTTTCACATTTCTCCAATTTGTTTAGCCTCCCTATTTATGGAAATGTATATTTATAGCAATTTCATTGCTAAATTCCTCAACATCAGTAGGAGGAAGGCCTTATCAAAAGAGCACAGGCTGGCTTATGTCAAAAGGAGGAAGTGATGCTGAATAGTTACAAAGCGCTCTTTAAACAGGCACAGTACGTCCCCTCCATCATAGAGCTTTGGCCAAGAATTTTTTTTTATTATTCAAAATGGTCCTAAAGTGAAATTTGCAGACCAGTTTAGCCCTGATTAACAGGCTAGCTATCAACTTAAATGTAACTATACCCTGATAAAATGTTTGGAGTTAAAAAAAAAAAAAAGAAAGAAAGCAAAAGAGAGACCCCGATATATCCAATTTCAACAAAGGCTTTCACAGTAGTTGGCCTTGTTGTTAAATAACTTTCATTCTTCCTTTTCCATCTAAATTAATAGTCCCATATCCTAAAAGCCAATATTTCAAAGTAATTAACCTGAAGTAATTAACCACAGTGCATTTACTTTAATTAATGTGATTGCCACTGTTTTTCGTAAAGGGATTTTACAGTAACTCTTAGAATGTATACTTACTACAGTTAGAACTTTATCTTCCATTTCTGCTACAAGGCAATCCTAAAGAAGGAAAGAAAAAAAAAAGGAAAAGTAAATATAAGAGCTAAAAACTTTCAGAAACTGTTGGCTTAGCTGTCTAGATATTTCCCAGAACCCAAGATGGTGCCTGACACGTCTCCCCCAACCCCACAGCCTGGGCAGTCCTGATGGAGGAGAGACTTGGATGGAGAGGGAGGGCAGAGTGGGCATGGAGCTGCCATCTGACGCCTCCCGAGGCTTCACTCAATCCTGATCCAAGGAGTTTATCATCCCAGAAACCCATCTGATGGATGATTTCATCTATAAACCTACAAAAATCATCGAGCTGAAATCCACCTGCTGTCCAGACAGTGCAGAGAGCAGAACGCCAGAGGTCAAAGCTTAGGAAACCTGACAGTGGCTCCCAAACGTGGCCGCGGGCTCAGCGAGCACTGGGCCAACAAGCCAGGCATCTCGGGCTCCGGGCCCAGCTATAAGAATAGCTTTGAAATAAGGGCCTGAATAAGCTCAGCCACAAACGTTTATTTAAAGCACCGCTGAGATTAACTCAGATATTTCAGTCTTAATAGACGGAAAAAAAAGTTCCACGAAACATTCATTTAACACACTGTCAAAAAAGTGGTCTTGAGGTATGCTATTATGACATTTAATAAAGGGCTGGAATGCAAAGCGTTATTTACTTAGCTTAGGAACAAAAGACTCGGAACTGTATGAACCTGGTTAGCTGATTATAGGAATCACCATTGTCCTGTCTAGAAGTGGCCAGAGTGAAACTGCCAGTTTGAAGCTCTCACAGTTAAACTTCTAGAACTTGCCCACAGCAGAGAATTTGAATCTACATGGCAGAGTGCATGCAGAAGGACAAGGGGGACCGACTACACTCTTTGAGTTTATTCAGCACCATTAAGTAGAATCCCTAACTGGAACATACTAGGGAAAACGCCAATTATTTTATGTACATGAAAGGTATTAGTCAACTCTGTTGGAATTGTCAGAAAGAATTTCACTTCGATCAGAAAGTCATTTTAGGTTATCGGGGAGGTGGGAACAGCAACCAATCTCTACCCTATGTGATTTTATAATCAGATTTTTAGTGTCTTCTTAAAATTTGTAAAAAATTGTCTCTACTACGTAAAAATGTGACAAAGAATTATAATCTCTCAGAGCTCCCAAAATTTACACTGACTCTCAGGGGAAAAAGCAGCTGAGAGAGAAAATGTTTTAAAGAAAAAAAATTTAGAAATGTATTTTTACATGCGTGAATCTGATACAAATCGGAAGTACGGGATCAACTTTTATAAAATATGAGTCATTACAGCGCAAAAACACGCTCTTCTTTCTCCAACTTGGGCATGACACAAACCATCAACTACCATGATGGCTCATACCTTATTAACACCATCTGAAGGACAGAATTATTAAATAAATGTTGACTTTCGAAAAACAAAACACTTAAGTGGTCCTATGCTAGAAATAAAACGAGTACTTTGTGTTTATGATCTTTTACTACGAATCCCCACCCATTGTCACTGTGAGAACCACCCACACGCAGGGAGCTCCTCTCCACACCCCGAGGCCCAAGGTTCCAGGTGGATGCGTGAACTCCTGGTCCCTGATACTCGAGTCTTTGATGGATCCAAGAGGCCACCAAGAATATGGGTTCCTCGTTGTGGTGATAGAGCCACTGGTGAGAGAAACTTCCCTGCCTCCCCGAAAGGTTCATGTCAGCGTGTGAAAGGGCTCACTTTTTACCTTCTGCCACCTTGAACGTGGGTCCCCACACCCAGTCCTCCCGGGAGGAAGCAGCTGCAGGCGTGACTTCACGCTGTCTGGCAGGAAAGCCACAGGATGGAAAAAAAGGAGTATTGCAAGCAAGTCACCCGCTCATGAGCCCGACGGTGGGGCTGAGCTTTGTCACCTAATCAGCAGACTCAGGCCAGCCTACCTGGCAGTGACCCAGGTATCAGGCAAGGTTTTTATATTGCTTATTATAGGCTACTATTTCTTAAGTAGGCACAGGGCTTTATATATATCTCCTGTAATCCTCTTAATATTATTTTTTTAAGTTTATATTATTGCCTTATTTTTAATTTTACATGAATGCATACATGTGGTGATGCCCATGTTTTTGTAAATGAAAAAATTTAAGGAATGTAGTCAGCATTAATATGATGGCTAAGTGGAGGGCCAGGGAAAGGAGGGAGCAATTGGGTGGATTGTTTTATGAACTATATAGGTGTCTAACTAATGCACTATATTTGAAACTAATTTAAATAAATAAACTTTTTTTAAATTATTTTTTCGGCTTGGCTCCCATGTTCCTCCCCCCACACTTCTCTCCCTGCTAAGATAAACTCAATTTTCCTTCCAAATTGCCCACTATTCTTATATATTCCTTTCTGTATAGTTTTTTTTTTGGATGTGTGCATTACAATATATATATATATATATATTTTTTTTTATATATTTTTTTGGTCATTTGTCTTCATATTGCACTTTTTCCTCCTTTTTTCTCAACAATAACTTATAGAAATCCCACCAAATCATCTGGTAAGGTAAGTGTTAGTATTTCCATTTTACAGATAAGAAAAATTGAGGCTCATAAGTTTTCAGTGACTGGTCCAAGGTCCCAGAGCTAATTAATGGTAGAGGTAGGATTTGAACCTATGACTGTCTACCTCTGAAGCACAGGCTCAGTAAACACAAAGGGAAAACCAAAAAGAAACGAAAAAAGAAACGATACCCATTGCATCCCTTAAATCTGGGTTAAATTTCTCCTAAGAGACAAATTCTCCTCAGCTTATTTGTCAAAAGCATTACCTCATTCGTTTAAACAGACACCTAAAAATCACCACTAACCACGTGCCAGGCTTCGTGAGGCCTCAACAAGCAGGGGCCAGCGTGAAGAGGGGGCACAGTGGACGCCCTTCTACTGACAACGTGACCGGATCCAGATCTCCCCGTCCTGGGGGAGATGTTTTACCATCATTCATAACAATCAACACCTCTATGAATACCAGGAAAACTCCACCTGAGACAATGCTGTGAGCCATTCCGCCCAGACAAGCACTGAGTCACAGTGGTCGGGTCACTCAGATCTGCCCTTCTCAATGGGTCACTCGGCCACAGGTCTGAAACCGGCTTCCACTCTCAAGGCTTCCTATACCTTCGCTCCTTAACACGTCTCTAACTTTCACTTGATATACATGTTGCTTATCTATCTTCTTATTTTCTCTCTCCCCCAAGTTCCATGAAGTCAGGGATCTTTTTTTAGCTGCTATTTACTGGTATCCTCACTGCCTAGGAGAGTGGCAGACACATACTAAGTGCTAAATAAATATTTTTGTAAAGAACACTCCAGATACCTACGAAGCCAACATCGACCTGCTTCGGCAAAGCAGATGCACCTTGTGAACACATATACTACCAGCTCTGCCTTTGACTTCATCACTTTCTCCTCCTCTCCCTACACTACACACAGCAGGGGCAGCCTGAATCAGTCACATGGTCAAGGACCCTTGAAATAAAACAGAAGCACCTAATGAGCAAAACTTTCCCATCTGCTAATTACAACGTTTAACTCTAACTCTTACACTGTCATTTTAATCAATCCCAAGTACATTTTTGTAAAAATCAAAATAAGGCAGAATATAGTGGGAAGAGGGATGCAGAGAAGAAAAAGAAAGCTCACGGTCTCGGAAAAATAAACGCCTTTCACCAAGCACCGGGGCGTGGTAGCTGTGGGATTAACATGTCAGGATTGGTCTCAGACTCTTTTAGGTCAAAATTACTTTACACATCATTAAAAAAAAGAGCGGAAACTCAGAGCCACTTTAGTGGCTCTGAGCTCCTTTCTAGGAACTTGGCCTCAAAAGTGCGGGAAGTCCCGTGTGCCTGAGGTTCGACAGCTGCTCCTCAGGACTGGACCCGTCACGGCTGCCACGTGCGAAGCCAAACTTCACTCTGCGGGCTCCAGGCACACGCAGACAGCGCGTGGCCTTCCAGAACCGTAGCTACAACATGGCAGAGTCAGGACTGAGGAAAAGACTGTCTTTACTTTTTGCCAAATCAGCAGTGGAAACAGATATCGGGATCACAGAATTTTAGAACCAAGCGGACATGACGTTTCCCAGCCTCAGTTCAATTCGAAAATATTTCGCAAGTGTTTCCTAGGTGCTGGGCAATATGTTACGTGATCTTAATTGCTGATGGTCTTATAAAAATGTTTTGAAAGTTCAGGTCACAGAAACTAGTTATGTTACAGACTGGTGTCAGTCTTTCTGGCCCTTACTAAGATACTTGGGTCTGGCCACTGAGCAGTAAATGAGATTGACTGACAGGTGTCATTTCCAAACCAGAAACCTTGTCAATGTGAAAACCTCCTGGTTTCTTGGTGCCTCTGACGTGCGGGCGAGCAATGAGATATTGATTTTCCTGTCGGCCTCTGTCCTAAAAAACATTACAGTGAAATGTAGTTACCCAGAATTTCTATTTAAAAAATTAGTGTGCCATTATTTTAGAGAACATACAGGACAATTAGCTCAATTATTTTAAAACCAAAGAAGATAATCTTTGAGGTGACGGCCATTGGTCATTTTTCAGAAGCCAACTGCGTAATGCAGCTAATTCAAAGCCTTTCTTCTCCTCTCCAATTCTGATGTGAGGAAAACATGGAGAGGAAAAAAATGGCGCTTCCTCCCTGCAGGTAAACCCTCTGAAGAAGAGGAAACAAGGAAAAGGGAGGAAAAAAGTTGTTTAGGGAGCGACGATGATACACACACCTTCTGGACTGTGGTGGTCAGGTCCAAGCAAAGTTGGATGATTTTGTTCTTCGTTACGAGAAATCGGTGATCCCAGTAAAGGGAGCCCTAGAAGCAACAAAATTCTCTTTTAAAAAAAGTGTGAGGGGTGGGGGGGGCAGCCAGCAGGACAAGCGTAGCTACAGGGCAGGGTCAGTTAAGCATTTGTTATACAACCATTTCCTCACACACACACACACACACACACACACACACACACACACACACACACCAGAAATCTAAATGAGACAGAGAAATGCTGGATGAAAAAATCAAAATCAAAATCAAAATATCAAATAAATGAGCCAAGAGACTTCACAAGCCTTCGGAAGCCCACTGACAACCGTCATAAAACCAAATACTCGTTCATGTTTAACCTCAGTAAAAACTCAGCTTTAGCACAGCTTCACTCTTCTCTCAGACAGGTGAATTTGTTCCTGCTAGTCACTTTTCGGTAATTTCCAAAGAGACCCTAAAATCTACCGATGATCCAGAGGTCCCTGGAGAGGCCCAGTGGACGGGACAAGACAGGGACAATGGTTCCTTCTCCTCAGACGAAGTCCTGGCCCGTGTGCCTCCCAGGCCCCCTCCCTTGACAGGACAAAGGAGCACATGGCAACCCACCGGTCCAGCCAAGAGAGCAAGGCCTTGGCAGCGCCTATGAGCTCCACCACGGAAGTCAGGAGCTCATTGGGCGGCTTGCGGGACGTGTTCCCGTCGTAGGCCGGACTTTTCCGCCGGCTGCTGATGTAATTCTGCAGGTTGTGGGAAGCCGCCCGCAGCTTCAGAACCAGGTTCTTCATGTTATCGGTTTCAAGGCCATAATTCTGTGGGAAACAAAATCCAAGGGAAAAATTCAAAACAATCAACGATGTCCAAACTCTCACAATAACTTCCAAGCCCACGGAGTAACCTGAATAACTCCTACGAGGGCCACAAAACCCTTCGCGATTTGCCCACAGTGCTGACCTCGCCCGCGACGGCCACACGGGCCTGCTCCCACCTCAGGGGCTTTGTCCCTGCCAGCGCCTCATCCCGAAAAGCTCCTCCCACAAACACTGGTGTGGAAAGCTCCTTCTTACCACGGACAACCCGATTAGCCCGAAGTCCCCTTTTTTCTTCGAGGTTTCCAGCACCATCTAGGGCAGAGTTTCTCAACTGACAGGGCACTTTTCACTGAAAGCCCAACGACCCTTTTTGGGTCGTGAGGGGTGGATGCCCGCACGTGGATGCCAGGACGTTCAGCTGGCCTCTACTCACCGGAGAGCAGCAGCCCCCTCCGTAGCTGTGACAACCAAAAATGTCTCCAGACATCGCAAACACCTCCTCGGGTCACTCTCTGGCCCCTCACCTACCTGTCGCCTCTCTGAACCACCCTGTTTGCTGCCGTCTTCCTCACTGAGATACAAGGTCTGTGAGGGCAGGAAGCGTGTACACTGTCACTGCTGTATCTCCAGCACAGTGGACAATACAATAAGCGTTTTGAAAAGATGAATTTCCACAGGAGGAGACCCTCTCCCGGGCACAGAACTAAACGTCAACTCATCTGAAATGTAATTTCCATCCCGGGAGCTCTAAACTATGTTCTTTTTGAACAGTGTTCAACTCACTTGGGTGCTTTAAAAAATACTAATAATTTCATGTGACAATATTGCCTAGTCTCCTTTTCAGATAAAGAGAAAAGCCCCAGGAAACAACACATAAATCTGAGGTGACTTTGGAGGGAGGTGGGAGATAAATTTCTGTATTATCATCCGTCTTATCATGTGAGTAAGTGAAGCTATTTCTGGGGTGTATTATACTGCGTCAACAGCATCCCAAGGCAAGAACATGATCCCGTTTAGAAACTGGGAATAATGTAATGGACAACATGACTGAACACTTCCTCGATGCCAGGAATCAGGCTCCGTGCTAGGTAAGAACTATCTCATGTGAAAGCCCATGAACGTCGAAATACTGACTCATTTTACAGGTGAATACGCTGAGGCGCAGACACATTAAATTCTCCAGAGTTACACAGCTAATCAGTGGTAGGGGTAAGATTCTAATCAAGGTGATCTGCATTGCAGGCTCAAGCTTTTGATCACGATGTTGTATGTTCCCCCTTCTCTACCCTCTGCCCAAGGAAAGGCAAAGCGAGAAGACAGAAAAAAGGATGGGCACTGCAGGAGAAAAAAAAGGAAAGTGGCCAGTGATCCCAGACCTAGCGCAAGTCAGCAAGCTGGTTAACTGTCCCAGATTCCATCCTGACCTGCTCCACCCCCTCTGAAGTGCTAGAAGCTTCTTTCAGCTGGCTTTAGCCATGCTGACCTCACTCTTCTGAGAGGCCAGTAGGCCCGCTTTGGGTCTGAGCACTGCTTCCGTCCCCAGGCTGTCCCTTCGTCCTTCGTCTCTAACGTCCCCATCTCGAACGTCTGAGAACGGGAGAGTCACATCTCAAAATCGAGAGACATAAAGCATAAATACACCAGGGAGTTTATGACAACTTTTTTTTTTTTGGAGGGAAGGGGCAAAGTAAACCATGGCAGATGATAACAATAACAAGACTTTAACCTTGATGAGAACAATTCTAACTTTTCACAGATTTTATTTGAAGTTTAAATTTAAATTGCTTCCCAGTATAATAAAATGATCTTTTTTTAAAAGATGTAAGTAGAAATTTTTAAGGAGTTCAGTAAGTATAAATAGAAAAACTTCCAGATCCACTAACTGAAAACTATCGTCTGTAAGCTTAAAAAAAAAAGAAAAGAAAAACTGGGAATTTCATAAAAATGAGTATGCTACATGTTACGTTCCATCTAAACCTTACATTTAAATATTCATTCTTTTCTCGCAGTCGTTTCCTGGAGACGAAAATATGACATTGTCCTTCAACAGAGAAGACAAAAATAAAAAGGTGGGTTTTCGTTGTGGCTTCTTTCAATTCAGAGAATCAAGGAGTCACCAATGAATGGCTAAAGGGCCACATGACACAGCTTGTTCTGTAGGACCGGTACATACGATTAAAGAGAGCTGTTCCCTCATTCAGGCAATTCCTTGGCCTGCCAACTTATATCAAGAGTTCCGAACTAAAAGCAGGAAAGTCAGCTTTCTAGAGAGTCAACGTCACCATAAATTACTCGGAACTCATTACCATCCCCACTTACTTCTTGAACTCCTTGAACTCGAAGAGGATTAAATGCATGTTAACGTCACAAGGACTTTTAAACCACAATCTTCTACAAACCTACCACTTTTAATATTAAAATGAAGGGGGAGTGTAGTTTCTTATTAACTGGTTCTCTTCATTTCCACTCAATGTGCTCCAATTCTTTTTAATTTCCCTCCAAAACAAATCATAGGACTGGAAGGATGAATAGATATAGTTTAATAAAGGATAATTTTTAAAAGAAGCAAGAGCAAAGAAGGAAAATTCCTTCCCCTTCCATCCCTATTCCACAACATCAAGAGAACAAGAAACTGATTATATTAGCTCAAAAGAACCTCCACGGCAGAAACATAATCAGGAAAGGATTATTGACTTAAGTGCCCTACAATGAAAGACAGAAAATGAATAATTTCTGAGACCAGATTTGATTATTTGCACTAATCTTTTCCCTAAAATCTGTATCCTTCAGAAATTGCTTTAGGATAACATATCAAGAAAATACAAACTATGTAGAAAATGAAACAAGTCTCCAAAAATCTACACGCACACAGAAAACTTTCCACGAGATCTCACTTCATTAGAAGTCAGCCATTGGGGGTCATTTCCTGGTCTGGTAGAGAAACAGCATACGAGATGGGAGAAGAGAAACCAGATTCTCACTCTTCTGGTGCCTTAAATAATACACATTTTAGCTGAGGACAAAATCTTACACAACGTCTACCTTCTTTTCCCAGTCCTACTAGCTCTGTTCATGACCTCATACGCGTAATTAAGGAACATCAGAGACATCCAATCTAAACCATCTTATTCACTTGGGTCCATTAAGTCACAACCTAAGAAATATATTTCTCAGTGTCCCTAAAGGCATTTAATAAGCTTGGAAGCTAGATCGAGTTAAAGATAAATTGCTAGCAAAGATTACTCCTCCTGCATAATTTCTCCCCATAAAAAAAAAAAAAGGACAGTTTTTAATGACTACTCTTAGGGGTACAGAGGCACCTGGGCAGGTAGATACATTACAGGTATTTCACTTAATTACACATGTAGGTGGCATCGCTCACGTGTACCGATTCCAACTTTGTTCCCTTCCTTAGCCTACTTCAACCTTAAAAACACATCTGTCTCTGTCTCGGTCTTCAGGTAACTAGGGTCTGGTGGATTTGGCAAGGGGAATAGGTTACAGTTATACTTTATTACTCTCTCCAATGCTATTCCATGGAACTTTCTGCAATGACGAACATGTTCTCTATCTGCACTGTCCAAATGTCGTGGCCAGTAGCCCCAGTAGCTATAGAGCGCTGGAAAAGTAGCTACTGTGACTGAGGAACTGAATTTTTTTTTTCATTTTAGTTCATTTTAATTTAAATAGTCACACGTGGCTGATAGGTCTCCTGCTGGAAATGGAAAGATCTACTAATCTAAATGTGCCCTGCTGCCCTCTGCCCCAGAGATAGAGGGGGAAAAACTGGGCTCTGAATTCATTCCTGGGAAGTGGTGCTGGTTCTGCCCATAATACAAGGCACTCTCCTCCCGGCCGGCCAAGAACAACGTTCACAGGAGGCGATTTCTCTCCTTGCTCTCTACCCATGGCCAGCGATTTATATGGTCTGTCTGTGCACTGGTTTTGGAATCTTAACCAATAGCTGTTCCCTATTTTAGGTTCCTAACCAGTCTATCATTCTATCTGATCTTTTTCTTTCGAAAACTTTCCAGTGGTTTTGTTTTTGCCTACCCGCCCCCACCCCCACTCCTGTCCTTTTTTCTAATTCCATTCATTTCCTGTCCATCATAAAATCAACATCCACTAAACGAAGTTTACATAAAAATCCCTTTTATGACACCAGGGCCAACTGTAACTGCACATTAACGGCCCAGGGGATGGATTGTTCAAGGCAAAAATTACCACACACGCACACACACAAATCACCAATTTATATATACGAAGATCTATATGGTGTAAACAAATTAACCAGAGAGTATATAATTAATATACGCATCACAGCATGAACATGTGAAAGGGAGATTACATCAAGACTAAAAGATCCTTTATTAAAACTCTCTCGAACGCTCCCCAACCAGGAAAGGCACATTCATTGGAGAACCCTCCTGTGACCCTCCTGTCAGATGCATTCACTGGCAACCGACAGCACAGAGCACGTCCAGAACGAGTCTGAGGTCAAAACTTTGTCTACAAAGGAAATGAGAAGGAAATCGTAGGAGATAAAACACAGCTTTAGGTTCTGGCGTGTGTCCAGCTTTGTTCATTCTAGTCTGATATTTTGAGAGGTAGGGAAGGGGGAAGGCAAAGGGAGGCAGCTGTCGTGTTTATTATCCCACTTGCTGATCACAACGTGCCTCTTCTCCACCATTCCTCCCCACCTCTCACATCGTGGGCTTCGAAGTGATTTACCTGTCCTCAGCGTCCTCGCAAAGTTGAAAGAGACGATTCTAATCAGCAAAAAGACTGAAAAGCATTGTTCCCAGAAAGCATAATAAAAGTATAAACTCAAACATTTTCACTGTATTAAAAACAACAACAACAAAAAAAACACATGTTCAATAATAAACAGGACTTTTAGACATCTGGGCAGCGCAAAACACTTCCATGACAGCACCCGGCCACATCCAGGGAATGTTACTGTACAGATGAGGAAAACAGACACCGTCTCCCTGGAGGTCAGAGTGAGGAGCGTGCAGCAGAGCCAGAAGGAGAACGCAGAAAGCCAGCCTCCCCCGCCGACGCTCACACCGCTTGGCCACGGCACCTCCCTGGCGGCTATGAACCGCAAATAATTCCCCCATTACTTTCCTAAACAAGAGCGGCGCATCTCGGAGCAGAAGACAAGGCCTGTCCATTTTAAGCAAAGAACACGCACAATGCGGTAAGTGCTGTATAATCGATGGAACGCGGACCAGAGATGGCAAAATAATCAGGAGCGCATTCTTTCCCACCGTTCTCAGTGACGAGCCTACGGACCTGGCTCATGTTCACGGCGTTGCTAACCCAGCCTGAATGCTGCCCAGTCCGTCCAAATCCTGACAGTTCAGGAAACTGTATATTTAGCACAATACCATGACAGCAGGCAGGGAACCCACCCTATGTCACCGGGTCATAAACACAACGCCCTTACAGGTATTTTTAGCCCACACCTGAAAAAGCTACCCCCACAGCCACAGGTGCAATGCACGAGTCAGAACCTGGCAGGAGTTAACTCGGTCATGGTCAAGCCAAAGGTCAGTCATCTGCGAAACGGCACCAAGTTCACATTTTTTCCCATCTAGCTATAGTTTCCTAGGCTGATTATTTCAAATACAAGAATCAGTGATTTAAATATCACGAATACCAGTGAAACAGAAATATGCTTTCTATAGTAAAAAAAAAAAAAATGGCCATAAAAAGCAGAACCCATTTGCCATTTCGACTTAGAGGATATTTTCTTCGGGACTATCTCCACCCTTTTATTCTTTATAAAGAAAAAAAAAAAAGAAGACTAATACAGACTTTTTCCGTAAGAGGCAAACTTTCACAGTAAAGGACAGGACTGTAAGCATTTTAGGCTTTGGGGAACCACACAGTCCCAGTAAGAACTACGCAATTCTGCCATGATGCATAAAAGCAGCCACAGACAACACATTAAATGAACAGGCATGGCTGTGTCCGATAAAACTTTATTTATAAAAACAGTGGGCCAGTTCATCATAGGCCACGCCTTGCCAAACCTTAATCTAGTATTTATTTGCTTCCTTTCTTATATTATCTTCAGCTCATTACAACGGACCATTAAGAAAAAGATGATACGCTAAACTGCAAGCCAACGACGACGATTTAAAAGAATCAGGTCTAAAGAACAACGTCACAGTACAGAACCCCTTCTCCTGAACCAACCAGTGCACAGAGAAGGTCGACAGCCTCCAACACAAGTTCCTGGTGTCCAATCCGTGTGACACCGAGCTCCTCGAGGTCCTGATGCGAAATCTGCAGCAGCTGCTCTCCGTTTATTTTCTCCCGTTCAAACTTGTGGACGTACTGCTGCAGGCAATCATCCAGCCCTACCAAAAAAGCAAAGAAGCCATTATTGTCATTCTGTTTCTTGACTCAAGAAACGGCCCACATTTAAGTCAATCTAAGAAACCGCCACTTATGCTCCATTATTCGAATGTCTGTATAATGTGTATGCTACCCGAGGGACACCTTTCCAGTGTATCCTCAAACAGATTTTAAATGTGCAGCACGTTTTGGGAGTTACCTTCCCATTCGCATTCAACTAAAAGAATACCCTAAACCCCTCTTGATTTGAAATGCTAGTTATCTGTACTAGACATATGTTGGGCTGTTTGCTAAGCAACTTTTCCTTTGGGACACCACCCCTCTCCCAGCCCACGTGATCCCAGCGGGCCTGCCAATCAAGATGCTCTGTCGCAGTGGTTGGCCACAATATTTTTATCTACCAGACAGTGTTAGGTTCTGGGATGACCATGTGACTCGAGCAGAACCAATTAAAATCTTGATGTTTGATTTATGGACACAGAAAGACAGAGGCTCTTCCTTTCCAACTAGAAGTCGTAAGGACACAATTTGGGGGACTCTCATTTTCCTGATCAGTTTTCTGGAAATAAATCCACTAAAGAGAGAGAGAGAGAAAAATAGCCCAACAATATCGTACATGTCTGTCCCTGCAAACGAAAAACTTCTGATGAATACAGAATCCAAAGGAGAAGGTACCAGCAACAGTACCAGAGAAAGACAATGTGAAATGAGTCAGCTTACAGGAATTTTTCCAGCCCAAATACTACTGCCAGTAGTGTTGTATTTTGATGTTCTTACAAAATGATTAAAATAGGATGGCCAAAGAGAACTTGGAAATCTTTATCTCTACATAGAGAACTCTCTGGTCAACTCGTTTTAATGGTTTTGCTGGAATAAAATTTTATCTGAATCAACTAGAGTATTAAAGCCTAATAATAAAAGCCATCTCACTGTTTTAAGCTAATAGATTTATATGAATTCAATTTCAACACAAAGGATGTAAACTCAATTTAACTAAAACAACATGTGTGGAAGGCATAATGCTCTCTCCTTCCCACCTCAAACACGCACACACACGTATTTCATTTACCTCTCATTAAAGTTCTGCTATGTGCATACTCTTGGACTAGGAAAAGTAGACACAGGTCTCGTGCTAACTCCTGGCAATACTAAAGCCTATGAATCTTAAAGTCTGACGTGCTAGGCTAAATAATATTTCTACCCCCGCAAACTTTCCCCATTTGCCTCCTGGTAAGATATAGGAAGAGGAGCAATTTCCTGATAAGTATTTGGGACTCTCAACTATAGGAAGAGGAGGTAAGAAATAATTTTATGGTAACCAGATGAACTGGAAACAATCCATCTTCCCCGAAGTGACATGTGTCTAGCAGAAGGGCTCTGTCACACAGCAAGGGAGGTCAAGGACATTAATATAAACCCAGCTCCCAATGGCCTTGAGCCTCAAGTGGCTTCTGCGGCATATGAGTCAAGAGGGCGGTGGAGGCCATACAAATCAGCAGGTATTGATGGCAATGCCCCACCTGGGCTGGGGTGACCAGAGGCTAGGTCTCAGCACCCGGAGCCAACCTGGGCATCTACAGAAGGGTGGTATCCATCCACAGCAGATAACAGTGACCATGGCCAGGGCTAGGAAAGTCTCCAAACTTGTCTATTGCTACTTCACAGACAACTAAATTAGGACTCCATAACCTTCCTACAGTCACGGAGCTTGTAAGATGCCAAGAGAAGGATTTTTATAGCCCTTTCCTTCAGCTTGACACAGAAGAAGAGACGGAATGCAAATCAAGGTCTGTGTGGCACACGCCCTGCCCTTCTGCCTTCTGCCTGGCAAACACAGGATCGTAAAAATTCCTCTCCACGCATCTCCCTAAGTAAGCAGTAAGGCCTAATGACAAAAATTATTAAAATACAGTCATGGAATCTTAGAGGTATTTAGAAGATACTTCAGATCTCACTGAGTCCAAAACCTTGAGAACGTTATGGACAGAAGACTAATTACTGTGACTTGTACCCTAAATCACTTAGGCAGTTCTAAGCCAAATCAAAAACAACTGTCCTACACTCTACCGCCTTCACAGTTTCTCTCTCCTTGCCTACTTTTAAACCTTGTTGTGGCCAAAATGTGTCTCCCCAAGGTTCAAATGTCGAAGCCCTAACCCCCACTAGCTCAGAACATGACCATCTGGAGGTAGCATCTGGAAAGGGGAGATTAAGTTAAAATGAGGCCTCATGGGTGGACCTGAATCCAATATGACTAGTGCGCTTTCAGGAAGAGGAGACACACAGAGGGAAGAGCGGGTTAAGACACAGGGAGAAGATGGCCATCACCAGCCAAGGAGCGCGGCCGGGGAGGACACCAGCCCTCCCGACACCATGACCCCGGACTTCCAGCCTCCAGGGCTGCAAGAAAACGGATTTCTGTTGTTCCAGCCTCCCAGTCTCTGGGGCTTTATTATGACAGCCCTGGAAAACCAACGTCAACCTAACAACATTTTATTTCGTATTCATTCACGTGTGATAAATAAACTCTTTCCTGAACGAAATAAACGAGGCCCAACGACCAACTGAACTGAAAGTCGTGTTCACTGTGCCAACCAAGTTCATTGCTCAAAATACAAACATAAAACTCATTTCGGCTTGCATGTGCAGTGAAAATTAGAGCGAAGAAACCATGCACAATGGATGTTTCGTTAAACTTCACCTTTGAATAATAAGTAGAAATAAAGATAAGGTGAGATTTCTCTTTTAGCTAACTGTGGAAAGTGTCACTGGAAAACACAGGATTTCAGAAGTAGTTCTGGAGCATTAAAAAAAAACGATTTTAGACACAGAGAACGAGGTTGAGATGAGAGGTACGGTGGAGATTCCAGATAGGACAAGGGTGCAGATGATCAGGGAATGGAAATAAGAATACTGACCATTTCCTGAAAAACAGGCCAGGAGGAGTCTAAGGGAATATAAATGGTCTTACCTCGAATAATCCGAAGATCCCTGAGATGCAGGAGAATTATCAAGCAAAAACATGCTGTTGCTACCTCCCCACAAACAGAATACAGAGCAGCTTTGCAAAGACCTTGCCTACAAGGGACTTGTATACTGAATATGCTAAGTTTTAAACAGTATTGTTCCCAGCTTTATTATTCTAATACATGTTGGCCTATTGTTCAGTTATCCTATTGTTCAGAATACAATTAAACATTTGTAAACGGTTGAATCAAATTATTAAGCAGTCCCACAATAAAAGGAGGAAATCTCCCACTTCAAGTAAACTGGTTTTAGAATTTGCAATAAACCAAACAGTTTTTACCTATTTGTCAAATGTGCCTAATTGCCAGTTCTTGGCTTCAAAGGAAACTTACAGAAAGTCTCGCAGGACAGAGACGTAATTAAACAAAATTAGGTTAAACACATTCCATTCACGCAAATTGAGTTGCACACATAATTCAACGTGGAAAGATCCAGAAAGAAACAGGGGAGGGGGTTGCCACAGGATGAGGGTTGGAGGAAGAGAGGCCCTGATACCTCCCCTGTCATGAAATCTGGCTGCAAAAAAAAAAAAAAAACGCTAAACTTTCAAAGAAATTGAAAATGCAGAAAGGATAAGAAGAAATGTTTTACAATTGTTTCTAAAAACTGTTATAATTTCAATCAGTAAGTGACAGGGCAGTGGCCGAAAGACGGAGTTGTAATCCCATCTTAATTCTTGCTAACTGGGTACGTGGGGCAAGTCGCTCAGCGGCCTCATTTGAAAAAAAGAGAGAATAATACGACCTACTGCATAGATTTGTAAGGAAAATTAAATGTTAATAGTTATAAAGAGCTTAGAACACTATCAAGCACAAAATACCCTACATATTTTCTGAAATAAAAAAGAAAATGTGATTTATTCAGGTCCTCCTTTCAGAATAAAACTAGAGACACAGAAATTCCCAGTGCGCTTAGGTAGCCCCTCTGGAATGGAGTAAATCAGAAAAAAAAAATAACAAAATCTCAACGGCCATGGAATTACCTTCCCCAAAAAGGGTTTCCAAATGGGAACTTGCCATAGTCATTGATTCCACCTAAAAATGTTGTAGGAATTTGTATCAGAACATAAGCTCCATGAAAGCAGAGGCTTCTTTTGGTTTATTGCTTATTCCCCAGCACCTACAGCATTGCTGATACACAATGTTTGTGAAAAAAACAAATGAATGCATGAAGAAAGTCAAAGAACTTCACGTAAAAGTTTTCAAGGTCCATTAAAGCCTTCTTGACACGCAGTATAAATGCCACTCCCTTGCTCCAAGCCCTGCTGGCTTCCTACTGCACTTTGGATAAAAGCCACAGCCAGCAGAATCCAGTCCCGTCTGCCTGGCTCCGTCTGCCTCTCCAACCTCATCTTGTGCCACATTGTCCCCCAACTGTGCCGGACACTGGTTACATCTAGTGTGTAGACACCTCAAGCTCTTTTCCACCTCAAGGCCTGTCTGCATGACGTTTTGTCTCGAGAACGTTCTTTCCTCCTCATGTCTCAGTCTCGGCTCAAATATCACATCACGGGAGGGGCCTCCACCTGATCCCTGTAAGGGAACCCCACCACCCCCATTCCTCCCTGTGAGTCCTGTTGGCGTCCTTCCAAGGACTCAGCAAACTTGTGAGTGTTTATTCCTTATCCTGCATCTGCCTCTCTAAAACACAGGACCACGACCTTCCTTGCCTGTCTGGATTGGGCACCATCACACCTCAAGCGTGACATGGAGGAAGGCGTGAATATTGGTTGGATACAAGGGCACCAAAGAAAGACAACTTAGGTGAGGCTGAAGAACACAGTTTAGAGAGGCGTACACCGAGGAGGGTGTACAACCCCCGCAACCTGTCCGTATTCTTAGCGCACCTGTCCAACTCACGCCTTCTACCGTCTTTCATGAACCCTTTGCGACGAGAGCTGTGGACATTCGCAATGGAAATGAGAAAGAAAGGCACCATCTCGCAGCCTCAGCGGAAAGCAGACGGGGAAGAGTCTTTTGGTTTCAACGCAAAATTCCCACAAGGCTGCCATAATCACGAACACCAGCTCTCGTTTCTGAGTGACTGAAGTAAAGCTTTCTCCTTGTTCTCCAGAAAACTACGCTCTAGGGGCCAACACATGCCCCATGTCCTAGGCTACTCCAATGACTTTACTCTCACAGGTTCTCTCCTCTTACAGTCACCTTTATATCATACAGGAGGAAGAAGAGCATGTGGGCCTACGGTTCTGATTCTTTCTAGCTCTGTGACCTCAGGCAGATAACTTTACCTATTCACCAAAGTTTGAAAAGCAGGAGGAGCAGGAGCTGAGGTCCCCAGCTATGTTTCTATGACTCTGCCACCTTAGGGCACTACCTTCTTCTTCCTGTCTTCAAATTAACAAGACGCCACCATCACCCAAAGTCCTGTTAGCAGAAAGATCGAGGGCCTGAAGATCAGAGCCAGTTCCTACCAACAGGGCAGGTATTTGGCATTTTTATACACAGTCACTGGCATGTAAGAAAGTAGAACTTCTGAGGTTATACATTATAAGATCCTACAGGCCCAGAGTTAGAGCAGAATTTTAAAGATTATACACTTGCTGTTTGTATCATACTTAACCAAAAAAACAGGTCCTGTGCTGATTTGGCTGGGATTGACTCAGGATGCAGAGCCCCCGGGGGAGCAGGCAAGGTGATGTCTAAAGAACTTTCTGAGCTACTCAAAAGGAAACAAAAAAGATTCTACATGTGGAGACATTCCCACTGACAGACAGTACGGACTGTCCTTTCTCGAAGTCCGCTAAAGAAAGTCAAAGGCCTGAAGGAGCCATAAAGCCTCAGCTGCCAGCATCCTCTCCCAAGTGCCGTCACGGTACAGAAGCAAATGCAGGTGAAAAACCACAAAGAGGGCTATATTTGGTGAAAAAAAGACGGATTTCGGCCTGCAAAACCAATGGCTTCAAACAAATTCTAAAGTCTCGAATGCGAAATAGTATTGATAAAGCTTACCAAATACCATGGATAAGAAGAAATCAAGTTTTCTGTGATATAAAATTAAGACGCGTAAACTAGAATGGGGGAAAAATATATATATATAATTATACACGTAATAAAAGCAAACGGTTAACTGTCACTTACTACATGGCCAGTACCTTTCTAAAACTGAATATAGAAATGCCTAAATCCCCCTAATGTCTCCAGGAACACGGACTGTAAGTGTCCCACGTTGAAGATGAAGAGCTGAGACACAGAGGGGAGGTGACTTGCCCAGAGCCACACAGGGCCGGGGCTCACACCAGGGGTGCTGGCTCCAGGGTCTCGGCCCTTCACCTCCAGCCTCTGCCTCTCCATCCTCCAGCGCACATGGCTCACCGATATCCCTTTAACTGATCTTAAGGAAAATACAGTTTTAGGTAACAGGAAATTGCACAAGTCATTAAGCTGACTTCGTTTACTGCCTGTGATTGCGTCGCCCTCAGAAATGTTAATGGCCATGTCAACTCAACAGCTCTCCCACCTAGATGAGTCCAATGAGAAAATCAAGAAACTGAGCACCCCAGTGCCGACACGCGGGTGGCGTCTTATCAACAAGACATCTGCAGGAATTGGGGTTCCATGTTTCTTCACAACACTCTAAAGTACAGGTGAGATGGACTCTATTCCCCCCGCCCCCAAGAAGTTTGGATAAAATTCTTCTCTCGCTTTTTCACTTTTGAACGTGGCTCTAGAAACTGGTCCTTTAGGCCAGCGGTTACCACAGAGGGTAGTGATACACCAATGAAATGAGCTGCCTTTAAAGGATTAAATATCTGTGGGCTTCACAAAACTCTCTGCCTAGACTGTCCAAAGTTATTTTTCAAAAACTTGAATTTAGAAAAAAAAGACGAGTTTTCGGTATGCCATGAGCATCCTAGATAAAGGGCAAAGCAGAAAGAGACAATACCCCCGAAAGGAGAAAAGGAGCAGTAGCAGTCAGTGCAGGTCCACAGACCTGTATACCCGGAGGCTACAGAAAAAAAGAAAGAAAACAACCACAATCTGTGGTTTGCTCCCCGAGTAGAGAACAGCTCAGTTCACGCGGCTCATGTACCGACTTGCATTTTACCGCAAACAAAAACAAAAGAAGCACCTGCCCTATCGGAGCACACACGAGCACGAGCAAGGATGCCGCAAAACTGGGGAACAGCGTAAAACTGGAGGGTTCACGCCACCACCGTGTGGGACCCAGGCTTTGCCCTCGGGGCAAGAAATGCGCCCTTCCTGCAAGAAAGCGCGTGGGGAAAGGGAGAGGAAGGATGAGCGAAGAAAGACCTATTAAGTTATTCTCCTCCGCTCGTGTTTTGTTTTGTTTTGTTTTGTTACAGAGGGAAAGAAAACGTGAGAATTGCCGCTCTGTGAAAAAGTGAAAAAGAGTTGACCCAAGAGAGAACAAACGGGTAAGAACGCGGGAAGCAGGTACAGGGCAGCAAGGAGGAGGGGGAAGCTCCTTGGGGACAGTAGATACAGATGCCACGGCTACCGTCTCCACTAAGAGCCCAAACAACCTTGACAATCACTACCAAGACCACTCCTTCGGTGAAGCAAAAGCTACTGAAACCTTTTTCATGGAACTTCCTACCCTACCCTCGCCAAACACCTCCATCACCACCCCGAAACTCAGATATCTGACTCAAATCACCTCCATCCTTTCATTTGCCTATTTCTTGTTTTGGAGGGGCATGGCACTCCCAACAAAACAAAAGCTTTCTGCTTGGGAGCTCTAAAATAGTGACATTTTCCCCAGAACAAAGAAAGAGTTCATTCCATCTGAGTCAACGTCTATGTATTTATCTAGCCTCAACTAGACACTGCTGAACAGCACTCAAGAGTATATAGGAGGGGGAGGAGCTTACAAATGCCTCCGGAGAGTCTCATGAAAAATACAGTCAGTAGGTGGTCCTGAGGAGGGCCAACGACCGAAAATGCCATCTCCTTTTTATGGTCAAAACACCTGTTTAGTCACCCAAGCGAAAAACCATAGGTCATATTCCTGAGAGGTAACCTCTCAAAGTAATTTTGCATGAGGCTCATGCCTGTTAGGAAAATCACACATCTAGACTGATGTTTTCCCACTGAAGAACAAGCATTTAATTTGAAACTTATTTTCACATTTATTACTTATTTATACTATATATGACATAGCATACGTGTGCATATGGGTACACACACACACACACACACACACGTACCCACAGGCGAAAAGTAGAAAAAGGGCATATGCATACAGAAGACGACCAGGACACTGGTTTAAAAGTCAAGTCTCGAAGTTTGACCTCTAGGATCGCAGGATGCGAGGCTTACACGCACGACGCACCCACGATGCCCATCTTCCTAGAAAGTCTTCAGGGCAGATCTCTGCCTGGCTGCACTCCCTCAGGTCCTCGAGGTCCCATCCAAGATCGCCTCTCAGAAGCACTCCTGACCATCCAACCTAACAAAAGTCCATCGACGTGTCAACCGCAGGTCGGTGCCATGGCACCAGAATTCTAGCGCCAACAGGAATCCCCAGTTCGGGGTGTGTGGTGAAGACGGATGCTTTAGTCAGCGCAAAGAGGGCAACAGGGATACGGGACAGCTGTGCGGGCGGCGTGGCGGTGGGACAGCTCGACGGTGCTGCAGCCCGGTTAGGACGCAGCACAGCTGCAAGGAGGCCCTGAGGCGAGGCCCGCCCCCCGCGAGACAGCCCTGCTCTGGTCCAGCGGTTCTGGCCTTTGCCGTTTCCGCTCCGGCCAGGGCAACGCAGTCTGCAGCCTTCCATCTTTGCTGGAGAGGGAGAGCACGCTCCCTGAGTCAGAGCGAAGCCGGCTGAAGCGTGGCTTGCAGGACAGTCCCGTTTAGAAACAGCCGCCAGGCTCTGTTGTTAAATTCGAGCCCAGTCGGCCCCCAGGAGGCCTTCTTGATGGGTTATCTTCTCTCTCGAGGTGTGATAGAGGCCACTTCTATCACACTGCCATTTTATTTTCTCTTGCAGGCATCACTATTTTAAATCACCACAAGAGTTAGGGTCCCTGTCTGCCTCATCACCTACCTACCTATCTCCAGCTCTGTGAACAGATCCTGGCTCTTCGGAGGCGCTCGGGCAGGAACTGCTGAATGAACGGACCCACGCACTCCAGGACAGCCAGAGGGTGTGACGCAAGAGTGAAAACACAGCGGATATGGAGTCAGACGACCTGACCCAAAATCCAGCCTGACTTCATTTCCTGTGTGTCCAGGGACAGGTACTTACTGTTAGACATCAGCTTCCTCGGTTTTTAAGTAAAATAACATGAAGGGCTGTGTCTGACTGAGATTGCTTTGTAAATCACGAAGCACTCTACTAAAGACATCTTGAGTCGATATTTACAAAGTGGCATCGATGAAAAGATAAACTAAAATACATCCTGAAATAAGTGGCTTGATCTGACATGAGTAAACCTTCTCCTCTTCAACCCCATTTTGCAAATCTGACCTTGGCTGACTACCTCTGAAATATATGACAATTTATTTACAAATGATAGTGGAAAGTACAGTATGAGGACCCAGGTTCAATCCCTACTCTATTATCCAATGTCTCTACCTCTTCTGTTACATATATACACACACACATATATAATTCTATTATTAATACATAAAAACATATACATGTATATGAAACCCACATATCTAGAGCACTACTGTGAAGATAAAAACATAAGGTCATACTTTGCACAGCAGGTTAGAACCTACCTGTGTCGGTCTATGTTAAGATGCTGGCTCCACAGGCCATGTGGACACCATTGGGAAAGCACAACCCTAATCAGAGGGGACAATGGCAGTGACGGCAACACCTCCACAGAAAGCCTTCTAGGGCAAGTCCCATGGTTTCACGCCGCCGGGTGTGATTAAGACATAATTCACGTGACCAAAAAATTCACCCTTTTGAAGTATACAATTCAGTGATTTTCAGTATAGTCACAAAGTTGTGTGACTAGGATCTATTCCGAGAACATTTCCATCATCCCCCAAAGAAAGCCCGTACCCGCTAGCAGCCACTCTCCATCCCCCGTCTGCCCAGTCCCTGCAATCACGAATCCACTTCCTATCCCAATGAGTTGCCCATTCGGGACACTGTAAGTGGATTCATCCAATACGTGGCCTTTTGCGCCTGGCTTATTTCACTTAGCATAATGTTTCCATGTTGTAGCATGTGTAAGTACTTCATTCTTTTTTATAGCTGATATCCCATTGTGTGAATATGCCATATTTTTAATCCATTCATCCGCTGATAGATGCTTGGGTTGTTTCTACTTTTTGACTATTATAAATAATGATGCTATGAGCATTCATGTACAGGTTTTTATGTGAACATATGTTTTCAATTCTCTCGAGTATATACCTATGAGGAAAATTGTTGAGTCATATGGTAACTCTACATTTAATTTTTTGAGGAACTGCCAAACTCTTTCCCAAAGGGACTGGACCATTTTTCATTCCTACCACCAATTTATGAGGGTTCCGATTTCTCCATATCTTCACCAACATTGCTATTATCCATCTTTTTTAATAGAGCCATGCTAGTGGGTATGAAGTAATATTTTATTGTGTTATCAGATTTTAACACCCAAATTTAACATAGGTCCTCAGAAATAAAAATCAAATGCCAGATAGCACAGGAAAAATCCAGATTACCGTGGCATTATTCCCCAACTTCAGTCATTCAAGAACTACCTTTATAATTTTGCCAAATTCGAGTGTCAATTTCTTAAAATCAATTCGTTTTAAAAATCATTTTGAAAAATCTTTAAATCACTGCTACAAGTTAGTCTCACTTGCCACAAATAGAATGTATCATAAACAGAAATACAATGAAAACAAAGCAAAGTTAGCGGGATCTAATTTGTTTCCCAAGGCCTGCTTCTTCATGTTCAAAGGAAAATTGCAAGTGACAGGTGTTGAAGAAATGCTAGCTACCGTCTTCCCTGGACCTAGTCGGACAATCTGAAATCATCTCCAGTACTGTCACAGGCTTCTCACTTTGGAAGACTCTACTACAACATCTCAGGAAATACCTTTCCAGAAAGAGCAGCTCAGAGAGAGTTCTCTAGTGATGATTATACTGTGTGTGTGTGTGTGTTGTGTGTGTGTTGTGTGTGTGTGTGTGTGTGTGGGAGGGGGGAGATGTTAAAGCACAATGCCCTAAACAGCTGTCCTACTTGGGTAGCTTGTAACACTTGGCTGAGGGGTGTCCCTTCTTCATGTTCAAATATCCAGTAAGTCGGTCATACTCAAGCTGCAAGCACCTGGCTCTTCAAGTTTCAACAAAAACAACTTTCAGAGCAAATATACGGAATACAAATTAAAATAAAGAGCACCTGTCTTTGGGTAGGCAAGCCCAGACAACACGACCTGTAATGTGACAAAGTGCCTGGATGGGCTTGACTGACAGCCTGGCCCCAAGCATAATAAAAAACATAATGCCTGATTGTGCTCAAAAACTTCCAGCCTCCCTCACCCAGCCCGATGCACGTACTATTTATATTCAAGTTAGATAAAACCAGTGACAGTATATTTGGGCACCTCCAGATTTGAAAACTAATAATCATCTGTAATCATCTACGGTTAATAAAGTCTTAATAGCATCTTCTATTAAGAGAAAAAGAGTGAGTATTAAATTTGAGGGTATTCCATTGCTTCTTTACTTGGACGCCCCTTCTCAGCCCTCAGCCCTTAGCTCAAACATCTCCTCCCGTGGGAATACTCCCTGGCTCTCAACACTCAATTCCTCGTATTCTGCATCTCATAGCAGCTTCACGTTCCCTTCGTAACATCTCTCTCTTTATAATTTAATACTTGCATGACTGGCGTTTGTCTCCTCGGCGCGACAAACTCGGTGAAAACCAGAACCAGGTTGGTTTTGTTTATCATCATACCCTCAACAGCTAGGGCAGTTCTTGGCACACAGTATGTATTTGAGAAGTATTTGTTGAATGAATTAATTCAAAGGATGCCAAGATTGTGCTATACAGTATGAGACTTGGCTGCGTTTAGAACCACCACCAAGAGTACATTTCCAAAAAAGCAAAACGACATAGGGCAGGGGCTCTTCAGCTCCATGGGTTTCCTGCTAACGGACCACAGTCCACTCCATCCCATACAACAGAAGCCTCCCTGTCTTCCACAGAAGGAAGTCAGATATCTGAGTCTACTGATGAGCTTTTATAGAGTGTCTGCTAGCGAGCGGAGGAAGACTTCATGACAAGGGAGGGTCAAAGGCAAGACAACTAAAGTTTACTGGGTGCTGAGAGTCACATATTCCTTAGTTTATGCACAAAAAAAAACCCCTTTGTCACACCATGATATAACTGAGACTGGTGATATTTACTGAGCTGCTCAAACTTACACAGCTAAGAAGTGGTCAAACAGGCACAAGTACCTGGTTCTTTGTGAGCCGAAGAAGTTACACAAGTGCCATAGAGAACATACAAGTCAGAATGGAATGGACGAGCCTAAAAGAATAGACAGAAGTTACCTGAGCGAGACGGGGCAGGGGAGGAGGGGTGGTGCAACACAACCACTTCTGAAAGGCGATGCTCACTGACCACGGTCCACACGCTGGACACAGGACACACACTTCGCAAAAACTCTCTGCGGCGGTCATCGCTATTATCCCCATGTTACAAAGTCACACTGTGGCTTAAGAGAAGCAACTGGAACGAGGTCGGATCACTGGTAAGTGTCTGAGATCTGAACCCCAGTCTGCATAGTCGTAGGAGAGCACCGACCCCTTCCTCTACCTCCCGCCACGATGCTGGGAGAGAATGGCATGACCTAGGACTCAGAGACGAATGAAGAAGCTATGCACAACGTACCTTTAGTTAGAGCCTACGGCACGTCCAGACGGGGCACGGCGTGTGGCAGCAGAGCTGACGGACACGGCCTCCGCTCTCTAGGAGTTTTGATGGATGAAAGACAGGAAGACAGAGCAGATCGGAAGAGCCTAGGGTCTGGCGTCAGGTCTCCTGGGTTCAAACACTGATCGGTCATGCAACCTTGGGCAATCACTTAGTTCCCCTGTGCCTCAGTTTCCTCCGCCACTAAATGGCAAGAGTAATGGTACTTCAAGGGGCTGTTATAAAGAAAAATGGGCTAACATAAACATACCTGGCACACAATAAGCACAAATGAAAACATATGACCTTTTGTTATTCTCAGAACTAATGAAAAACAAGGTTAGAGAAAACAGGCAGGGCCAAATCAAAGGACCGTGGGAGGAGAGGGGAGTTTGGTAGCACCTGAAGAACATGTAAGGGGGAGGGGGGTGCTAAACAAAGTCAGATCCTCTTAAAAACATTTCTGAGCAATCCACTCGTGAACGGTGTGAGGCCAGTGCGGATGGGGAGGATGGGGACTACAGCGTCACAAGAGAAAGAAATGGCCAGGATCAGATGACAGACTAGAAATGCCCCGTGAAAGTTAAAAATTAATCAAAGACGACAGCGAGGGTTTGAACTATGTGAGCTGTAGGAATTCAAACTCCAACCAGGCATAAAAGGGTGAATGTATATATCTGAAATGGGAGAGAAGTGTAGGCAGGAGGTGAGGTAATGTGTTTCCTCCTGCACCTGCTGAGCTGACTGTACCTTTAAATGAGTCAGTAAGTGGGCACAGCCCATGGGCATGAGGAGGCTCCAGACAGGGGCCCTGCCTAAGGGCTGGCCCAAGGAAATTACCATTCACTGAGCGTATACCAGATTTAAAAAGCACATGGTCAAATACAAGTCTCATTTTTCTGAAGAGTCCACGAGATCAGTCCTATTATCTCCCTGCCTTTTACGTGGGAGTTCATGTAAGAGAGACTAAGAAAATTGCTAAAGATGACACTACCTTGGAAAGTGGCAGAACTGGTTTTGAGATCCAAGTTCATCCAACTCCAGAACCCATTGTCTTCCCACAGGGAGGCTGAGACAGAGAAGCAGGAGAATGAACAAGCTCTCTTGAAAGAACAGATTGGAATTACAACACACGCCTGGCCCTTGTCCACCTGCCCCATTCCGGGCGTTATTCTCCTCCTGGCCGGCCCTCCTTCGCCTCCGCCGACACAGCAGTTGCCCTCCTCAGTCAGGATCCAACGTAATCCTTCCCACTTCATGAACTGACCTCTCCCCAGCTGGAAGTGATCACCTGTCCCAACCCCCGTAGCCCCTGCTGCTGCCCCACCAGCCTGGCAAGTACAGACAAGCTTTAACTTAGGTCTGCTGATCTGGCCGCCACGTGCCACCCCTCTGACAAACAGGGCTGATTGCACCTTCCCTCAGCTCCATCTGAGGTACCTGAAAGCTGTCCCTTCAGTCAAAGGTCAGCCTTCTGGAGAGAGGACTCTGGCAGGGCCATGGGCACATAGGGCCAGCCCGCGCTACTACACTCTCTGACATGTTCCCAGTACCAAAGTCCTTTCTCCTCCATCTCTTTCAAACGAGAATTTGAATTTTCAGAAAGAAGTCATGTCCCCCTGTTACTCAGTGCCTTACATGTGGCAGGCACCCAATAATCACTGTCACAGATGATGAAAAACCATTTCTAGTACACTAACACCTCCAGCAAACTCACCTCACACACCTTAGAACCCAAAGGTAAACCAAAAGCCATCTAGACAAACAGTAGAACAGGCTTGAGGATTTTTTTTTTCACTCTGCAAACCCAGCAGCATTGCCAATGATACGATAATCTTTTTTTTTTTTTTCAGATATCGATGGTTTAATATTAGAAAGATTTGCAAATTATAAAATGAGTCCTCTTTCTTTGAAATGTTAACATATGGGATAAAATAAGCCTATGTGATAAAGTTCATTCATTCGACTTATACAGGACGTCTCATTAGAGACTCACCCAAAGTCTCTTTACTCTCTATTTAGAAAGTAAATTAAGTTTTTATGTTTCCCAGCCTTCAAAGAGAGACGTTAACGTAAATTCAACAAAAGCACACAGGTATGCTGGTAGAAGCATCTGCTATCTAAAAACCAGGGGCAACTTCAAAAAGATGGCATTCTGGGGTCACTGGCCAAGACAGTTACAAGTGTCCATACGCTATCGTTTTGATAATCACACACTTCAATAATTATGCAAAATGCATGGACTGTTGAATGCACTTTGTTCATGAACACAAGTAAGTTTCTTTTAGAAAGATTTCTATATAAAACTGAAAGAAAAACAAAAAAATATCTAGGTCTTAAAGTGATAAACTTCAGTTATCAGGACAATCTGTGTGTGTGGAACAGTTCATACCTTCGTCAAACCTGTAAACAGAATACATCATATCCACTCTCTCAGAAAAACTGCAGCATGTCCATTTTCTTATCTTTTTTTAATTTTGCAGACAACCGAACCACGAGACGCACACAGCGATGAGGTCAGCTGTCTTGAAGCCTATTAAAACCAATTTTTACATAAGGAACCCATTTCGTATCAAAGCATTCAATGCATTTCAAAGAAAGATAATTCATTAAGATTTCTCAAATCTATCACTGAACTATCAACTACTTAAGAAAATGATGACAGTCACGCACCACTGCACAGCGGACAGACAGTCTTCGAGAAATGCGTCGTGAGGCCATTTCCTCATTGTGCGAACATCGCAGACTGTGCTCACGCACACCTGGATGGCAGAGCCTGCTGCACACCTAGGCCGTACGGGACAGCCTCCTGCTCCTGGGCTTCAGGCCTGCACAGCCTGTTACTGTACAAAACAACACGACATCAAACCCAGGACAAGGGAAAACGATGCAGTCAACAGATGTGGTCGACAGCTGACGCATGAGGCCCCTGCTGGTATAGCACAACACATTGTTCATAAGCAGAAAGGGCGCCCTCTCAAGCACGGACAAGAGGTGCAGCAAACACACAAACCCGTAACGCCGTCGCTTATTCTCTTTATTATCATCTTCTGTGCACAGCCGCAGGCGCTAGCCTTTCACGCGACTGGCAGCGCAGGAGGTTTGTTCGCACCAGCGTCACCCCAGACACGTGAGTAACGCGTTGCACTGCGACATTACGGCAGCTACGTCGTCACCAGGTGATAGGGGCTTTTCGGCTCCGTCATAAGCTTGCGGAGTATATACGGCCCGACGCTGACTGAAATGCTGTTAGGCGGCATGGGACTGTGTAACGTCACGTCATCGTGACAGCTGCTGCAACGCCTGGGCAGCTGCGGGCTTTTACGGTAGGAAACACACATTCTCAGAGCTCCCCGACAACTTGCTGTACGGTTTTGGAGTATCCGCAGTAGGATGGCGTCGATACTGGCTACTGGCAATCGACCAGGTCGACAGAGCTTGGGCCCGTCCTCGGTCGGCGGAGGAGCGGGATGGCTCACGTGCCATCGGCTCTGGGTATCATCACGCCACCCTTCGAACCAAACCCAAATACACTCATGTGACACCCCCTCCCCCGATAAAGCTCAGAGGATGACGTCCAAACTCTATAATGTCACTAACACCGGACACTGCCCGAGGCACTGGGGACGCAGCGGCACCCGACGAAAGTCTGTGCTTTCGTGGCCTCCATCCTAACAGGACACAGGCCACAGGCCACCAACACAATGACCTGCAACAGATTGGGCGCTAAGTGTCAAGAAGAAGGCTAACGCGGGGAGAGGAGATGAAGAACAGCACTGATTAGAGAAGGCTCCTCGGTGAGGGGAGCAGAGTCCTGAAGGAACCACATGGCTGGCAAAGGCCCCCCAAAGTTGGCCCTAGGCTTCCTGGCCCAGTTCCACGCCCGCCTTTCTCCCCTCACACCCTACAGGCAACTCCAGCCTCTCTGAGTTAGGATTCGTTCTCCGAACATGCCTTGCTGCTTCCCAATTTCGCGCCTTTGCATTTGCTTGTCTTCTGTCTGCAAAACCTCGCACACTCTTATCAGACGGGCAAACTCCCTCTGTTCCTCAAGATTCCCGGAGGCCTCTCCCCTCTTAGGGGGCCTTCTCTGGACATCAGGCATTCACCCCCAGCCACCACAGCAAAGTTCACCAGCCCCGCTTTCTGCCACCTGGACTATGAATTCGTGTTCGTGTCTCTGACTCCTTAGTAAAATGGAGTCCTTTAAAGGCCCGAGAGTGACTCTCATCCCTGTGTCCCCAGCACCTGGTCCTTCGAGACAGCTACACCTTTTCGGGACTCAGCTAACGAATGAGTGACATGCATGTCCTCTTTTTATAATGCCGTCTTTGAGGAGATCTGCCCATCTAAAGGAAGCACGAACCCATGAATGCCCTGTATTTAAAACTCTCTTGGAAAACTGGCGCTTTTCTTCCCTGAAAGTTGCGTGTTTTAGAAGCCTTGAGTTCCTTTTCCCTATAAAAGTATCTTGACACCTAGCCATGCGTCATGGCACACGAAGCAGCTATAACTCTGCAGTTGGACAAACACTGTGCTGTGGAGGAAGAAACCCTATCTGCCAAGACACTAAAAGGCTTGCTCGAGACATAATGAGAATGTAGGGTTGGACGCAATGAAAGCAGGTTATAGCCTACTTTACGGCCTGGACCGTTTTCACAAAACTTTCTTTTTTGGGAGGATAAATTGTTTCATAGTGGAGAGGAGCATACACTCGCTTTTGGCTTTTCTTTTCCTACTGCTAAACTCTGGGCCCTTCACAACTCAGCCTACACCTTCCCCAAACTCAAACTCATGGGACCGAAGCAGAACAGCTGAAGAAGAAAAAAAAAGGAGGGAAAGCACACAAACACAGAGAGAGAGAGAGACTGAGAGAGAGAGAGAGAGAAAGAAGAGAGAGAGAGAGAGAGACCAGGAACATACAACATATGGCTCTCGATAAAAAGACAAATTCTGGGTAAGAAATCCTTCCTTCAGTGCCAACCTCTCTGCCAACTATTTTACTTTCCATGTTGTTTTCAACATTGGGCAAATGAGAGTTTTCAAAGATAGAGTCTCCCGTGTCAGGGTAAGGATGCTGGAGACAGAGTAGCTTTTAGCTGCAGGAATCTCGGCGACATGTCATAGGACCAGCCCGGGCCAGGCTGTGCCAGATGTCCCTCCTCAAGCCTGAACCAGAGTCCTGAAAACGAAGACCCTTGAAAAATAACAAAGGAGAGCGTCAGCTGTTCCGTCCGAACTCCAGCACAAAAGAAAGACTTGGGGAAATCGTTTCCATATTTCACATAAACACAGATCTTACTGCAGCAGCCAGGAATGCATGAGTCACGCAAGGGCTGACAACGATTACCACACAAATCGAGCCCCTGCTGAAAATCGGGACGCGACGGCGCAACGCAGAAACTCCAGCGATGGTCGTCTCTACGGTGACATGTTCGTGTTTACGTATCTCAAAATGGCTTAAAAAAAAAATCATGTATCCTTTCCTGTGGGATTCTAACGTTTTTTGTTCAAGAGGAAGCACCTGGAAAAGACTTTCAAATGTAAAACCTTATGCCAAAGTAACTGGAGATTGTGTACTTACAACTTATTGTAACTATATATTCTGTGTCCCCCACCCCCACCCCAAACACCCAGGTCCCCAACTCCTTCACACTGTGGTTGAGTTTAGTTCTGCCCTTGAACAGATCTGGGTTTACCGCAGGGCCATGTTCTTAGTGGGGAAGGAATGGAGACAAATCCATCACGGAATGGCTGAAACTCCAGAGGGGTACTTTTTAGAAAAGGAAACTTTCCTTTTGTTGATTGTCAGCAACAAAAAGTTAACCCGGCTGAACAGTGTTGAGAACCAGAACGGCGGGGGCTGGGGCCATCTCATTTCCTGACAAAAGTACACAAAAGAAAAGAAATAAAGACACCACAAGTCCCATTTCCTGAACCTTCTCGTAATCCAGGCCATGGGCGTCTCATTAATCCTCATAATAACCATATGATGCATTATCCCCATTTTGTAGATGGGGAAGCGAGCTCCGAAGGGCTAAGCTAGCTCAAGTCACACCAACAGTAAGCACTGGAGTGAGATTTCCACAGAGGGGTTCCTACTCTGCCCAGGCTGGCTCTGCTGTCTCCCTACTGCAGGTGATGCTCTTGTCCTAGAGTGTGACTTCCCCAGCAAGTAAAGCCTGCAAGTCTGAGAGGGTCCATGAGCAGAATGTAAGGGAGCAAAGCTGTCTCCTTCACCTGCTCTCTATGCAATCAAATCAGCTGGTGCTTAATAAATGATGAATGCAGAATGTAAATCTATGTCTGAAGGACCCCTATGAACCATTGATGAGCATGTCCCTGCTGCCCACTGTCAAAGAGGGGACACTACTGAACTGTAAGTAGCAATTTCACGTCCAACAGAAGCTATCCCATGTCCCACAAGCCCCAGTTTCCTTGAAAGCCAGATTGAAATAACTGTCTGTGCCATCACATCTAGACATTATGATTTCTTTATAAGGCCATGAGAGGCCCACATCGTCAAGAAACTCGAAGGTCCTTCTAATGCTTATTGATAAGGTAGTTCCGGTAAAAGGTCTAAGTAACTGACCACAAAAGTCCCATCTCCCCTTCTTTAAGGTGGCAACTGTCAGTGTGAAATATAAGAGACCTGATGTCTTCAAGAACAGAGAAGATTAGGAAAATCGACACATATTTCCACGTGTCCTTCATAATCACATCATTTTTCTTCTTAGACTTTTACGATTTTACGTACTCCTGTGTTATTTTTAAAAGAGATGCAATGCCAGGTTCTGGTCACTTTCAAAGCACTGAAGGAAAAGAATGACAGCAGGTGGCTGGCAAATTGTCAAGCCATTAAGGCGTCTTCCCCTTTGTCTAAACAACACGCACTGAGCTCATAACAACGACATTCCAGCAGCAATTGCTGCTCTTAGGACAACTGCTAATGGACTTCGGGGAGCAGCCTCAAATGCCATGGTCTGTTGGGGTTCAGACATCTCAAATATGCACTATAATTTTGGCGAGTTGTCATCAGACGCTTCCCGAGATGTCAGCAGCCTGTAAAAGTATTAAAACGATGATCTGACCCGTTTCGTCTTCCAAAGCCTTCCCCTTATCAATTCTGGGTCCCACTCCTCAGTGTCAACATTCAAAGAAGTTGCCTTTGAGTCAAAAATTGATCGACCTCTCTTAAGCTTTGCAATATCATTAAAGCAAGCTTCGGATCAAGATACAAGTCCCCCACGCTCCTCATGTCTTCGTCAGAGGTCTCAAAGATGATGTGTCAGGCCTCTCACTTTGATATGATCCTGGCATAAGAAAAGACTAAATGTCTGTTTGAAGTAGAACTGTGCCTCATTCAGAAACACTCTTAGCAAGAGATCACTTCTCCCTTGTCGGGCTGACCAGGTGCCAGCCAGCCTGTCATCAAACGTCCTCAGTCTGCTCTTCACTGCCCGCGAGGGTGGACCAGGACAGGTTCCTCTTCCTAAAACACACCCGGATTTTCATACAGCCAATCCTCAATTACTGGTAAAGTTAATTTTGTTAGATTTTATAAAAATCACTTCTAAAATGTTAAGTTTAAATAGAGTGATACGGAAAGATCTTTAAGACAACTTTAAGTGTAAAAACAAACAAACAAACAAAAAACCTATGGCTCAGAATCGAACTATGGAAGAATCCATTTTAAATAAATGAAAACAAATATACATAAATATATACAAACATTTATGCAAATTGCCTAGGAAGGGTTCTAGAAGGTGCTCTGAAAAAGAAGAGTTTATTAGCAAAGAGGGGAAAATTCGATAATTTTTAATTACCTAGAGTTATGTTTAAATTTTTTTTTTTAACCATAAAAAGTATTTCTGTATCACTGGAGAAATAAAAATCAAATCTGCCGGCAACAGAGACAATGGGAGAGGAGTGAGTACAGAGAAAACAAATCACATTCCGCGGCCTCCAAATGTTTCCTCAGAGCGGACTTTCCATTGACATTCGTGTGGTGACCAAGTTGCTCCATGAGGGAGCGTTTCTGCCCGCCACGTGAGAAGCAGCTGCTTCCCGTCACTCGTTATCTGTTTCCTCCAGGGCCGTGAAAACGAAAGGCAGTTTCTTTCTGGTTCGGAAGCCGAACATGGAAAACCTGCCTCCACACCTTCACCCCAGCGGCATCTGGGAGACGAGGCAGGAAGGCTCCAGACGCAACCTGCTGCCTTCACATTTCTGAGTCCGAGACAAAGCATCATCCCTGAACCGTCTTCCCGGATCCCGTCTACGCCACTGAGTCCCCAGGCACCTGACAGGCCACACTCCTCACAACTTCTGCACAGTCACACCCGCCATCTTATTCAAAGACATTTAACATTCTTTGGCCTAAAAGAAAACAGAATTGCTAGTGAACTTTCGACGCTTCTTCCCGTTCTGAAGCTGTCTGGAGAAGGCGGGCAAGGGAGTACAAACTATTGAGTTCTGCACCTAGCCACGCTCCCGCTAGCAGCTTCCCCCTCCGGCACTGTTTAGTGTCCTAAGTCTCCTCACCTACAAGGACCCACTCTCGACCCTCATCTGGCTGGCAAACTCCCCTTTGTCCTTTAAAACTGCCCTCACACCACTGTCCTCTAAACCACACACTCACACCAGATTCTGTGCTTCTCTGAATGGCTCCTCGACCTGTAAACACGTCCATCACCGAATGGACCATACCATATTGGGTAACAATTAGTGTTGGCATCTCCTGGCTAGACTGAAAGCTCCTGATCACTGGATCCCCAAAAGCTGACACTGAGCCTAGTACATCAGAGGCTCGTGGATCTGGACAGCGGTATAGACGGGAAAAGCGCTATGAGGCCCCAGACTACTGCTGGTGGGTGGGCCCTAAAATTTTCCAGGATTTGGGGGTTGGGGGCCATGAGGGTGAGGCTAGGAAAATAGTGTCATCAGAAATATTCAGAACCGGCACTCCAGAGAATTCAGATCTCGTCGAGTTCCTGCCTCCTCCTCATCTGAGCCATGAACTTTCTGAGACACAGTTTCGTTAACTATAAAATGAAACAATTTATTCACTCAAAAGAACATGTGTTTGGACTGCACGACCTATGGTTATCACCAGCTCTCCAAATAATAGTTAGTGATGAGGAAAAAAACATGGACATCATGGTGCTGGACCACAGTCCTCACACAAGTCAAGAAAGACCCCCGTTTCCCCAACACGCGGCTGTCTTCCGGTTCACACACCTGAACAGGATTAGCATCTCAGCACCACCAAACACTTAGATTTCTCCTCCTGGGCTCCCTGATCTTAAACCTAATATGATTTTCTCTTGCACCTTCCCCCTCAAAAAAATGAATAAAAATGAGAAAACAAAACCAAGTTGCTATTATCTTAATGGAGGCAAAGGCCTCTGTTGCAAATTTGAGCAGCAAAAGGCACTGACAGGAAACCTGAGTGTCCAAGGCTTCTGAACAGACGGTAAATAGGCCCCAGAGGCCGCATGGCGGCTCCTGCCATGATCGCTTCAGGACTCCAGGGGGCATTTTTAACTTGACTCATGACCCCTGCCTTCTTAAAAAGCAAAATTGCCAGCTCGGCTGGCAATCCCATTAGCTTGGATTTTAATTCTCTCCTTATGGAATTTTCTATGGATTGTTTTCAGCTTTTAAATTCAGTACACAAGTTTGAAAATGTATAGCATCTAAATTATACTGTTCATTATTCCATTCATTATGGATCGCATTTCCCTACACAGATCTAAAGCTCTACTGTTTGGGGGAAGGGGATAGGTACCTTACAAATACATATTTTTAAATTAATACCTAAATACTAACTAATTAGGCAAATATGTTAAGCTGGAAACGGATCTGGAAGAAATGAGGTGTCAATCTCTCCAGGAGAAAAGGGCGTTCTTCAGCTAATACATATTTATCCATTTGGGGGCAACTTTTCTACTTCAATCACTGATGAAATCCTGTTCTGGAAGCAGGCACACATGTACTAAAATATAACAAATCTGGTAAACCCCTAAACTTTTTATTTAACCCCCACGCATCCCAAAACAAGCACCAGATATGTGTCTTGCTCATAACCAGGTCTCCTCTGGGCACTGACAGCATGTCTCCCATCACGCCAGACGCCTACCTGCCAGGCTCCTACCTGCACAGGCTCCTACCTGCACAGGTGCCTCTTCAAGACTATCGGGGATCATTCTTTCTCCCCTTTGCACATGTAACCTAAAAGTCCTTGGAACAGTCTGCAACTTTCTGTGTGTCTGACACTGAGGGAGGCCACTCTGGTGACTAATGAACAGAAGTAATCTCCATTCTGATAGCTGCTCCCACAGGGCTTACAGGAGCAGGTCTTACGAAATAACTTCTTGGCTCCCGAGAAGAGGCCGGGCGGGTTTCCTTAATGGGGCTTGGCAAGACGGGGCGCCTTCCATGTAGGGCGATGGGCCAGATGATGACAGAGACTATTACTCAGTGGAATACATACTACATTGTGGACGCACCCAAGGATGACTGTCACACCCACCTGTATCAAAAGCCACAGTGAAGAAGGAACTGTAATAAGTCGTGGACAGTGATAAAACAAGAAATATGAACTTGAAGGGCCTGCGTTTGGCGACAACCTTCCCTCTGACTTTTAGAACTGCACTCTGAGCATCACTATGGGCATTCGTCAAATCTCAGAACACTGTGTTAGTGGGATCATCCGGGAGAGAGAGTTAATCACCCACATGTTGAATTTAAGAGGTAGAATTGGCATGTCCTCTTTTAAACATCGTTTTATATCAACACATTCCCCAAAGGATATGTGATCCCATCTTCTCTTTACCATTCTCCTATCAGTCTGTAACCTACCATTTGTAAAAGGTAGGGTATCTTCGCTTAATTTGAAACTATTCTATTGGAAATGAGGATTTTTCCCACAGGATATGCCTATAGTCTATGCAATAAAAACAACAGCTAGAGTTTTGTTAACCACTTATATTTATTGTAGTGAAGATGTCACCTGTATTCTCTCACGTAATCCTCAACATAAACTTTGAAAATTTAGTAAAGCATGACCCCAAATTTAAAAATAAACTAGCTGACTAAACAATGTACACAAGTTGGCCAACATCCCACATCCAATAAGTGATGATAAAGAATCAAAACTTAAACAGCCAATCCTGGCCTTAACCACTAGGTTATACTACAGTGGCCACAAATGTTTAGAGTGAGGGATGTGGCCACAAAAACACACAAACATACACAATTGTACCAAAGGGGGTGGGGAGGGGGATGAGAAGGGAGACTGGATGGATACATCGATACATTTTCTTTCTAGGCAAAAACCCGTAAGAGTCGTACAATTATTCCTCTATTGCAGGCAATTAAGAACGAGCATAAGTTCCTACCTTCATCCAAAGCAGACACATTCATTCCACTGAGAGCCGTATTCTTTAAAAGTTGATTGCAACTTTGTCAGAGACATTCGGGTCTTACCTTCCTCCCCTCCCATCCCCCCACTCCCAGAAGCGTTTACCAAGGACTTTTATCGTGTAGCCTGGCCCTAATTTGACACCATCCTTGACCATCTCAAGTGCAAATGTTAATCCTATCATCTGGCACGAGATGAAAATAATCTTTTTCGAAATAGATAAGGAATGTTAACTACATGAAACAGAGAACAAAAATGAAAGGAAAAAAATAACAAAACTATCTTTACATCTCATTGCAACAATATGTCACTTTCATTAAAACGTTGGATCTGTAAAAAGCAAATAAAACCAATAATTACAATAATATGGTCTACAGTATGCAGTCTGCCTTTATAAGGAAAGTAGTTTTAGAACATTTTTGGAACATTGTAGTTATATAGTGAACTCTAGGGATGATAATTACCTACCTCAGCCCACAAAATTCTTTTCAGATCTTCTGATGACAATTAAAGTCATTATAAAAGACTAGTCGCCCTTCATTTATCACTTCCAGGAAGTCTACCACAACCGCATTTAACAAAATAGACTTTCTTGGATCCTTAGACTTCCCCTAAACTCCTAAGGTTGCTGGTAGGCACTGACACTTTTTTCCCTTTCTGTTTATGAATTAGTCGTAGAAAATGTTCCTTTTCTCCTTGATTCATTAGAGCATGATTTTAGGAGATGGAATTCCTACAGCAGAATTGAAACATGACATATCTCAAGTTCAAATTAATTTTAAAATCAGAAAACAGAAAAACTGTACCAATATGCAGGCACCCCCATGAAATATTTTTTGCCATATCCATTCTAGGGCTGTTTAAGAAAAGATAAAGAAAAACAAAAACCCCCTCGGGATGTGAAACGAGCCCGCTGATGTAAAAAGAAGTTACAAAACACAACTTCGATTTGCTCCAGCATACGGAAGAGGTATTAAATGAAAGACAGTGAGAGCTACCAACGTCCCACAAGGGGTCCCATACTCCAAAGCCGTCGGGAGGCAGGGAGACAGAAAAACTGGTATTTTTTTTTTTCTAATGACAACTATTAAAAACTAAAACTTTACCTCGTTCAATTATTTTCAAAACCACATTCCACGGAATGATAATTGTGGACTGTGGAAGATGGATGCTTTCCCAGACGGAGTATGTGTTTAACCCTGGGAATGGTGTGGCAAAGCCAACCACCCACAGCAGTCTGGGAAACAATGCAAAGCAGGAGAGAGAGGGCAGCCACGCCCTGCAGAGGTGGGGTCTCTCTTGGTTGTTTCTCATCCTACCATAATCAAGTCCCATTAGTTTTAAGTATAATCTTGCCCGTTCTTCCAGAGCTCAGGACCTCAGAAATGAATACCCAGGTGGCAGCTTCCAGAGCTGGTAGAGTGAGTGTGATTCATGCCGGCCTGGGTCTGAAATGTTCATGGTTATGTGTTTTCCAGATTTAGGGGTGAGCGCACCAAGCTAAAAGTGGAAATGGGGGGAAGGGGGACGGTGTGTCATACATGCTCTGGGGAGTGGGGAGTGGGGAGCCGTCCAGGCCCTCGCATGATACTTCTGACCACTTCGAGAGAATGCATTCCTCCAAATGCTCCTCCATGCTCTGGCTCACCCCAGGAGAGTGAAGACTCTGAACACACAAAGACTGCATTATATGCTGAGCTCGAAACGATCATTAACCATTCATCAGCCACGGGCGGCAGATTCCAGGTGATAAAACACAGAACACACAGCTCAAGGGGTGCCGCCCAGGCCACACGCCCCTCAGCATTCTGCTTCCTCAGTCCCGAGCCCCCCTCCCACCAACCAACCGGGCTCTGTTCCTCTCCATCCCCCTCCTGCCTTCGCTTTTCTCTCCTACGGCCTGGCAGCCCAACTCCTACCTCCTTTTTACCTCAAGTCAACGTTCTCCTAATCGCTTCTTCTCTCTCTTTAATGAAGAGGTTTTTTGTTTGTTTGTTTCCTATGCTAAAAGTCCAATCAGTGTCACATTTCACAGAGAAAATAAGTAAGTACCCAGGAAATCACGTTAATTTTTGCACAAAGCCTCAACTGATATTCCTCCTTGAGATTCGGCCTCCAGACATAGTGGCGCCTCCCTCATAGACTCCTGAATCAAATAAACATAGGAACCTTAAAATACGCACACAGATGTACATATCTATACACATATAAACGTTACAAATTATGTACACGTGTACATACGCATACACACACGCACTTCGCCACAAAGGACGGCCCCTCAAGATTAGGTCCTTCATTGGTTTCCACCTGCTCAGAGGCACGAACGGGGCCCTGGCGATCTAGCCGCCTCCCCACACACTACCCTCTGCCTCCTCTCTCTCCACTCCACTCACGGCAGACTTAGCACAATCGAGTCCTTTCAGTTGCTAGTAAACGCCATGCTGTCTCTTGCCTCCCAGTTTCCTGACAAATATTTTCTTTTCCCTACTCTACACTTGATGCCTCCTGCGCTTAGTCTACAGGTCTCCACTTGGTAGTATCGCCTCCTCCAAGAAGCCCTCCATGCTGCGCCCATTCAAATCTGAGTTAAATATTCTTGTGCAACCCTAGGATGCCCTGTAGCTTAAATGCCTGTACACTTGTCCGTGTACTCCACGGGATAGACAATGCCAAAGACACAGAGACCCTGTTTTGTTCGCTGCACCTAGAAGACATATTACAAATGATCGTTGCTCAATAAATACTTGATGACTTATATTTAAAGTCGACTGGTTTATCTCTGCTTGCACCAATTTTCCCATTAACAAATGGCTTCCACCTAAGGCTGTAACAGACATTTTCTATATATCAGGGGTCCCCAACCTCCAGGCCGTGGGCTGGTACCAGTCTGTGGCCTGCTAGGAACCAGGCCGCACAGCAGGTGGTCAGCGGGCAAAGCTTCCTCTGTGTTTGCAGCCGCTCTCCCCAGCGCCAGCATCACCGCCTCAGCTCCACCCCAGATCATCAGGCGTTACATTCTCAAGCAGTGCCGGTCCTTGGTACCAAAAAGGCTGGGACCACCTCTCTGTGTGATTTCATGCCATTCTGAATATGTCAGATAAATCTTACAACATATAAAGGCAAGTCATCAGCAACAAGGAATTCTTCCAATTCCTTTTGGATTCGTCCATAACAAATCTTTTCTACCCAAGTATTATAAACTATGAAATAACAGAACTCAGGGTGGAGATCTGTTTACTCTCTTTTCCAAAAAAAAAAAAAAAAAAGAAGAAAGAAAGAAAGAAAGAAAGAAAGAAAAAAAGAAAGAAGAAAGAAAGAAAGAAAGAAATAGAAAAAGAATTCTGCTGAATTCCTCTTCTCTACAGAAGCCACCAGTACACAGTCGTTCATCAAATGATCAAAAGAATGACTTTGTTAGGACTAAAATAAGAGATTGCTTAATCTCCAGCGTACTGTTACCAGTTTGGCAAGGCGTAACATGTCCCAATTTATCAAAAATTTCATTGCCAAACAGTTATCTATTCCAGAAGTTGATTAGAGGAATTAAAATAAAATGCATTCAGGAGGACAGCACCGTGTTCACTCAGGAAGGTGTTTCAACATTGGTGGCCTCTTGGACATCGATTCCTCTGCTCCCGTTTGCTCTTGAATTACTCAGACTTTGTCCTCTGCAACCCACCAGAACTGCCCTGTCACGTTCACCAATACCGTGACTGGCTCCTCCACACGGCTCCATTCGAGGGTCAATTCTCAGCCCTCCCTTGGGGCCGAAGAGCAGCAGGTGGCCCGGCTGACCACTCTTCCTCCTGGAGACGCTTTTCCTCACTGGCCCCGAGGACACTGCCCTCTCCAGTTCCGTCTACTCACGGTAACAACTTCACAGCAGTCTTTGCGGGTGGCCCGCCTCCCAGACTCCCCGAGGTTGCAACACCCCGGGTTTCTTCTCTTCTCCTGCCTCCCTATGCTCACTCATTTGGTGACATTGTCCAGTCGCGAAGGTTTAACGCCACACATACCCCAACGGTCACCCAACCTCCGCCATTCACCAGACACGCGTACCAGCAACCTACTTCACTCGGTGGACTAACACACATTGCGAATTCGAAACCCAGATATTGCCCTCAACCGTCTCTTCCACCTCTCTGTAAATGGCACATCTATCCTTCCAACTCCCCAGCCCCAAAACTCCATGGGCACCCTCTCACACCAGTCAGTACCCCATCTCTCAGGAAATCCTACTGGCCTTTCGGAATACCCAGAACACGGCTGCCCCTCCCGGTGGCCACGGCCACCACCCTGCCCGAGTGTCACCTTTTCAAACGATGACTGCCACAGCACCTCACGTGGTTCCTGATCCCACCCTCGCCTCCTCAACCTTCTCAGTAGAACCACCACTGCAATCTCCAAAATGTACGTCTGACATCCCTCCTTGGCTCAAAACCCTCCGCCACCTCCCCAAAATGCCGAATTAAAGCCCAAATATGCAGAACGAGCCCTAAGGCTCTCGCTCGCCTGGCCTCTCCCCTCTTCTTCCATCTGTTCTCCTGCCGCGCTGGGCCTTCACTCGCTCAGCTCCAGCCTCACCGGCCTCCTCGCTCCTTCAAGCCGTCAGGCACTTTCTTGTCTCGGGTACTTGTGCTTGCTCTTCCCTTTGCCAGGAGCATTCTTCTCTTCCACGTGTCAGCTGCATTGCTCCCTGGACTCTTTCCCTGGTCACCCTACTTAAGCTGCACCCCCACTCCCTTCCTGCGTCCACTTCTGGCCCTTCCCATAGCGTATCCTTTCTAGTGCTACAGATTTTACTTATTTGCCTGTCGACCCCCACATAGATATCAGCTCCGGAACTCAGGAACTGTTGCCTATTTTATTTGCTGTCCGTTTCCTCAGCTCTTGGAGCAGTGCCGGGCACACAGCTGGCACGCAGTTAAGTACCTGCCGCATGGACGCACGGCGAGTAGCAGCCCTCACCAGACTCAGGAGAAGGGCCCGGTAACAAGTCATTCTGTTGGAAAGAGTTAGAGTTATCGCTCTCCGGATGTGGCCTGGGGACGCAGCCCTTCATTGAAAATTTCATTTCCAGAGCTAGAATTAAGGTGAAAGCCAAGTGGCATCATTTCAGAATGCCAGGTACACAGAGTTCGTGTTAATTTAAAAATCATAGATTAAAAAAAAAAAAAATCAGCAAGGTTTGATGCAGAGCACTGGGAAAGATTTTCTGGGAGCGGAAATAATCTCTCATTTTATAGTTGATCCTATTTAATAAAGAATCTGGTTACCATTAGTTAAAGAATCAGGTTAACCTTACCTGACGGAAATCACAGAAAAAAATCAGAACTACTTGTAAGGGTTGGTTGGGCCGGTGATGAATGAGAACACGGGCCACGTCATGCCTGCTGAGGGAGGGTGGGCCAGCCCCTCCCCTCGGCCAGGCCCTTGAGGAGCCCTCCACACCCTTGGTACTCTTCCAGTGGGCCCTTCTGCCCACTGCTTGCTTCGGCAACGCAGAGGAGGCACTAATCTCAGAGAACCGGTTCACCCACCCACAGAGCAACTGCAGCCAGACAAGGCAGCCAGACCTGCTGATCTCACTAAGCACTGGACAAGACTCCAGGGATTATTCCAAGATGCATTTTGCATTTATCAGCACTGATCCTCTATCTCCATGTACACACTGTCCTGCAGGACGCTAATCCTATTTTCTTTTGTGTTCTGTGACTTAGGAAGCATGATACAGAAATAATCCTGAGTGTCATATTCATGTATATTGCATCATTTCACACTCAAGTGTGAGGACCTGAATTTCAGCTAACACTATCCTATTTTAACACATTTCATGTGCCAAACTGCATGATATTTGCACCTCATTAAAACACGAGACGTTATAGTGCTGCAGTGAGAGAGGGCACTTTCTAAAGGGTGTTTTTAAGTGTTTAAATCGTGCAAGATGTTGGTACCATGGAAGGTGCATTATCTACAAACTAGAACAGCTTTTGAAGTTGTGTCTATAAGTGATACCCACACTTGAACCTGCAAAAGAGCTCCTCCCAGAATTCAACACACTTCGAATGGCACCGCCGTGCTAAGGCACTGAGGCACAAACCCTGGACATTAAGGCCCCCTCTCACCACGTCCACATTCAGCCCATGCAAAAGCTTCCGGACGGCTCCTGAGCTGTGCCTCTCCCGGCATTTCCTCCCTCCTCTCCTTCCCAAGGCCTCTGCTATAGCTCAGTCCCCTTTAACTCCCAACAAGAGATTGCCCCAAAGGCTTCCAAGAGCTGCTCACCTCTCCTCACTTTTCTACAGTTGGGTAGCAATACGCCTCTTTCAAACTCTATTTCCCTATTACCCAGTGAATTAAAATAAGCTTCCTATAAGTCAGTGGCTCCCAAACTGTGGTTCACAGACTACTTGTGAAAGACATGCAGAGCTACCTGTTAAACAGGCAGCTCTCAGGGCCCCGCCATGCACCTGCACTAGCAAACTCTCTGACAGTCAGAGCAAGGAACCGTTTGGTCAGTACTACTGACTCTTACGCCTGCTAAAATCTGAGCCCCCACACCCAAAATCTTGCATTCAAACAACGGGCTGGACACATCTGGCTGTGCTGGATTAACCATGTATCAAACCAATGCAGATGAGACTAAAGAAGAAATTTAAAGACAGGCTAGCTGCCTGAAGGTAACAGAGAGCCGCTAAGGCAGTCAAAACTTGAGGGATCAAGATCCTGGAAAGAAAGACAGGTAAGTGAATCCAGCATTCTCCCCCACATTGCCCCTTGTGGCTTTACCGATTGCCACACAGCCTGAGGGTGAGAGGCCAAGGAGAAAGTAGGCATTCTGAAAACATGAGAAAAAATCATTTGATTATCTTAGTTCATACAAGCAAGAGAATAAATGCCACCTCTAGATGACCAGTGTTGGCATTATAATGCATTTCCTTCCAGACTTTTTCTAATATATATTTATACAATCTCAAATTTTTAATTTATGAGAAAACTAGAACCTAAAACTAAATGACCATTTAAAGGTTACACAATCCCAATTAAATATATTTTAAAATCCATCTGTCCCCACTCATAAAAAAAAGCCCAATCGAATATTTTAAAAACAAAAGAAATAAATATAGTATTCTCTAGTATTTTCTGTTAAGTGGCAAAATTAAGAGTTGAATTTAAGAAGAGTAATTCAAATCATACAGTTAATAATGTAAATGTTTTCCCATTGCCCTTGAAACTTATTAGCAGGCCCAACTTATGTTGGTACCTATGAAGGAACAACTAAGTGAGAGGTCAGGTTCTGGAATCTACTGTTTCTTGATTCGAACCCATTTATTAATTATGCAACCTCAGGTCAGGGCTTGGTTTCCTTAACTCTAAAATGAACACAATAAAAGTGCTACTGTCAAACAAGCACTGTGAGGACTAATGAGATAATTCATGAAAAGCCTTAGCAAAGGCTTAGTGCATAGAGAAGCCCAATCATGTCACCTGCTAACTGCTGCCCACCTATGAAACTGTCAGCTTATGGACAAGGCTTCATTTGTATCTAACTTACCTTCTGTCTAACTTACCTACTGAGTAAATGGTACAAGAGAAAGGAAAATACATTTTTTTTTAATTTTAAGCTTCTTAAAGGGAATTAATGGTTGAAATAAAAAATTAACGAAGGTGTAACGAAGATCATCTATAATGAATATATATGCATACGTGTAGTCTGTATACTCACGTATTATGTATGTGAAAATGTAAATATGCATATATGTATGAATGAACTGGTCACAAAGCAAACTGAAAGGCTGACGTATTCCATCATTTTTGTTGAGAAGTCTGTAGACTGCGAGTTGGAATGAGTACCACTCCAGTTTAAGTACTGAAGCTAGTGCTTTTCTTGTTTGGTTTCCCAGTGCAGAACGCCATGAACACAGAGAGGCCTGAACAACTGTAACTTACTACCTCAAAACAAGAACCCACAAATCGGCAGAGGAACTTGGAACATATACCCGAATTTCTGTCATACATGAGATCTTTCTGTGCAACAGAACAGCTCCTGCCAGGGGCCAGTACCACACAGCCGATGGCAAAATCAGCTCGATCAGGAGAAGACAAATTCCTGGTTTTACACTGAAAAGTAACTATCCAATAGTCTGCCAGGTTCATCAACGTAAATGAGTATTTCTGGCTTAACAATACCTTCGTGTAATTATGCACCGCAATTTTTGAAATAATGGCATTAGTTAAATAGCAAAATCAAATTATAGTTAACAAACAGATTTACTAAATAGTTGATTAATTAGTACATAGCTCTTTGTATTCAGAGAGGTATGTTTATAGGTATGTTTCTTATTTGGACAATTAACATCTGACCATGGCTGTCCACAGAGGGGACTGTGGTTTTATGGCATAAAACTGGACAGTTTTCTAAAAATCCAGAAATGTGACATTCAAATCCAGATCCCAGCTTCATTTGAGAACAACAACAAAAACAAAAAGCAGACCTGGCAACTGTGCGTGCACCATCAGCAGAAACTGAGCAATGAAAGTCTTTGTATTTACCACAGTCTCCCACCACTCCCTAATGCTCACATGCCCCACATTTTACTCTCTGACATTGCGGGCCTGGCCTCTGAAGGCGTCTGAGTTTGCAGCTCCTGTTGCAAGTCTCAGTGCAGTTCCTGGTCTTCAGCCTCTTTATAATTTTAGTATCTTTTTTATGTGTGGGGGCTCTCACACCCCATCTGCTACTAAGACGAGAGCTTTTCACCTTGAGCTGCAACATGTTTGCCACCCTGAGTATTTCCCTTTTCTGCTTTTCCTTTCCCTCCCTTCTCTTTGCAACTGCATGTATTGTTCAAAGCCAAAACTTGAGCTCTAGTGAGAGAACTATTACTCTCTCTCAAAATGGAATGGGGAAGGGGGTGTTACATTCTGTTCTACTAGAGCAAGGTCTGGAAGTTCCACACAAAACCTGAACAGGTCCTTTCAGAGACTCCTCCTGTGTTTTCCTGGGGCTGAGCACTCACAGAGGAACAGAACGAAAGGACCCCAGGGCCTGGGGTGGCACAGCTTTAACCTGCCCACTCTGCAGAAAGGACAGGCATAGACCTGGGTGCACTAACTCATCCACTGAAATATACAACAACTATCCCTACTGGGGAAGTTCTTCCCCATCAACCATTATGTATTAGCTAAAAACCAGCTGTAGACAGGAAGAATGGGGGTAGCCTGCCTTAGACCACAGGAGAGCCAACGACCAGTAGTTCTCAAATCTTAGCCAGCACCAGAATCACCTGAGGGGCCTATCACAGTGTGCCGGGTCCCACCCCCGGAGTTTCTGATTCTGTGGGTCTGAGGTGGGGCCTGAGCATTTACACGTCTAAGTTCCAGGGGTGATGCTCTTGCTGAAAAATTAGGTTTAAGAACAAAAGTGACAAGATGTTGGGAAGTGCCACAGGTATGTGGCTGGGAAAGGGTCTCTTGAAAATCTCAGTTTAAAAACAACAGGAGTCAGATACAATCATATACTTATAGTGAGTCAGATACAATAGTCATATATTTATAGTGCTCATTAAGTTTCCTGATTAGACAGTGCCAATCAGAATGAAGAATTTCTCCACTCCAACAAGGGTCTTTCTTTACAAATCAGCTTTTTATAAGATTCTTCAACTTGGCCTAGGGGTACTTAGAGCCAAACCACTTCATACCATATGTCACTCTCCAGACAGCTTGCTAGCAAAGAATATTTATGGTTTTTTAAATACTTATTACGAACAATTTGGGGCTTTAGTGTAGTCAGTCATTTTCACAAATGCTCCTCACAGTCATGTCATCTGCTCATGGTTAGTTTAAGACCCGAATTGGAATTCGTGTTAAGACGGCGCTGACAATTTCAACAGGTGTTACATTCATGACGTGAAGTCTGATCCACTCTACACAGTCAGCTAGCTTTCCTCTATCTCAACAATCAAGCTCTAGGTAGTCCTTAAGATGCGATAATGTGAAATTACTCTGAGAACATAAAAGTTTGTTCAACTAACACAGGTTAAAGTTGGACACAGAGACACGCATACACGCATGCACGCACACACACGCACGCACACACATCCACTCCTAACCCCAAAAGCACTGAATTTCCCCTGCGCTGCAAATCTCTGAAAATAGGAAATAGAATGTTTCCTTTCACTAAAAAGGTTTTCCTCAGGAAAGCATGATTCAGATTACCATCATCATGGCCTCTGCTGATGGATAACACGCAGGGGTTTTCCTCTAAAAGGGCTGACAGATCCCTTAAAGGCGAGGAGACTAGGTATGTGTAGTGAGAGAAAGCTTCCAGGTGATTCTAAGACTGCCTCCCACTCCACCCTCCTCTGTTGAGAAGTAGTAACTGAATTTAAAAAATGTGTTCAACTCTTTATCTGTTGAAAATTTCACAAAATACCATCTATACAAACGAAAATGGCTCTATTTTCTAAAGCCAAATTAAGAGTGTCAGTGGAGTAAAATATTTTAAATCAGATCTATCAGTTCCTTTGACTCAAATTTTTTTTAAGTTTCCAGACAGAAAGCTTTCTAATTCTTTCAACCTACTCACTGCATTTCTAAGGAACTGTTTGCTCTAATAAATACTACTGCATGTGCCCCTGTGATCCCAAGTTTAAAAACTGTTCAATCAGCTATGTGATGTCCAAGAAAACAAACTAGGCTAAGTCCACGTTCACAAAAACCCTATTCATAGATGAATAAACAGCTTCGGAAACTGGAGCTCCCAGCAAAACGTGCCAGAAAAGAACAATGAGCGAACAAAGCCAGAGAACGCAGAAAGACAGATGGCTGCTCTCCATTTTAAACGACAAGAGAGGAATCAGGATGAGGGGAGGGCAGGGAGCACTCTTAACCTGCCGGGGAAAGAAATCTATACACATCTAGATCCACCCCAATTTCAAATATAATTTTAAAATCAATGGGGTGTGATGCTATCAATGAACCAACTGTACCTAGAACTTGGCTTCTCAAATGCTGGACGCACCAATGCCTTCCTCCAAGGTACCATCACCTCCAGCACATTTCCCTGCCTTCCAGCTGGACGTATTTATTTCTGCCCCAAGAATCGAAATTAGATCATGTCATTCCCCTGCTTTCCAAAACAACTTGAAAAAAAAAATTTTTGCAAACACCTGAACAAAACTTATAGGACGTTCTGTGATGTGGCCTCTGTGTGTCTCTCTCTCCTCAGCTCCACCCCCCACCGCTCCTCTAATCTTGCTCTTCGTGACTCCCACTTCCTTCCCTCAAACACTCCAAGCTCATTTGCAGCTCGGGCCTTGCACTAGCAGTTCCTTCTGCCTACAGTGCCCTTCCCCTAGTTTTCCAATGGCTGGTTCCAGCTTATCATTCACGCCTCAATGTCATCTTCTCAGAGAGCCGTCCCTGACGATGCCACCGCCAGTCACTCACCTTCGTAGCTCTGCTTTACTTTCCTCTTCACTTATCGGTAGTGGAGATTGTCTTGTTCACCAGTTTTGTCGTAGTGGTTGTTTGTTGTTATTGTTTTTCATCCCCACATCTACCGTATTAAAGCAGGGACCCAGGTGGACCCCGTTACCTAGAACACAGCTGGACCCAGGTGGACCCCGTTACCTACAACACAGCTGGATTTCCAACACCTTGAATGACACCTGGAACTTAGTAGGCCCTCAGTAACTATTTGACGAGTGAATGAAACTCTCTTCTGACCATAGGGTGAAATCTGTCTTCAACCTAAGTTTTCCTCCTAAGCCCTTTCCAAGAAAGCCACCACTATACCCTTCTGGGACCCAACTGTCATCTTAGATAAACAGGGTCCTCAGAAGGAGAGGAAAGTGTCAAACACTGAGAAACACAGGAAAATGGAGCTGATTTAACTTACTACCTATATATTAATTAAAGGCAGATAGAATCGTCATAAATTTTTAGTAAGCACGTGAAAGGTGATGATCAGCCAAAACAACATTAAATATTTAAGCACAAATAATCCAATTATATATCAGCTTGAAGTTATTATGAATTAATCCATGATTAGTTTGTTAACATGTACATGCTGTGCATTTTGCAAAGTGCTGTCTCTATATTACCTCTTTTAATTCTAACTAAAACCCTGTGAGTTGGTTATTATCAATTCCATTTTAAGATAGGAAAACTAAGTCAGGCTTGGCGAAGATAATTTACCCAAGGTTTTGAACCATTTAGTGTCAGAGAATTTGAATCCAGTTCTAGTTTATTCCAAAGCCTATGTATGTATCGATCACTATCTCTGCCTGACCTACTCCCCCAAAGCAGTCAAAATGAAGGAGTTGTGACAAAGGCAAGCAGGAAATGGGGCCATAAAAATGGCAGATATTGTTTAAGAAAGTTAAATGTATTTGTGTGGGTGTGTGTGTTCCTACCAAACAGAAATTAATTATATCAGACAAAAACTCTGTGACATGATGCTCAAAATAAAGATAAAAATTAGATTAAGAGACTTAAAAAAGAAATGATTCATTCCATTACTGAGCTGCATTCTGAAACGATACAACCCAACAAACTACAATAAAAACTAATAACCGGCAGTAAGCATCTCAAATGCTAAAAGGTCAGGTCCAGAACATGTAGGGTCCTGCTTAAGCTGTGTAACTTAAAAAAAAAAAATGAAAAAGAAATGAAAGAAAGAAAAGGTACGTGTCTCATGAATGTAAATCCTAAGAGATTATAAGGAAACACAGAAGTGACAGGTTCTTTGAAGTTACTCCTTCCTGCCGATGAGGAGAAACCTGCATGGACCCACCTTGGCCAGAGGCGGAACCAGGAGCTCGACAGAGGAGTCCGCCCCAATCCAGGCCTTTGACCTTGGAGAGTTCATTTACCTCCAAAGCCTCAACGTCTCACCTGCAACGAGATGCACCTTCGCTCTGCACCTCTGGGAAGGACCTCTGCAGAGCGCGCGTTCAGAAAACGCGCCTTATCCATTAAAAACCTGCGCGACGGCTAGCTGAGCCAGCGCTGGAAACGCCAGAAACAGCACAAAGTGAGAGTAAAGAGGCACGCAAGGCGAGGACATAAATGTCCCAGAGCGGGGACACGAGAGGCCAGGAGCGGTGACACGGAAGTGGTGGGGCAGAAGAGAGAGGTCCTCGCGGCTCTACCAACGACGTGACCACCGAAGGGAGGCCTGCGGGTGAGGCCGGGGCACGAAGAGCTCACGCCCCAGGCTCCAAGGACACAGCACGGAGACGCCGGGCCTCGGTCAACCCATACGTTCACATTGTGAGAAATGCCCTGGGTATTTATTCCTGAACTGGCATTCCGTGTCATCGTCCATCAACGATGAAAACGTGTCAAACCCCATGTAGTCACAGACTGAAAGAGGGTGTGACGGCCGACACCCATCCCATCCTCCGGTCCACCTGAGGATCCTGTGACAAACCTCAACTGCAGTGCCCAGGCCCCCCATACAACAGCCTTCTTAACACATGTCTTTAAAAATGAACAAATGACTGACTGAATGAAGGAAGGAATGTTGTTATGGGAACACGTCAAGTCCCAAGGGGGAAAAAAAAAGATGTCAGGAATCTCAGAGGAAATGTCTCAGTTAGTTGGCTGAGAATTCCCTGATGCCGTTGCTAGGCGGTGCTTACAAACACAAGCACACACCCTAAGATTGCCTTTTTTGCTTAATTAGTGGCCAAGCCACGCATCCTCAAATTAAGTGTCATCACCGGAGAACTTAAATAAAATAGACTGAGGCCACGTCAGATCAGATAGCAGGACCAGTAGACAGAGCATGAAAACGTGTTTGCAGCTGCTTGCTCCAGCAGTGCTTCTGAAGCAGCAATGAGCACGCCGATCGCCCGGGATCCGCTGAAATGCAGATCCTGCTTCAGCTGGCCTGTGTTTCTGGATTTCTATCTGCCGGGTGACACAGATGCCCATTCGTGGACCAGGGCCAGACAGGAGTCAGCCGCAGACAGCAAGAGCCAGTCCTAATGCTATGCTCACTGGAAGTCCAGTTACAATAAGAAAAAAAAAAAGTTAAGAAAATACAGTATAAATATACCCAAAGAAGGTTCGCATATTGGCAAGAGGCATCTGTCACTCGGCTACCCCAGAACCTTCCTGACCAGATCCTCTGAGGGTCGGGCAACAGCAGGGAGATCTCTTCAGTATGACAGACCTGACTGCCTGGAAGGAATAATTTACGTCCTGGAGCTATGGGATAAAAGAGAGGAAGCAATAAAAACAAAGAGAGGTAATTTATTGAGAGCTTACAAAGATCACACAGTCAGGGGTGGAACTGGGATATAAACCCTGAGTCTGAGTCCAGAGCCCACACTCTCACCTCTGTGCTCCGCTGCCTGGTACAGGCCCAAGCAGCACAGTGACGGAGGGAGGGAAGAAGAGCATCTGAGAACAACGCTACTTACAAATGGGGACCTTGAGCACATCCTCCCCGCAGCCCCCACACCTTGCTCTCTCTCATTCTCTCTGCTTTGGTTTCTTTGTTTCGAATATGGGCTCATAATAGCTGGTGCACCTCACTGGGTTTTCTGAGGATCGCATGAAGAAGTCTAAACAAAGCACTTATAGCCCAGTGTCTGACACGTACGTAATACATGCTTCAGTGAATGTTTTTCAATTACTGTGATTAAGAAAAGTCCATTGATGAAGTCCAGGAGAGAGAGCAGGGCTGAGAAGAGAGCGGAATAAAAAGAAGAGCTCTTGACCTGTGGCCAAGGGCAGAACTACGACTGAAAAGGGAGAAGACCTCCCTTTCCCCCCCGACTATAACGGAGAAAGGACAATGTGTAACCTGACTGCGTTCAGGATTACAGAAAGAACTGGCCTCCATCAGGACGATGGCGGGAAGGGCTATTTCCGGAGTTTCCACCACTGGCTTAGCTAGCTGTCACGTAGGTTTTGAATGAATAAGGCGCGTTTTACGAACACGAGCTCTGCAGAGGTCCTCCGTGGTTGTTCCTTTCACAAGCCCAAGAGGTGCAGAGCAGCTGACCTACCACGTACTGATCTCTGTAGTTTATATGCAAATTCTAGCCCCCTCCATGACCCAACAGCGAGGCACTTTAAGACTGCTGACGTCCACGCAGTAACAGACACGACAGGGAAACACAATGCCCGTGACCAGATTACAGGGAATGCGCAAACACCCCGAGTCCCACAGCCTCAGGCCTTTACCCTTGACAGTGATGGAGAAATGGTGCCCATGTTAAGCAGCGCCAGAAGCGAGTCAGAGAGACTTCTATTCTGGGATTAAAGCCGGTCTTACAGATGCACTCACTCAGCAACACACCTGAGAGCCTGCCCGTTCCAGACAATCGAGGCCGAAGGCAGGAGGGCAGGGCTGCTAAGACAAACCAGTGGCCCTCCTCATTGAAACACGCCCCCCTCCCATAGCCTGAAAGTAGGAACACAAACGTGGGCGGCTGCATTTTACCATACGTACGTCAAGCTTAGAGACTGAGACCTCATATTTCTAAAACAGGGCTGACCCAGAGGTTCACGGTAAGTGGGACATTGTGATATGTGTCCAACTTTGAGAAGTAATCTATGAATATCGGTACCTGTAAATTACTGTGTGTAAGACGCTACTGGCTGCCGACCAGTATCTACCCTCCCCTTCTTCCTTATTGTATGCTAATTTTATTCAAGGTTGTAAAAAACAAAAATGACAGTGACCAGCCTCCTTGTTGGAAAGTGGCCATGTGACAGTTCTGGCAACTAAGATGTAAGCCAAATCATCACTCGATGGAACTTCTATAACTCTCTAAAGGAAGAGGCTTGGCCACCACCAGTCTTTTGTCTTCTCTAGGTCTCCCTTCTCCTGCTGGGAACAGGAACTGTTCCTGGAGGTGGAGCCACCATCTTGCCTTGAGGCATTTAGGCATCGATAGGGCTAAGAATGGCTGAACAGGTTGACAGACGGAGCCTAGGGCCCTGACAGTACAGGGAGCCCCATACAGTCCTGGATTCCCTATCTCCAGACTTCTTTTACAAGAAAAATCAACACTCCCATTTGGTTAACCAACTGTAAACTGGATTTTCTGTTATGTGCAGCTGATCCTCCTCTTCCCTGATACATATTATAAAAGGTCATCTGCTTTGCAAAAAAAAGCCTTTACTGAATTATCTGAAAGGCAAGGTGCCATGAACTATGAATTACCTTGACTTACAAATACCTTTCCTGACATGTACCAAATATGTAGGATAAGACGCACGTATACCAGACAGCTCTCGCTCACTAGCACATGGTGTTAACTGTCCCGGAGGTCACCTCATCAGCGTGAAGATCCTGGGAGTCTTCCAGGCGTGACCCAGGCAAGAACCTCCTAAGCAGATGGAATGGAGTGAAACCAAACCCCCTGGGTCATACGCTGCTCTATCACTTCCCAGCTGCGATCTAGTACGTATCCTTTCTGTGCCTCAGTTTCCTCAACTGTAAAATGGAAATAATAATTCCTGCCTAAAGCGTATGTGTGCATATTAAATGAGCTAATACTTGTACGAATACTTAGACCTGTGCCTGAAACATTGCTAATATTTAGTGAGGAGCTACGCATATGATAAATGGATGACAGTATAGCTAAAGATCAATAGAAATAAATAATAATAAAAGCCAGACAAATTAATTCATTCTGTAGGCGTCGACCTTTCTCCTGATGCATGCAGCCCCCAAACAACGTTAACAGGAGAGAAAGCTGTAGACTGTAGTCAGACTCAGATTGTTCTAAATCGGAGGCTCTCTACAGTGCTCATAACGATAGCTACTCTCACGGGATACCAAGAGTGGCAAAGTCTACATGAAGGGCTGCTTATCAGTAGGATATATTTATAAAACAGGGGTTGGGTAGAGACGTTAGCAAAGACAGCTAAAAACAGTCCTATAAGCAAACATGTTTGCCTATGTCAATAATTAATTAGAAAGTCAGTACTTTCACATCACTACTATGAGAAATATTCAAGTGATGTATCATGCATTTGGGGAGCATGTAGCCTCTTATCATCTAAGAGTTAGCCACATACTTTCTCCTCTTATCTTTTCTAGATTCAAACACAGAATGTGTCCGGGTCACTCTATGAGACTGTACTTAAGGGTCCAAAAGGGCACAAGCCTTCTGTATAAAGCTGCCACGTGCTAACCACAGGTATGTAACCCAATCAGTATCCTATGCTCAGGGCACCAAGATACTGAACCACCCAGTGGCTGTCAGGTCAGGAGGAAACTTTCCCTGGATGAAAGCAATGTCAACCAAGTCACAGCGTCCAGGCAATTAGATCTCGAAAACATTTTAATCGGCAATTCCTTTTAAATGCTAAACAAACATAACAGGATATGAATTTACACTTCTCTCTCAATCCCAGGAGGGACTCAAAAAAAAAAAAAAGGCAAGACAAATCTCGAGGGTGTGAAGATCTCACTCCATAATCTTCTTGTGTGCCTGTTACCATTTTTCTGGTTGTACATTATCAAGTAGGCTGGCAGAGGCTCAAGAAAGCCAGGGTGATAAGTTGTAACCCTTTCTTTACTGGGGAGTGGTATTGTGCAGTAGATATGTAAGCCACGAATGTGTGCCACGTGTGTAATTTTCTATATTTTTTTTTTGGAGCCACATTTAAGAAGGTAAACAAACCTTCTTAACAAAAAAAAGTGAATTTTAGTAATAAATTTTATTTAACCCAATATGCCAAAAAAAAAACCAAAACTATCATGTCAACATGTAGCCAGTATAAAAATTTACTAATGGAACAGTTCACATGTACATGCCACGTGTTCTTTACACTTACAGAACATCACAATTTTGACTAGCCACATTACAAGGGCTCAGAGCCACCTGTGGCTACTATTATACTGGACAGAACAGCTCGCAAGGTCAAGACTGATGAAATCATCAGTTTCTTAGGTTTTTCTCTATGATGGACAGACAGGTAAATAGATCAACCAACTCAGTCTGGTCAAGTCACCAGCTGGGAAACCTGGCAGTATCTTGAATGGGGGAACAAACCCCATTTCAAAAAAGGGTATTTACAAATTTTAAGTTAATGTTTTGTACCAAGCATTGATGATGCCGTTTACTTTTTACTCAATGTACAAGTACTTTGTTTTCATCTTCATTTTAAGTAAGAGCCCAGGAGATTTTGGTCACGGGACCAACCTCTTCTCAGGAGAGAATGCAGGAAATGGTCAGACATGCCCCACTGACACCTCCCATACGCCCCCACTCCACGTGGTCTACACGTAACAGGCAAGAGAAATGAGATGCAGAGACAGATGATCAGTGCTCATTATGCCCCAACCATGGGTGAGACAGTTTGAAAGATGACCTCACCTTATCAGTATCACCTACCTCACAGGCTTACTGTGATGATCAAAAGCAATAACAGAGAGAGGGCTCTTTAGCAAACTGTAAAGCGCTATACAATTCTAGTTATTATTGAGAAAGGACATCGTTCCTCACCTGCAAGAGCAGACAGAAGAACACAAAAAAGTCACTTGAAACAGAGATGCTGAGCTGGGGGTGGGGGTGGGGCATGAAATATTGGTTGTTCTTGATGGACTTCGTTCCCTTGGAATAGTACAAAGAGGCTTCAGGAACTTCTGTGTCCTCTCCCTCGAAATCTTGGTAAACAGTAAAAAGTAATCGCGACGGCTCAGGGTACAAGCTGCTTCTAGCCCTGCTCAGTCACCCATTACCACCCCATCCCACTGCTTTTCCTCATCCCAAATACGGCATCACTCAGGACAGCGGTTCAAAACAGATTTCTTCTTCCCAGAGTTTCGATGTGGCCTAAAACTGCAGCGCCACCGAGGCGGGGGGCGGGTGCTGCTACCCTCCCTGAGCAAAAAAGTCACCGAGCCCGGGAAGCCTGGCTCACGGTTTCTCGCGGGCGCGAAAAGCTTCAACGTGTGGCTCTTGTGCCCCTCTCGCCTTCTCCAAAGAAAACAGAGAGGCTCGGCGAGCCGCCAGAGTCTCCTTTCACCTGTCCGACCGCCCCGCCATGCGGGCTACCGCTCGGGCGGGCGGCATCTGTAAGAGGTCGGAGAGGAGTCACCCACACAAAGGCGCCTGTGCCTCTGCGCTCCATGACAGGCGGCCGGGGCTCGGGCACCGCACTCAGGCAAGGCAAGAGAGGGCGCCCCCACGTCCCGAGACCGGCACCCCCAACCCTCGGCCTCCCTACAGAGGCCATCGCTACTCCCTGGTTTAAAGATGGGGCTCCCCTCGGCTTGCCACAACCCGCACCCCCAGAAACAGGCACAAGAGCTAAGGGCGCACAGGCCCCTCGGAAGAAGTTTGCATTGTCACCGCGCTGCGCTCTCAAATGCTTCTCGCCTGCAGAAGGAGCTGAGCACCCCCTGCCCTACGCCCCCGGTCGCCCCCTGCCCCGGGCTGGGGACGCCGCGGCCCCAGGCCGCGCTCACCTCTCGTCCAGTCCACCACTTGTTTGGGGCTCCACTTGGTCACGGGTTCCATGGTCAACGGCTTCACCCCGGGCTGGGCTAGAGGCGGAGGTAAAGTCCTGCCTGCGCCCGCTGTGCTGCCCGGGAGGCGCGCCCCGCGGCTGTCCCCGCGCGCCCGAGCGCCCCGTCAAAGCTGCATTGGCCGCGGTCAGCGGGTCACCCAGCGCGGCTCAGCGGGATCGGCGCGGCCCTCTCCCGGCACACGGGACAGCGTGCGGCTCCTCCTCCAGCTGCCACCGTCCGGCTGCAGCTCCTCCTCCCGCCGCCGCCGCCGCCGCGGGGAGCCCGACACTGCTGCGGCACCGGAGCGATCGCAGCTGCGGGGACTCGGGGCTGCGACCCCCTTGGCCCTGGGCCTCGGCTCGGCGCGGGACGCTCCGGGCCCGGCTGCTCCCAGCCGCGCCTCCGCACCCCCGGCTCGCGCTCCGGCGCCCCCTCGTCGCGGCGTGCTCTCCCGGGCCCCCGCTCCGCGCGCGCGGCCGTCGGCGTGCGCTCCCGCCCGCAGGTCCCACCTCCGGCGCCTCCCTCCAGGCCGCTCCCGGGCAGGCAGCGGCGCAGAGCCGGAGCGCTCGGGTTACAAAGTTTCAGCTCGGGTCGCTGCTCCCGGAATAAAAGCGGGGGCGGGGCCGACGACCGAGCGAAACTCGTGGGAGGGGGCGGGTCCGCCCGAAACGGGCGACTCGCGTTACTTTCTCTCTCCGGGACCTCGGCGCTCACGCCCGCAGCGTCCCGGGCCGCACTTTCCTTTTCGAGGAGCGGGTTGGAGACCGTGAGCGCATCCCCGGGAGCCCGCCGGCTGGGGCGAGGCCCGGGTCCTGTTGGTGGCAGAGCAGAACAGTCTGTCTGTCTCGGGGAGAGCAACCAAACGCACAGACAGCACAGAGAGGGGGATCTTCGTGCTCTGTTCGTCTTTAATGCTTTGTATCACTATGGCTCTGCCATTAAGCCTTCCTGATTTGAAATTTCTTTAAGGCAAAATTAATTATTTTACTTTATATTTTGGGCGACAGAGTGGCAATTTAACTCGCTCTCTTAATCTTTAACTCACTGCAGTATCTCAGCTTCGCCACCAGAATGAATCATAATAAGTTGAGTAGCTTTAACGTTAGGTCTTGCCGTATCAATAGTATTTATATTCACAAAGTGAGCTAATGCTCATTTGGATTTAGTCATCAGTCGTGAAGGGAAGTTCTTAGCCACACACAACCCGCCAAAAAAAAAAAAAAAGCGTTTGCACAATTTCAACACATTCAAAGAACTCAATCTGGACCAGAGTTAGCCCTGATCTGGGGGAAAATCCTAAATTCAAATATTTACCTCTCCTCTTTCAAACCCTTCCTGCATCCCCTTTCCAGCCCCAGTGATAAAGATTCTATTGTCACCTATAATGCTTCTTAAGTTCAATTATGGCTATTTATTTACATAATTCCCTTTGAGACTGTTAACCCCTTAAAGACAGACTCTACCTGATCTAAAGCTTCCTCCTCTCTCCCTGTTTCTACCACCTAGCTGGTAGCACCTAGTACAGACTCAAAAGTGTGACTGGTAATTTATTCATTCAATAAATATTTGGGAATGCCTCCTATGTGCCAGCCACAGCACTCATTAAATATTTGTCGAATTTCTGTGATGTGTACTGTTTATACAGGTCTGTTTAGATGCACATGTTGGAAAGATGGCTAGCAGCAAGCCCAAGCATCTGTTGTATAGTGTGATGAGCCAGAATAAACAAGAAGAAACATATTTTACAAAATAAAACATCAGCTCCACCTTCCCCATGCGACTTATCTGTAGGACTGAGAAACCACGATAACAGAGATATGCAGTTAACAAATACGATGACTTTTTTTGAGCAAGTTATTGGCAGACCAGGAAACGCATAGGCAATGACAAAATTCCTGGTAAGAGTAGTTGTCCTTAAAAAAAAAAAATGACCTTTTAAACTTAATAGCATCAATTGTTAAACATCTTTATGACAGTAAGCAGGGAAAAGGACCCTGACGTTTGTCATTGGCTCCACGGAAAAAAGTGACCAATCTTACCCACACCTTTAGTAAGAGCAATCACTGTATGTTGTCATTTTTTATTGTGGTTAGAGTGACCATATAATTTATCTCCAAACCAAGGTATTCCAAGTATGAAAGAAGATCCAGCAATACTTACATTAGAATAACATGAATAAATTGGACCAGATGGTCCCTGTAATTATGAAGAAAGATCAAGTGTTAATGATTTTGCCATAGAATTTTATTTGATGTTTTCAGTGTTCTCAAATGCATTTGCATTAGTCATTACTAGAGAGTCAAAAGCTAAAATTCTGGGAATCAAGCAAGAGTTTGCAAAATTTCATCCCACCGAGTCAATACACTGTACTCTGTACATAAATATCTCATAGTTAAAGAGGAAGGCCATGCTAAGATCTCTAAACCGAAGACCAAATAACTATCTAAATGAATTAGCGTTGTTTACACTTCAAGTCCTGAAGGCTAATTACTATTTAAATAAGGCCTCCTACCTTAATTACAGCTGTTAGCATGTGAAAGTTTTAGGGAGGCCTGCCTCCCCCGTCTGAAAGGCAAACTTGAAGACATCCAAAGTCACTAACGGCATATAATAAAGGCAGAATCTTAGTAAATAGCTTTGGAAATTGAAGCGGATACAAATGCTCGTTTATAGCTTTGCTAAGTTTTCTTCTCGGCAAGCAGTAATAGGTAGCTATACAGTCACAGGTACATGCCATGCACATGCCTGCAGCTGTGCCATCTCCTTCAGAAGCCCATGTCTTTGGCACCCTGATGTTTACCACAGTTCCTGACACATAACAAGGAGCTAAATGAATCCCTTTTTAAATTGCGTCGAACTTGTAGAACTGACACCAAAGACCAGGTCTCCTGTATTTCTCTTTCCGGCTCCTCCTTTCTGGCTTTGGGTCTCCTTGCACACTTAGGTCATTTATTTAATTAGTGAAATGCTTATTCAGTACTTGTAATGCACTAAACTAGGCACAAGGAAGATTCAGAATACATGCCGAGTGCCCTTTATAAGTCAAAGGCATCATGTGATTTTGTCGAGGGGTATTTTCTTTCTGTAATTTTTAGTCAGTTTTACCAGTTTACTCTGGTAAACCCGGACAAAGGGGTTTTAAGGATTGATGTGATATTCGCCTTTTGAGCCAGTCCATATTTTATTAATTTTTATATTTTTTACTTTGAAAACGACAGATGAAGCATTTTGGATTAGTGGTGATGACTATAGTTTTTTTTTGGTAAACACAGGAGTAGCAAAATAAGCGAACTTTCAAACAAACTTAATCTGTAAAGACTCAGTCACCTTCTCTAGTCCAAAGTAATATTTTCCAAAATGAAAGAAAAAAATGTTAAATAAAGCTAGATGCTTCAAATATTAAACTTTTTCTCACAATCTAAGATGATCATTTTCTTCCCATCACATTGCTTTTTTACTATTTTCAGAACACTCGTAATTACTTAATATTTTCTTCACATATAATTGTCTCACGAATGTCTCTCATGTTTTATCTTTTATCTTGAATGATAAGCATTCTTATCTATGACATTAACTCGCTGCAAAGTCATCGGTTAATTAAATTATCCAGGCTACTGATGACCTTGTCTTTTATTTAATTCCATTTGGTTTGAATATTTCATACCACATAGTATAGTTATCTTCCTAAATATGCCAAGTTTCCCATCAGATAACTCAGGTAGTTAGGTCCTCAATTTTTGTTTGTTTTCTTAAATCTCACGAGTGCTGCCCTACTAATTCTAATTCTTTTGATCATTTAGTCACAATAATGAAGTCGTCCTACAGTAGGAAAGCTGATATTTGGCTTTTTTTTTTTTTAACTGAGCCCTGTGTGCAACTCAGAGACCAATGTCAATTAGGTAAATGTTCAAAAACCTCAGCTATTTCAAATCAGACTTGGAGAAGGTGATTAAACTTTTTAACACAGAAGAGAAACATTGACACTGTTAAGTCCGACTTTCTAGAATTTGTAGCTCTAGTTTTGAAGAGTCCTTATATAAGGCAATACTCACCGAAGAGTTGACTCCAAGTGCTAAAATAGTTAACGATGGCCCCTGCTATAGATAAAGAAGGAAGGATCAAACCTAGGTTCCCCCACGGATTTATACTTTTTGTTCCAACTATCAAGTTCCAGAGTGTCCAAAGAGAACAGAATGTGACTTGTACCAGTGGTTCTTACAGTCCCAGTTTAACTTTGTGGGACTCATACTCTCCAAACAAGTAAATACAATACCAAGAGTTTCAGACTCAATGATTTTTGTTTCAGACACAAGTTCCATATTGAAGTCAGGAAAAAAAAAGATGAATATAAATCATTCTAAACCTCAAAATAAAACCATCATTGAATTAGGCCAAGTAAACTTTTAACATTAGAAATAAAACACGGATAAGTATCATAAACATATTAAGCTAAAATTTTATAAAATTCTCTAAAGTGTTAATAAGAACATAAAAATAATGATTTGCTGTTTTGCATTTTTTTTGGATTTGAGTTTGACATAACAGAAATATTTGATAATGCCATTTTAAATCAACAGAAATATACATGCAAATACTCCAGCTATAATTAAGCTGCTTTAACGAATTCGGGGTTCAGCCTAAGAGATGTTTGCTCTTTCATTGCTTAGCTACAATGGCATAAAGAAAAGGAAAATTTCTTCTAGTTTTAATCTATCGAGGGTATTGAAATTCTGTAGCCCCTGCTAATGAACACATTCAGATTTTCACTAAAAGCACATTTATGTTTCCCATTTGGGAACCTTAGACATTAGAGCTTGTAATAGGACCCTATTCCTTAATTTTCCACAACTAAACCCTTGTATTTGGAAAAGCTATAATCGTTTGGGATGGCAGAAAGGTGGGAAGAAAAAGAACATAGGAGAATAGCAGGAAGTGTTTCAGTCCACTTCAACAGCCAAAGGGAAGGGATGAAAATGAATAGCAATCAGTGTTTTCCTGTAGGGAGTCAGATGATTCCATAGGATTTTAAGAGCACTCCCAAAAGTCTAATCGAACAGGAAAACTCATGCTTGCTGCCAAAAAGTCAGTAAAATGGTTGTTAAAACCCACAACCAGCTCACAAATGATAGCAACAGGAATTGTTTTTCAGTAATATTTATAGCATGCGTTCCACTCTGGAAAAAAAATTCCCAGATCGGATCTCTTTTTTTCCACTTGAGTTCCATGTACATTTTGCTCTTAGTTATAGAGGAATTGGGTTATATCCACTCCTTTTCCATTTTCTCCTCCAGAGACATGCCTGCGGGGTGGGGGATGGGAGAGATTCCAGGAGCTGGAAAAACCTCGGTTTAGAGGCCAAGAGAACCTTCTTTGGTAGTTAAACTCATGGGACCCAAGTCCCAGGGAATCCCTGCTGCTCGATGGGATGAAACAAAGCGGGTACCTCCATAACACCTGGGAGGTAAGCCAGGAGGCCTCACTTCTGTCCTGCTCCAAATGATGTCCCCTGTGGGCACCACACAGCAGCCAGCAGGATGGAGCAGGAAACAAGAAGAGGAGAAATACAGTTACAGTGGTGGTCTCACTTGTGAAGACCCAGGCTACATAGTCAAGGAAGTCAGGTTTGCCTTCAGAGTCACCTCTTCTTCCAGGACCACTCCTCCCCCTTTGTGAGCATCTCCCATGGTTAGATAATGTCATCTTCACTAGGGTGTTGGCCTAAGATTGTCCTGTTCTCAGAGAGTTCATGTTTTAAAGCAGAACTCTGCAGTCACAGCTAACTTTATCATCCCCATCTCTTAAACGGTCGATAGCCAGTCATGTAACCTTGAGCAAGTCAACGTCTTTGGGACTATATATTTACAATTTAGGTCCAAAGGAACTTTAAGGATCCTTTTAGCTTCAAAATTCTCCTTTCTACTAGTGAAATATCAGTTGTTGAGTGCAGAAGAGGGAGAAGGCGCTTCTGCAAGAGACGTGATGGATTCCTGTCTTCTGTGAGTCCACAGGGCTCACCATGGTTGTAGAGCCTCAGTTGCTGACATCGGCTTTTAAAATAGGAAATGGAATAGTGATAAGGGGAGAAAAAGGACGAGATTCAGGATTGTGTATATTGTTTATAAATTTTAACGTAGAATGAACATGCGTGGTTTGTCCGAAGCTATTCATAATGCGATGACAGCAAATCATACTTTGCTTGTCAAAATGAGGGTTTCACTTATGTCAGTATTAAAATAAAAGAAGCAAAAATATTAAAGGCACAGAGAAGCACTTATTACTATTCCCAGTGATCATGTGCCAACCCTGGCTCCCCAAGAAAGAAACATCCTCTGGAGTGAAGTGAGGAGTCCCAATTTTCATTTAGGACCCAAGGTATGAACTCACTTCTAGCTCCCTTCACTTTGCCTTCTCGCCCCCTGCCCCACCAGGAGGTCTCACAGGCAAACATTGTTTAAAGATTAATTTCACTGGATTATTTTTTTACAATTTATATTCTCTTTAGTTCTGTGGCTCTTATCCTCCCTTTTTTCCCCTCAAATGTAAACATATCCACAAAATGACGTCTAATTTAATTACTGCTTTACAAAGAGTGAAAGTCCCAAAATCAGTGCTTTTGTTTTCCCAGAGTAAACAAAAAAAAAGAGAAGAAGAAAGAAAAATGCTGGAAGATTCTAGTACTAGCTCTGATCTGCCCACGTCCCTTTACCAAGTAATGATTCACCAAATCATTTCATCTCTCTGGGGCCAGAACCAAACCATTTATAAAGTCTTTCTCAGCTCTGTGTCATCGTAAATGTAACGGTGGCAACACTGCTTAGCATTGTTTAAAAATCAGCATAAATACAGCTGAGGTTTACCTCTTCCTACCAGAAAAAAATTTCGGATACAAGTATGGTTTTACTCAGCAGTTGATTTGTTTTTTGCACTCAGTGTATAAAATAGTCTTTCTGAGTCAATGAGCTTCCTTCACCTCTGTCTGTATCTCTATACAACTAGATGTGTCTCAGGGATTCAAGATGCTAACTTCCCCAGTAACACAATGGGAGCAGGAGTGTGTCTCCTGGGATCCCTTTGCTGTTTAACATCCAGCTCCATCAAAAGCTTTTTCTGTTTAGGGCAGGATCTAGGAGTAGAGATGAAATCTCCACATAACTGACAAGGTTTGCATTTGACTGATTATCTTTTATATAATATAATTATTTTCCTTGTTTTTTTTTCTTCTGATGGCATTTGTTTCTGCAGTTGTTTGCTGTAAAAGTGGGAGCAATTCAAAGAATGGTATCATCTTCAGTTACTAATTAATTTACTGAGGAACTTAAAAGCATTCTCTTCTGTAAAAGGGGGCCTTATATAGTTGGCAAGAGTCCTTTATCTTCAAAGGTCCAGAGGCTAAATCACTGTCAGTCTCCCATTGAGTTGCCATACTTTTAAAGGCTCCGCATGGAAGACTGCCCAAGGGGGAAGTAGAGTCAGGGAGAAAAGTTGAATGAATTCCAAAGTCATGGAGAAAACTTGATGAATTCCAAATTTACCATTCCAGTCATTAAGAGCTAAGCCCTGGAACTATCATCACACATGGGTCACAGAGGGGAGACTGTCATGTGTCCCAGTCAAACATACAAATATGATAGCCAAGTAGCCAAAGAATTACTTCTTCATCCTTGTTTCTCTATATGCTGTTTATATCCCCTGAATAACCATGTGCAATGACTCACCAGGTTTCCAGGTTAAAGTATAGCTGACCACAATTTTAAATTTTCATCCCATCATACAGCATTCGCATACAGATAAGCCTAAACGGGTTCTTACACAGGAGCTATGCTTCTATAGACTGCAGATGCCCCACCAAAAGTAACTTATTTGAGAACCAAAAGGAATCTAATTTATTCCTGGGCCACGTAATTTGAGTCTCCCAGTCATTTAGACAAGTCATGTTCGATACAAATGTGAAGTATCAAATGTGATGAATCTAAAATTCATCAACTAATACCAGAAATTTTTTAAATGGCTTAAATGTTTTTCATTAATGGAACCCTAAACAGTGTTAACACCATAGTAGCAAAGGAACCAAATCCATAAGGAAAGAATAAAGCTCAAGAAAGCTAAATTTTCAACCATTTTTTTGTCCAGAAACAATACTAATAAACGAAAATACAACAGCTGTAAAACAAGGCAGTATGTGCGTAAAACAAGGCATAACTCATCTTGCAGTATCTCTGAAACATATCATTTAATTTGTTTAATTTGTTCTTAAATATATTAAGTAAATATAGTGATTTAAAAAAAAAAAAAAACATCTCCAAATTCCTTGATATCTACCCTTCAAGAAGTAAAGCCTCATTCCCCTCCTCTTGGTTGAGTGAGTCAGTTCTAACAGAATATGACAGAAGTAAAGATATGTGACTTTGAAGATATGTCTTAAAGGACATGTGGCTTCTGCCTCTTTCTCTTGGATCACTCCCTGGGAGGGAAGCCCGCCTGCATGTTGTGAGAACACTCAAACAGCCCTGCGGAGAGGTCCATGTGGTGAAGAATTGAGGCCACTGACAAGGACTAGAACTACCTTGCCAGCCATAGGAGCCCACTACCTTGAAACAATGCTTCAACCCTAGTCAGCCTTTAGATAGGTGCAGCTTTGGCCAACGTCTTGATGCAACCTCATGAGAGACCCTGAGCTAAACCATTAGCTAAGGTGATCCTGGATCCCTGACTAGTGGCAAGTGGGTGCGATAATAGACCTTTCTTGTTTCGAGCCGCTAAATTTGGAAGGTAAGTTTTACAACAATAGATAACTAATATAGAATATTTGAACTATTTCTACATTAAGATTTCTGTCACATAAATATGTAATAAGTCACTGTCTCTAACATTCTTAATTTATCTATTGTCAATTCCACCTCATTGGAATATGTGAACTGCAAGAAAAAATTTCTGTTTTGTTTAGTGCTTTGCACTTACAGTGAAAGTGGTGCATGGCACAGAGCAGGCGCTCAATAAACATGTCCTGAACACGTGAGTCACTTGAGGAATTCGTTATGATTTCTATCAGATTATGAGTAGAGGATAAAAAAACTTTTCCAACTACTGTTTTGTCAATAGTAAACTAAAAAACTTCAGCAAAAAGGGCTAAATATTAATAATATTTATAGTAGAGGTAGAGTAACCTTTCTAATGTTAAGATGACTTTATTATACAGATACAATATTTGTGAAATCAATTTGCTGATAAAAAAAAAAGACAACTGGAAATAAAATTCAATAATCTCCACATCATGTTAACCTACAGTTAGAAGAGAGAGTTCTATAGAGAGCCAAACAAACGAGCAAAAAAATAACCACACACACACACACACACACACACACACACACACCTACATCCAGAATGTGGGAAAATGGACGAAAATTTCTCAAAAGCATGTGATTAACTCTATTGATAATTTGAAAATGTTGAGAGGCTACAGCAGGAGTATAACGCGGTAAGTCTCCTAAGAGCCAAAATAACTAGTACAACGTTCACTGTCAACACTCACAAAGCTGGCACTGTCCTGTGTACCCCACAAAGCCAGATAGGTCAGTCCGCTGGTTTTCTTTGTTCCAACGGCTCTTCTATTTGCATCTAAAGATCCATATAATCAATCTAATTATTTTCCACCCGTGTCCAACTAAATCCTCCTCTACTAAATTGACCCTTTGTTCAAGTTATACAATTCCTCTGTGCTCTTCCGTGGCAGTCATTGTGCTCTTTTAATTTCTTTGTAACCACTGGACTTTGAAGAAATGCTGAGTAAATGACTATGCCGTCCTTTACCCCTGAGGTTTCGGCTTTAACAAGTCTACAATTATCTTGTCACCAATTCAACAAGGAGTCGAGGATCTACCACAGTCTCCTCTTGTTCTAGCTGAGGCAAATGGAATAACACTTTTAAAAATTAGATGACCATTTCTCAAAGAAAATATAACCCACTCCCCCCCCCAAAAAAAAGTTACTATAGTAGACAAGATCACCACACTAGTCTTACGGTAGGCAACTGGAGGAATTGTGTATAAATTCAGAGGGAGAGGTTTAATTCCAGATCGTGTATTGGTTGTCTGAGGTAAAACCAGATTGGCTTACATGACCTGAAGAAAATAATCCTAGAAAATAAGAAGAGAAAAAGGGAAGGAACAGAGAAAAATGAGAGTGCACAAATAAATCAGTTACCTAAAAGCTGACTTGATAATGGGTTTCCACCTTAAATCGAAAAATGATGATCGGTTCTTTATGAATTATGGGCACCTGGAGAAAGAATTAGAATCATTGGCTGGTCTTATGTGTGGAAGAGAAGAGAGGAGGGAAGAGGTCGAGGGGTGTGTATGTGGCCAGAGCAGTTACCTGATGGGCCCACATATCTCCCATGCTCCATTATGTTGGAAATTTACATACAAATAAACGTCATGGATCAGTTACAAACAGCTCTCAAAGAATTATAATATTGGGAGAGAGGGAAATCATGGTAAAACAAAATAAGATGCTGAAATGCAGCATCATGGGTAATCTGAACATTGCCTCCTGACCTCCTGCTGCCTGGTCCTCTGATGTCTTATCATCCACATCTCAACAGCATTGTCTTCTCATGTACACTTTAGGTCCTGGGTTGACTTGGCGACTCAGCAGCCCACAAAACAGACACAAATCTCCATCCTCTTAGAGCTTACTTTTGAATGTACAGGAGACCAAAAATAAATAAAATACATTATGAAAAAATGTATATCTATGACAATTCAGTGTTAATTTTTTTCGCATTCAACAAATATCTTTCAATAACATTTTTAAATGAGAGGGAAAGTCTTTGATCTTGATTCACATATTTACCCTTTCCTCAGAATTATTTCTCACAAGGAGTGAGGGAACTGAGGCATTTCTGTCCCAACAGTCCTCAGTTGTGGGTCTAGAGCTGCTCCCAGGGAGTGTCACGTCCCTGGCACAGAGCAGGCTTCTTGGGCAAGAGAAAGCCTTCAGGCGAATGGATGTAGATGCTGGCAGTAGGCCATACGCCCAGCTTACTCTGAAACCCTGAAGGCTGTGGAGAAAGGTGGGGCAGAGTTTGCTCCGGTTTATAATTACACAAGCTACGATACGGCGTGCGTCACCAAAAGGCACACTGCCTGGGCCCTGTGATTCTTCTCTCTCTCTAGCCCTCCCTCTGCAAGGGAAGGCATCTAAGAGGACGTGACCATCTGGAACCCCTTGCAACCCCTTCTACTCTATACTCTTAAGTAGTTGGAATCTCAAAAAGTCCTGCCTAGGAAAAGTAGAATCATGTCCCCCAAGTGAAAATATGTCAGAGTCCTAATCCTGTACCTCAGAATGTGACTTTGGAGACTGGGTCTTTACACAGAGAACCAAGTTTAAATGACATCATTAGTATAGACCCTACTCCACTATTGTTTGATGTTCTTATAAAAGGGGAAATTTGGATGCAGAGGAAGACACAGGAAGAGGGAAGACGGTGTGAAATGACCCAGGTAGAAAATGGCCACCCTTGAAGACGCATCTCTGTACACCGGGTGTGTCACCTGTATCAGACAATGCCATTTCTATGTTCTCCACTGTTCATCGAAGCAAATAATTTGCTTCTCATATAAACTTATACATTATTGGGATAGGCATCTTTAGGTTTGTTGGGCATTAAGGAGTAGCAGTTGACTCTCAGACACTTGTGAAGTGGCCATCAAGGATTAAACCCAAGTGACGGGATGGAAACACGCAGGCAACAAGCCTGTGGATATTGAGTTAGGTAGGAAGTGAGTACGGCGTTCAGTACAGAAACATACACAGAATCCAAATCGGAGGAGTCGGAACTTAGAAATTTACTCTAGCTGAGCAGAGTAACCAAGAAAGAAGAGGTTTACAAAAACAGATGATTCCAAATGCAAATCCAGGAACAACAGGGCAGAATGAAGCGCACGCAGGCATTAAAAAGGCAAAAGGCCAGTTCAGACCGGCTGGACTACACCAAAGATCCCGCTTAGGCTGAAGGAACCATGGACCTACGAGCTAGGCCCAGGTTAAGGTTGACCTAGGGCACATGCGAGGTATAGAAGTGTGATTATGGATGATGCCTAGCATGGACAATGTTAGGCAGAAAGATAAGAAGATGCAATCAAAAATCGATAGAATAATCTAGACTTTTAAACAACTCATTGGTAGATGGTAATTGTAATTACATTGCCACATTCATCTAATGAAACCTCAGAATCACACAATAAAAGGAAAATTAAAGAACGATTACTGACTTTCAAAATAAGCTTTGATGTATAGTGATGATAATTATGATCAAAAATAAAAACAAGTAAAATATATGCTTCTATGGACCAAGAACAAAATATTATTTTATTTTTCAGTTAACCATTACACTAATCTTAACGAGGTAAGTACTATCAATAACTTCGATTTACAGGTTATAAAAATGGTTTTAAACAAGTCAAATAATTAGACTAATGTGGAGGAAATAAGTGGCTAACTAAGCTTCTAAGCTAAATCTTTCTGATTCTAGAGGGGTTTTTTTCCCCCCTTCTGTTACTAACTATATATTTTAATCAAGAAACTAATACATGCTCCTGGTTTAAAAAACAAATCATGAACTACTAATGGGTGATAACCATCCTTTTCTACTCCAGATATTCTGCTCCCCAGTCCTCACTCCAAAAAGGACCACTATTACCAGTTTTTTATGTATTCTTCTAGAGAGTCTATAAAGCATCTCTTACTCTTTATTTTTAATGCAAATAATAGTGCACAGCATTCTTTACTTTGTAAAGCTGTTTGCTTAACCACTACACTATATTGTTTATTTCTGAAGCTCTTCTGATGTTATGTAAATGATGGAATGTACCCCCTTCAAAAAAAAAATCATATATGAATGCTCAGTAGTATATTCACGAAAAGACAATCTACAAGTAAGCTTGTAAATAACCAATATTTTACAGTGGTTTTAAGTGGCCAGCCTATTAGCAAAGACCCCTTAGGTTCCTTTAAGTCTCACCATATGATTTAGTGAAGCAATCATCAACATGTGATTGGGGAACGTGTCACGGTCCCTAACACCCTAAGATGCTATTTGTCTTTTTCGCAGTGGAGTTTCCAGAGGCTACATAACTTCTGATATTGTAGCAGACTGAATGCAGAAACGGATATGAGAATTCAGCTGTCTCCTATTAAGCCAGACATCAACGACATCTGCAAACACATCCAACAATGCCATTCTTCTCGTAAATTCTGTTCGTTGGTGTAGTTACTTTTTATTTAAAAAATATGTTATTTCAGTTAACACTACTATGGCTGTTTTAAATGAATTATACAGAAATATTTCACAATTCTCTTAGTTTTAATTTCTATTTTGGGTAAATATTGGTACATATACCTCACATAAACTCACATAAGAACCCGCTGGGGTTCTTATAAATTTTTAAGAGGATAAAGAGATCCTAAAACTAAAGAGTTTGAGAACCACTGATCTGGTCATTTAGAGACTCGCTTACTTAATACATTATAAATAACGTAAACCTGCCTCCACCTGTAGAAAAGTGATCTGAACACGGAAGTCACAAAACGAGAGCGAAAAACAAGAAGCAGAAAATGTCTGTAGGAGCAACTGTTTTCTAGCTGCTAAGATTGGGCCAAGGGTATTTTGTCACCTAAAAATACAGATTTTTTTATCCCATTTAAAAACAAAATGAATCTTTTTTTCTTATTTTAAATTAGAAAAGAACAGGGGAGCAGCTTAATATTTCGTAATCTATGGTAGGATATTGTACAGGTGACCTTAAGATAAAACAACAGAACTCAGCTAGCTATTCCGAGAGAAAGAAAGCTTCCTAAGATGTCTCACAGAAGCAACATTTGATGCCAGATGTCAGAACAGTTGGATTTTTATGGTCCCTTCAAATTCATTATAAATAGAATTTGATAAAATGACTAGAATAAAAACTGTGGGAAGAGATTTCCAAAAATAGGGTAGGTTTTTTTTTTTTCAGATTCTCAAAATTGTAGCTCAGAAGTCTTGCTGAGATGAAAGCGCAGGCCTCAAAGCGCCCAGTTCACCTCCGCGGACAGCTCTGAGCTGACTGCGCAGAGCTCCAGATAAACCCAGTCCAGCACCACCAAACGCGGGCAAGGGGACAAGTGTGACTCCGAGGCTCCCATCTTCCCTTTCCTTTCCTTTCACCTTCACAGCATCTACTCCCTACTCCTCCCACTGCCACCAAGTTCACTGCTTGATGTCCCAGTGTCCTCTGCTCTCTTGGCACGAGTCAGGGTTCTGGCTGGACCACCAGCCAGCTGTGGGATGTCTCCTCTCTGAGCCCCAATTTACTCGTTCAGAAATGGGTGTAATTGAAATTGGCTAAGATAATAGAACTTAAATGTTCTTACCAAGGGAAAAAAAAGAGATACTTTTTTTGTGTGAGGCACTGGGGGCGGGGGGTGGGTTGGGGAGGGAGGGATTCTTTCACAATGTATAACATATCGAATCACCACGGTGTATACTTTAACTATCTTACAACTTTATAGGTTGATTATACCTCATTGAGGCTGAAATTTTTTTTAATTTTTTTTTTTTAAAAAAAGGATGATAATAACGCTTACCACACAGGCTTATTAGTTAAATAAGGACACTTGGTAAATTCTATAGCTCCGAACAAAATGGGCTTATTATTATTAACCCTAGAAGTCACATCGATGTAGAATACTCATACTCAGCGTACCCCATAGTAGGTGGGGGTGTCAGAGAGGCCCCCAACACCTGTGAGTCCTGCAGGAGAGCCAGGTTAGAAGTCTGTGGCTTTGGCGGGGCAGGTGCATATGCTTGGCCAGAGGGTGAATGTGGTGCATGGGACAGGCCCTCGCTTTTCTTCCTGATGCCTCTCCTTAACACACCTGGATCAGTACTCAAGGATTTAGGAAAGACAGCACCAAATCTCAGTGGATCCTTTCATTCCTATAGGACCATCCCTGAACTTTGGTCTCCCTTCCCTTCGAATTATCTTCTTACCCACCAAACTTTGGGATCCACAGCCCTCCAACCTCATGCTCACTCCCTTGGACCTGGGCACTGGGAGCACAGTGTGGGAGGGTGGAGAAGACACGGCGTGGGTCCGAGCACAGATGGTGGACTTTGCACTCTATCTGGGGATATAGGAGGAACGCCATAGAAGACAAAGGAATCCCAAGTACTCAGAGTAAATGCGGTTAGATTTGGCGATGAGGAGGTCAGAAAGGAATGGTAGGTTTTAAAGAGAACATTTCTGGACTGATAACACATACACCAAAGCTAGAAATTAAAGATCTGTGGTTTTGATTTTTTTAAAAATCGTACTAATTATAGCAATGTATATAAAATGCTAAACATTTGTGCCTAATTACCATGCACCTCTGTGATGATCATATTCATTACCAGATCCGTGTGAACACACCTTTACTGTTTTCTTTGGCAATAGCATACAGCTGGGCGGTCACATGCCACCATGCAGCAAGGTCCTCAGTTCCCCACCCTGAGCAAGACCAGCCAAGACCATGAAACACCAGCTGAGCCCGCAGGGCAGTCCCAGAGGCAGCCGTTGTCACCGCGTGTGTGTGCGTGCGCGTGCGCGTATGTGTCTCTGTGTGTGTGTGTTCTTCCTCTGCGTCTTCCATCTCCCCATTTTAACGACCTGCTTCAGTTTAAAGAAGAGCAAAGGTTGGTGAGTCTTGAATACTTGCCCACAGCCACTGTGACCGGAGTCGTGATTGAAGAGTTTTGAACAGTAGCAACTTTCAAGTAAAAAGACTTTCGCGTGATTTTTAATTGTAAAGGAATCTAGAGAGACTGTCCTAATTGGACATCTCTTAGGTCTGCCCGAATCTCTCATGCTATTGACATAAACAACGAATAGGTGTAAATTAAACTTTTTTGGAGGACGTATGCTGACAATGACCTTATTTTTTTGTAAATCGTCTTCCGGGAAAGAAAAAAAAAAAAGCAGTGATGAGAAATATTTTCCCCCTATTAATTTATAGGACAAGTAAAGATCCAGGGGGAAATACAAAAATAAATAAAACTCAGCCCTGATTTCAAAGGGCATTATGACACAGGGTCAGGTAGCTGTGGACACTGTAACTGTGACATAAGGAGCAGTTGTGACCTTTGCTATTTAACAATTCACTAGGAAACTGTAGAACAAAATTTATATTTTCATTAAGGTGTTAGGTTAAAAAAAAAAAGAGGGGGGCAAAAAACGCTTTCTTTACGAAATGTTATCAAAATCTGCAAATCCCATATTAGAAAGCCGATCCGTGGAATGAGGTTTGTTTGTGTGTGTGGTTATTGTTGCGTGCATTTATTTATTCATTTGCTTTTAGTTTTTCAATAATAAATTTCTTCCCCAACCACAAGTTCCCTTATGCCATTTTCTGGTACCATGGATATACTTTTATTATGCGACATGTAGGGCACAGGAAACATCGATGCAGAACATATGAATTATAATAACATCGTTTTGGAAATGATTAGAAAAGGAGTTGCTGTGAATCAGGAATAGGAAAAAAAAAAAAAAAAAAGGAGGTAGATCAGAAGCTGAGGTTTTCATAATACAGTCCCGTACAGATCTGGAGCATAACATGGGAAAGCAGAGCTGATACTCAGGACAGTCCTGTGCGCGGAGAGGTCCAGAGAGAGAGTGGGACAGCTGGCCAAAGGTCACGGTCGTGGCGGAGCCGAGACTACACCCCGTGTCCTGGTAGAAGGGGTTTGGGGAACTGGGGAATGCTTGACTTTATCAAATGAGCTTAAGTAAAGGTTTCTCTGCACTTTTTCCATCACATGTGTTTGGGTCTGCCCCTCCGGGGACCACGCTAAGAACCTGAAAAACCTGAATTTACAGCGCTGGGTGACAGTGGCAGAGAGGCGAGGACATGCAGACGGAGGACCAAACAGGGTGGAAACTGCTCTTAGGATCCATTATGAGGTCACATGAATTTACGAAAGAGCTTAGAGAAGGAGTAGAGAAAGACAAGGAATGGTTCCTTACTCATTATTATTACTTTAGATGCCACACACACACACAAACAACATTATTTAGTGTACTTCCATTTTATTAAATGTAAAACTATGCATAAGAGGCTTTGTAAAGGCTAAATATATTTTTATCATGCAAAGATTGTTAGTTAATTAGATCTTTGTCTGCTTTATACAGAATGAGCCTTTCTTTATACAGGAAAGCCACTCTGGGACCCTCCTATACAGATGGCAAGCACCAAAATTCCAGTTTTAACAGAATAGTGGTGAAAACACCTCCACTATTTAAGTTAAAAGCAGAACATTGATACTTGACTCCTCTACCTGGTATTAGACTAAAGGACTGTATTTAGGATGCTACATATTAGGACTATTAAAAGATACATACATACACACTATGTACGTACACCATACATATAGTATATTCTAGAACTTAGGAAAAATTTAAAGTCCAGAGAGGCACAAGCTGCTCCTGTGATCCCAACCTTACAGAACTACAATAATCTAAAAGCGAGCCCCATAATCATGGGATCTGCCCAAGGTATGATCCAGAAATAGGGGGAAAACACTCCCACTGAATACATTTTAAAAGATGAGTGGAATACAAAAATAAAGTTATGTTTTTGAATACATTCTATGTTTTATGTAGTTTCATTGGTTTTTTTTAATTTATTTTTTATGGTGACATTGGTTAACAAAATCCAATGTTTCAGCTGTACATTGTAACAGTAAGGCATGTATATTTACACTGTGTGCTCACCTCCCACAGTTAGATTTCTTCCTGTCACCACAGATTTGACCCCCTTTACCCCATCTACCCACCCTCTCTCCCCTCCCGTCTGGTAACACAAGTCCCTTGTCCGTGTCCATGAGTCTTTGTTTGTCCTGTTCGTCTGTTGCTTTAGGTTTATATCCCACATATAAGTGATTTCATGTGGTTTTCAACTTTTTCTGTCTGGCTGATTTAGCAGCATGATTATCTCGAGGACCATCCATGTTGTTGCAAATGGCAGTATTTCATCTCTTCATACGGCTGAGTCATATTTCATTGCATATATGTACTCATTGTTTTTAAATCACTTTAAAAACAGACATGAAATAAAATTTTCCCACAATGATCCAAATTCATTCATTTGAAATAGATAGGAATTGATATTTTCACACTTAACACACCGTTTTAGAGAAAGAAATTCACTTCAAAATTGCTGCCTCCTTAATGCTAAAAACCTGGAATAAAGTTTGGCTAATCCATGATTTTAACTGGCTGTTGTGTCGGGTTCACCTTCGTGTATTCTTCACAGACCAGGCTTCTTCTTCCTCGGCTTTTATAGATCTTTTACCAACTAGGGTGAAAGTCCCCTGTGATCTTGAGGCCAGGGACCACACCTTATTCGTCTAGAGTTAAGATGCCCATATGACATGGTACAAAGTGTTATGTCTTCAGTTTTAATAACATTTTGTTGAACCAATTTTCCTTAATAAGTTTTTTTGAGTGCTTATCGCTCAAAAATCTTACATGTGGTTATTTTCCCATTTTGCAAAAGAGGAAACTGAGCCTCAAAGAGGTTGAGGAACTAATGCAAGTTCCCACAGTAAGAGTCAGGCCAAAATTCACACCAAGGCAGGGTGACTCCAGAGCCAGTGCTCTTCTTAGGGACTTCACGGTATGCCTGTCTCACCGGCTTTTTCAATTAAAAATACATCCAGGGCCTGCTGGGTGCCAAACTCTGTTCCAGAAGTGAGAGATAGAGCAGCGACCAGACAGCCCAGGCCTAGACACTCATGGAGATTAAACTGGGCTGTGGAGAGTCTGGAGGAATGGAATTGCCCAATCATTATAGTAACTCTCAGTTTAACCATTTAAGGAAGTATTAACTGTTTTCCAAAGCAGCTGCGCACACAACTTAGCATTCTACCAACAAAATATGTGGGTTCCGCTTTCTCTACTTCCTCACCAGTATTGTTATTATCGAAATTTTTTATTATAAATGATGAGCTTTATTTTTAATTTCTGATATGATTACTTTTAAAACACAACCATTGGATGTCACTTATCAAATAGATTAAGAGAAAAAGGAAGTCCTAAATTCTGAGCTTCGATTAAGCTCAATGCCAGCAATAGATGCCTCTGCGTTTCCGTGGGGACAATGGTTGCCCAGGCACTCTGTGCCCAAGACATAGCCAGCTATTTTGAGGCAAGTTTCCCAGATGGTCTAGAAATGGTCAATCAGGCTACTTTCATTGCAAGACCCTTCCTCACACACCTTGCTCCCAACTTATCCGTGGAAAACCAGGTAAGACACTAACTGTTATCAGTCAGCAGAAAGCCACTGAGAAGTATGTGTTCATTTTCTTTTCTAGAATTTACATTTTACAAGGATCATGTTTCATTAACACAAAAGTAGATTTCCAGTGCATTAGCTCTTCACCAAAAAAGGGAAGTCACTTCTTTTTAAGGGGTTTAAATCAGATGTGGTCATTTTTAAATTAAAGAAATATAAAATAATAGATTATTTGACATCAGGAGTATATTTTACATCTTAAACGCAATTTTTACTTTTCAAAGGACAAGTTCCAACTTTGGGGAATATTTATTTTAAAATCTGGCCTAGAACAAATAAATGGTGTGTAAAACGTAAGTGGTTTGACCATTCAGCAATTAAGTTGGGTACCATACAAAATGTAACTGTAATATCTAAAACCCCAGAATAGCAACCTCAGCCAACATATATTCCTGCAGAGAGATTGCTGCTGGCAAAACTGTGGATTTGTAATAGGAGCAGGAAGTGTCTACGCATTGGGACTTCCCCGCTTTTCGTTGTTATGATTAAAGAATTGCCTTTAACTGAATAAAACAATCGAGAATATTGTATTAAAGGCTTACAAAGGAGAAAAGTGGGATTAAAACCCTGGCTTCATACCATTTTAACTATGGAAGAACATCAATAAAATGTAACCGAAAAATTCTTACCCAAAGACTTCTTTAGAGATAGAAGTTATGTAAGATTCCTGTTTCAAGGTTTTTCGCTTAGTGCTTTGATCTTGCAACTTTTTTTTTCCTTGTTGGGAACTCCCACTGACTCCAATTTAAATAAATAAGTTTTGTTTTGAGATCAGCTTCCCTGGGAAAGAAGCAAAGAGAGGCCTATAATGCATTCAGTAAAGTTTTTTCCGCATTTTCTTTTTGCCAGATACGTAGAATATCTCTCACTCCTTTTCCAACAACATCTGTGACTTTCAACATAATACAATATTAAAATCCTACTAAATAACTTGTGTCTTTCCTTGAAGATCTCACTTGGTTCCATTAATACAACACCTCCTGGCCCCGTCCCTTCCAAGTGCCATGAAAATACAAAATATTAACTTTCATTTGCTGAGAAGGTTAAGGTAAGAACATGCAGAATTTTTCATGCAGAAAACAAGATGCTCTTTAGGCCACTAGTTCTCAAAATGTGGTCCTCAGACCATCTGCAAACTTATTAGAAATGCACATTCTCAGGCCCCACCTGGACCTCTTGAACCAGAAACTTGGGGATTGGGCCAAGACACTAGTTTTTAACAAGCCCTACAGGTGGTCCTGACCCTTGGTAAAGTTTGAAAACCATAGATTTAGGCCAACCCATTTATTTTATAATTGAGACATCTAAGCCCCAAATCATTAATATCAAAAGTGGGGTTCTATTCCAAGTCCCTTGCAGACGTCAAGGGTATAAAACACATCAAGGCAAATTTCAACAACGTTGCCCTTAACAGAACTTGATTGGTTACTCCTGGTTCAGAGTCGTGGGTTTCAAAAGGGCTGAACTCCTCAAAGAGAACTCAGAGATAATTGTGTTCAAAATCCTGCCCCAAACACTTTATTCCCCCTGCCTCATCTTCCATGACTTGTTATACAATAGGCAGAGAATTTGGATGTAGAGAGTTCAGTCCTGAATCCGTCTCTTTCATTAACAGCTCAGTGCCCTCAAACAAGTCAGCTTCCTTGTCTTCCACTTACATCTCTACGATGAGAGTTGTACTAGATTGTATTAGAATTTAAGGTTCTCCATAGCTCAGAAGAAATTTCACGACTCTCTGACCCTGACTTCTAAATTGTCACTGTGCCAGATGGAAAAAATCCATCCCCTGGGGATCAGAAAATCTGAATTCCCAACACTTTTAGTTTATGTTTCTCCATGCAAGCCTATGTTCTTTAAAATAAATAATTGCCATCATTGTTCAAACGTCAAACTATATATTTTGGTTGTGATCATTAAAGCAGGATTTAAGGAAAAATCATAAAACTAATCAAGAGAGGAAAAATCACCAAAAATACTGAATATTTTAACATTCCCAAGAACAGAAATTTAATAGGCATCAAAGTTCATTCTGAATTAATATTTGCATAGTTTACTGGATTTGACCACAGCCCAAAAATATCAAGGGAAAAAATTTTAAATACTTAAAGCAAATAGTGTTATGACAGGCGAAAGTTGGCAATTGGCCAGTCGAGCTGCTTTTCATTTGCTAATGTGGTATCGTGTGTTTATAGACGGGGCATTCAATATGTAGGTGTCATTATACATCTACACAAAATGACTTACAACGTCACTTAAACTGAAGGAATAATCCAGAAAATGGAACCACCTGGCCTGCCTAAGAGAGTCACCACACCAGCGAGAGGGGGCTGCATGGTCCAAGGGGCAATTCCACAGATCATATTTGCAAACCAAGGGTCTATATAGGACGACAGCATGTGGGGTGTTGATGGACTTCTTAGACCTTAAATCGGGGACACAGCATTCATTATTAATGCCCACACAGTGTCTTTTCATCTCTTCTTATGATTCTCTTAATAATTGCTATTGAACAGGAAAAGGTCACTTTTTAAGAAGGGCAAAAGAGAGCTGGATGGGTGAAGATCTTTTTCCTATCCATCAGCAATAGATTTTGCTTCCTAACTAAACAAAAGTCTAAAGCCATCAATTCACTTTGGATTTTACATTTCTGTGTAAGAAAGCTTTTTAAAGGATAAAAACCTTAGCAGTTAGATACGAAAATAAAGATGTTGCAAGCTTCCAAACTAAATTTGAAAGTATGTGAGAAAAAGGAAGAGAGGGAAAAATAACAGTACTTCAGGAAATTTCACAAGTTGTTTCATTAAAACAAGCTACGGCAATTTATAGAAAAGAAAGATGGTGAAATCAGTAAAGAAATAAATTAACTTCTTTTGTTAATAGCTCCATGAAAATACTTGAGTATTTTATTGTATTTTCTAATACAAGGAAAACAAAAAGTAGAAAGGAAGTGTATTTCACTTAACGACTTCATCCAAAGATAGTGGACATTAAAAACAATAAAAGCACAATATTTTAATGGCAGTTTTCATATATTCATCAAGCAAAGGAAATTAGCTAGAAAGAAAATAGCAGAAAATGCTAAGTCAGTAATTTTTTAGGATAGAAAGGAAGGTTATATGCTCTCAAACTATGTTTTTAAATGAAAAAAAAAGTAAACTGGGTATTTAAATCCATCAAAATATAGCTTAATTGGACCTCGAACCGTATACAATATCTACCAAAACATCATATATCATGCCTATTCCTCACTCTCTCTCTTATTGAACGTAACCAATTCCCACAGCTCCCAGTAAAGGAAACCCACATGGATTGAACCTAGAAACACAGGCTTCACCAGCAACCTGCACCCCAGCCCACCACCCCAGGGCTAGAGCATCCAAGTAAGGTCAATTTAGAATCTTCAGACTGAACCAGACGCAGGTCAGAAGAGGGGATGGATAGGACAACATCACTAAAGAGAGCCTCCTCCCAAGCATATGCCAAGACGGCTCCCTTGGGTACCGTTTCCTGTCAAGTCTTATAATTGCACTATGACTTCTGTTTTTCTTGGACTCAGTACAGAGAGACTTCAGTTTTGGATGAAACTGTTGGTTTAAAAAAATACTTCACGGGGAAAAAATATCACTGAACCAGAGTTAGCAAAGACCTTAGGAGTCAGAGTTTCCGACCCCTCCCGGCCCCCTCAGGGGCAGCTTTCTAAATGTTATCCGTCTCCTCCCGCCCGCTCCTGCCCCCAGGCCCTCGCTCTGGAGTACTCCCTCCCCTGCCACCAAGACAATGCTATCCATAGGGAGGAGTGCCTTCAGCTTCCTCTGCCCGCATTTCAGAGTCTTTCTTTCCTGCCGTATGCGCCACCTGGCTGCCTACCTGCTAGGTGTCAGGCACTCCGCCGGGCACCTAGCACACATGAGCTGATTTCATCCCAACTGCAATTCTCTGCTTTACAAAAAAGGCTCAGAGAGATTTAGAAATTTGCCAGTCATGGAATATTTCTTCAATTGTATGTTCCTCCTCTACATCTCAAAAGAAGCACCCCATAATTGATAACACTGTGTTTAAAATTGCCATTTGTTAAGAGAGTAGCTCTTAAATGCTCTCACCCAAAAAAGAAACAGAAAAAGTCAGTAAATGAGGCGACGGATGTGATGTGTTAACTAACTCAATGGGGAATCCTTTCACGAAGTGTACGTATATCAAATCATCGCTTTTACACTTTCATTATGTTACAATTTTATTTGTCAATTCTACCTCAATAAAGCTGAGGAAATATAAAAACTGAAGTAAATAAAGTAAAATAAAAAGAAGTTTTCCTATCAAATCTCGTATATGCTCTCCTGCACTTACTCCCACACTGCCTGCCCCTCTAGGGACTTCTTTATCAATCACTCCTGTGACTTTGCTTTTATTCCCAACCAGCCTTTCCTTTAACCTCCTCTGGTGGTTAATTTTATGCATCGGCTTGACTGGGTTGAGGGATATACCCAGATGGCTGGTGAAAGCCTTGTTTCTGGGCGTGTCTGTGAGGGTGGAGCCTTGCCCTCTCTTCTCGAGCTGGAATACCCTTATTCTCCTGCTTTCGGGCATCTGACCTTCTGGTTTGAGGCTTTTGGACTCAGCCCAGGGCTTAATCCAGTGCAAGGATGCACCCTTCCTCCACTTGTCTGTTCCATTTGGTCCTCAACAATTGATTGAATGACGTTTGCCCACATTGGGAAGGGCAGATCTCTTTCCTCAGTCTACTGATTCAAATGCTAATCTTCTCTAGAGACATCCTGCAGGGAGGGCTGCTGGCTTGGACTGGACATTGGACTGGACGTTGGTGTGGATCCCCTTCTCTCCAATTAGATACCAGTGCAAGTGTCCACTGCTGAGAGGTCCTGGCCTCCAGATCAAGTGCCCGCCCCCGGCACCCAATTTGTATGTTTATAGCATTTGCCAAGATAGGAAAATTTTTATATATGTTCAGAGTTTATGTCCGTCACCCCCCACTAGAATGGGGCCCCACTGAGGGCAGGGTTTCTTCATTCTGCTCTAGCAATAGTATCTAACGCAGAAGACTTATTCAATTAACATTTGCTAAAAGAATGTACTTAACCCATTGGCTTATTCCTCTCAGCTTACATACATGCTCATGTTTCTTCTTTCCATACTGGGCACAAGACAAGTACTTAACATTTGTTAAATGAATTAATAACTAATTAATAATTTGACCCAGATTATCCACAACATCGTCTTGCTTCTTCCTGGTTGGGAACAACAATCTTCTTTGTCATCCTTTTTTTTTTTTTTTCACAATTACAGTTGGTTCAATATCCCGAATTCAATAAGTACACCACATAAACAGAATGAAGGACGAAAACCATATGAGCACATCAATAGATGCAGAAAAAGCATTTGACAAGCTCCAGCCTCCATTTATGATAAAAACTCTGAGCATAGTAGGTATAGTGGGAACATAGCTCAACATAAGAAAGGTCACATATGACAAACCCACAGCTAGCATCACACTCCACAGGGAAAAGCTAAAAGCGTTTTCCTTAAGAGCAGGAACAAGACAAAGATGTCCACTTTCACCATTTTCTCAGTCTTTTCTGTTAACTCTCTCCTCCATCGATCTATGTCCCTGCTGTTCATCAAGTGAGATCTTAACCATCCCCATAGCTTTACTTTTCACTCGTACTGAAGACTGTCCAGTCTATACCTCATGTCCCTCTCCTGCTTAAGCTCCAAGTAGATATCCCCAGCTTCCAAAATATATCTCAATCTTGATAATACCTAATTACATCGAGTCAAATTTGTCCCAAATGTAGCTCTTAATCATGTTTCACGTTCCAAGGCTACGCTGATCGCAGGTGTTAGCAGCAGGCTCATTCGATCAGCTGCCCAAATTTAGAAGCTCAAAACATTGTCTCCTGTTCTCCACTGACTTTGTAAAACGTTAGAAACAGAAGAAAGTGGAGATGGGGAACTGAGAATTTTGCATTCTACTTTATACCCTTACCCTTTTTCAAGCTTTAAAAAAACAGCAAGGGTGCAAAATAAATCACCGAGTCACACTGAGACATGCAGGAAGATGTCATTTCTTTAGTTTGGTTTTATTCCTAACTCTGGTTAATAGAAAAAACAAATTAAGTTGATCTTCAAGTTTGTTGAAAGCATAGCCCAGTCCAATAATTTACATGGACCAGTTAGGAAATGCCAGGTCTCCATGGGGGACGGCGGGCGGGGGAGGGGCGGGCGGAGCAGGCAGGGGGCATGCTCAGTCTCTCAAGCACCCTCCCCCTCTTCTGCTTCTTTCTTGAAATATTATCCAAGTTGTCTACATAAGAAATGTCCGAACCTGCAGAGCATTTTTATCAGCGTTCACTTGAGCCAAACAGATGACATATGGCAGGGAGCAAGATTTGAAAGGCCCTGGAGAATAACAGTTTTGCAGTTTCTTTTATACATTTGAAACTAAGTAAGAGTCGGGCGTGAGGAAGGTTACATGGAGGTGGGAGAAAGCAAAGCGAGGATTGGATTACAGGCAGGAAGAGAATATGTGCTCTCGGGAGGATGGTTCGTTTATTTCGGAGGTGCATTAACCTCATGCACAAACAAACAATGGCTGCTGCTTACGGCAAGGATAACCTTGTACTAGTTACATGCCTGGGTGTCACTACCCACCAAGACCTGCCCTGTTAGGAATTTATGATCAGATCACCCTGATCAGATTCATAGAATCCTTTTTTTCACCCACAAGTACATAGGAACTAAGGTATGGGGGAGACACTGGGGTTCTCAGATCGACACAGCACGACCCAGAGTACCTCATCACCCAAGGTGTTGGTGGAGCCTGTGATGGGGTCCTCTCGGCTTGTTCAGGACCGGGAGGGCTCCATGGCTGGGTCCAGCTCACTTTTTCCCCTGAGCTGGGTGCCCTAGGTACCATCTCGCCCTCACCTTGTCTTGCCATGCCTCAGGAGGCCCCTGCCTGGCTTAGCTTCGTTCCCACCACAACTGACTGACCTCAGAAAGTGTCCACACTGCCAGATCCTGCCGAGGCTACACCCTGGGGAGGCCGTGGCAATGGCCTCCCTCCTTGCCCTTGGATCTATGTAACCCGCTGATTTAATAGGTCCCCACCCTCTCAAGACTGGACTGATTTAGGCTCTCTCTCCTTCCCTTTCACACAAACACGGTCTGTCTCCTTTCTCCTCTTCACCAGCCCCAGGGCCAGAAAATGTGTGGACTTTTACTTTTCCCACATCCTGCCCTCCTCCTTGCTGACTCCATCTCTAATTGGGGGCAGGAGTCTCTCCCTCCTCTGTGCTGTGCGAGAATTCTATAAGCCCGCTTCTCCACGCTAAGTCGTTGGTATGCTAAAAAAGAATTAAAAGAATTCGAAAAATATTTTCTCAAGATAACCTGGCAAGCCTGATATAAATTAAAGTTGAAGAAGTGAATTTTACCCAGCAGGCTGAGGAATTTTGATTGATCCTCAGGCACTGACTGTGGTAAACTCGATTATAGTTTTTCTTTCAAAGATCACTTCAAGCTGCAGTGTAGAGAGTGGATTAGACACCAGTGCTTCCCAAGTTTTGCACCCACGACACACACAGAAAATGGTCATGCTATCAGGCACAATGGGGAACAGAAAGAGGTGGCCCCAGGCCCCACCCGCTGCCTTACTGGTCAGGTGATGAACATACCCAGAGTCCCTTTGTAGTTACTCATTAATAAATGAGGACATGTAAGTCTGAAAGGCAGGAAGGTCGTGAAAAGGCAATTGGAATATCATGCAAGAGATAATAAATGCCTGAACAGCAGTTTTTTGAGGTAGTGGATATGGGAGAAATGAATGAACTGGAAAGATACCAATGAAATAGAAGGACATCATGTCAGATTGGACCACTGGGTAGAAGGTGGTCCCAATTTGCAGAGGCTGGGAGGGGTCGCCAAAGCAGTGGGGAAGAGGCTACTCTTGCAAGATCTGAAGCAAGGAAGATAGCACTGTGGGGCAAAGATGTCACTGATAGTATGACATAGAATTTTTTTCTAAGTTATACAAGACCCTGGAAATCATGTACCCCAACTTGCACATTATGCAGATAACAATAGCATCACCATTTACTGCGTACATCTTGTTTTTTAGGCAACGATCTAGTTGCACTACAAATATTATGTCATCAATTCACAGGTAACTCTATGAAGTAGCTGCCATTGCTTAAGAGTGAAGAGTTGGAATCTCTAAGAGATAACTAACTTGCCTGGACAGTTCAGAAATTTAGGCGCAGAGCCAAGATCCATATCTAGACCTCTCTGTTGCTCAAACCAGTTATTTTCCCACTATCTCCTTAAAGAGAATTCAACTTATTTTTTAAAGGTGCAGACCTAAGTACGTTTTACAACTTCTGAAATGTTTCCTTTTTATGCCTAAAGTCACAGAGCCAGTTACAAGGGGAGCCAGGATTAGACCCGGGGTCCTGCCTCACCTGCCTCACCTTCCGGTTCTCTTCCATGTTCCGTGCCTTTCCCTTCCTGAGCAAAGTGCGCATCAGAAAAAAACGAACTGCACTTGGTTCGTGAGCCATGGAGGCTCCACGTTTTAACTTTGCAGCCACCCGTATACCTCTAGAACCTCCCCACTTTACTATGGTACCATGCTTTCTCCACTGAGAGTCCGGGGGCCCTCAGCCTCAGCACCCCTCCTTGTTACAGAATCCCCACATGTAGTGGCGTCTAGAGTATCATTTGGAGATAAAGAATGGGGAGAAGTGGACAACTTCGGATCGTCCCCGAACTGGTTCATACACAGACGCTATTTCTTTGAGTCCAGTCTACAGGCACAGTTTTAAGACTTGGAAAATAATTTGCATTTAATTCAATGTAAACCTGATGTCTTTTATTCTCATGGTGAAAAACGCAAGCTAGCTCTCCCCGTTATCAAAGATGCAATGTACATCACACATACGCTCAATGCCCCAAAATCCAGATAATGTTATTTCTGTGTTCAACTTAACTAAGCCCTACCTCACCCAAGAGGAAATGCCTCCTGTCACTCACTATGAAAAGTCAGAGCTTTGTACCTGGGTTAAGACATGCTTGGTGATCCGTTTTCATTTTTGAACCACAGCATTTCTAATGCCCTAGGCTTATGCTAACTTAAGCTTCTTAATGATGTGTGTTTTGGGTAGAATCAAATGCCAGCCTTAGCACCAGCATCTTCAAATTCCTTAGATGCCTCAGTACAATTAAGAGAACTAAGTTGTCCCGAGGTAATTGCATGGATTAGCGTATAGTCTTGAAGAGCAGCAACACCCCTCTCTGGCCGGGCATGAACTGTTGCTTCGTTACTGTGGGAAGAGCGGTCAGCTAGGTCAGGGGAAATTCCAAACCCTAGGCTTTCGCCTATGTAAACACGCTTGGGTGACCAGTTAGTGTTTTGGTCACTGAGGATATCTAACACTCCCGAATTCTTCAGCTACAGCTGGAATGCCCTGGAAAGCCCAGCCCAGCCCAGGCCAGGCGCTAATCCGAAAGTGTTTTTCTGAGACAAGAGAGGAGATGAGCATCTTTATGAAGTCTCTTCGAGGGTTTATGTAGCAACTGTTCCTACATTTATCACTGTTTATTTTCTGGAGAAAAGTTTTGTGGTTTTTTATTTGTCTTTAGTGTGGGCATAAAAGAAATGCTCTGTTAATATTCCTACCATGTGTATGAGCAAATTGGAGTAAAAGAAGTTATGATTATCGCTCTGATTGAAATATTTTCTATAGTTTATTACTATGTAAGGATTCTATGAAGTAAAAATTTGTTAAAATCTCCTACTTTTAAAGGCGGGGCTAATGTGAAGGCAAAAACAGTTGTCAATATGCAAAACAGATCATCAGCCTTCCAAAATACCTGTCTGAAAATTTACATCTTTGTGTTCAATTAAAATTTTCAGGACCCAACGGAAGAATATTTGTAGGCTGGCAGGCCAGATTTTGTAGCTTACATGGGTTGGCTGTTGGCTAGCTCCCTACTCATTGTGGGTCCCTTTGCTGATGAATATTATTAATAAAAAGCAGGGATAGATCCTAGAAACATAAAGTTAAGTGTAAAAAGCAAGTTACAGAGGTCTTTGTACAGTAAGAAATTATTTTTGTTAAGGTTTCCAATGAGCAAACCAAACAATATTATGCTTAGAGATACATATTTGTGAAGTAAACTACCATAAATAATGAAAATAGCAAGAAAACACATATATACTATCCCTCGCTCTGGAGTTGGGAGGTAAGAGGGCAGGGTCTGAGGGGGTACACAAGGGAATTTAGATGGTGTTGGTGAAGTTCTAGTTTTCATGTTGGGCAGCAGGTCCAAATATCTGGGTGTAAGACCCAGCGCTGGTATTTTAAAACAAAAATTGAAAATTAAAAACTGCTCAGTGGTTCTAATGTACAGAGTTTTGAGAACCACTGAATTAAACTATTTGCACCTGACCTTTGTTGATCATCAAGTTCATTTCCTGGGAAGCAGATGTCAAACAGGCTCAAAGCTGAGTACAGTCTCGGTCCGGCCCCCGTGGACAGGTTCTCTGCTTATAGAAGGTTTGCAGAGATGCTTACTAAGTGCACACTTGCTCATTGTTTCTTCCCATCATGTGTCTGAAAGTGAGGTCTTTATGGGAGGAGGGGGATGGGACAGGTCAGTGAGCCATGTCTTCAGGGACAACGTAGAGAATAGAAGTGTGATGTCAGGAGGGAGTCAAAGGTAGGACTCTGAGACTGTGACCATAGAAGCTTTGTGAGAGTCATCTCTCTTTCCTCATGGGGACTAGTAGCAAAATCCTGAAATGAAAACTGTCTGGGGACCTGTCTTCAGGCTAGTGAAAGTGGAGCTGGGTGTTTATTTGGGGCTCAGCAGCAGCAGAAGAGAGTCAAGGCAGAGAAAGAGTTGGGGGCACTTTTAGAAAGGTAATAAAAACAGACTGAGTCCGTGGGGCTTGTTGCCTGGTGGCCATAGAGGGGCTTACCAATGGATAGGTCATGAGTGGCTAGCAGTGAGAGTGTTCCAGGGCTGAGCGTGTTTCCTGAGCTTGCCCTGTCACTCTCTGGCTCCTCTGAGGACTGCGCCCGTACCATGCTTGGTCAATCGGGGTATACTGGAAGACTCTGTCATCCAACATTCTCCAGTGGGAATCGAGGGACAGCAGGACTCTTTCCCAAGTCACCCGAGCTCTCTCCATTCTCCTGCCCTTGGTGTCCAGCTTGTAACTCGGTGAGCGGCCAACATGGAAATAATCCAAGATCTCAGATTGTCAGATGTGGAGAAAAGGCATTTTGAAATATTGAGCATTTTGAAATATTGAAGCATTTTGAAATATTGAGACATGTTTAAAGCCAAAAGTCATAATCAATTAACATATTTACCACCACAAACTCTTGCCACGTGCTAGGGAAACATTAAAGGCAGAAGGTCTTGTCCTTTTCCGATTTCCTTATCTACCAGCTTCCCTGCATCAGTGTTTATTTATCCCTTAATGACCTAGCTCCTGCTTACCTCCCTGGCCTCGCTTCTTGCCACTAGCTCTGGGCACACTGACTGCTTGTAAATTCCTGGAGATCCCTCTCTTCTGCCCTTTCTGTCTCCCTAGCCATCACTTCCTTGTTCAGTAAGGCTCATCTCCAACACAACATCCTCTGGAAGGCTGTCCCTGACCACCAAGCCAAGCTGGATGCCCGTCCTACGTCTTTCTTTGTAGTATCCTGTGCTTGATGGATCAACCATCTGAAATCGCACGTCTCTCTGCCTTTGCCGGTAGGCTTTTTGACAAAAAGTTCCTTAAAAACCAGGGACTGGCTCTTGTTCACTGTATCTATGGTGTCCAGCCCTGTACCTGCATTGTGATATGTGTTCAAGAATATTTGCCTTCATGAATGATTAAATAAAGTTCCTTCTTGGGAGCGGCAGCTTGAAAGTGAGGAGTATGGCATGCATCTGTGTGTGCGTGTATGGATTTGGTGTTGGGTACCAACGTGATGAGCACCTGCAGCCTGTAAGTCAAGGTCAACTCTGTCACCCGTGTTGAAAGTGTTGGAAACACAACTCTCAAAACCTTGCTGGGAAAAGAAGAATTTAATGGTTCTCATCATCCTAGAGAAGGAAGACTGGAGGGTGAGCCTGGTCTCATCAATGACTAAAACAAGAGATTCCAATACAAGATTCCCATGCGTTCTTGTTCTCTCTCTCTCTCTCTCTCTCTCTCTCTCTCTCTCTCTTCTCTCTCTCTCTCTCCCTCCCTCCCTCCCCCGACCCCCACCCATGGATAAAACAGATGGGCTTTCTCCAATATCGAGAGAAACAGAATCAACACCAGAAACACTGAGCTCACATCCTCCCAACCTTGCCAGGAAAGTCATCTTTTTGTCTCGGTCCTAATTTTACCCTGGACAAGGCCTCTCTGCGGGCTGGGGCCACGTGTTTCCCTGGATTTACTGTGCTGAGCCATTGACAGGCCTCTTGCTTTTTAAATATTTCACATACTCCAGTCTGTCCCTGTTTTCTCTGTTCTCTCCTTTTGGTACAAATAATTGATTCTCTAATTTGCTTTTCATTTTTTCTCCTATTTCCTATCCCAATGTCCTTTTTTTTCTCCTTTTGGGAAGATTTTTCCTCAACTTCATCTTTCATACCTTCTATGTAGTTTTTAGTTGATGCCACCTTCATTTTAATAACTAGGAAGCTCTTGTTCTCTAATTGTTACTTTTTAAAAACTCTCTCATTTTTATTAGAAATTTGCCTTTCATATTCTCCAAGGATATTAGGTAATAGTATGGTGTTTGTTCGTGTGTGATATGTTCTTCTGTTTCCTCCAAGTTGCTCTTATTTGGGATCTCTTTTATTTTAGAGGTCATCCTCAGATGCCTGGATGTCCTTGGCTATCTGTTCATGTTCAGGCATAAAATACTAAAATACTGCTTATAAGTTCTGAGTGCTGGAGGACCTCACAACAGGGTAACCGTAATGGTTAATTTTATGTTTCAATTTGGTTGAACACTATTCTGGGTGTTTCCTGAGGGTGTTTTTAAATAAGATTAACATCTAAATGGATGGACTGAGTAGAGCAGATTGCTCTCCTTCCTGGGGGTGGGCCTCATCCAATCAGTTGAAGGCATGACTAAAACAAAAAGGTTGACCCTCTCTCAAGTAAGAGGGGATTTCTCCTGCCTGGCTGCTTTCAAGAAGGGATGTTGGTTTTGGGGGTTTTTTTGTTTTTGTTTTTTCCTGTTGCCAGATTCAAACTGAAATAGTACTTGTACCTTTAAAACTGCTTTAACCAACTCCCCAATAATTGGAGTCTACCCTGAGCCCCATTCAACACCTCTGCTTTCAGGTTTGAGAAGCCTCAAATCTCGGAGCCTTTCTGGTGTTCTCCAGGGTGAATTAGCTTGTTACTGATGAACGCCACATGACACCTGCCCCTCCCTGCAAGCGCTTAGCTTTCAACTTCTCTTGTCTGAGTCAGTTACAACTAGTCCTTTCACCGCTCAGTTTCCAAAATCTTATGGGAATCACTTGCTGTTATTTTCTCTCTTCTTTTTTGTTGTTCTTTTCAAAAAAAAAAATTCTTTACAGTTATTTTAGTGGGACTTTGGGAACAAACACTGATAAACACATGTATTAATCTGCTGGGTTTAAGTAGAATTTCCAGGGTTATAGTCATGTGCAAAAGACTGCCCGCGGGCTACTAATGCGTGTGAGGTTTCTTCAGGGATGATGAAAATATTTTCATTTTAATTGCTGTTAGGGTTACACAAGTGGTGAACATACTAAAAGCCATTGAATTTTATACTTCGAATAGGTGACTGTATAGTATTTAAATTACATATTAATAAGGCTGTTATTAAAAAAAAAAAAAAGACTGTCCATGCAGCTGACGTCCTTGACAATACAAAGATGCAAATCTCTATTCACCAAGTTCAAACGTGGATCATGAATGAGTGGGTAATTAATGAATTTGCAAAAAATTATATTTTGACATCCTTTCTTCTAAATGCCATCTAACTCCCAAGAAAAACAGAATCAAGCATTTTATAGACTTTTGTGATTCTAATGCAAGATGAAATATTTAGGTTTGAAAGTGTGAACTCACAAACAATAAATCAAGTCAGGCGAGGCAATCCATCAATTAAAAAATATAAAATTTAGGGTGTTTGAGTAGGTTCGCTTTATCTGCTTATGTCTTAAACAGCTGTCAAAATAACATTTTGTGGTGGGCTTTTTCGAATAAACTTTATTCAGTGGTACTTTCAGGTCTTTCTGTGCGTGCCAGCTGTTAGATTTGGGGGAAAGCGTCCTGTAATTTGAGGATACGTCAAAACCAGAAGGCATGTCCAGTTCATATTTCTACATCAATTAAATTGCTGCCAGGAAATAGAAGAGCTCCAGGAAAATTTCAGCAGGTACCCGAAACAGGGATAGCTTTGTGTTTCAGGAACCGCTCTGTGGATACAATGAGGGGAAATGACCCACTAGAAGAATAACATCTGGAGTTGTCCAGAAGCATTCCCCCAGACCTGGTCAGTGTAAACGTCAAGAGAGTGAAGATACCATCATTTTAAAAATGTTTCCACTGGAATGCCAATGAGGTTGGACTCCATGTTATTCTGTGGCATGAAGCATTTGCTCTCCCCAAGTCCTGGAAAGTGATATTTATTTTCTAGTTTGTGTTTTTATGACTGGCTGAGACTGTGTTCTTACTTTGTGGACCACAAACTCATCCCCCAAGAAAGAAAACAAAAACCCCCAAAGCCAACACTAAACACACCAGATGGCCTTGGGTCCCAGTGGAAAGTAAAGTGAGATAGACTCACGTGACCTGGCTTCCAGCTGATAGCACATTTGCTACATGTGTGAACTAATGTGGTCACAAGACCTCTGACCTTGAGTGTCCTCATTCATTACGTGGGGTTAATCGCCCCCGCCTGACTCACAGGATGAGGGTGAGGCACCTTAAGATAGTGTATGTGAACACAAAGGATTAGAAGTGTGAATGATCATTTTAAGTAGATAAGGATATGTAAGAGAAGGGGGAAGGAGGAGAAATAAGAAACGGGACCTCTCTAATAAAGGAAAATTTCACCTTTAATTCTGACAATTTTAAGATAAAAGGGATACTCGGATGCTAGCTACTAAGAAAACTTTCTTGATGCCTGGTTTCCATCTTAACGATCAACAGAAGCTGACTCTCCCATACTGTTTCAAACACACACTCAAAAACTGTTCCGCAAATGCTCACAGCCCACCAAAAAAGCACTTCCTAATCTTTAGAGATTATTTAATCATGGCCTCGACAAAGTAAGTCAACTTATAGAAATTACTGTGAAAAGTGATTTTATTTGCCCAGTTCTGAACTACCCAGGGTATTCCCCCAGGGGGCCCTGAGGTGACCCCCATTTGCTGAGAGGTTAGGTACTTCGGCCATCTGAGAAAGGGTTGCTCGAGTCAACAGCTGGCATGGAGGGCAGGCTTTGAGTTGATGGGCTGCTCGGGCCTGGGAGACGTGGCTATCTGGTCCTTTAATTGATCAAACTGACCCCTTGATAGCATCTGCTAGGCAATAGGAGAAATAATGGCATCCACATAGTCTGTATATGCTGCTGGAGGCAGCGGTGTATAAGTGAATCCGGCCAGAGCACACAGCAGACCAAGGGGAACACCGGTGGCCCTTCGTGTAAAGGGCCCAAGCCCTCCTGGGAGAACTCAGCCGCCAAAGCCGCAGTTCAACTTGTGGGTGGGGCGTGAGGGAGATCAGAAGAAGGTGACAAAATCAATACAGTAAAATATTAATAAGAAATACAATTATAGAGTCCTAGTTCTAACTCTTCCACTCTCACAACTCTATTTCCTTAATTTCCTTCTCTTTTGAGGTTTTTTTTTTTTTGGTGGGGGTGAGGGGTGCGGGGGTTGGTCCTTTGACTCTCTTAGGAAGACTTTTTGTAATAGTTCAGAAAAAGACCGTATGAATTCAAATCCCATCTTCTTCATTTCGACGTATTATCCAGACAATTTTGAGCAAGTCACTTAACTTCTGCAAGCTTCACTTCACTCATCGATAAACAGGCGTCTCAAGTAACAGTATATCCATCTCAGAGGTGTGTGTGTGTGTGTGTGTGTGTGTGTGTGTGTGAGCATTAAATGAGGTAATAAATAACACAGAAGGGAACTACTCAGTACTTATTAAAATTATTATTGTCTTTGGATTTACTAATTGGCTTTGTATTGAAAAGTTATTTTTTCAGAAAAAAAACAAAAAAACAAACAAACAGGGCATCTGTAGAGAGTTATGGTTTTCAAAGCTTCAAGAAAAGTGCTGTATTAAAAGAGAAAAAAATCAGTGTGAGCTTTGTAGAGAGCTCTGTACCTCCGACAATCAGCTTCACTCATTGTCAAGTTCAGTAAATGCACACAAAGTCCCAGAGACCTGATAATGATTAAGAATACTCCCAGGCTTCTTCCTAAGGCTCCTTTGAATCATCGACTCAAAATTTGGGTGGTCTTTCAATTGGCTGCTTTTGTCATTTCACCTCATCTCTCGCCCTCAATCTGGGACACAGCGGGGAACTTTCTAAACGAGAACATTAGCGGCAACAGGTGCCCTTTCACGTTCTGGTTTTAAGAATGAGGCGCTATTATTCCAGAGAAACCATTCACAAACTGCATATTGTTTCAAAATCTGCTTATTTACCTTTCTCAGGGACCTCTCTGTGGCACACTGGCTTCAGTGGGAAACATCTATCTCTGGGGTTTTCATCACCGAGAGGCAGTTTACTACAAGGCATGGCATGCCTGTGTGCACACAGATAACGCCCCAACAAGGATTGGCCCGTGCACGTGTGCCCACAGTGACGTTCACAGCTGTATCCTTAGCTGAATGCTCGCGCTTCTGAGCAGAGGTCATGCAGAGGTGTGGTCCGAGTGGAAATGCCCCCCGAGGTTCCACAGAGAGTGTCCGTTAGTGATCAGAGGCAAGCCTGTCGCTAGGACAGAGTCTTCCATGATTCAGAGACGCAGTCACCCTGGGGGCTCTTTTCAAAGCGACTTCTGGTCCTTCAAGGGTGCGCGCTTTGGGAAGTTCATATTAATCAGACTATTAACTTCCCGTTGGCATCTCTCTTTTTCATGGAACTCCTGTGCGAGAAGTATCTTAAGAGTCTTTTCTGCTTTAGTTGCACAGATCTGGCCTTCACATATTGGAATATCGATATGCCAGAAAGCAAACCTTTCCAAATACAGACCAATGCTCATTCGATATTTTTAACATTTATATGTGTTGTTAGCTTTTGATCGAATTGGGTAATTAAAACTATCCAGTGTTATTGTCATAAAAAGAGGATGATAATCCCCACTCAACATTCTGAAGATTAAATCAGATCATGCATATAAAGGATCTGACTCATTGTGATTTGGAAAATGGATTGTTACTATTAGTATGCTATTGATCACATGATAAAACGCTGATTTCTGGTTTTTTTGTTTTTTGGATTTTTTGTTTGTTTGTTTTTGGTCTGAACTACAGGAAGTATTAACATAGCACATACAGAATTGAAGCTAAGTAAACAAATAAGCTGAAAGGAGCTTGTAAATAGACAAACCCGTTTAGTCCAGTTATCCCGAGACATATTTGGTGTTCATGAGAGACTACTGGGCTAGAGAGAAAGGGACATGGTAGGGACTGAAAGTCAACAGCCTGTGGATGATTTCCCAAAGTGTTTCTTCCCACATCTCTGCTCGAAGAGCAGTTAGGCTGACAATGAAGCACAGACGCCGAACCCTCACACCTAGGAATAAGCTGCTGCAAGGTCGGATCCCAAAAAGGGAAACGTATTTTGATGATCCAGCAAGAAGTTCTTGTTAGCGCAGGAACACACGCCTGCCATCTGTCATGGGAGGCTATCATCGCATCGCCGACTCCTACGCAGCAAACAGAGCCGTAATTTACGAGGCAGCAGAGATCGCAAGAGCAAGCATGCGCTCTGGGCCCCAGGACTGGCACCGCCTTGCAAGGTAAGTAACTTGCAGGTGTGTCTGGGTCTATGCTAGATGAGTGAGTCAGGGCAGCTACACAGGGACCTCCCCCAACTCAGAGAAGGAGGTCAGCCCCAGGAAGAAGCTCTCACGCCGATGAAGGGAAGCTAGGTGCCACGTACACCTACCTGTCTCTTGGGCACCGAACTTAATCACCTGCCTGTACACTGGACTGCAAGCAATGTCTACAAATCCAAAAGGGAAGGACAACAGGAAACAACATGGAGAGCAAAAGCTTATTGTTGTTGCCTGATCTAAAAAAGCAGTAAAACATACATTACATTCAGAGGTGCAGGCCAGGGGTCTACAGATATTTGGGGCTTTGGAGTCGTTCAGCAGGCCACCTACCCTACTCTTCCTCACCTACCACAACAACAATGTCTACACGTATATTACGTATATATGCATTGCATATGGTGCTGTGTGGCTGACAAAGCATTCTGACATACATGATTTCATTATAATCCTCATAGTAACCCCATGAACCGGGCTATCATTGTCCTTTGGAATGGAGGTCATTGAGCCTTAGAAAAAAATTAATTGGTTCACCCCAGAACCCACACGAAACTGATTGTGGGTCAGGGATTTGAACCTGTGGCTCCTGACATGGTGGGTTTTTGTGTGTATGTAGCTGCACATTCGGTAGAGTCTCAGATTCCTAATTTCCAAATGTTGTCCCACAGAGGTATTGCGGCTGTCTGGAGTGGGACAATGTGCATTTTACCTGTGGCTCTGGGCTGAGGCTGTGTTAGAGAGCAGGTAGCCGAGAGAATCAGTCCAAACAAGCCAAGTGGTCATCAATCCAGAACTCACACTGCCAAAGCTAAGGAAGTGTTTTCTGAAAGTGGGATCTCAGCCAAACCAGTAATTTCCCAAGAGCCGATGTGATCACAGGCAACTGAGCTCACTGAGAGAACAGGCTTCTTCCTCTCTTGCAACATGGGTCTGAGCAGCATTATTTGAAGTTCTCTTTGAACTCTTAATAGATTAAATCAAATTATCTAAACTTTGCCTGAGGGTCTTGTCTTCAACTCTGGCTATGCATTTCCTTAGAATAAAGTCTTTTAAGTATGGAATCCTGACCACAATTTTTAAATGGAAGCTTTTGTTCCCATTTTGTAAACTTTAGAATTCTCATAATCTGTTTTACTAGTTAACAGAAATCTGTGATGCGGAAACGATCTTAACAATTTAAGGGATGTGTGGACATTTCCTTTGGTGGCCAGTTTCTCTACCATGAACACTAATAAACATGTAAGTTCCATGAGGGCAAAGATTCTTGTCTCACATATCACTCAGATATCCTCAAAACCTGGCACATGTTGGAAGCTGAATGAATGAATGAATGAATGAACGGTGATGATGTGGTGGCATTTTACATTGCCTTTTGGAAGAAAAAGTTGCTTGTTTGGAAGGCAAACTAGAAGTAAATTCCTTCATTATAAAGTATCATGGTTATCTTAGTAAAACAATATTAAGTATCTCCCTCTTTCCCTGATACAATAGCTATAGCTAAGACATAACTTATTTATTGCATTTCTAATAACATGGAGGCTTCAAAATTACCACATTGTTATGTATAAAACAGATAAAATATGTGAAGTATGAAAGGTACTAATTATGTATGTCATAGTTCCAATAAAAGCCAAGAATGCCACATCATAGTCCAACACAACGGACTGTGGTCTCACATTCTATGTCTTTTCTGTAGGAGGAAAACCTATTTTTATCATCTGAGTTCAGAACCTAACTCCATTTTAATTCTAAACAAAATATTTTGCTCCTTTTTAATATATACGGAATCCTTTAGGAATGAAATATCATGTACTTGAAGGAAGATAGAGACTTGTTTTGTTTAGAAATTTACAAAAAGTAATCAACAGTTGAAAATAAGCATCAACAAATGCTTATAGTATTGGAGGCAATCATAAGAGAGCACCTATGTCAGTCCTTTTGTATCTGTTATATTTACAGTGATCCTAAATTAACATTCGAATTTATGTATTTAGATTTTCACTTCATATATATGAAGTATGAATGGCCACAGGAATTGTTCTCCTGCCATGCATGTGCCAAATGAAAACTGAACAAAACATATGAAACAACTGTTTTCAGACATTGGACAGCTGCCACCACCAGCCAGACTATGATCCCTGAAAGGAGACACTACATGAGGTGACCGCCTCAGTTGCCCCAGCTTGCTGCCTGCAGGCAGTTGTCACGCCACAGCGCAGAGCCCAGCTGTCTCACCAAGTTAGAGAGACAGAAGTCAGAGTTAAGGAGACCAGGGTGGCCAGAATTTGTGAGGCAAGGGGGCAGTTGCACAGAGAAAGAGAAAGAGAATGGGGAGAGAGAGAGAGAGAGAGAGAGAGAGAGAGAGAGAGAGAGAGAGCTCCTGAGACTGCCAAAGGGTTTTCTCAATTCTTTAACTAAATACTGATGCTAAATATGAATACTGATAGAAAAAAATTACTAGGTGGGATTAATAGCAGGTTACAAACTGCAGAAGAAAGATCAGCAAACTTGAAGCAATAAAATCTCTCCAAAATGAAGCATTAAGAGAAGAAAAACTGTAAAAACAAACAAACAACGACAATGACAAAAACCAACATCAGTTACATATGGATAAACATCAAGTGGTCTAATGCTGGAGTACCAGACAGAATGGGCAGGAGGAACAGGAGAACATTTAAAGAAATAATGGCTGAAAATGTCAAAGTTTGATGAAAGCTATAAACTCTCAAACTCAACATTCTCAAGGAACTCAAATAATAAACATAAATCAACCAAACTAAAAAAACATTATAAAATCAGCGACAAAGAGAAAATCTTAAAAGCTCTGGGGCAAGAGAGGGGGCATAGAGGGGCAAAGATAGAAATGACAAAAGACGTCTCACCAGAAACTTAGTAGACCACAAGGCAGAGGCAACATCTTTCAAGTACTGTACTGAAGAGAAGCTTCCTATCCAGAATTCCATACCCAGAAAAAAATAGCTTTTGAAAACAAAAGCAAAATAAAGACTTATTTAGGCATATAGAATCTGAATGAATTCACCACCACAAGAACGCACAACAAACAACACAAAAGGAAATCTTTCAGATAGAAGGAAAACAATACCAAATGAAAATTTGGATCTATGCAGAGGAATGACGAGATGAAAATGATAAATGTATGGGAACATACTAAAAGACATTTTTTTCTCATGTTAAATCTCTTTAAAAGATGCTTTTTTCAACTAAAAAATATAAAATATTATTAAAAGACAATTATTGAAGCAACACTAATGGCATGCATTGTGGGGCATGTATGATAAAAATAGCACAATGTATGACAACAACGTGTAAGAAACAATACTGTAAATAACAGGAGGAAGAAAATGGAGATTTGCTGTTGTAATGTGTTTATATTATATGTGTAGTAGTATAACATTATCTGAAGGTAGATCATAATAAGTTAAGGATGCACATGGTAAACCTTGGGTCAGGCACCAAAAAAGTAAAACAGATATATAGCTGATCAGCCAATAGTGAGGGCAAACTTAAAATCTTTAAAAAAAATTAATCAAAAAGAAATCAGGAAGAAAAAAGAGGAACAAAACCCAAATTGGACAAATAGAAAATAAATAGCAAGATGATAGGTTTAATTCAACCATTTCAACATTTACATTAAATGCAAATAATCTAAACACTCCAACTAAAAGGCAAAGATGGTCAGATTTTTAAAAAGCAAGAACTAACTACAGTGCTGTCTGTGAGAAACACACTTTAAATATTTAAAAAAAAAACAGATAAGTTCAAAGGATAGAAAAAGATATAACATGAAAACATTGAGCAAAAGGAAGTTAAAGGAGCAATATTAACATCAGACAAAGCAAATTTCTGAACAAGGAATATTCTTTGGAATAAAAGTGGGTAATTTTTTTTATTTTTGGAGTCCTGGATGGGGTAAGAACCCAAAATGGGGTATTTTTTAATGAAAAAAAAAAGTCAATTCATTGTGAAGACACACAATCTTAAATGTTTATGCATTTACTAACAGAGCTTCAAAATAATAAAAATTGATAGAACTAGAAGAAGTAAACTAATTTGGGATTCTGACACTATTATCTCAGTAATTGATAGGAAAAGTAACAGAAAGTAAGAAAACAGAAGATTTAACAATACTATAAACAAATTTGTCTAATCTGAAGCTTTCAGATTCAAGGATTAAGAAACAGTTAAAAGGTAATGGCAATAGGATACAAGAAAAATTATTTTAACTACAGTATTTTCTAAGCTGAAGATGACTTTTCATTTGGTTATAAATCTCTTCAGGGCAGAAACTCTATTCATTCATGTAACAGATATATTCATCGAGAGCTATTTCATGTCAGACCCATTCAGGTGGTTAGAATGGAATAATTTAATTCTAGAACAAAACGGTAACCTTACTTTTTATCTGGTCTAGTGGTTTGCAAATTTTTTTTTTTTTTTGCCTTATAGCTCTTTCATCAAATGAAAGCTCACATAGAAGTCTGATAAATTCAAATAGATAGAGGTAAAGCCACTCCATGGGGGGGGGGGCAGAGCCCCTACAGCTGTGCCCACGGCCCCCACAGTAACTGGCGGTCCCTAAAAATATCCACAGTCACATCAAGGCTTCAGAGAGCACAATTTTAAAACTGCTGATCTACTCAACCCCTCAGTTTACAGATAAGAAACTGAAACGAAAGAGCTACAGAGGCCACAAGATGCAGCTGTCCCAGGTCCCACAGCTGGTGGGGGGGGGGGACCCTCCTAAAACAGAGTCTGTGCTGATTGAGGTTCATGAGGTCACCGATTTAGGGTCAAAGAGATTCAAACGTTAAACCTGACCAAAAGGAACTCAATGTTTTTTTAATTGGAAACATATTTTTATGTTGTATGTCATGAGTGGATACTCATTCATATGTTTTTGTCGTGTTCATAAATGTGAGAAGAACTGATAAAAGTGTACTGAGCAAAGAGGTTTTTAGGAACTGTTAGAAAAACTAAGCTAGAATTTCATCTTGATACATGACTTATTGATGATTAAATATATTTCTGGTTGCTTTCAGAGAAAATTTACCAGATTCGTGGAATACAAGGATAATTGGACATGTTTCCTGTTTGGAAGTAGATGACATTGCGCCAAAACGTAAAAGCAATTTTAAAAAAAATTTTTATTGTATGATATGATTAGAAATTTACTTTAAAATGTTGTACATGTGCTGAGACTTGCTCCATGAATTGAAGCTTTAGTAACTATATTTATACAAGCACATGAACAAGAATTGCAATTATGTGCAATTGACTTCACCAATATAACTGAAGTGCGTGGCCTTACTATATAATTTAAAAATCTGTACACAATTAGTTTCGTGTGATCTTTTTGATCTCTTTTTACAAGGCTATACTTCTCTAAGTTAGCTGAAGTCCATAAGCCTATTCCTAACGGCATTTGTAGATTAGTACACATATCTGAAACCCTTAATAAAATATCCACCTCCTTGATTTTCTGGCTCTTGGCTCTGCTGATTAGGCAATAGCTCTGGTTAAGAGAGCCACATTGGTTCTTTACGTAAAGAGAAATTATATTCTTCTTCATAATTACCCACATTCTCATTATAATCCTCAACCACCCCTCTTACTCAAAGCATTGATTAAATATTTCTTTGTACATTTCATAAAGGCTTCATAGATGTCTATTACTGTTCTCTAGAAAATAATAACTTAAATGAATATATATTATATCTGACTGAACTTGTCAATATCACCCAAATCTTTAACATCTCTAACTTATATGCAGATTCTTGGCATTTTAAATAGCATTTGTGGGAAACCAAAGCTTTTCAATCACATGTATACCCTGGGAACAGATTTCCTATCTTCCAGCCAAAAGTTGACTTCCTAACACACGATTGCTCTCTTATTTGAATGTAAGTTTTTACACAGTTAATCTTTATCCTTGAGTTCAGTCATAGACTCTTGATTATCTGGAACAGAGATTTGCTCAGGTCACCTTAAGGAAAATGGGGACATGTAAAATATATGAGTGCCAGAGTTTGAAAGCCGTGACAATATTAGGCAGGTCTTGAGACAACCTTCCTCGCCTCTCATAACCCATGTGGTCTCTTGCCACATTGCCTTGACCTATGTGTCTGCTCCATTTTCTATGAATCTCTTCCGCATTCCCTGGAAACAGTTTTAGAGAAAACTAGCCTGGCTGCTTAGCTAATTACTATCCTCCTAAAAGCAAAGTCCTTCACATCTGGCCATGGGTTGGGTGCTCACTGCTGGTCCCAACAGAGGTGACCCCTGTACAGCAAGAGTCTGATATCGCTTCACTGAGCAAGGAGCTGTGGTCAGGGTGGTTTCTATTATAAACAACAACAATGACAACAACAACAAAACACAAAAAACATCATGGCAGCAGGCACTGTAATTAACCTGCCCAATACATGTTTAATCAGAAAGCCACACACACATCTCAGCCTTGGTAGTGAAGAATGGATTTCACAGAAGCCCGATACTTCCTCCTTATTGCCAACAAGAGACTGGTAATTCCTAAGCTTTCGAATTCTACAAAGGAAAGGTTTGGCAACACTCAGCCCTGTGGTTCTTTGAACGAGATACGCAGAGCCACCTTCCTTAGGGCAGTTACCCACTTGTGTTTTGAATAAGTGACGTGGAATTTTGTTCTGAATATTCTAGTCATCTCAATTCCATTGGTTTATCTGTGTAGTTGGAAATAATTACACCCGTGTGCACTTAATAAATAGATCATACACTGCTTAATATCCTCTCCTATATTCAGAAATTCAAAAGATAAATCACCCTGCTTTTCGCTCACTTTCTAGGGACATTAATTTGGAAACTAGGTTATACAACTTCAAGTCTTAATTCCCACCTTTTGGAATAACAATAATTTTTTAAAGTTGACCATTTGAATATATATTAAAGATTTCAGAAAGTTGAAAAACAAAACATACTTAACATTTCTAATTATTTTCTCCCAGGTCTTTTTCAGACCCCCCATTAAGTGGGGGTAGACCTCTTCAAGAATAAAGATGCTGTCCAAAAGTGTTCAGAGCGTGCGTAGTTAAAAGAACATTGGGAAAAAAAAAAAAAAAAGACCTGCATGCTTATTAATAGTAGCTTGGAAGCAGTGCTTCTCATTCTATTCACAACCTTTAAAATCGCAGTTAATATGTAGTATTTCTCAGTCCAGAGAAAACTAACACTGGTGAAATAAGGGAGCTAAAATGGATCCAGCATTGGGTCAACAAAACGTCCTCCGATGACAGCAACGTGTGCTTGAAGTCTGCGCATCCGCCGCATCTAAATGCACACATATTTACTCTGAGGAAATGGGAAGCAAACTCGGCTCAAGGCAGTCATGTCAACAGCATCACAGGTACTCTCACAGAAGCGTTTGCCCACCTGTCTCTTGGAATGTTAACTGGTTGTTTTCTCAGGTTCATGCAATTACATAGGCCCTGGAACACCTACCTCTGTCAACCGCGGCGGACGTGAGAGAGAGAGAAAGAAGGAGAGAGAAGATAGAGGGGAGAGGGAGGGGGAGGGGAGAGGGAGAGGGAGAGGGAGAGAGAGAGAGAGAAGAGAGAGAGAGAGAGAAGACATTATATAAGGTTCTGTTTTCTAAATGGGTATTCAATGTATGTCAGACACAAATACGTAAACTGATAAAATACTATAACACATAGTAACAGGAAGTGCACATATATTAACAAGAAGAAGAAAAGGAATCCTAATGCAGCCTGGGGAGGAGTAAGAAAAGGACTTAGGGAGGACTTTCGGGAAGCAGTGAGTGTTAAAAGAAGAATGGAAGTCAGGTAGAAGGAAACTCATTCTCTACAGGAAACATGGCGAGGAAAAGGAGATGATGAACGTTTCTAAAGTCCTTAACGTTTTCTGTATGGGGCACTGGGGATACTATAAGAAGTTTAATAATAAAATATAATTAAGCAAAGATTGAGAAAAGACTAGTGAGATAAGCAAGAATAAAAGCATACAAAGCCTTGTACGTCACTGTGTTTGGAAAAGGTTGCCATGTTAGAAAAAGCTGTTCAATACAATGTAATGAAAGCTAATTATTGTAGACTCGAGAGATTATCCAGGAGACATCCTGTCACTTTAATACTCAGGCAGGATATTAAACATATTTTCATATTAAAAACCTTTTACTAATTCTCATCCCAGGGACACTGTCATCTACCCTTTCATTTCCGAATTCTAGCTGTTTAGGCCAAATAGCAATTTTTTAAGGGTGCAGAAAAGAGTACAAACTATAAAAAATAATTATAATTTAAAAAAAATACAAATAATCAAGAGTCTGCTTAAAAGCTATTTTTTGGGCTGCAAAGATCATGGCAGATTTAGGAAGCTGAACTGAAGAGAAATTATATTTGTCTTAATCAATGATTCCCTCAAATGTGAGAGGCCGAGTGTGTTGCCATTGTGCTTATGCATTGCTCAGATGCTTCTCTGGTCAAAGAAATAAAATGAGGTTCAGGGTCCCAGGCCCTCAAAAGGAGCAATCGGTCCATGTGATCAGTGTCCCCGGCGTCCTTGTGAGTAACTGGCGCCTTCCTTCCTCCCCCAGTTCTCACTCCAGCTCTGAGGAAGGCAGATGCAACGGACAAACTGTCTGACCCCCTTCGCCTGTGAGAACATTGCTTATGTTCCCTGTCCCACACAAAGGAGGAATTGGGCTCTGACTTCCACTTTTACAAAGGTCAGAGTCTTATAACTAGGGTGACTAGATGTCTTGTTTCACCAGGCACGGTCCCATTTTGTGCTTGTGCTGTCACCATAAATGCCAACAGTGGCTTTTTTCACCCTCAAACATGTCTCCGTTGGGATAAAGATTATATGGTCACCCTATTCTCACCAGTTTCAGAAGAAGTTCAACATCTGCCCCTGAGCCTCTCTCCCTCCTCATTCGTTCCACAGAGCAGCTGACATGTTGGAATTCCAGCAAATTCCTGTGAAACATAAGAATTTGAGCCATGCTTTAAATATGATTGAGGGTTTGATCTATAATTTATATTCCAGGATCCTTCAGATAAACTGTAGAATTACATTGAATAAACATAAATCTTAGCTGTCCTGCCCTGAAAAATAAATAGATAATTTTTAAAAACGTAAGGAAAGCCCATCTCCCACCTCAAGCAAAGATGGTTAAGGAACTCAGAAAACCTAGGGAGAAGAGTTTGATGGAAGCAGAAGTGGGAGGGGGCCATGAGAAGCTCCATTTCTACAGACAGGGCCTTGGTCATGGTGTTGATCTTCTGGTCTGGCGTTCACCACTGAGCTGAGTGGGCAGCTTTGCCCTAATAATGTTTTCCTCACCTTGCCTCACCATTTTAAACAGCACGTTCAGCAATTGCTGGTTCTTTGGTTCTCTCTCCTTCCCGAACTTCAAGTCTCTTATGGAAGAGTCTGAACTGTCGTTTCATTTGTTTTACTTTTAAAAAATAACTTGGTTGAGGCATAATTGACATAAAACAAACTGCACATACTTCAAATATACAACTAAGTTAGTTTTGAGGTACGTTTGCTCCTGCGAAACCATCACCACAATCAAAATAATGAAAGTATCCATCACCCCTCCAAAAAATTTTTTCTGCACATTGGTAAATCCTCCCTCAGCCCTTCCACTCCCCGACTCCCATCCCCAGGCATCTTTCATTTGGCTTAAAAAGAAAACAAAAAACACACAAAAAAATCTTTTAAAAAGTGATTCTTTTCAAATACTTTTTTAATTGCTTAATTTAAACCTTCTGACACTCTAAAATTTCTTCTTAATCCATGGAAACATACACAACAATCTGCTTAGTTGTCTGGCATGCTTTGCACATTAAAAATAAATAAATAAAATGCCAGAAAATCCCAAGAGAGCAAAGAACATATTTGGCTTGTTTAACAGCGTAAGGGAAAGAAGTATTTGCTTTAGCTTAAAGCCATTAAAAGCATTCTTTCCTATGGAAAAGGGAATGCCAGGAACAGCTAGACAATGAAGTGGTCCAAGTTTTTATTCAAAAGTGGGAGATGGCATTGCTAAAGGAAATGCCCACTCAGATAGTAGAAGCAAAACTGTATTTCACCTGAGAGGAATGTTTTCTGTTTCTACAGAGGTGTCAATTATTGAGCAATTTCTCCATCAACACTTTACCTAAGAAACTAACAGCAAACGTGACTTTGAAAAGAATACTCAAAGGTCAGTCTTGGTTTTGATTGCATTTACTTTGGAGGGAAATGTTCCTTTTCTTTTAATGATGGAAAACTTTGGGGAAAACACGAAGTTCTGAATGTATAGAGACTCTTTCTTCCATTAACTAACTACCTGAGCCTACTAATCATTTCGCTTTGGCTTCTTGTTGATCTAATGAGAGACTTGAACTAGAAGAATCTTTCAAAGTCCCTTCAAGTTCTAAATTTCATAGTGTGTAACCTTTTCAGGAACATCTTTGTCCAACAAAGGGCTCAGCTGGTTCAGACTTACAACGTCTCTGTTGTAGCTGTTGTAATAGCTATTGTTGTGTAGCTATGGTATAACTCGGATTTAAGCAGAAAATATGCTTGTTAAAAATTTAAAATATCCACAAAGGAATGGAGAACTAAGTCACAGAACTGGTCCTGTGAGAAAACACTTAGCCCAGGGCAGCCCACAACATGGCATCCCCTGGCAACCATCACTGTGCCAAAGAGAACTTTCCAAGGTCCCTATAACTGCATCATCGGCTCCTAGTTCAGTGTTTCCCAGCCTTTTTCTTGCCATAGCACAACAGAAAGTTATATTTTTACTGTATACTGGAGTAATAAGGATGTTTATGTGAGAGGTGACATGTCCAAGAGGCTTGACCACCCCATTCCTTACCATTGAAGAACGCCACCTCACACATTTCTGTGACCTAGTCATGGTCTATCATGAAGCCACAACACGTTGGTTGGGAAGCTCTGCCCTAGGAGGTTGAGTCTACTTGGTTGAACATAGGTCATATTCCCTAGCGCAAAGGAGGCTGGGAAACTAGGTATCAATTTTAACATTTACTTTTATAGTAAGGGTAGGGTCCATAAATTGCGGAATTCTCCTAAATGGATATAGTGGGGAGAGGGTGGGAAGAGTTGCCAAAAACCTATTCTTATACACATATTTATTCCATTGGGGCTTGCCAAGACCAATTGTGCCATGTGACAGAAGGAACTCTTTGGAGGCCTAGAGACACAATTTCCAGAGGGCCTGATACCTCAGGACCATAAGATCCGTTTGCCTCCCTGGAGCCATTCAAAATAGCAACACTAGATTCTGTGGGCCCATTCTCTCAGGTTATAATTCCACGCTGCCTATCATAAGCAGACTGGCCCATAGAACCAGGTTCTTGAGTCCTTTCTTTAGAGCAGCGGTCTCCAACCTTTTTGGCACCAGAGACAGGTGCTCCTATGAGACTCTAATGCTTGATCTCAGGTGGAGCTGAGGTGGAGATGCTGGCATTGGGGAGCAGCTGCAGATACCGATGAAGCTTCACTCACTCACCAGCCACTCGCCTCCTACTGTGCAGCCCGGTTCCTAACAGGCTACAGACCAGTACTGGTTCATGGCCCAGTGGTTGGGGACCCGTGCTTTAGAAGGTCTTGTTCTGGCCATTCTCTAGCCACACCACCCCTGTTTAGATGAGGCAACCAGGGGACTACTCTAAACCTCACCTAATGTCTCCACTTTGAGAACATACCACTCAGCCCTTCTAGACTATGCCCTAGGCATCCAGGACCCAGAATTCCCTGCCCAAATGGCCCTGAGCACATTTCCAGGGCTGATGCAGGCCTGTTCCTAAGGAAACGAGCATTGCCTTGTTGAGGTGCACACTTTTACGGAAGAATGGCAGATGGTTGACGGTTTGTGAGGAGAGACGTGTGGGCTGGAGGGTCTGCACTCCCTTGTGGGTCCTCGCAGTGACGGACAGAGCCAGGGTGAGGAGAGCTGGGGCTGGGCCACAGGGGAAGGCCTCTGTCTGCGCTCGTGTCCCAGGCCTCGCATCTTCTACATCTACTCAAACGCTAAGGCTTCCAGGCCATCATCTACTCTCAAAGTGAGATTATGTACCTTGTGTGCCTCTCTGAGCTTCCTCTGCACAGAACTTGGAATCCATTAGTCCTGCTCAGAACTGAAAAACCATAGAGAGACCAAGCTACCTCATGTCTTAGCTACCTGGGGGAGGGTTGTGGCTTTCCGAGGGCCATAAGACCAGCTGCATGTCCTGGCAGGTGAGGATACACTGCTCTGGGACAGCCGTTGACAATATTGAAGCACACCTCAAAAATCAACAAAAAGGGAAGGGCACACGCCAGGACCAAAGGCAGAAGGCAGACTAGGATGATGCAAGGGCCAGCTGTGCTGCTCCTGCCTGTGATCCTATAGCCACAGATGAGCCCTTCTTATCCCACAGCGACGACTCTGTTCCCTTCTGAGACCAGCCATGCTGGCGCCAGCCTCTGTCACTCTGCTTCCTAGGGGGATGGTCAGATTCCACAGTCTGACGGCCCACAGCATATCAGATGGAAGGCTTTGGGGCTGCACAGTTTCATCATTTATTCCAGTCTCTGAAGGGGCAATGCTACATCTCTGTCACTCCAGCCGTGGGTGATGGGATCAGGGATGAGTGCCTGGTCCCCAGCCAGCCAATCCATTGGCTTCCCAGCACCCAAGCAATTTCTCCCTTGGAAAAACATGAACTAATAGATAGCCCAGCGATGGTCTGATTTATCATGGTGCTGGCAGCCAAGCTGCCCTATATGAAAGACGAAAAAGCAGAGAAAGTCTCCTGAAGGGGAGAATGCCTCTGATACACAGAGAGAAACAGAAGCAAGAAACATGTGTCCCTAGAGAAACGGAGGGAGGAGTTTCAGGTTCCAAATGGCTTTTCAAGCTTTAGTCTGGTTGAAATAACTACAGTTTCATTGAAATTAAAATTTCCTCCCTGTGCTTGGAATAAATGGGATTTTGATTAGTTTACACACACACACATAAAGACAATAACAACAAAAAAATAACATTTGATTTCTCTTGAGCACACTTCCGTGTGCCTAGCTTGAAGTCAAGAGAAACTTAGCAAAAAAAAAAAAAGTTACTTTTCTAGATCCCATTCATAAACATTGACACACCCAATGTCTGTCATTCAGGTTCCACGACCATGTGGAATGCACGAACCACCGCTGAGGACCTTTGGCCCCATGTCCCTTGTTCATAGATGGCTGGGTCCCCTGCCTTCCAAAGCTCACTTCCCTGAAGCCCCACCTACACCTCTACGCTTTCTAGTGGTATTTATAAGAGTGCAGAGCATCCTTCTTTGCTCTACATGTGAAATCTTATTAAAGATTTTTTTCCCGAGGTTTTGAAAAGCAATTAGCAGGATAGTGGTATAAGAATACATAATGTTTTTCCTTTAAAAAAATTTTTTGAGTGCATTTGTAGAGTTAAGAAGCTGTTGTACATTTATGATCTAATGAAATAATTCTAAAGAAAAAAAAACTGCCTTCTTGCCCATACGAGACCGCCCATTAAAAGAATCTCACTGTGGCTCCTTTGGGCCCAGCGACATCACACACCAGGGACCAGGCACCATGGCATCGGCCCCTTCTTTAAGAACTGCCCATAACAACCATCCCTCATGCTATACCCTGTCCTGCTCTCGATTTTCAAACTTCTAACCTTTGGATATACGTCCTGTTTCTACAGTTAGCCTCAACACTGAGCACTGTTTTTCTGAACACATCCTTGCCTTCTCAATATCTATCATTGGGATTCATACCAGCTACTCTCCTCTGAACACCCTTTGCTGACCTCCACCTCTCAATAGTGATCCTTTCCTAGCCCTCCATGAAGGAAGTATATTCCTGCAATTTGACTCAGACCAGCAAGCAGGTACCAACCACCAGGCTTCTGTCGACTCCGTAAGCACAAGACTGGAAATCATTTGGCTAGCATAATAAATTCATCCTCCAAAATTGTAGAATAACAAAGGCCTGTGAGTTCCAGCTGTACTGAACACATCTCACACCAAACTTAAAAATCCCATCAGACACATAGTTTACACCAATTCACCTTTTAAACATAAACTGTCACAATGGAGTTCACAGAAGCAACAGCCCAGGGAAAATGTCATTATCTGCAGTTGAAGGTCTTAATCTGACTGGGCAGTGAGTGAAATTATCCACGAAGAACAATTCTCCAGAGAGGCTTCTGCTGACATGAGCAAAGCATCCAAAGAGATTATTTTCCCCCTGGTAGACATAAAAAGTTCAATCGCTAATGAAGGGCATATCTCTCCTTAGCCCTGCAAAAAGTAATTGAAGCTTTATATAGTGAAACAAACTGCCTCCCAGAACCATTATTTCTCTTTTTTGCTTTTCAACTTAGGTCTTCAGAAAGCTGTCAGTCAATCTTATCTGGGAACTCGAATTTTACTGTAACACAATGAGCACCTGACAGCCACAGAGGCTTTTGCCAAATCAACAAAAGCGAAGCTTTGCGATGTTATCCAGGCACAGGTACCTCCGTCTTTGTTCACGCCATGGACCCTGCCTGGTGGCGCCCCTCCTCCACTCTTCCCACCGAAACCTCAACTCTTCTTCAAGGCCCAGCTCGGATTCCACCCCATTCCACAGGACTCTTTCTCACAGCTCTGAATTCTGATAGCGCCAACTCCCCATGTCACTAATTTGGTTTCTATTATGCATTGTGTTATGCTTCTGATTTCCTACGAAGTCAACTTTCTATTCTGTTGAAAGCGCCTGGAACTCTGATCTCTCTCAGCATCCAACTCTCTTAGCTCGGTGACATGTACCTAATTAGTGCTCAGGGAATTCGTTTTGATTGATGGAATTAGAATATTAACAAATGAGTGTTTTCATGAAGTGTAGGGTAGTTTCTAAATATCACAGTGTTTTTCTGTGGATTTATGTAATATATAAGGACAAATGAAAGCAATACAAGAGCCTTAAGTGTTAAAGAAGGATTCAAATCACACTATATATATATATACGTACATACATATATGGCTGAAATGGGTACATACCTTTGAGAAAGATTTTGAGAAACGAGATTTGAAATACATTGGGTTTGTTCGACTCCTACTCTTGGATTTGGGGTGGCCTCATAAAATGGCTGTCAGCTGGGACATCCCCATCCTGGGCCTGGCTGAACTGGGGCAGGAGTTAAACCAAAGCAGTCTGCAAGCGTAGATGGAAGAAAAACAAACTGTGGCCCAGAAAAAACAGAGTCTGAACACCAAGTTCAAGACTCGAGAATAACGGAAATGGAAAACTAAAAGGAAGAAAGAATGCAATGTGTGGAATAATTCAAGGCAACTATTTCAATATTAATGTTGCAAACAGAAAATTTTGCAAAATCACTTTTATGTAGTGCCTGGGGCATGATTTATAGATAAAAATGGAGACTTAAAGGCTGGGTAGTGATTCTCATGAATTAACACTCAAGAAAATAGAAAACCTTTTTCTATAGATACTTGTGTTCCCTCAATCTAGAGATATATTCCACTATTAATGTATTTTCTGTGCAGTCAGAACACTCTTATTTTTTCTTGGTGTATCTCCAGAGTACAGCATAGTGCCTGGAACCTACTAGGTTATAGGTAATAATATATTTAACTCTAAACTCCAAACTTAGCTGCCTTGCTTACATGCTTAGTACCTAAAACAGCACTAGACACACAGCAGTCTTAGTAAATATTTGTCAAATGAACGAACACAAATGGATGAATTGGTGAATGCATGCTTGCCCATGTGCTGGACCCTCTCTGGATATTGGGGAATGTGAGCTTTCCTTCCAGGGTTAAAGAAATTAGATTATTGTCATGTATTTTATTCATTGTCAAGATCCATGGGAGGGATAGGACATATCACTAAAGAGAAGTGAATGCGAAATAAGCATTGAGTCATCTGAGACCAAAGGCCCCCAGTTGATCTAGATCTAGTACTGTAAACAATTAAATAAAAGACTATCTAGTCAGTGACCCATGGCAGACAGTAACATTCCTACTTAACATACCAGGCAATCAAGTTTTAGTCATAAAAAGCTTGATTCATTGTCATAGCTCACCCACCCCCAATATTTGCAAGAACCAAACACCTCTCTCAATAACAAACACATACCATAAGCAATAGATTGATAACCCCCCCCCACACACACACCCAGCTCAACCATAAAAAGCACATGTACCTCTCCTTACATCTGTACCATTGGTGAAAGTTAATTGCCCAATTTGGCTTCCATATTTACCTAGGCAATAGCCTCTGTCTTCATCTTCTAGAGGTTCAATCTTCATGCGTGCACACACATAAATACACACACACACCCAATGTGGTTCTTAAAAGCAACAGTTTAATACTTCCCTAAAAAACAACAGTCTAAAGACTATAAAATTAGAGAATATCAATTAATTACTCATTTATCAATTTTTTCACTTATTCTTTCTTCATTCATTAAACAATGATTGAGTCCCTACTCCTGATAAGTTTTCCTAGGTAGTGCAGACATTCAAGGATAAAGACAAAACATATTCCTTACCTTCAAATAGACTACAATCGATTGGGAGAAAAGTAACAGTCAAAAATCACTGTCCGGTGGTGTCCATGCTAAAATAGAGATGTCAGAAATTGTCATCACACCAAGGACAGGAACACTGTACTGAGTGCTTTGTGTGAGGTGCTTCTCAGAGGGTATCTCATTAATTCTTATAACAGTCTTATGAAATAGGGGTGATTACACCATTTTCAAGTTTCAAAAAGGAAACTTGAGGAATTTAAGTATTTGTTCCAAGTCACACAGACAGCAAGTAGCAGAACCAGGATTTTAATCAAGGTTGACTAACAAATTGTTACCTGGCAAATTAGAGAATGGTGTCACCAAGGAGATGAAACTCTAACTAAATATTGAAAGACTAAAGGTCATTTACCAAGCAGAGCCAGTGACTGGGTAAGAAGACACCCAGGGAAGTAGAAACACCCTATTTCTAGGCTCCTCAGGGGAAGAATATTTAAAGAACAGCAAATAGTATAGCTGGAACGAGGGTAAGATAAAAGACTACATGTCATCTTAATTTCATTTTGGGAGTTATTATTTTGGACCAAAGATACCATCTCTTCCTCCAGGTCCAATCTGAGTTTGTAAACTTGTGTCTCCTGCCAACCAAAGGGATTCTGTCACTCTCCCTTTGCCGTCAGCTTAGCTGTTTTTTTTCGTCACCGCCTCTAACTCATCGACCTCACTATGTGGCACTCAGGCTCATCGAAGCAGCGTTACCAATACTTATGCCGGGTTTCAAACTTCACTTCTCAGCGTGGAGGAGGAAACAATGCAGTTGTGGGAGGTAGGACGTTTTCATTTCATGAGCACAGGATTTCTATAATTGCTTTTCATTTGGGCCGTTGTCGAAGACACCTCCCTGGTTTTCCAGTCAAACAGTAAACACATCCTTTGACTTCCTGGACTTCTTGAATAAGAGGATAAATAATAATGACTCTTACAAATCATGAGCCATATTTTCAAGCTCACGTAACACCAGGTAATATATCCCAAATGAAATAAGGTGTTGTTAGGAGACGGATCGTTTGCCTGACGCTTCAAATCCATCCCCATTTCCATCCCAGAGGTTGGTGTGTTTTCAGCTGTTCTCCAGGAGTACAGATTGAGTGCATGTGGAGCGTGTGGTGGCCGGATACCTCTCTGCATCTTTCCCTAGCTCTCTCTCCTCATGGACTGACTCTAAGGTCCCTGCGGGCAGGGTCCACTCCACTGTATCCCCAGCATCTGCTCTACTGCCTGGTGTATAATAGAATCCTGGTATTTTTTGTTTTGGTTATTAAATTAATGATTCAATAAATTATCCCCAAAGGACTCTTCTACCGTCTGTTGTGTTTGCCAAAATGTTATCCGTTGCTAACGCAATGAAGGAACCCAATAGGGTAATTAAGTTAGGGCTGCTTCCGACAGGAAAAGGGCCAGGCTTGATCAAGGGAGAATGAAAGAGAATTGTGCTTGGACAAAATGATAACGCACGACGACTCCTGATTCTGGCCTCCCTCGTTAGCATGTCAATTCTATGCCCTCATTTCAGCGTATTTGTGCTAATGAAAGCAGAGGGCTGACGGTTATGCCACTGACTGTCCCGAGCTGCTTTCTTCTCTTTCATTTCCCCATCGATACTCTGCATCGGCCCATGGCCCCAATCACGGCTAGATGGCAATGAGGACAGGATTCTGACAGAGACACAGCTTGCTAGAAGAAAAGGAAAATGGCCTCGCGGGCTGGATTCAGGGATGTTAGAAGACTCACAGGATGGGTAGTGAATGCTTCCATCCACATAGTAGACGAGTGAGGGAATAAGAGCTCCCATTATCCAACACACTCATGAGACTGAGGAGCGAGAAGCAGGATTGAAACAAGTCACCCGAATGGACCCTTGTTTGTTCACTCACTCACTGTCCTCCAGGCAGGTAGAAGAAGAGAGGTTATGGTGACAAGAGGACAGCAGGCCCATGGCTGAACGGCAATGTGTCTGTGGCTGCTGAGCAAAGGAGCCCCCAAAGCTGAACGAAAGGAAAAAAATGATGTTAGCAATGAGGACCTTGCTATCCATTATAGAGCTCTGAATGAAAGACGTTAGAATTTTCCTTTTTCTGAGCCAAAAGCAAGCAGCTGCTCAAAAACACAAGTGAATGCACAGCCTCGCCGAACAGAGAAAAGCTAGCCAGGCTCATGGGCCTGGCCCCTGTCACAGCCCACCTTGGCTGGGAACAAAGATGGGGTACTGGTACAGTGGTGGGCAAAGTCACAAAAGACTGTGGTAACGTGCACAGGCACAGAACCAACAGGGCCTGTGGGCCCAGGCACCCATCAAATGCCAAGAGATTCTTGGGGAACGAGGAAGCACCAGCGCTCAGGCAAAGAGTCACGGGAGGAGAAAAGCCACGCCATCAAACCTGCAGGCTGGCCATGCCTCCACCTAGCACACTGGCCCTCCCAGTCTTCCCAGGGGGTGGCAGCGATCCGCTGACTCCTTCTGCAGCAGCCCCGATTCACGCACACGTTAGACTCTTTCATCCACATTCCTGTAGGGGAATATGGTGCCCCATTTTGACCTAGCGGGGTTTGGACTTTGGGGAAGTGAAATTAAGATGACTTCATGGGTGAGGACCTCTAGGTCGATCGATGTATCGTTGCACCTTCCACGTCTGCATGTATGGGAGTTGTGTTCCTTACACGAGTTTCCCCACTTCTAAGTGGTAGAGGGTTTCTCCTATGCGAGGTCTGCGGCGTGCAGAAAGGGGCTAACAGAACATCACTGCCCCACTGCCAAAAACCACTTCAAAAAGATTCTGACTTCGATGTCCTTTAGTACCTCCTGGTCCACACAGTCCAGCAAGACAGTTTGGCCACTGAACACCCCGGTATCCAGAAAGGGTCCTCCCTGGTACTGATGAGGATGAATGAAGTGAGGGGTTGTGTAAATTCATTTTGAGAATCCAGTATTCCACTCTGACCATTTCTGGGCATGATACGTCTTTCTCCTTTAACAGCAACCCCGGGCCAGTCTGTTTGGCACACTCTCTGGGCGGCGACCAAGCCAAAAGGGGACCTACAATAACCAAACTACAGTCCGGTTCAGCTACCCCAACTCTCCCGTTGACTTGACAGGGTCTTGGATCATGAGAACAATGACCGCTTGGTTGGGTGCACTATTCACTGAGTTCCCATGCGGGCAGGCTGGAGGATGTAATTGGGCCTTATAAAGTTATTTTTAAAACCACTCTGGTCTTGCTTGCACTTGATCCTTCTAAACAAAAATTTGGGGGATTGATTAGGGAATGATTATGAAGAAAAGGGCCATTAGAGCTCAGGGGATGGAAAGCATTGATTTCATGGCCGTGGAGGGAAAGCGAGCGTCTCGGCACCTGAGGAGAGAACGCCTTAGGTCTGTATCTCCGGTGGCGGGGTGTCACCTAGTGCTTAGACCCGTATTTCCAGTGGCTGAGTGTCGCCCGGTGTACTCTCCCCCACATATAAACAAAGACACACACTTGTCACTCGATTTTGGGGTTTTTCACCACAGTGATTTAGGTCACCATTACATAGGTTTCTCAAGCCGCACGGCGGACGTGGACAAGAGGGGTAACTGATGCTCTCTTAGTGCCCTGTATCCCGCACTACAGCCTGACTAGAAATCACGTGGCCCACGTGGGTCCAGTAGCAACTGCAACCGACAGTCTGACACATTGTCAGCCTCACCCCCGGGCTGTAGAGACAGAAAGACCCACGTGGACATGGCTAGGGCTGAACTATCCCACCAGGTCTGACATCATGGGGTACCCCACCTTTGGGAATAAGGTTCCTTTCTTGGCCCATCTTTTGCCACCTGTAACTCTCAATGCCTGTAAAGATCTGTTGTTCACTCTAAACTTTTCTGCGCAATTCATAATGGATAGCAGAGTGGCCTTAGACTATATCCTGGCTATCTGAAGAAAACATCCACTGTCCCCCCCCCACCCCTGGATTTATTTACAGTTGGTTGAGGCCTGGTGAGGAAGGTGCAGGTCAATTTCCAAGTATCAGAGCCTTGCTTGCCATAACTTTAATTAAATCCTGGCTGAAACAAAGTGAATGGATTTGGCTCTAGCATCTGTCAGTCAGGTTAATCAGAGTGGCCAATGGAGTAGCATACATCAGTGAGAATTTGCCAGAAGTCAAGATAATACGGGACTAAGGGATGGTTTATGGAGAGAGGCAGCACTCCGAGGGTCTCTCACAGCCCCGAGAGCAAGACCCCCCCTTACCTCAGATCATTTCTCAGGGTCGTATTTGCAGTGAGCAAATTCGAGCGGGGCGAGGTCATGTCTCCCTCTATGCTGTCAGCCTCAAAAATAAAATAGCCAGTTATTTTACCAGCAAAATGAGTTTATTTGAGAATATCAGAGAAATGCCATTTGGGACACATGAGCTATGGCAAACCATAGGCAAGTCCAAAGAGATGAAGGAAAGGTTCGTTTTTATTAGATTTAAGGAGGAAATCCGGGAAGGGTGTTTTGGAAAACTTTCCCAGGTTCATTGGAAAAGAACAAAAGAGTCTGAAGTCGTGGCCGTTTCTCTTTGGCTGCAAACAGTGATCGGTGCTCAGACCGGAAGCAATCTTCCTTCCTTTTCTTAAAAGCGGGAGATAAAATTCCTATGTGACAAACGTCCTCTCTTGGAGAAATAACTCTTACCTTCCTTCCTCCTGCCGGTTGTGTGGGCTGAGTGAGTGGCACCTGCTCAAGGGCTCCCCCTGCAGGGCTCCCCTATTCTGTTTTCCATGAAGCTTCCTTCATTCTCGCAATGTAAATAAAATGGCAGTCTTGCTTCCTGCTTGCTGTCAACTGGTGGGTTCCTCAAGCTCTGTATTCCACGGGTGTGACACAAACCCACTGCCCGGGCCGTATCACCGCACGGGAATGGACGCAACATGCTTATGCTGTTTCCTGTGCCAGGAGGAACATGGTCTCTGATCCTGGAGTTTCATGTCTTCTGCTATCACCCACAAAACGAGAGCAGACTAACTGATTAAGTTGTAGAAAGGGTAAAGCCTCAGACCCGTCACAGTTCTTGACACCAGGTGGGAGCAGGCGTGAGAGGAGATTGGCCGATACGCTGGAAAGTGACATGTTAGTCCTTCAGAGGCCTTTGCATTTGAAAAAGGGGCTAGCCGAAGAGAGATCATTTTTAGCAATCTTAAAAAAAAAAAATGACTGTCAAATAATGGGGTTGCTACTGCGCAGCAGGTGGATAGATGGAAGAAACTCGCCATCCAGCCTCCTCCTTCTGAGAGTGAGAACACTGATTGGTAAGGTGGAATAGGGCATCGTGGAAGGCCCGGGGGCAACCGAAAAAGCGTGGACTGTGGACTTGGGCAGGTCTTGCGGTAAGTCCTGCCTTTATTATTAACTCCGGGAACTAATGCGAACTGCTTAAGGCCTCAGAACCTGCCGTTGCCTCATCAATACAATAGGAATATTAATATCGATCTCATGTGGACTAGATAAATTAGTCGTCACGTGAATCACCTGGCCCTGAACCCAGTGCCTCCGCCTTTCCCTCACCTTCTCTACCTAGAGAAGGTGACTCAGAGCCTCGGAGGTGACAGCCCATCTCAGTCATTCCTGCCCACCCCCTCCCAGGCAAATCCGTGGACCGCTCTGCTCATCGGCACAGGAGTTCTCTTCTTCGCAGGCCCACGTGTTGGGCTGCCACCCACTGACGGGCTCTGTCTGAGAGAGGCTGACGTCAGGGCAGACGGTCGTGCAGGGCTTTCCCTAGTCTGACGGTGGCAGCCCCCAGCTTCAATCTTTCTCCTGAACTGCCCGTTCTGAGCCTGGAGGCTGCAGGACAGACAACGACGTTGAAAAAGGCCTATGCTGGTGTCAGAGGGGGGTTGGAGTCGCCTTCCTGGGTCCCCACAATCACTGCCGAATGGGAACCTGTGCACCACGCTCCCTCGCCGCCGCCCCTTCCAGCCAGAGCAGAGCGGCTGGGCCTGCACGGGACAGGACGGGGCAGCACCCGGCTCCCCCAGTGTCTGCCCGTCCTGCGGCCGTCATCTCGGCTGCTCTGAGTTACAGTTGTTCCTCACACATCTGTTTTCCTTACAAAGCTGTGCATTCCCGAGGTCTTGATGCTACTTACCTTTCTCCACAAGGCTGAGTGTAGCTCTTTGCCCGTCCTAGGCACTCTCTGCCACCTTGACACTGGCTGCCGGTGTGTCACCTCTGCCCTGACCTTTACCACTTTGGATCTGGTCCCCCAGGACATACAGGCTTGGAGGAAAGCTGGAGAGGCCGTCTGTGTCATTTGGGAATGGGTGGGTACAACGATGCTTGTGTTCCAGCAGCCGGAACTGCTGCCTGGGAAGTTGGGAAGGGTCACCACGGGCCCACGGCTGCACAGCTAGCGGTTGGAAGGGAACACGGAGCAGGGCCTGGCATGGGGTCCTCTGCGCTTTGAATTATATTAAATTACAATTTGCCTTGACAACTATTGAGTTTCCAGGAATACATCTTCCCAGAAAATGCTGGAAAGAACATCCATAATAGCATTTGCAAGAAGTGCATTAGAAGACATTCATCAGTGAAAAGAGAGGCTCCGGCTGCCCAGAAATGCCCGATTAAGTTTGCAAAGGGCAGGAGGAGAAAAAAGTTACTTTGCCTTTTCCCTAAAATGAAGCCAAGAGCCAACTGGCAGTCCACACAGAGACCTCCTTCCAGCAGCCTCCTTCTTTAAGGCCAAAGAGAAGCACTGTAAGAAGCAAGTAATAAATGTTTATGTTTATGTTTCTCTCAAATCTAAACACTGTTTTTTATCCTCAGGTTTCATCAGCTTGTCTCAATTTTCTTGTATTTTTCCCGACAGAGGTAACAGTGAGGAAGTGTCTACCTTGAATGTACCACCTCGATCTGGTATCAGAATAAATTCCAAATTCCTTTATTTTGTTTTTCTTCCATGTTCCTTTATTAAACCTATACATCAGTCATTTGCAGATGGTTGGACATTTTCTTCTTTGTCATAAAATATCACATACTACTAGTAACTACTAACTTCATCAACTTGATATTTTCATAGAATATATATATTTTTAGCTCTGAGTCATAGGAAATAATACAGCAGACAAAAGATATATTCTCTGGGGCAAATGATAAGGAAGACTGTAAACACAGATTTCACTGAGTGGGGCCACCCGTTACAGGTAATAATAATTCTCTTTTGCAGACAATTTGAAGTCTAATTTTTATGGCTACATTACATAATTCTACAATTGTAAACCTGTGGAAAAAAATGTTAGAATTTATTCTCCTCTATCATCTAATTTTCCAAAAGAGGACGCTGAGGATTTGTGTGAAATTACTTGCCTGAAGCCTCATACCAAGGTAATGTCAGAGGCAAGGCAGGAAATCAGATTTCTCCATTCGAAGGGGAGTTTATTTCTGAGAAAACCAAAATATTGTCCAGTAAAAATGTGTTACTAACACCTTGCACATAGTAGGATTTCAATAAATACGTTTACTGAGTACATGATTCATGGTAATTATCAAAAATCTCTGGCGATAAATAAATAAATGGGGGAGAGAGGATAAATCTATGCAGAATGCCATGTAATTTATACAGATATTCCACCCCAGGGAAGTGGGGCCTAACTCCCTACTCCCTAAGTGTGGGCTGCTCACAGTTGCTTTCTCTCCAAAGAGGACCAAGTGAAAAGGCAAAGGGGGACGAACGGCTTTACTGTGGAGAAACCGATGAACACTACCTCAGCCAAGGGGTCAAGGTCAACATCAACAGTGATAAGTCATGTTGGTAGTAGGTACCCTCGTTACAATGTCATGAGCACGGTACTTCATGTCTGTGGTCTGTGGTCTTCCTTACCCAAAATCATAACCCCAGTCTAATCATTAAAAAAAAGTAAAGCAAATCCCAAACGAAGGACAGTCCACAAAATTCCTCACCAGTACTCCTCAAAACTCCCCAAACTAGGAAAGTCTGAGAAACTGTCATAGCCAAGAGGAGTCTAAGAGATACAGCAACTGAATATAATACGGTACCCTGGGTGGAATCCTGGAACAGAAAAAAGATAGTAGATAAAAATCAGTGAGATCCGAGTAGAGTAAGAACTGTAGTTAATAATACTAGTACTGATATTGGGTCATTGTTGTAACAAATGCATCAGACTAATAATGGAAAATGTTAATAATAGGCGAAATCCTCTCATAAGGGTACATGAAAACTCTCTATGCTATCATCTCGATCTTTTTTACAAATCTCAAACTGTTCTAAAAAAAAGAGAGAGAGAGACTATTTTTAAAAATCACTGTTGAAGAGGTCAGGAGAAAAAGCAAATGTTTTGTTATAACACATTGATCTGCTGGCTTGCTACACTGTGTCTTTTTTCTCCTTTCATCACACCCAACAGCTTCCTCTCAGGAAGGAGTTTCCTTAGAGAAAACGGGAAGAGGACTTGTTGTGTTTTGACTTCACCATAGTCCCCTTCCCACCTAAAGATTTATGTGGCTTGTCCACAAAAACCCTCTAGATGTGACCGTAAAATTAAGGTAACTAGAATACACGATACATGAGGACAGGTATCTTCTGTTTTGTTCACTGGTATTTCCCAAGTTTGTAGAAGAGTATCTGTTATGCAGTAAGAGCTGAACACATATTTCTAAAATAAATGAAAGCTTTAAGGTAAGAACTTTCCCTTTTAAAAGCATCTATTATATGAAATAAGATCTAAAATGCTGTAGCTGATTTTTTTTAAAAAATAAATATACCAAAATTTAAATGTTTTGATGAGTGTGGTCCCTCCAAAGTTAGTACCCTTGGCAGGCACACACTTAATTCGATCCTGCTGTTATTCCTCCAAATAAATTTAGAGTTCCTCACTTGGAATCTTCAACACTTACAGATCAAGTCCAAACATGAAAAATGAGACCTTCGTGATCTCGGCCCTGCCAAGCTCTCGAGACTCATTGCTATTCGTTTCTCTCCAACAGTTTTCTCTAAACCACTTCCCATGACACAAGTGTCCCCCTGCCTGAAACCTTCTCCTCTCCGCCTAGCCATTGAAAAACTTCCAATTCCTCCTTAAAATCCTAGCTTAAGGGACGCAATCTCTAAAAAACTGTTCCTTACCATCACATTCCCACACCCCACAAGAGAATTAATCTTTTTTTTGGTCCTACTTCTGCCCCATATTAATTGTCCTTATTGTGATGAGTTGTGTTTATGTATTTATCTTTGTTTTCTGTATTAACCTGTGAGCTTCTCAAAGGCAGGGGCCTTGTCTCATTCATCTCCATACTCATAGCTACCTATGGAGCTGCTAACTCAATAAGTGCCTGTGGAATGAAATGGAATGGAACAGAACTGGAATTAAGTCCAGACACATGACATATTCCTTTTATAACCTCAGTGGTGGCGAATCTTAATGCTTTGAGGATGAACATGATTGGAAAAAGATCAAAGCCATTTAGTACCTAGTTAGATGAAGAAAGTGGGTAATCGGGTTATGCAATGCTATTTTGTACAAACCCAGAAATGTCTACAAATAATGAGATTAATGTGCTTGTATGTCTCATAAGGTAAACAGTTTCAAAACCAGTCTTAATATCTTGTAACTAAATCTGTACCTACTATAAAACGCTTATGTGTGTAAATAATAGATCTAGCTATTGCAAGATTTATTTGTTCATTTATTCAACCAAGTACCTTTTTAAAAAATGGAATAAGTTTAACATTGTCTAGATCTGAGGTATTGCAAGAATGAATAAGACCAGGTCTCTGTCCCTAATGAACTCACAGTCAAGGGGTGAAGACAGATCTACCTAGTTATCATATAAGTCAGATGGTGATAGATAACAAATAAAGGTAAAAACACTATACTTTGGGAACACAGATTCTGAAGTGGGTCTTTTTTTTTATTTGACAATAATTTAAGATTTGATTTGATTTATTTTGACTGTGGTAAGAACATTTAACATGAGCTCTAACCTCTTTACAAATTTTTAAGTGTAGGATATATTATTGTTGACTATAGGTACAACTTAATACAGCAGATAGCTAGAACTTACCCATCTTGCTTAACTGAAACTTCATGCTTGTTCGTTAGTAACTGCCCATTTTTCTCTCCCACCAGCCCCTGTCAACTGCTATCCACTAATCCATAGACGTCAAATCATGCAGTATCTGTCTTTCTGTGATTGGCTCATTTTGGTGTCCTCAAGGTTCATCCATGTTGCCACATATTGCAGAATTCCCTTCTTTTTTAAGGTTGAATAATATTCCATTATATTTATACCACATTTTCTTTATCCATTTTTCCATCAATGGACATATAGGTTGTTTCCACATCTTGGCTATTGTGAATAGTGCCGTGATGGGCATGAGAGTAGTTCATTCTGACTGGGAAGGTATCGAAAAGCACACTCAGTAAATTGTTGTCTTCAGCCATCTTCAGGTCTGGACGCCTAGGGTATAGGTGATAAGGTATATGTGGGAGATAGAACTGAAAAGGAAGAGTTAAGCAAGATTGTGACAACCTTTCAGCGTTAGTCTATGGCATCATTCTGCAAAAGAATGTGAAGCCATTGGAAGTTCCTAAGCTCGAGGCAACTACCAGACCTATGTTTCAGAAAGATGACTCCTGTCTAAGTGGAGGACAAACTGAGGGTAACCAGGTTGAAGCATAAGAAGTAGGAAGGCCTGTTAGCCAAGGCATTCTTCTCGGCCAGAGGTTCTCACTCTATTGGTCTCAAGGTCTTTTACTCTCTTAAAGATTATTGGGGACTCCGAAGATCTTTCATTATGTGAGTTATATCTCTCTATTTTACTGTATTATAACTAACATTGTTAAGTTCTAAAACACAAGAATGCATAAGCATACATTCTGTTAGCCATCAAGATGTGACATCACAGTTTCTGTCCTTCTGAAAAGTCTCCACTTTCTACTTCTTGAAGACTGAGAGTAAAAGAAGAAAATAATGCAGTACTACTACTACTATAAAAATATTTTGATCTCAGAGATTCCCTGAAAAGATTTTAAGGATCCCAGGTTCTCGAGAAAATACTTTGAGAACCACCGATCTAGGTAACAGACACCAGGCAGAGATAATAGAGAAGAAAAGACACAGATAGATTACACTTCAGATGTAGACTCAGTGAGACTTGATGACAGATTGAATTAGTGGTGGGGCTGTATGGGATGGTTTGGGAGCTAATGAAGCAGAGGGAAAAAGCAAAGAATGACTTGGATTTTTATCTTAGAATACTTCATGGTCGACAATTCTTACCCCAACCTTTCCCACACTTATGTATGTGGTTAATAAAATAAAACTTGTACATGCTCACTTAATACTTTAAAAGTATCCCTCAACTTTTTTTTAAATCTTCCTATTGAGATTCTTAAGCAAACCCATGACATTCCACCTGTGGAGAGTTCATGACTCTCTTCCTCCTCCAACACAGTACCAAGTACAGTACAAATGCTTCATGAGTGAATGGGCATTGAGTAAACTGAGTCTTGTAAAAATTTTCTGAACCCTCAAATGGAAAACAAAAGTGCAAATGTCCACTCTTAAACAATGAATTATCTTTTAAATTTTATTGAAATCATCTTCATAAGGGGACAGCCTTCATCACTGCCAGTCCAGGAACAAGAGTACTAAACCAACTTTGCTCTAAGAAACACCCATCACACCTGTACTTTATTCAAGTAGGGCATGTTCACTTAATAAGTTTTAATTTAGGTTTCAATATAGAACAACAAGATAAAAGTCAGCTTTTATTCCCTGAACTACGGAATCAATCTCTAATGATTCTGACTCAACTGAACTCATTTTAGAAAATATAAAGTCGTTATGAAACCCACATTCAGTTCCCATTCCGTAAACGTGTTCCACGCCCTTCTGTTTTAGCTCATTAACTACAAGAAATATATTCTGTTTGCTGTTTGATTTCAACCGGCCACTTCATGCCACTATTTCTGTCTTGTCACAAACCCAGATACACAGACACAATCCTACACTGTCTCTAGGGGCAGTTACCATAATTAACATGCTTTTACTTTTTGCTCAGACACGCAGAGCCATTAAGAGACCTTAACTCATGGTCAGCTATGTCTTTCTCCAACTCCCCGTGGCCTGTTCCTGCCATGTCACTCCCTGATCACCTTATGCACATCATGTTTTGTGCATTTCTCGTGGTGTTTCTCCACCTGGTTTGTCTTTTTCCCTCTCCTTTTCCTTTACTTCAAGGTACAGTTCACTTGTCCCTTCCTGTAGTAAGCCTTCTCCAGTCCCTCTGGCTTAATCACTCACATCTCTTAGCCCCATAGTTTTTCTCTAATAGATTCACGGTCCTTTACTCCATACCTCATTAGGCTATGGGCTACTTTTATCCATAATGTCATGTGATAATTAGCTCTTCATAATTGTTGCTTGGGTGAGATTGAACACTCAACAAGGATAATAGCAATTAACCTCATAACTCGGCACACATGTGAGAGTTTCCCCAAATCCCTAGCCCACATTCAATCTCTTTTCTTGTCAATAAGAAAAAGATTCTCTATAGGATATAGCAGGTATTTCCAAATATGTTGTTGTACCTTAAGAATTATTTAATCTCCAATTCACCATCTCCGAGGAGATAGTAAAGAAGCTTTGAATGGGAAGAAAAATAGATTAGATGAGATCCAGAGCAGTGAGTGTGCTAAGCATGGGTGTCCAAATACTTTCCACACTGGCATTTTTTTCACCCTGCCCAAGCACTGTGGATATGAGTGAACTGATGAAGTCGATCACCGACCCCAAGAATACCACTTGTCTGAACTCACGTCTGAGCTGAAGTTACGCCCCTTGTCTGAATTGTCCTTCCACCATTCCTTTACTTCATCCTTCAAAACCAAATTCTTAGAGTCGTTTCTTTCAAGCTTCCTTGACCAGAATCAGAAAATGTTAGCACTGGAACTTCTATTGTTCATTCCCTTAATTAATGGATGGGGCGCCAAGGCCAGTCAGGTTAGGTAACTTCTCTAAGACCACGTACTGCCCTAGAATCCCAGTCTCTTAGCTTGGATGTCCACCTCGATCTTCACTCGCCTTTCCCACTTCAATGTTTACCAACCCTGTTTTTTTCTCAGCTGCTATATCTGATTAGGGTTTTTTCATGAAGGATAGAGACTTGTGATTCCTACTAGCTGGCAAAATTCTGTCATAGGATTGTAGGAATTAGTGTAATGAAACAGAAAATATTCGAAGTCAAACTTAGATTCAAATGCAGTCTCTACCACACTCCGTGTGACTATGAGCAAGTTATGGAACGCTCTGAGCCTCAGTTTCCCATCAATAAAATAGGATTAAACACAAGTGGGTTCCAGTAGAGTGCCAGGAGTTTGGACCAGCTATCAGAAAATCTACCACATTTGCTGTTTAAATTAGGGCCAATCCCTTGAGCTGGGTGATTTAGAGGGGTTAGGCCATGTCTGTATGGCCCCATTCCTGTTCTAAAGAGTCCCCTGACTCTGGGAGCCAGGGTAGTATCTACTGAAGTAAAACACCAGCTTGTTTTCAAAAAGGGAAATGTTTATGCTGCCTCTGTATCAATTGTAAGGAAGAACGACAGATAACCTTCCAAAGATATATAGTTCGAAACATTAAAAAAAAAAAAAAAAGGCTCTTTGCCAAATGACTTCGAAATATTCTTGAAGAATTCAAAACTCTAAGACCTGACCTTATGGTCAAGGGCATCAACTTCCCAATACAGCTAAATGCATCTATTTTGGTCTTCTCAACCTGACCAAGGGCCACGTTTCCTTCTAGACCAGATATAACATCCTGTAATCCTTACCCTGGGGCATGGAATTCAACCTTTCATCACTTCAAAACAGAGCTAAGCACAAAGCCTGCTCATTGAACCCTGGGCCAGAGTATGTCGTATGTCCACTTTTTTAAAAAGGTACTCCCTTTTATTAAAAAATAGATAAAGGAGCCCTAAATATGTGGTACATTTTATATATTTAGGCCAGGTTCAGAAATGGAAAGAAATGAAATGGGTATGCCTTCCTTTAAATACCTCTCATACTCTGAACTAGACCGATGAGAATGTAGTTGTTTTGGAATTTTATAAATAATAAAATAATTAATTTTTTTAAAAGCACTCCTTTGGGTTTTTAATAAAACAAGTATTGGTTATTGTGTTATTTTTATCCCCGACTAGCCCTCATTTCCCCCAGAAAGCTGCCAAAAGCAGTTTAGGAGATGGTGGACAATTTGATCTCAGGTTTGCAAAATTAGCCACAAAATTCAAGTTCTCAAAAGTCCACTGGTAAGACTATTTGGTTCTCCCTTTGCTTTCGATTTATAGACATAACAATGTGCAGATTCGTTTTCCATGATCGTAGTCCCTTAATTATTCCTTAAGTTGGGAATAATTCCAAGTCTCGAAGGGCAGCCAAATGAGTTTCTCACTCCTCTGTGATTACTGTGGATGGCTCCCTACCAGCTTCTTTGGGGCCCACAGTGGACACTGACGATGCCCTGCTCCATCTCTTTACCGGGCAGGTGGCCCTGCCACCCAGCTACACAAGGTCGGCTGCCAGCGGCTCACAGTTGCCCCCTTCTTGGGAGAACTGTCCTTACCTAGATCTTTCGAGAAGATTATATGGCTCTCTCCTGAGGCAGGGCACAGCCACTGGCTGAGCTGCAAAGTCCAATTTCCTTGCCTCACACTCCAGAGCTACCCTTGGGCTTCATCAAAAGCCATGGCTTTGCTTATTTTCTTGCCATTTCTTCACCTCCGTATAGGTTTCTTGCTCAATGAATCACTTGCACTAAATAAGTAAATCGCTCCCCTTTCAGACCCAAGACAGTGCCTTTGGAGACACTGATGAGGAGCATTTATATAATTACACATACACTTATAGTCAGTTTATAAATTTATATACTTTATATGATTTTGTATACATTTTATATATAGTGAATCAAAATCTGAAACTCTAAAAAAAATTAAAAATTATTACAAATAAACAACCAGCTCACTAACCTTCAGATTTAGCTGTGACAAAATCCAAAATGTTGAGATTAACAGCAAGAGCCAATGCTCGGAGGCAGAGAAATCAGGATAAAATGCAGTTATTACGCCTGCATACATGGTGGGCATCAGATACACATTTACCAACTGGAGAATTTTTTTGCTGAACTTTATCTGTTTGGAAATAACATCCAATTCAAGAATGAAAGTGATTGATGACTGAGTGCTTATAACACTATCTTTGAGACTTTTGTGTAATATTTGGATCCCAGAACACCCACTTAACATTTAGGAGTAACTATATAGGTTTGGGGAATAAAAAGAAGGGAGCTTGGGCCACATTCCAATGCTCAACTGACCTTGCAGATTCTGATATGAACCTGACTCCATTATCCTGTTCCATATCCCAGAAGAAAGGATGGACCTTGTCTGGGTCCCAAAAGAATCCTTGGTATCATTGAATGCACTTGGAAGGCAGGGCTGAGAACTGTGTGAAATAATAATAAAAATACACAAAAAATGTATTTTTATTATTGGCAGTTTAATTAAGCTTTTTAAAAATCTTAATTGATAGATTGATGGATTAATAAAGTGAAACAAGAAATAAAGAAAAAATATTGACATATTGGTCAATTAGTCAAATGGAATCTTTTTATTCATAGGATATGATGGAATTTTCCTTTTTTCAGGAGAATCTATTTTATAACATGATCTTGATCCAGAATCATTATATATAAATGGAATTTGGGGGTAGAAAAACAAATGATATCCTTTCCAACTGCGGGTTCAGAACTATAATACTAAAAACCAAAAGGAAAATACATTACATCACTTTCCGTGAAGAATGCAAGCGAATGCCGGGAATGTAGTTTAATCACCTCTGCAATATATAAAAAGTTTAATCCTATTTTAAGTACTCCATGAGCTCGAACCATAAAATAAATCGTACTTAAAATAAATATCCATGACTTGACCATCTGAAGGGCATGTCTACGTTAAAAGGAGTCAGTCCAGGAGAATATGTACTTTTTCCAACGAGGTTGCCATGCCTTGAACGATTTAGGAAAGCTTTTAGACTCACCTTCACAGACTATAGCATATTCTTTTGAAATTTTTTATTGGTGAAAAATTGCACTTTGAGGTTGAATTTGACCTTTGAAAACAGCCAACACCTATATTCAGACAAGCCTGAGGAACACTAAATACCAGGGTTGGATAGTTAAGTCAATTAGAGATGCATGGTAATTTATAAGAACACTTGTGAGTAGGAGAAGTTCAAACAAAGGTGGCCACCCTTTCGTGCCTGGCCTTCCTCATCATGGCCCAGTTGTCTGTCTCTCGGCCTCTCCAAGGTGTTTTGTTTTGTTCTGTTTCAGCTGGACACCAAAATCTGTTGAGTGTTTTTTATAGCCCTGAAGTTTATATCTTAGGGCAGAAATCAAATCATATAATATGATGATAATACTCTCAGCAGTAACCTCTCCATGACGTTAGCTTGAAGTTTGACTCCTGCAGCCTATGTACTTATCAATTACATTACCATAAACCTTCATGCAGCTGTGATGCATGATAAGCACATGGACCCTGGAGCCAGGCTGCTTGGGTTTAAACCTCCGTTCTAATACTTAAGATTAAGGCCAGTTATTTAACCTCTCTGAGTTTCAACTTCATCATCTGTTTGGTGGAGGCAATAATTGTTGTGTTGTGCACATTAAGTGGCTTCATATATTTCCAGTGCTTAGAACAGTACCTGCGCCATAGTCGACTCTAAATAAGCATTAGCTATAGTTACTTTGTGCGGTAGCTGTAACAAGCAAAGAATGAGAAGCCAGACTTCAAAAACGAAAACAAAACAAAAGAACCAATCCTTTATTCATGCAAACACTATACTCTCCTAAACCAAGTCAGAGGAACTTAAGGGGGTCAAAACCACATAGGGATTTACAGAGCTCTGAATACACAGGACAAAGATAACTGTCGAGAGGCTACAGTACCAATGCTATAGATCCCAGTAATGTTAGGAACCTCCGAAGATGTGGCATTATTTGTGGTAACAGAAAGTGTTGGCTGTTATACTGTGTTGTGTGGAATTAAGGTGACACAGATTGAAACAAGTGTCCCTGTTTCAGAGACACTAATATGAAAATAGGTGTGCCTCATCGTCAATGAAATATGCAAAGAGAAGTAAGTGTGCCGGGGGACCTCCAGCTGGCTGGCCTCAGTGGATCCTTCTGCTTTCTAGGCGGGGCCCTAGCTCTGAAAAGAGAAAACACCCCAAGACACAGTTACAAAGGTAACAACTGAGCTTTGAGTTTAGCACGAAGAGAAGGAGAAAGCCCCCCCAGGGAAGACTGTGTTTTATATGAGGTGAAAAAAATGCAGAAGAATGTGGAAAACTTGAGCAAGCATCAGCGGTTCCTAATGCAGGTGCTAAAGAGCAACCCAAGTGAATTCTGAAACTCAGAACTATTTTCCATCTGTGGCAAGAGTACACTATTCTGGTCAAAAATGAAACAACCACTCAAGGACTCCCAGATTTCTCTTTCCACGTTGCCCTCTGGGTTTCTGGCAGCTCCGGGTTTAGACCACACCATAATTACTGTCACCTGGGCTGGCTGTGCTTCATCTAAGGTACCAGAGCCAAGAGACCCTGCAAATGGCATTAATGAATGCAAATGGGACAGTAGGCCCCAAAGGCCCGGATCCCATTTGTAACCATTTATTTTTATATTCCAATTCAACAAATACTAGTCAAAGAATCTGGACTAGGCGCAGGGTATTGTTTTTAAAAATGGGACCAGGTGCAGAGTGTTTTGCCCTAAGGGATGAGAAAAAGATTCAGATTTGGCATCTACCTGGAACTCCATTCTGTGCAGGGAATGAGGGAATATGAGCTGAAGAGGAGGGAGAAAGGGAGAGAGGGGGAGGCATACGTCTATAAACGATCCAATTTCTTAGTGTTTTTGGACGGCCCTAAAAAGAACTTTACACAGAAGTGTAGGGAAACCTGCCTTCTGCTAATCCATTGTAATCCATCAACCAAAAATGTCAAAGAAATAGAAAAGGTGTTTCTAGGTTTCTTTGCATCTTAGCCCCACCAGCCTATGATGGTCTAAGTTATAAATGTGCACCCTATTTCCTATATGAAAACGTGACCTATCTCCTCAGCAGGTTTGGAAGCATTTTTTCGTTAAACTGGATCTTTTGAACAAGCAAGCCCCTGAGAAAACCTACTGCTTTTTTTGCAGGTGAATGGAGTATCATAACAGACCGATTTCATAGTGTAAAACCTACATGAGCAGCGGCATAATCATCATTATTTTTTAAATTAGGTAGGAAACCGTGTATCTTATTTTTACCCACTAAAAAATAACTTCTTTTTAGAACAATTAACAGTTATGTTTCAGTACTTGCAAAGGTGTTTAAGAGTAATGTTGCTCATACCCTATTGCAGGTAATTCGAAACTGTTTAATGACTTCTGTTTATGATTTGGATCAAATGTTACTTGAATTAGATCACTGAGCATCTGGGTCTTGAAAACCTTATATTTATACAAAGATTTTTGAAAAACAAGATTGGTGTTTTTTACAGCAAAATTGGCAACAATCTATCAGGAGTCTGTCTCAGGACATTATTTTGCTACTTCTAATTTTTCTTGTTTTCTCATCTTACATATTTTTTAAAAGCTACTTCCAAGGTATGGAAATGAATATGTTTGGTTAATTGTCTCTAGCCTTTTATAACTAACTAACCCATCAATGTCATTGTTCAAGATTTTGCGTTGCATGTTTCTCCTTGGCAAACAGTCAGTAACATATTCAAAGCCTGCATAGTACTGGCATAAAAACAGATACATTGATCAATGGAACAGAATACAGAGCCCAGAAATAAATCTACACCTATACGCTCACTTAATATACGACAAAGGAGGTTAGAATATACAATGGGGTAAAGACAGTCTCTTCCATAAATGGTGTTAGGAAAATTGGACAGATACATGCAAAAAAAAAAAGAAGCTAGACCATCTTCTTACATTGTATACAGGAATGGACTCAAAATGGATTAAAGACTTAAATATAAGACCCCAAATCAGAAAACTTGTAGAAGAAAACATAAGCAGTCAACTGTCTGATATTACTAAAAGGAATTTCTTTTCAGATACATCTCCCTGAGCAACGGAAATAAAAGAAAAAATAAACAAATGGGCTGCATCAAACTAAAAAGTTTTTCTACAGCAAAGGAAACCATCAAAACAAAAAGACAACTGACTGAATGGGAGAAGATACTCACTTTGATACATCTGATAAGAGGTTAATATCCAAAATATATAAAGAACTCATACAACTCAACAACAAAAAAACAATCCCATTAAAAACGGGGCACAAGACCTGAGCAGATAGACACTTCTCCAAAGGGGAAATACAGATGGCTAATAGACATATGAAAAGGGGTTCTAGGTTGCTAGTCATCAGAAAATGCAAATTACAAACACAATGAGATATCTCACCTCACACCTGTTGGAATGGCTGTCATCAAGAAAACAAAAAACAACAAGTGTTGGTGAGGATGCGGAGAAAAGGGAACCCTCATACATTGTTGGTGGTAATGGAAATTGGTACAGCTGCTATGCAAAACAGTCTGGAGGTTTCTCAAAAAATTTAAAATGCATGTACCTTTTGACCCAGCAATTGCACTTCTGGGTATTTATCCTAAGAAAACCAAAACAATAATTCGTAAAGATCTATGCGCCACTATGTTCATGGCAGCACAATTTACAATAGCCAAGATAAGTAAGCAACCTAAATGCCCATCAGCAGATGATTGGATAAAGGAATTATGGTTCATATATACAATGGAATATTACTCAATCATTAAAAAAATGAAATCCTACCATTTGCAATGACATGGATGGACCTAGAAGTTATTATGCTGAGTGAAATAAGTCAGACAGAGAAAGATAAATACCATATGATTTCACTTATATGTGAAAACTAAAGAACAAAAAGAACAAACTAATCAAAAACAGACTCACAAATAGTGGACAGTTTGATGATGGACAGAGGGGAGCGGGGATTGGGGAACTGGGAGAATAGGGTGAAGGGTTAAAAAAGTACAAATTAGTTGTTGATAGATGGTCATGGGGATGGGGAGCATGGCATAGAGAATGCAGTCAGCATTACTATACTGACTAGGGAAAAACCAGAGGAGAGAAAGAGTAATTAGGGGGATTGATTTATAAACTGTATAAATGTCTAACCAATGTACTGTCTACTAATTAAAATAATAAATATATAAATAAATAAATATATGCATATATATTTTAAAAGTTCTCACATAAAAAAAAAAAAAAAAAGCCTGTCGGTTCTAATTCATTGATTATCTTTCAAGCTAATCAAGGGTGACCTCCCCGCAATGAATTTGAAAGCTTCTCTGTCACTCCCACTCTTTCTGGTATTTTTCTGAAAAGCCAAAGTTCCAGGGTTTATGCCATTCTGCCTAAGTATCTAAAAGGTGGCGATGACGAAGCCCGTGACATTTTGTAAACTTTCAAGTTTTCCTTAAATATACATCCTGGCTAAGGCTGCCAAGAGTTTGGCAAAGGTCAGCCTGGTTTTATTCTAAGTGGGTAAAACCGGAATTCCTCGGCCTTACAAATTCCTGCGGTCTCCATGAATAGCTCCTCCTTTCTAACATCCAGTTCATCTTCAGTGTTTACTCGAATGTGTTTGGCCCACTAACACTTTTTTTAATGAGAATTCAGTTCCCTGCCAGAAGTCGCATTTGGATCATTTACTTTTCCTTTGTTGATCATATCAAGCAAATCATTACAAATAATACTGTAATAACATAGTTCTTTCCAGGAAATGTCATCTTGCTGATGGCATCTAAGGCTGGATATTATTAAAATCTGACTTGTTTTTTTCATTCTGACTGCAATGCAATTCAACGCCCCCTTGAAGAAAGAAAGCGAGGAGAGATTTTCTGGCTTATAACCCGCATTTCAGGTTGGTGGTCAGATGAAAGCTCTGATAGAACTCTTTCCAAGTATTTGTTGTGTGCTCTTAAATTCCTTCTTCTGTGGCGATTCAAGCTGTTTCATAAAATACCTCTGTAAAAACAAACCATTACGGCCATTTGGAATCATATAGTGAAAAAAAATAATTTTGTTTGTTTCTCATTTTCTGACCATGTATAATCCAAATAATTTTATTAGCCCTTAATAATTAATGAATGCAAAAAAATGTCAAACTTAATGCGAAAACATGATTAAAAGGTCCATCTGAAGTAAAAGCATTCGCCTCCATCTTGTATCTCATGTGGTCTCGTCCCATCTGTTCGGATGCTCCACCAATCACATAGAAAGAGGCACTCCTGAATTCAAGGAGGAAAACGGTGCTGGTTTTGAGGAACTATACGAAATCTTTCTAAAGTAATGTTAGTTCCCAACAGAACTTGGTAGAGCGCACTTGGTAAGTCGCTTTAAAAAAATAGCAAGAACTACTTCTTTGGCGGTAGATGGATGACAAGGAAAAAGGGTAGAGACTAGGGAGAAAAGACATAATCTAAATATCATGCTGTACTTGACTATAATTACAGAATACCCAGTCAAAAATAACAAATAATGTAAGAATTTCGATTTCGCTTGAGCAGAAGCCCAATAAAGTCCTGATAACACAGCTTGGCAACATCGAAGCTCTGAGCAAGTAGCTATTGAGTATTCATTCATTCTTTTATTCAACATGCCTTTGACTATTCCTTTGGCCTTCTTTGTGCCAGCCTGTGTGCTAGGAGAGAGTGGCATGTCCTTGTCCTGGGCCCAGTACCATGTAAGGCTCTATAGTTGATGCGAACAAAAGGCAAGGTAGGGTCTTTGTTGTTATGAAGTTAACTCCTTTTTTTTTTGAATGAGGAAAAGGCTCACATAAATGAAACCAAAGAAAACAATCTGACATAATAGTCAGGCATTCATTTAAGTGTCATAGACTAAATCCACCTCAATGAACTCTGGCAAACTTAAAGCAGAAAAAGAATTTTCTGGAGGATTACTGAGTGGCTCATAAAATTGACTGGAAGACTGGAGCACTAAGTTCAGAAAACAAGGACTCCTCAAGTAGGGTCACATAAAAAAAAAAAACCTGCTTGGTCATAAAGCCACCACCAGATTCCAGACACAGCCTCTGCTAGATGAGCTCAAACTGTCCTTGTTCCGTTGAGTTGCTGGCCCCTACACAGGACGAGTTCACACCTCCTGTGAGCTTACTCTGTGTCAAGCCCCATTCTAAGCAAGTTAATTTATCTCATTTAATTCTCATGATAACACCCTGAAGAAAGAAATTGTCCTATTCTACAGGTGAGAACCACGAGGCTCACTGAGACTGAGCACCTGGCCTAAGGTCATAGAGCTGGTACTAGAGGGTGTGGGCCCTCAAACCCAGGTAGCCCGGCTCCACCACATCCTCTGCCTTTCAAAGTCCAGGGAGGAGCCTCTGAATCCCTGGACCAGTGGCCTGTGTCTCAAATGCCAGGAATCAAGAAAAGCACATATGTGACCTATTTGGCTTCTGAAACTCACACATGGCCAACTCTCCAGCATAGGGAGAAGAGCAAATGCTGTCAAGGAAAATATACAAATATCTCTTCATAGATTACAAAGAAGAACAAATAAGTAAAATAAGTGAAGGATCCAAACTTGGGGGAAAAATATCCCAATTATTCTCAAGGTATAATTTCCCATATTCACCTATAAACATATGTGAAATGTTTATTTCAGCCTAGGAAAGTCTCAATATTTGTTACAGGTTACAGGAAGACGAATTAAAATCAAGCATTATATTTTCCCTTTCCACGCTCTTTAAATTGTACCAAGACAACTCTGATAAAAGATAACTGTCTAATTTCAGCTCTCAAATCAACAGAGATAACAATGTCCTAGGTTCACTCTCTCTGGGAAAAAAATTTTTTTCCTTAGTTCATCCTATTTTTCAGTATCTAAATGGTTTTCAAGGAATCATGTATTCAAGTATAAACTCGAAGAGGGTTTTATTAAATACAAAAAAGGGAAACCAAACCAAAAAAAAACAAAACAACTTTGGGTATTTTCATTCTTCCCTATGCATTTAGCTATGGAATAAAAGGAAAGAATGCAAAGTTAAGCCAGCCAGGTTGAGGTCATCTTTGCTTTTTAAGAAATATGGATATACAGAACACATAATTATGACCAGACCCCAATCTTCGCCTCTCCCCCTAGCTCTTTGCTCTGAATCCATGGGCTGTTTTAGTTTATATTCTAATAATAGCACAGAAAAGACCCCATTGCCTATAGTTACATTGATCAACCCTAAGGAATAGGGACCAGAATTTCTTATTTTGCTCCCAAATATAGAGAGAAAAAAAATTGTGTCATTCCCAAATTACTTCTTGGATTAGTATATCCAATACCTAATATCTAATACAATATGTATGATATAGTATTGATACATTTTGATAACAGAGATAGGAATAAAGGGAAATTTAAACTCCTTAGAAACGGAGCCTTCATTCATTCACTAAAGACGTCAAACCATAAGAATAAAATTTTGAAGGAAATGCTAATGTCTTCTTTGATAAAAAATATATAACTTGGCATCCAAAGTATACAAATATACAGTATTTTTCCAAAAGAAGTCTGGATTGATAAACTCCAGGATGTGAATTTAAAAGGACACATGCCACAGGTGATGGCTTAGCTAAGTTAAGACTAAAAGAAAAAATTTAGGAGCACATCTCTGAGAAGAATTTTGCTCTCATGTTTCCTTTTTCATATTTTGCACACAATCTGTCTTCAATTTCCTGAAATGTCATCACTCTCCATTTAATAAACAAATGAAAAGAAAACTCCAGTCATGAAATTGGTGGCCCAATAATCTTCTTTTGATCTTTTTAAACGCCACGGTTAGCTCTAAAGGTCAATTCCATTTAAATCCTAGAGTCAATGACTGAAAATTTTCCTATTTTCTTTTTTAGAAGAAAAACAACCAGTATGAATGATAAGAATTTGTGGCAAATTCTAAACATAAAACCTTTTTGCATTTAAATACATATTCCTACTTGCTTTTGTTCTCACCACGGGGATTCTGGCTCTCAAAATTTTATTTCTTTTACAATTCCACATATGTGAATTTCCTCGAATTTGCTTTTCAACAGCTACAGCCGAAATGGACAATTGACTTTATCGTTTTTTCTAATAACATGGGCAGTTTGGGCAAAAGGTTCTCACTTATCTCTGTTCCTAATACTTGTTTTTCATTGGTAAAGATAAATATTCTGAAAGGAGTTTTGGTGACTGAGAGAGGCATAATGTCATTTCTATTAAAACTGATTTTAATTAAGAAAAATTCATACGGAGTTAAATCAATCTATTGTCCTGTCTGTGACAGGGATGTATCCTGGAAAGCCATAATTGCCTTCCATGAAGTGAAATTCAAAAGGCCAAAAATATACTCAGAAAAACTCTCATTTTTCTTTATAATTATAATTATCCATAAACTTAATCTCTTTATAGTTTAACAGGGAGCACTTTCTGAAGACCTATGTTCCATGTTCTTACCCTCCACCTAGTAAAAATCATTCTTGTTTGTCTTTAAATGACTTAGTTGTGCTTTAAAGAATGCTCTAAATTTATTGATGTTGAGAACTTATTTCAAATATTTTCTTTCTAAGGTAACACATTTTCCCTTCTCTTAGAAAGAATCATGAATTAAATGATTTTTATTTTCTTTCCTTACTTTCCATATTTTTATGTATTTCTAAAATCTATGAATACCTACTTCATTTTTAAACTACTTCATTTTAAAAGATATTTGTTAGTAATATTATCTGTAGACATGTAATTTGGTTGTATTGATCCTTCTTAATCAGCAAAAGAGGAGACTGGATAGAGATGGTCTCCAAAGAACTCTCTAGAGTTAAACTGAACTTCCAATGTAAGTTTAAACATATTCACAATCTGTGTACCACTTCAGCATGACACTATACCAAAAATACAGTCAATATCAAGGTCATCTATATACAGACATAAATCCAATGTTTTACTCAGCTGAATTACCCATTTTCACTTTAAATTTCTTAATTAGGTTCACTAGAAGTTACCAAAACAGTAGAGAAAGTTGTCCTGAAATCTGTATGTTGAATTTTCCTCTCTTTCCTCTGGGCATCCTTACAAGGCTCCCATGCTTGTGAGGTGAAAAGTTATCAATAGCTTCTCTATGGTCTGAACTTACAGAATGACCTCTTTCACATGAAAAAACATCCTAAAATACATCAATAAGGATTACTTTAAACAGTGTTAAACACTGAGTCCTTTTTTACAAAAAGTGTTTGTTTTTTAGGGGTGCAATTAGATTCAGCCTCAAATTATGCACAATAATTTTTTCAAGTGATAAGATTTAGATTTCTTTTGAGGCTATTGTGGAGATCTTGTACTCTGTAAAACATTTAGACTGTAAACAGTCTAACATGTAATGCTTTACATGCTTCACGACTGTCTTGGGCACACTGATTTATTTCCGTTATTAGATTTGAGTTTCTTTTCCTCCAAGGAGCCATTGTTGGTTCTATATACATCACTTATACGGTAACTAACTTCATGACAATGAGCATATCAAGAGCAAAGCCATCATCTAATACTGTAACAAATTTAAACTAGAGGATCTTGCAAATTACATCAAAATAAATTGCACGTAGATCAAAGATTTAAATGTAAATGAAGAGAAGAGAGAGCATGCCTTTTAGAAAAATTAAAGAAGGCCTTTTTAAATATAACTCAAAATATGGAAACCACGTAATAAGAAATTGCTGAACTTGGCTACATAAAAGAAATGAATGATGAACTCGGAAATAGTTGCAATTCCTATCACTGATAAAGGGCGTATTTGTCTAATATATGAAGATATCCTAGCATCAATAAAAAAAATAAATAACCCATAGAAAATATATGAATGATATCACCAGACAGATTACAGACTGATAAACAGGAATAGCTTTTTAACATATGAAAAGATATCCTACCTTACTTGAAATAGAGGAAATGCCAATTCAAATTTTACTGAGATACTTTTTTTCAATGGTCATATTCATAAATATGAAAGATTTAATGCTGCTGTATGATATATTTTCTTGTCCATTACTGATTGAAATGTAATCAATGTCTTTATGGAGGGAATTTGGTGATAACAACTAATATTTGAAATATGCATACCTTTTAATCTAGCCAATCTCTCTCTCACACACACACACACACACACAACACACCCTACATCTCTGTAAAATGGTATATTTTTAAGGCTATAAATAAATCACAGTAGAACATTAAGTAGCAAAATAGCAAAAGTACCCTGTAAGTCAATCAAGGGATGGCTGATGGAATTTTGACACTTCATACATTGGAAGGGAGTACCAAAAAAGCTATTTAAAGAAAGGACAAAGAAGCTCCTTATATTCTGATGTGCAACGAAAATCAAGATACATTTTCAGGTGAAAAAGAGCAAAATGCAGAATGTCATTTGGGTAAAAATGAAGGGAAAAAAAGCTACGCAGGGTTGGGCTTGGTTAGTACTTGGATGGGAGACCACCTAGAAAGACCAGGTGCTGTAGGCATTAAAAGAAAATGAAGGAAAAACTGTATATACAACTGCTTGAATATTCAGAAATTACCTTTGGAAGGACATTCATGAAACCGGTAATGATCGTCTCTGAAGAGGGGGAACTGAGTAGTCAGGGAACAGCACACAGGAAACACAAGTTTTCAGAACTGTGCATTGATTGAGCACTCATTGCATACACGGTGTTGCCAGGCACTGTGACACACAGGGAAGAGTTCTGCCCTTATGAAGAAGGCACAGTCCGCTAGAAAGAGAAAGCTAGCAGATGCGATCTATTAGAAAATCATTGTGTATTAAATTGCTTGACCCTAACTGTCAATACTTCTTACACACAGAGGAGCAGAGATGGAATAAGAAGGCTCCTGAAAGACCACACCTGAGCTGGCTCTGAAGTCAGAATTCCAGGCAGAGGCAATACAGCAAAAGGGAGGAGGGGCGAGGTGAGAGGTGTGGGGGCGGGGGGGGGGGGACCGGCAGCCCGCTTGTGCCAGGAAATTGATCAGTAAGAGTTAATTATGCAGGAAATTGATTAGTCAGAGTTAATTCTGCTATCTCTCCTTCCTTCACTCCTTCCTTCCCTCCTTCCTTCCTCTCATTCTTTCCCCTTCTTCTACTTTTTCCACTCCTCCTCCTCTGCAAACTCCTATTCTCCTTTCTTCCACTTCTTTTCTTTTTCCTTCTGGCAAATGAGGTTCTTACGGTTCGTGTTTCATGGCCATGCATCTTTCAAGCACTTCAATGACCAGCAAGGACACTCCAGCCTCCAGTGATCTTGCCGGTATGTCCCTGGGTATAGAATGAGGTCTTTACTTTTTCTGTGTTTTGGGTATTTATCTAACAGTGATGAGATCATTCGTATGTACATAAAACACTGAATACAGCAAACTGTTTGCTGTATATATATTGACATATATTGGTTACAAATTGATTAGAAAGCACATATTAGGAAGCATCTGTATTTAATAATATCAAAATTACTTCCATAGCAATAGATGTATAATAGAAGCTTCTCTCTCTCCTTTACCCTCTCTGATAAGCTATTGTGAACAAGAAATTTAATTAAAATGAAAGTATTTTATATAGGGAACACTGAAAGCAAAAGAGTTAAACTTCAATCACTGGTCCTGCAGATTAGACTTGAGGTTCCTGGGTTTTATTTGCTTCTTTCATCATAAGATTTCTTCCATCTTCCCCCATCAGTTCTGAATTGAAAATTCCTAATAACTATCCAAATCTGCAGTAGAGACACACACACACAGCTTGCTTCCTATTCTGGAAGTCCTCTCTGAGCTTTTGGCTGGAAAGAAGCAGGAATCAAAGCATTTCCTTAAACAATGGAAGCCAAGAGAAATCTACTTATTCCAAGAAACAATAGAAATGAAATTTCCACTGGGATCAAACTCAACATAGCTAATTAGCATTTCTTTCATGTTAAGTTTTTGGCATATATATCAGGGTAGGGGTTAGTAGAGGTGAGTCCATTAGCCAGTATATTAAACATAAACATTCACCAAAGAGTAATGAACTTGTGTTTTACTCCCTCAAGTGCCCTTTCTCATTCTTAATGATCAGTATTAAGTATCCTATCTTGGACTATAATTCATGTTTGCCTTTCACATTTTTCCAGTTTGACAGTAAGAGGCTTATTCTAGAACAATTAAGAAATCAGACCACCCACCAGCTGCCAACTGGTAATATTTTCTTGTATTTTATGTTGTGTTTTTAATCCATCTTCAGTAGCATTTATATCCTGTTAACAAAAAGACTCAAGTTTCCTGTAGTTGTTGTTTCTATTCATCATGTAACTTAAGTAGACAAGAGTGGGAACTTCAGAAAATTCCAGAAGACATAATATGTCCTTTGGAAGGGATGACTAACTTTCTTTATGTATCTATTACCAGGCAATTAAAACTTTTATCTTCCTTTCAAAGAGCTAGACCTCACCATAGATTCCGGTTGGCTCCAGATTTATGTCACATTTACTGTGTATATCTTTTCATCTTGAGTGTCAGTCCTCTCTTTTCTTCCCCTGGCCATTTATCACAAAGTACTCACCCTTAATATCAAACCTTAGTTGCCAGCAGTTACCTGTGCTTAGTTTTGCCCTTCTTTACTCCCTTCATGATTTTAATTCCCCCATCACCTTGTACTTCAGGTTCACTTCAAAGCCTCAAAGCTTGGCTTCATGGTCTCCTACTGGCTTGCTTCACCTTATATCAAGCTCCAGAGGCTTTTCTAGGTTTTCAGACCTCTGCTTTCCTTTACTCTTTCTAACCCTAGATGTGCCCTTTATTACCCTTCGGTAATCAGGGGATCAAGAAATATCCATCTTGGGAACTTGTTTCAAAAGGGGCATTCTATATTTTACTTTGCACTGGATTCTGTGTTCATTGAGGTCCAGTATAAACGTCATATTCATTATTGTATCCCCAGCATCCAACACAATGTCACACATGTTAGATTCTTAGTCAACAGATATTCATTGAATATACTTCTAACACAGTAAAGAACACCACTTCTGCCATTTGCCCACATAATTAAACGAATGATTTTGATCTATTGGCAAGATGCTTTGTTACCTTTGCTACTGCTTATTTTTCTGCTTTGCCGGCGTAGTTACTTTGGGCAGTATAAAACATGCACACAATAAACTCCATGGATTCACCTAGACCTCATTAAATGAACTTTTCAGTGAGAAAACTCTCTTATGGAAAATATGTAGCTCTCTGAGGTTAACTCTCTGAGGTTATCATGAAAGTCTAAGATCCCAAATTAATAGCAGTAAGAAAATTTGAGAAGGCTCAAAAGATTGGCTTAAAAAATAAGAAATACAATTGGTCTGAGATGCTATGAGAATGCCTATTATAATCTTTGCCTAAGACTTCATATTTTCTTAAATCAGCTTTCATAAGATTCTAAACCTTGCCAACATACTCCCTAAGACCTTTATATCAGCTGAATATGTATTGGTAAGTGTGCTGCTATGAAAAGAATTTATAATACATAATAATTTGATAAGACTTATCAGAACAGCATGGATAATATGATTCTGTTTCTGTAAAATTGTACAGAGAGAGAGACATGTCTGGAAGATTGTTAAATTGATACATAAAACCTAGACATAAAACCTTGCGCAGCATAATGAATGTTTATGTTGTACACACTGATGTGATACCAACCTCATAAAAATATAGAACATTTCCAAGACTCTAAAATGCTCCCTCCTCATGCCCTTCTCTGAAGACTGTTTCCCAAAACATTTAGTGGATACCCTACTGGTGGGATTTTAGGTGATTTTTAACTTTCGGTTCTGTTGCTCAAGTTTTCTACATTAATATCACCTGTATAATCAGAAAATTAATAACACCATTTACCTTGACGATCTTTTGAGCAGCAGAAATACTAATGAAGCAATCTCAAGGAAATGGATTTGAGACATCTACTTTCCTGATTCCAGCATTTACCCAGCTCTCAATGTTTCACTCTTTTATCATTTTTATTTTTCTTTGTATATTTCTTGTTTCCTTTATTTTTGTCTCCTTAAAACTTAGTAAAACTTTCTTTTCTTTGCAACAGGCTAATCTATCCAAGCGTGCAGGGCAATATGTCCCTGCTTTCTGAGCCTCATAGGAAGAGCAGCATGTTCCTGGACATTGTGTGGTGCCATAGACTGAGTGTTGATGTCTCTCCAAAATTCATACGTCAAATCTTAATACCCAATGTGATGGTGTTTGGAGGTGGGGACTCTAAGGTCTAGAGTGGAAGTTTTCTTTTATGGAAACATGGTTCCCTCCAACACTCTGGGTACATGCTTGACCAAATGATCTTTAAGGGCTCCATAAACCCAGATTTTGTGATTCCAAAGGAAAGGAATTTGCTCTTCTTTCCTATTCTTTTCTATCTTTCACTACAGGGTGTCTTAAAGCAAGTTTATAGATACATAAACAAGCAAACAAATAAGTTCAGTGAGATAAAAAAAAAACTTAAAAAGGTTGCATGGAATCTTATACTTAGAACATCTTCAGTCATACAGAGTTGAAATCCACTGAGAATATCTGCATTATTGAAAAAGACAAAACAAGGAGTAACTGGTAATGGATCTTTTTTGTGCCTGAACTTCCAAACTCATCTTAATCTCATTGTCACAACCTGAGATGATGAGTCAGTTACTGGAGTTTTTATGTCAAGTGCAGTTGGCAGTAGATCAAATGCCGAAGCTGAAATTCCCACCAAGCCTGTTTTGGTAACCTGTGAAACACATTCAAACAATTCAGGACACATTTCCTGAAAGGATATTCTCAACTTTCCAGTGACTCTGCTAACTTAAAACTGGACTCAGCCTTCAATGGGAGATTGCGAGAATCCTGAAAAGGAAACAATTTTTTTCTTCAAGTAAAAAATTTCAGGGTGGAGTGGGAAGGGGAAAAGTTTACAAGATAATAATTTGCTTTCCTTTCAAAGATCTCTCAAAAAGGCTTCTTGCATATTTATTTGCTTACTTTGTATTTTATAAGTTAACTTTTTACTGAGTTACAGCATGCCTTCATGGATGTGAAAGTTTGGCAGTGAAGAAGGTTGATAAGAAGAAAATTGATTCATTTGAAAAATGGTATTGGAAGGGAGCTATACAGATATCCTGGACCGCCAGAAAGACAACTGGGTCCTTGAGCAAATTGATCCTGAAACATCGCTGGAAGCAAAAATAACAAAACTGACGCTGACCTACTTCAGGCACATCATAAGAAGGCAGGGTTCTTTGGAAAATACAATAATACTGGGAAAAATAGAAAGAAGCAGGAAAAGAGGAAGACCAAATACAAGATGGATTGACTTCACCAAAGAAGCCAAAGGCAGGAGTCTACAGAAGTGGAGCAGGGCTGTTGAGGACAGGACACTGTGGACATCAGTCATTCGTAGTGTCATCAAGAGTCAGAGCCAACTCAAAGGCACTTAACACATACATAGCATCTTTTAAAAGATGGTCCTGGCTATTTTCTATCTCTTGAATTTTCATGTAAATTTTAAGATCAACTCAACATTCACCAAATTCAACCTGCAGAGACTTTTATTGGGATGTTATTTTTTTATAAATCTACTCAGGGTATTGATATTTCTACAATATAGAGTCTTCCAATCCATTAACATGGTATAGTTAGGTCTTCTTTCATTTCTTTCAATTTTCTAAATAATATTTTGTACTATTTTATTTCTTTTGGTGAGGTTTTTTTACATGTTTAATAGATTTATTACTAGGCATTTGGTGGTGTTGATCCTAATGCAAATCATGTTGTTATTTCTGTTTTCTAATGTTTTTCGCTGTTTTGGAGAAATATACGTGATATTTATATATTGACTTTATACCCAGCAACTTCATAAATTCCCTTATTAACCCATTTTTCATTTAGAAAAAAGAAGTACAGCTCACTGCCAGTGTTAATTTAATTTCACATAAACACGCTCTTTGAGACTGAAGCAAATCTGACTGGTTTCAATGTGAAAATAAAATGTAAAAACTGTTCTTGGAATTATTTTTAAACAGAACCTATCTCTAATCCTGATGTAACAGAAATGTCTACACAAATTGGATTCATCAAATGAATCTTCGGCCGACAACTATTCAAGAACGATATTAACATCATGTGTAGACACGCTATGTTTTCTAGGATTAGATATTTTCAGCGATCAAGAATTACTATATTTTATAAATGGAAATGCCGCTACTAAAAACAGAATGCTATAAACAGAATGACATTTGTTTCCAAAGATGATCAATATACTAGAGCAATGCAAAAATAATAATAAAAGCGAGATATTTCATGGCAAATTTCAGGAGTAAGGTTAGGAGTGTAATCCACAAGTTTTCTCAGGGTAAACACTGCAGCCACAAACATCACTGGCAAATATTCTCGGGGCGAATGGGATACGGGTTAATTCCAATAGTTTAACCATAGAGCTTTTTGATCTGCTATGTAAGCAATCATGTCATGCATGGATAATGAAAATTTTGTTTCTTCCTTTTTAATCATTGTTATGGGCTAAATCATGTCCTTCCAAAATTCATATGCTGAAGTCCTAACCCCCAATACCTCTGAATGTAACCATTCTTGTAGATAGGTCCTTTAAAGAGGTAATTAAATTAAAATGAGGTGATCCGGTAGACCCTAATCCACTAGGGCTCTTTAGAAAAAGAGGAGATTAGGGCACACCCACAGAGGAAAGGTCATGTGAAGACACAGGTAAGATGGCCACTATGAGCAAGGAAAGAGCCCAGCCCCACTGATACCTTGACCTTCGACTTCTAACCTTGAGAACTCTGAGGAAATAGCTTTCTGTCGTTTAAGCCACCCAGTCTGTGGTCCTGTGTATGGCTGCCCCAGGAACTAACACAGTCATTATGCTTCATAACTCGCAGTTATTGAATCATGCGCTATATGCCAGGCACTGGGCTTAGTAGTTTCCACACACCATCCCTTTTATTTCTTCCAAAGCCCAACCATATATTAGTGTCACTTCAATTTTACAAATGATAAAATAGACCCTAAGGGGTTAAGAAATGTACCTAAGTCACATAGATCTAGACATCAAACCCAAATCTACATGACCCTGCTGCTTTACTCTTCTACCCTCCCAGAGCTGTAAAACACAGTTATTGTGCCTTCAGTCTCTTGCCCTTTATTAATTAAAAAATATATATATTTTTTCTCAGTGGAATATATATATATACAGTACAGATACCTATCTCTGGTCCAGTCCTATCACCCAGAGCTATCATAAGATCTAATCGATATCCCAGAGTGAAGTCTCAAACAAGATAAAAATTTTCAAAGGATTTCACACACACACAAAAGGCACACCCTCTCCTCGGTGAGGACATAAAAGGGTAGGAAGATAGCAGACTGAAAGATTTAAGATGTCCATGTTTTGTGTGCCACCACCAACCACCACGTTGGACACATCTGTCTCTCTCCTCAAGCCTCCTAAGAGGACCCAGTGAAATCTCTCAGTTTGGGGTGACAGTAAACAGTGTGTCCTCCAGTTCTCAGTTGAAAAATCTACATGAGGGAGTAGGGAGAACTAGCTGTGGATGGATAAGCCAAAGGACTATAAACAAAAATATAAGTGGAGCCACTTTAGAGTAGAGCTGGGGCTGCCAGGCCCGAGAAACTGCCTGGCGTGTTTATGCCTCCCATTACTGAATGTTAAAACTGGGCAAAATGACCTTTGGACTGGGCTTAGGGCAACCCTGTGTCCCCCAAAAAAAACTGTTTGCAAAGATAACAAGACAGCAGTAACTGGGCTGATGACTCCTGGGCTGATGACCACTAGACTGAAAATTAAAAACATCGTTTAAAATTGATGTCACTATGTTATGTTACCTGCACTAATAGAAATGCCTTCCTTCTACGGATGTAATCGTTTCCCTTTCCTTCCTCATAACACCCAACGCCTTTGCCTCCGCCTTCTGATTGGATTGTTACTTGGGCTTTGGCCTGAATTAATGATTCCCAATAGCTATTCTTACTGATCTCGGTAAATGCCGCTCACTTCGAAAGGCCTTTTACTTTTAGGTTAGCAGGAGCCATAGCAGTGTTAGGCCACCAGCAGTTGCAGCATTTGTGGGGGCAGAAACGAGTTAATGTTTCCTAAGGACCCATATGGAGGTGGAGGTTGTTTTAGGTCCTGTCCAAAGAGGCAAACGACGGGGGCAAAAACAGACATCAGCAAAGAGAAGTCAACAAGTGTGATCATTCAAGTTCTAGCTGCTGAGGGAATACACAATCTGCCAGACTAAAAATGTTTTCTCTGCACATGAGCGGGGGGAGGAGGCGAGGCAGGCAGTGCTCACCCAAAATGTCAGCGAGTCAGCCTTAAACTCCTGTAGGCCCAGGAAATCCTGGGCCGCCTCCTGACAGTAGCAGAAAAGAAAAGACTTTCCTGCTCCCCATGCTCCCCTACCCTATTCCAGGGCAGCAAAATCATGGGAGGGATGGGGGACAGGGAGGGACTAAAAGAGTAAGGAGGAGAAAGAGGAAAGCCAACCATACCCTTAGCCAATTATAGGCTCCTCCCTCACCTGCTTAGCTGGGGGGAGGGTAGCGCCTCAACTTTAAATCGGTTTGGACATTTTGACTAAACCAAGATTCTTCGTCATACCTAAGAGCAACTGGAAAAGGAATATAGGGCGGAGGAAGAACTAACCGCATTCAATAAATTTAACTGATTTAATAGATAATTAAAAACTACAAGGAGAAACCACTAAGCACCCACTACAATGGCCAGCATAAAAATTACTGAGTGTCCTGGAGGATGTGGAGAAACAGGAACACTCACACTCCTGGTGGGGACATACAATGGCATGGCCCTTTGGAGAGCTGTGTGGCAGATTTTCTAAAAGATAAACTTAACCCAGCAATTTCACATCTAGGTACATATCCAAGAAATATGAAAATACATTTTCACACAGACTGTTACGTGAATGTTCATAGCAGTATTATACATAATGTTGATTAACTGATGAAAGAATAATGAAAAAATAACATATCTGTACAATGAAATACAATTTGGCAATAAAAATAAGTTAACTACTGTTACATGCTACAGCATTGGTGAACATTATATCAAAAACATTATATGCTAAGTTTTAAAAAGTGAGCTGCATGATTGTATGATTCCATCTATAGAAAATGTCCAGAAAGAGAAAATCTATAGACTTTCCAATTACAGGGAGTTAAGTGTGGGAGGGGGACTGACTGCAAACATCCATGGGAAAACTTGTTCGCATGACAAAAATATTCTAAAACTAAGTTGTAGTGATAGTTTCACAATTTTATAAATAAATTTTAAGTCATTGAATTACAATTCAATGTAATGTACATTTGCTTACAATGGGTGACTTTTAGTATATAAAATTTTATCTCAATAAAACTGTAAGTAAAAAATAACCAACATGGGATTAGAGGTGGAGATGTATAGATAAAGCAAACTTGCAATATCTTGACAATTGTTGAAGCTGGATAATAGATAATGAGATTTTGTTATGGTGTTCTACTTTTGTGTATATTTAAATTTTTTCACATTAAAAAGTTTTCAAAAAGTAGTGAGAGAGTAAATTAAAATTGCTTTCTAAAGATACTCTATTAAGAATTCAATATAACTCAATCATTATACCTACATTTAATTTTCAAGCCATTTTATTTAATGAACCCTAAATGTATTCAACAGAAAATTGGCCAAGCGGATGCGAATAACTGATGTGTTGGCTAGATCTGTATTAGTACATTGCATTCAACGACTTTGACAGGCCTAGTGCAACTCAAATATCATGGTGTCAAGAGATCATAAAGCTAAAGAGACTTAGAGGAGTTGTCAGATGACCTCTGTTTTTGAAAGGGTCTCACACAATAAACTATCTTTTTCTTTGACATATATGGAGATGTAGGTAGAAAAGGTTCAAAATCCCCTGGTCTTTTAGGTGACACAATCCAACTGTACTAATAAATACCTGACAACCAAAGCAAACAAAGAATATTAGGATTAGCAATCCATAGCCAATGTATTAAAGAAAATAGAGAACTATCAGGATTGGGAAAAAAAGGAATATTAGAAAGCCAGAAGTAAATTATGCAACCATTATATGTCTGGCTTTTAATATAGAAATGACTAATGAAAAAAAATTACTGTAGATAAAACAAATGTGCTATTATATTAGATAGTTTTTAAGATTTGTTTCTAAGCTATTATGATGCCCAGGTGGCTCACGGGACACATGTACCTGAAACAGTGGTTGCTTTCTGGAGGGTTTGCCATGGAAAAGTTGGCCGTGAGTTAGCACCATCTATTGTAAAGAAGAAATGTCAATCACCAGGTAACCATTTTTGATATATGAAAAAATGTGTACAACTTTCCAAAGTGTTTGATTAAGAGTCTTTTTAGAATTAGCAGCCACCAGGTGAGTGGAACAAGTACTAAATTGTGTGTATACAACATGTCTCCCATGGCTGTCAACAATGTACACACATACACAAAAAATCAATATTATTTTATATAACATATATGTGATTATATATGTTATATATAAAATAACATATAAATTATATAATATTAAAATCTATATTAATATTTACTGCTCTGTTGATATATTTGAAATATCACCACTCTTTACTTTCTTCTACTACTTTAAATCTGAAACAATTGCATGTAGCCACTCAGAATTTATTCCTCTGACTTCCTGGAAGCTGCCAATCTTAATAATTATTAATCTGCTACAGAGCATTGCCAGGCTTGAAGGGACTGTCAATAAATTTTGTGCAGTTTTTAAAACTTTCTTTCCAAAACAAATTAAACATAAACAAATAAACATTCCCATTGCACTATCAATCCTTGGGGAAAATGATATCTTTATTTTGCATTTGGAATAAAATCCCTGGCCTATTACAATGCATAAATACCTAAATACCAGAATATTCAAGTCCTTTTACTTGAATTCAATATGTGGAAGAAGAGAGGAAAATGCATCATCACTGCTCACGGTGATCTAGCAGTCTTTTAGGTCCAAATTCTTTCCTCAACCTTTCACGTTTCCTAAAAACTCAATGCTTCCAAAATCATTTTCTGTGCTAAAAATAGAGAAAATGTGGCTAGTTCCAACAGTGAGTACAGAAAGTTTTCCAGTTCTTTCCTGGAAGATAACAGCTATTATGCAAAACAAGGTATTTTTAAAAATCTGTCTAGCACATAGCCTTTCTAAAGCTAGTAATTCCTGTCCTTCAAATTTATGAGCCCTCAATGTGTAATTCATTTTTTTTTAAAAAAAAATATGTTATAAAAGAGTAAGAATACATATACTCCCCAAAAGTTTAGGCATCTCTCATATTGAGGAAACTCACTACGTGAAAATCTTTCCATGATGCCATCTATAGTTCCTGGATCTGACTTTAACTGCACTTGTGAACTTTCAGATGCATTGTTGATTCTTCTGTTCACTTAACCACTTAATTCAGCTTTGGAAGAAGGCATTTGAGAGACTCACTAGAACAGTTGTCAGGCGGTGTAACTTTCCAGGACCTAAAACTGGAAACCTGGGGTGGGATGTCTTGTGGAGATAGGAAGGAAGCAAAAATGAATGCAGAGAAAATCCCAACTCGGGTCAGAGACGTCAGCCATCTGGAACACATGGCAGTCTTCGCCCTGTGCTTTGCAGACATTCCTACTTGGTAAAAACTGAGCCTTGATCTATCCTGAAAATCCAGTTCAATAAGTGCTCAAGGACATTTACCTGCAAAGTGGGCAGATAAGACAGTTCCTTGTAGGGGAGGAAGAAAATACCAGATTGCCTATTTCTAGTTTTAATTTCCATTTTTGTAAATGTTTTCTAGTATATGCAATAAATAGTAGTAATTTATAATTATATGTGTTGAAAGTAAATAAATTCTATGTTTTACCAACAGAAATAAGAAATCAAAGAAGTTTAGAGTCTGCTATTTGAAGAAGTCATAGCCAATAAATTGGAATTGTTATAGAAGATAAAATCTAATTACTATCACTACTCTAGGATCTCTGATATACTGCAGCAACTTTCACTCAAAAAAACAAACAAAAACTTGATTTACTACTTTACTTCCTGATCAAAAAGAAGAGCTTCCTTTTCCCTATGTTCATAACCAATATAATAATGACTATTGAAATTAGGTTTTTCTCCCAACTTTGAATCTTAATTCTCATTTAGTGGCTATAGCAAGGAACAGTCATCTTTGAATACTTCTCTCTTTAGAGATTTATATCATCATATATCATCAACGTCACTAGGAAAAGATTTGATTTACAGGATTTTTATTTACCAGGATCTCATCTATTTACATATGGATTGTGAGTTCCATTAGTGCCAGTAACCAAATATTTTCAGTTCTCTGCCTTCTGGGCAAAAGGGAGGACTGTACTTCTTGTTCCCATTAAGGGTGGGGCCATATGACTAATCTGGCCAGTGGGTGATGAGCATTGTCACTTCTGTTCTGGAGCATTTCATTGTCAGTATGAGAGCTTTCGGTTCTTTTCTCTCTATCCTGGTGATCTTCTCCAACGGCCTGAATATTTGAATCACCACTACAAGCAAAGCCCTTCTGCTAGCCAGCTGCTAGGGTATGTAGCATGAGTGAGTAAAACATAAACCTTTGTTGTATTAAGCCACTGAGATTTGGGGGTTGGTTGTCACCAGAGCATGATCTGGTCCGCCCCAATGCCCTCTTATGGGGTATCCAAAATTCCACTCAGAACCCAACAAATCATTACTCAAAGTTTTGGTTACTAAGTTATTGTATATTGCAAGAGAGCTAGCTTTAATATAATAATAATAGGTCTATGGCCACACCACCCTGAACGTGCCCGATCTCATCTAATCTCAGAAGCTAAGCAGGGTTGGGCCTGGCTAGTACTTGGATGGAGGCCACCTAGGAGACCAGGTGCTGTAGGTGTTAAAATTTAAAAAAAAAAAAAAAAAAGAAAAAGAAAAAGAAAAAAGAAAAACAGGAAGTTCTCTGTTAATAAATTCCCAAGAGATGAGTTGTCAATATCTATTCCTGTAGTTTTGAAAGGGGAATTTCACCCTTTGAAATTTCAAAGGGGAGTCTTTGGTATCAGGGCCAGATTGGTCTGCTTGGAGCACAAAAAGCAGGAAACTGTCTCATTTAACTCCAACTTGGAACTTTCAACCTTGCCTCTCAATTTTTCCATAATCTCACTTTAAGTGAAAGAATTAATCTGATGTAATCAATCCCCCCAACCCTGGCCAAATAGTCCATCTATATTTCACAGTGGATTAGTGTCCAGATATTTCTCATATTGTTTTATTTTCTTCCTACATGACAATGATATTTTATAACCTCAGTAGAATATGAAAGAAGGGATTTGCACTAGGCTATCCCCAAAAGCCCGACTTAAGCACAGGAGGCAGCATTGTGCAGTGGGTGAGAAATGAACTTAGAATCTCTATATTCAAGTCACAGCTCTGTCACCAACCAGGCATGTGGCTGCACAGGTCACTTAACCTCCATTGGCCTCACCTCACTTGTAGGTTGCCCGTGTATAAAGAGATAGTATACCTGAAATGGACAGTTGTTGCATTACCTGAAGGAGCATCAGCTTGTGGATATTTATTATCAATCAACAACAGATTTACTGCCTTCTCATACCATCTTTAGTCAAATTGTTTCTGACACTGCTCTATGGTTTCTAATTTTTATTTCTCCTTTCTAATTTTTTTCAAGTCCATTTACAGAACCAGACACTCTAAGCTTATTGCACAAAATAGGGAAGTCCGGGTCAGGGCAAAATGATAAGCATCACCCTCTCAACCTCAGGTATCTTTCTCTTCCTTTTCATTGACTCACATTCAGGTGCCTGCAGTCACCCCCAGGTTTTCATCTCTACCACTTATACTGTCCATTACATCTTTTACACCTCAGGATGTGGCTTTTTGTCTATTTACCAACTTGCGCCAGTCTAACTGACCCGATAAAATCATGTGTGCTGATGGAGACCTATTATACTGCCCCAGTGGTGACTTCCTCTCTCCAGCTGCGTCTTTAGCTAGAAAGGACATGATATGGTTGAGGTTTTGGAACACGTAGAAAGGGAGAACAGCATTCTGAGAAAGGAAAACTTAAGTCACATTCTGCAAATGACTGTCTCCGCAGCCCACAAACAGGGGACACTGTGGTAACCAGATGAAAACCCCGGCCAGGCCAGCATGTGACAGGAGATGGGAGTCTGGCCCAGAAAACCGGGAACCAGAGTGGGAATAAAGTTTCTGTACCTGTTACTGGTGGAAATGAAAAGAATAACCCCAATAACTGAACAAAAAAAAAAAAAAAAGGAAAATCCCATTTCTTTTTTTTGTTTTCGTTTTTTCTGTAAAGGATAGAAAATATATATTAGGTGTCTGCCTGCCCAAGAAACTTTTCGAATTTAGGTTGCTAGTCATGAGCTTCAAAGTGTTCAAGGGAATATGGAAACACTGTCAAGGGTGTGTGTGTGTGTGTGTGTGTGTGTGTGTGTGCGCATTTGACTTTTAAGTGATCACTGTAGACTAGTTCAGAATTTCTAGTTTTTGTGATGTGTTGTCATTTCTTTGTTTTGTTTTGCTTTGTTTTTAACTACGTGGAAAACATGACATTTTCAGGGACGAGCACCTGGATAGGAGGGAGATTCAGGAAAGAGGAATCAAAACAAGACTAGAAACTTTCCTAGTCTTTAGCATCTCAAACGCATGACCACAGAGGCCGTGGCAGCTGAGCAGCTGAGGTAGGTTTCCCGTGGATCATGTACGTATTTCTTTGTGCTCACAGCAGTGCTTCCTGTCAGGGTCAACAGTGTATCAGGTGGAGTCATGAGAAAACCTGGCTTAGTCATGAAATACCAGTTTCCAACTCTTTAATACAGCCAAGCAACATTCTGGAAGAATATCATGTCTACAGTTTGCCAAAAGATTTTTTAAGAAGTTTAAATCTTGATATTCCAGTGATTTCCACCTTGGTCACAACAAAGTCACTTGTTAATCTCTTGTTGATCTATTGCATGAATGCCATATGTCAAGCACAAAAGGGGGTGCAAAATTAACACAAAACATGTTCGCTGCCCTCCACGAGCTTCTGGAAGAGCTTCTGGAAGCATAGGATCAGACCAAGAACTGCAATGTGAGCAGTAGGCAGAGGACCATAATGAATGAAAGGCACTGGCCCTGTCCTGCTTTCTGCAGCCCCCAGAATGACAAAGCCTATCAGAAACCACACTGCTGAGCCTATCCATCCTGTCTGCTGGTTCTCTGGTTTGCTTTCTCAGTAGAGAAGACATACTATTCAACTGTCACTACTTAGGGTCAGCCTTACATGTATTTGCCTGTATGAATAACAAAATGGAAATGGGGAGGGCTCCCAATGAAAAAACATTGGCCCGTCACCTGTTAGAGGTCTGGGGCTCTACATTAGGGAATTCTTCTGGTGTAGGCAGGGTGATAAAGTAGAAAAAGTTTGGACTTAGTTGTCCATCAGACCTGAGTTCAAATCTCAGCTCTTCTGCACACTATGGACCTCTTAACAAGTCACTTCTTTTGTGAACCCCTATTTCCACATTTGTTAAAAGGAGAGAATATAAAAGCAATGACACAATAGGAACTCATATATTTTTTTTCTTCCTTTCTTTTCAGAGTCCTGTAGTATAAATACTCCAGCACTGACTAATATCCCAAGCTCTTATCTTCTGGCAAATTGGAGTGTTTATATGGAAATTGATTACCACCTTCAGTTATTGTCCAGAATATCGTGTTCTAACCACTCAAGGATGTAACACCTCTGGCAAAGATTTCTCTCTTAGGATTTTTTTTCCCCTTTACTCTCATCATTTTCTCACTTCATTAGACCATCCTGAAGAGCTAGAACTATATCTTATTCATTTTCGTATCCCCAACACATGACATACAAGGTATTCAATAAATGTCCAGTACATGAATGAATAAATGAATGAAACAATTCTCTAGGGAGAAGAATATAAGAAAAGAAATGTTGGTTAGAAAGGGGAAGTACCCTAGGACTAAGAAGAGGAAAAGAGAGGGTCCCCAAAGCAAAACAAAACAAATATTCGCCCAGTTTATAATTTTATCCGGAATCAGAACTGCTGCTTCTGCTTTGGAGAGTAGATAAATTATTCCTCCAGGCCGCCTCGTCCCTCACAGCCACACGGACAGTTACAGCTGCTGCTGCTGATGACAATGATGCCGATGGTCTTGTGGAATAGGATTAGAAAAGCACCTTTCCTGAAAATGGCTTTGGCAATTTTTGCAACTATTTTTCTGCCAATTTTAGAAGGTAGGAACTAGGTATGGTTGTTTCTAAGCCACACCTAGTTTTCAAAATCTTGACTACACTAAGTGTATAACTGGTGTGACTATTTTAACACAAATACAGCCTCACTAGGGACTGGGATAAGCACTTGGAGCAGGTGCGCTGGGGACGTCTTAGGCTTTTTGAACTGATCGGCTGCCCTAGGAGTACCTGGGTGGGTCCAGGCACCCATGCAGGCTGAGCCGTATCCTACTCTCAGTGCCAATACCTCGTTTTATGTTTAACAGTAACTCCCACACTCAGACATCACACCCCAAAACAGAATCTCTGTGCCAAAATAGGTGAGTCTAGAGGACTTTGAGTGTTATCCACCCTCTGTGTAAAGACCAGTTCTCTCTCTCTGAATTCCTAGATTCTGGATTGAGAACAGATCACCAATACAGATCACCGCTTTCCTCAAAATACTTTATTTCCATCACCTTCTTGAGCTTCCTGACACTAGTTCATCTGCACATCTCATCTTACTTTTAAATTTTTGGAAGCAGGTTGGGCGGAGTATCTCTGAACTCTTATGCAAACAAGCCCAACCCCTCGGAGAGCATATACCAAGAAAAGTAGATTCTCTAAGCTCCAGAGGGTATTAAAGGTACCTAATTACACACTGCTGTGTAACTACAGTGTTACGGTGGCAACTGTAGAGGACTGATCCAAGATCAAGGACAAAAAAGGACTGCTTATAACGGTCTTTTCTTCCTGAATACTACAGAGACTGCTAGCAGATACTCTAGAACAGCAATGACAATATACGTTGCAAATGTATGTCTATATATGAACATAATTTAAGCCACAAAATGAGACTTCATGTAATTTTAAATTTTCTAGTAGTCATGTTTGAAAAAATAAACTGAAAAAGTGGAATTGATTTTAATAATATATTCATTTAATGCAGATATCCAATTATTAGTATTTCAACATACTATGAATATAAAACTTATTGAGAGACTTTACGTTCTTTTTCTCATACTAAGCCTCAAAGCCCAATGTGTATTTTATACTTACAACACATCTCAATTCAGACTAGCCACATGAAGCATTCGGTAGCCAGGTGTGGTTACTGGCTACCATGTTAGACAGACCATCTCTAGAATTTTAAAAAATCCATCTTCCATTACCTAGGACAGGTCCAAATTTCGGCCAAAATGATCTGATGAGTTCAACATGTGCTATCTGATCCAAACACGTAACTGTAATAAAGTAAAAAATAAATGTGACTAGATGGATGCTTCCTCAACATGACACTATGTCTAGCTCAATCTCAAAGCCAAGATTAACCTTAATAGGGAAACACTAAAAGCATTCCCATTAAAAACAGGAAAGGACAAGGTGTCCTCTACCACCATTGTTATTTAACACAGTGCTAGAGGTACGAAACAACTGGACAAGAAAATAAATAGTTACAAAAATTTGAAAGGCAAATATAGAATTATTGCTATTGAAGGATTAGATGATTCTTGACCCATAAAACCCAAGCGAATCAACTATAAAGCTGTTTAAAATAAGAGAAGCAATAGGTCAACTAGATACAAAAATTAATATGCAGATATCATTAGCCTTTATATATACAAACAACCATCATTTAGAAGCTATACTGGAATAAGTGATTCCATTGAAATAATAAACAAGATGTAATTCTTAGTAATTAAAGATAAAATGTGCAAGACGCATATGAAGAAAATCCTAAACCACTACAAGAGATTCAATGAAAAAGACTGAAAATAGGCAAACCACATTTATGTGGAGAAAGACATAGAGAAATAACATGATTTTGCACTATTTGGGGACACTGAGGGTTTGGAGTCCACCAATCCAAACGTGAATGGCAAAGACGGGTTAAGCACCCTGTTCCACCCACCCGTGCCTGGAGAGCCTGATTCTGATGGAAAACTCAGAGTCTATGCCTTGACATCCCTCTGGGTGACTTTGTGTGGAAAAAGAACATATGCCATTTCTCAAGGTCTGTCTCTGCCTGGCAGTGAATCTATATGTCAAGTGGAATCAGTAGGGGGAAAAGGTGGCCGCGTAGATGCCAAAGATAAATAAATTCTAATCCCAACGTTTTTACTTAGAAACTGCTCACTCTATCTAACTCATTCTAACTCTCTGAGCCTGTTTCCTCATCTGTAAAAGAAAGATGAAAAAGTACCTGCTACTCCCTTCACAGGGTTGTTGTGAAGATAAAATTAAAGTTTGAAGGTGCTTTGGAACTTTAAAACTATGTATTACTATTTAATCTACTATCCAAAAAGTGCAATTTATATTTCAATCTGTGTTAAGCAAACATTATTAACGCAACTCTAAACCTGAGATAAATAAAATAAATGTAATTGTATTCCTCAGGTTTGTCTGTTTGTTTTTAAGGAGCTTTGAGGACTAGAACTTGTCTGGAGTAAACCATTCCCAAGCTCGAAGGACTGACAGGTATGGCTTCAAATAATTACCCAGGAGCATCAGCTTCATTCTTTCTTTCCTCTCCTATTTTCCCTCCCCTCCTGGAAAACGCAAATGTTTTGTAGAAAGATGTATGAAAAACACCTCAAAACCATTCATTTAGATAGAATATATATGTCCTTTACTCACCACTTGAAAAAAAGCCATGTGACCAGCAGTATGCCTTGAGTGAGAAATTAAATTTTGTTAAAGTCCCCAGGCTTCGCAGTTTATTTGATTCCACAGCATAGATTATCCAGTCCTGCCTGCCTCACAGCATTGGACTTTTGTAAGTGAAGTGGGGGAGTCAGAGAGAAGAATTAGAGTTCAAGGTCTTTCCTGTGTAGAGATCCATGAGATGGCTAAGTCCGAAGTGTAGCCACATCCACAGGTTGCTAACGTGGGGCAGGGAAAAGATAATTCTGAAAGAGATGAAATACTACCATTTGCGACAACATGGATGGACCTCGAGATAGTCATGCTAAGCGAAATAAGCCACAGAAAAAATTGAAAGTCACATGATATCACTTATATGTGGTATATAAACCTAAAAGCAACAAATGAACAGGACAAACAGAGACACATGGACATAGACTAGTGATCATAAGAGGGTAGGGAATGGGGAGGGGGAGGTAGATGGGGTAAAGAAGGTCAAATATGTGGTGACAGAAAGAAATATAACTATAGGAGGTGAACACATAGTGTAAATATATATATGCCTTGCTATTTTAAAAAGATAATCCTGATAACAGGAGGAAGCTTTTCTTTTTTAAATAAAGGCCTTTATTAAAGGTTTATGTAAAATTTTTTCCTGTAAAAATGGTCATTACTACATAAGGGGTAGAATTAGATTGGTAACTTGGGAGAAGGTAGACTAACAATAGTGAGTGAATACATTTGTAACTCGGTGTATAAAGTCTTTTGTTGGGAAGATTGCCTATTGCTGACACCTTGCATTCGGACATGGCCAGACAATGAATGTGAAGTTCGGCCCACATTTTTCATACTCAAGACTCAGTAAGCGTATCACTCAGAAGAGTGAATGACACATAACAGAGGTCCATATACCAACTCATGTAGATCAAGGTCCATTAGAAAGAAATAATTTTATTTATAATGGGAAACAGTTGAAATATGGAAGGAAATGATAGAATGACAGGATTTCCTGTAAAGTACATGAACAAAGCAATAATACACAAAATGCCTTCATAAACAGCCCTGGTAAATTTTACATACATAAATAACTGACATGACCTTTTGTGCTTTTGAGCTATTTCAGTTACAGTAATATCAGAGAAGTGACCAAAAGCATTTCCCATAAATTCAAATGTTTTCCTATTAACATGAATCAATACATGAAAATCAATGCACACCTCATGCTCAGACACATTCGGAAATGCTATGCACAGGCACACACTCAGGGGGAAACAATATATCTACCCTTATCCCATTTTCTTTAAAAATGTTATGTTAGAACACTAGCAATCACAAATCGTCTAGGGAAGGAAAGAGCAGGCTTCATTAAGTGATGACGAAATGCGAGTCACCATATTAGCATCCCTATGTCACAGGGGTCTGAACGACTTCACCGAGTTGTGTCCTAAATCATTTACAAGTCAGATACATTTTCCTTAAGAGCTGAGAACCTTGCAATATTAAAGAATCATCTCATTACTTGGCCATTAAAAGTCATGGACTCCTCAATTAGAAATATTTGATACTCTTTCAGTTTAAATTATAAACTCTTAGAAATAGGGGAAATAATATCATTTTATCCTGTATTCTCTAAACCTTTTTAATCCCTTGATGTGACTTTAGTAGTCACCTGATTGCTATCAAAGACAGCAATTTTCTATGACATTTGATTCTCCTGCAAAGCACTTTTCCTGGACTTATCTAGAATATTTATCATGATATCGCCTCGACGCCACTATGGGAATGACTGGCAGGCAAGACACTGCCGAGAGAGGCTAGAAGAGAGTAAGGAAACATAAGCCTTGGGGAGCTGGAGCGGTAATGAGGAACGCTCAGCAGAATAACATACACAGCCATTTTTAAATGCATGTCCGGGTCCGACCCTTTGCCATTCTAGTTCACTACAAATCTTATCAGCTGTTTCCTTTTCGCCAGGGGTATTGGAACACTTGAGCCACGTTTGAGGCCAACCTCTAGCGAGGAAATAGAAACAGGTGGTAGAGTATGGGCCTCGTACACCAGCATCATACCTGGCCCTGCCTTCCTTTCCTTTCAGTATTTTCTAGTGGCCTTGTTTTTCTTATGGATTTTGACTCGATCTTGCTAAATCAGGTGCATCTTTATAAGGAGACTTGAATTCCTTTCGCAATGCGGAGAATTTAAGTAATTGAGTAAATAATAATGGAGCAGGATCGTTTTCAACAGAGAAATTTTACACTTCATATTACAATTCTGTTCTTTGCATGACCTTTTCCTCTCATTTCAGAATTCAGTGCTGTGGTATTCGCTAGAATAAACTTAACGTACACTCAGAATAAACTTAAATCAACGTGCCACCCCTTGGAGGGCTATTTGCTTTTTTCTAGTTGCAAAATAAGATGTGTTACCTATTAGATGAATTTTAGATACCAGGAAATGGGAGAAAGTAAAGGAAATAGTCATGGTCTACTATATAAGAAAGGGGTCTTCTCAGTCCTGCAAAAATTACAGCACCTACTTGGGATTATTTCTGCTCAGACAATGTAAAGGAAAATGTTATGGTTTAGGTAACAACTTTAATGTATTCCTTTATTGATAACCTACTGTGAGTCATGTGAAGAGTCAAATTAATAAAGACGCTAAAGAGAGAATAAAAGAGATTACTATGTGGAAACTGAAAGACAATCCGGAGGAAGTTAAATAGCCACTGACTGTCCATTTATGAGGAAAGGAGGCAGAAGAGATCCAAAGTATCAAAGAAGAAATCGTCGAACAAAAATGCACATAATTGTTGTTAGTCCAGGATAAGAATTTGAAGGTGGATTTGAAATCACGAGGCCAAGCGTTTAAGAGTAGCTGTGAGCACAGTTATTGCTCGCTCTGCATATTTGGGAGATTTTTGTCCTCTTTGTTCAGATTCCCCTATGTGGATGCAGAATATCAATATCCCTCTTATGGAGTGAATAATGTCTCCCAAAAAGATATGTTGAACCCCATTATCTATGAACATGAATTTATTTAGAAATAGGGTTCTGAGGTCACACTGGGTGGGTCGAACCTCAGGCTTCTGACCTATGACTAATGTTCATCGTTATTTGTGCAATATACATAAAAACATACGTAAAATATATATGGATTAAAGACTTGAATACAAATGAAATTGTTATTTTATGGTTTAAACTCCTCTTAAATTTCGTTTTTCTCCTTTTCAAATAGATGTTTTAGTTCACTCAGACTAGATTTAAATGAACTTTTGTAAGAAGTAGGAGTAGAAGTAGAGATTTGGCAAAGGTCAGTAGAATGAGAGAAAGAGAGAGAGAGAGAGAGAGAGAGAGAGAGAGAGAGAGAGAGAAGGAACTTACGAATCAACTTGCCAAAAAGGAAAATGAAGTTTTGGAAATAATACTATATGTGGTATAAAATCCAAGATCATTTTAAATGTGGACACTGCTCCCAGGAATATTAAAGTGATCATTCTATTATCCTTCAAAAGAATTTAAGACCTGAGGAAACAGTGTGCCTTTCATCTCAGCTGTAAAAAAAAATCCACAATAAGAGTGACACCAAACTTAAATTTCTCAAATAACAGCCTCGTGGCCTAAACTTGCTCCCAAACGCCTACATCCTCAGTATTTCCTCCATGAGGGCCGGAGATGGAGAGGCAAGACGGCATCAATCTACCAGCTATTTCCCAAAAGATTTGACGTTTCACAGATTAAGTAATTTTTGTTCCCCAAAAAATTGTGATTAAAATCAAATTCTCTTCAAAGAAGGGAAAGGGTAAAATAAGAGGAAATGGAGCAGAGGGGAAGGCAAATTGGAAGTCCTGGGGTCTTGCTGGCATCCCATTTCTCCCAGAAAATAAAATCTATGTAAACTAAGTGTCCCTCTGTGAGGCTGTAACCAGGACCTGGCATGAAGAATTTCTGCTCAGTGCCCAGAGTGTCCAGCTCCCATTAGGTTATGTGGAAACTAATAGCGAGAGAGTAGGTTTTCGAAGGAGCATGGACTTTGTAGGTAGATTAATCTATTTCATTTATTCACTTAATAATTATCACCAAGAACCTTCCATATACCAAACACTAAAAGTAAAAGATAAGTAGAGTATGTCTTCCCTTTTCTTTTTTTTAACTTATTAAAAATTAAGTTTATCAGGGCAACGTTGGTCAATACAATTATATCATTTTCAGGTGTGCATTATAATTTGACATTTGTATATTCTATTGTGTGTTTACCACCCAAAGTCCAGTTTCCTTCAGCTACCGTATATTCGATCCCCTTTACCCATCTACCTTCCCCCTCATCCCTACCCTCAACCCTCTGGTAATCACTAGTTTATAGTCCATGTCCATGAGCCTCTGTTTGTTTGTCCTGTTCATTTGTTGCTTTTAGGTTTATATCCCACATATAAGTGATATCATGTGATTTTTAATTTTTTCTGTTTGGCTTATTTCGCTTAGCATGATTATCTCAAGGTCCATCCATGTTGTCACAAGTGGCAGTATTTCATCTCTTCTTATGGCTGAGTAATATTCCATTGTATATATGTACTACAGCTTCTTTAGCCAATCATCTATTGTAGGACACTTCGATTGTTTCCATGTCCTGGCCACTGTGAGTAATACTGCTATGAACGTCGGTGTGCAAATATCTTTTTGGATAAGGGTTTTCAAGTCTTTGGGGTAAATACCCAGCAAAAGGATTGCTGGATCATATGGTAGGCCAATTCTCAGTCTTTTGAGGAACCTCCATACTGTTTTCCATAGAGGCTGTACCAATTCGCAGTCCCACCAGCAGTGTATGAGGGTTCCTATTTCTCCGCATCCTCTCTAGCATTTGCTTACTTGTCCTGTTGATTATAGCTATTCTAGCAGATGTGAGATGTTATCTCATCGTGGTTTTGATTTGACATCTTCCCTTTTCGAAGCATAATTACACCCTTGAGCCACTGGGCAGCGCCAAACCTGCTGGCCCCACCTATAAGGGGGTTCTCTCAATAACTTCTCAAAGAAGTCCCTCAAATGCTCATCTTCCTCCCCTGCATGGCAGGGTGATTTGAGGAAGCTTTTCTGACTCCAACCCCTTCTCTGTGCCCACCATCTCCTCACAGTAGAATATTTAATAATAGATTCAGGCTGTCGGAGATGAAAAAACCTATGTCATGGTGGTATGTTGAAATACAAATATGATAATATGGTAAAGATCTTATATTCACTTACTCTCTATTAGCCCCACTAATTTTTTTATTGTTTCCACTCCTGATTCTTATCCTGTCCTTTACTCAAAAATTCTCTCTACTGTGTCTTTAATTGTGGTTAAATATAGATAACACAAAACTTACAATTTTAACCATTTTTAGCGCAGCTCAGTGTTAAGGACACACACATAATCGTGAAACCGTCACCACCATCCATCTCCAGAACTTCGTTTTCTCCAACTGCAACTCCATACCCGTTAAACACTCCGACTCCCTGTTCCTCTTCCTCAAGCCCCTGACAACCACACTGCTAGCTTCTGTCTCTACGAAGTTGACTACCGTAGGTACCTCAGGCCAACTGTTTCCCTAAACAAATGCAACCCCCATTTTAAAAATGTGCTTCCTTTTCAAGAGAAGTAGCAAAATCTATAATTTTATGTTTATACTGATCCTTTACAATATTTGGCTCAAACTTTTTTTTTTCAAAGTGTGCAAACCAAATGACACCACCAGGCTACACTCACGACATTGAAATAGTGAGCTAAAGTATCAGAGCAGAAAGCCAGTAAATATTTTCTTAAACTGATACATTTACAAATAATTTTCTTCATACATTAATTTTGACCTGTGAAGTGAAGGTAACCAAGGAATACAAATTTTCAAGAGTTAAAAGCAGTCGTCTTTAAGGACAACATAAGAAGGACTACAATTTTTATTCGTCTATACTACCGTATTTTTTTAAATGTTTTTGCCTGTCCACCTCTGATTTCACTCTCCTGGCTGGAACACGTATTTCCGTCAAAGGCCAGATGCATGTGACTCTTTGCTACACCAAGGCCATGACAGCAGCTCTGCCTGCTTTGCAGAAATGTGCACGGTGCCAGAGTTCATTGAGCTCTGTGCCCGGCTTCTGCTTCCACGCCCTCCACCCCCACACTGGCCTGCCTGGACTCTTACTCTTTGTACATATCTTATATTTAACTCTTGCTGGCTGCCCAGGGAGGACAATGACAATATCTGAGGATCGAGCCAAGCAGCCTGAAAGCCTCCCCAGCCCTATTCAATATCCAGTGATGACATGCCACTTCATTATTGAGCTCCCTACCTCCCCCAACTGCCCCATGTCGCTAATTCAATGCCATCCTCACAACTACATGTCTAATCACAAAAATTAGACTTTCTGCAGGTGCCACAACCACCCTCATTCGCACCGTTAGAATGTCTTTGTCCCCACTGATTCTTCAGCCAAATTATACGAGGTCATGAATGCAAACAAGTTCCGATCCTCCGTTTCATAGAATCTCTCCTCCTATCTACGGACAGAGTCATCTATCCTTAGCTTACTCCCAACGAAAAGACAGCAAGAGACTACTCTTATCTGAGAATGATAGAAACTACAGAGATTTTATTTTACTTCGATTAAAAAAAAATAACTAACAGTTGTTGAATGTTTTATTTGGTGCCAGAAGCTGTTCTAATCTCTATAATGTAGGTACAATGATCCTCATTATAAGCCAGGGAAACTGAGGCACGGGAAAGTTAAGTAATCCAATCAGGGCAAAAATTTAGTAAGTGGCAAAGCTCTTACTAAAAATTTCAGCTCTGATTCCAGAGCCTATTCTCTAAAAGACTAAATTATATAGCTTTTCGATATAAATCAGTACAGGGACGCAAAATGATAAAACTATAAAATAGGCGATAATCATCAAAATCTACTTCTATCAAGTCTCTAGGTCTCTCTGCACAGGGAAAAGAATTGAGCCTCATTGGCAAGTCAATAACTTATACTCTTATCCTTTCACCTTTCTAAGTATAATTTGTCTAAATGGAATTCCGAGCCTTTATACATTAAATTTAAAAGAATATTTCCCAGGCTTTTCAGTAGAGGTCGCTCTTCTAACTGTGGGGTCTGGTCGAAAGCAGAAGACTGCAGTGGAGGAACAAATGCTACCCCACCGTGTGTCCAGCAGATGTCACTGGAATCCCACAGATCCTGAGGCTGACTCCTCGGCTAAACCACATCTTGCTAACAGAAGTATCTCACTTCTGCGAGGCAGGGCATTCTTTTAATGAATGTTTAAATATAACACCATTTGGTTATCAAGAGAGCCTACCCAAAGCTGACCCACAACTCACTTATCTTCTTGAAAAACAAGATAACCAAGGAGAGAGAAAAAGAGGGTTAATTGACAGGAATAACACCTGAGACTGGATTTGAGGTTGTTTTCTCCATGTCTTTCACCAAAAACCATAGTACACCTAAGATCAGGGAGGCAAATGAGTACATATGGCTTCCAGTGTTTTCCATGGTCCCTCTTCAGGGTGCTCCCAAGTGCCGTGGTCAGCTTGGGCGTCCAGAACCAAATACCATAGCCTGGGGAACTTAAACAGGAATTGACTTCTCAGAGTTCTGGAGCCGGGAAGTCCAAGACCAGAGCACCAGCCAATTTGCTGGTGAGAACTCTCTTCCCGACTTGCAGATGGCCACCTTCTCAGCGTGTTTGCACATGACCGGGGTGGGGAGCAGACTCTGGTGTCTCTTCTTACAAGGGCACCAATCCCATCATGAGAGCCCACCCTCATGACCTCATTCATCTACACCGAGTTATCTCCCAAAACCCTGTTTCTGAATACCATCACATAGGGGTTGGGTCTGCAACACAGGATTGGGGGAAGAGGGGTGACATAGTTCAGTCCACAGCCTCAAGCCTAGTAGTGTATACAAGTCAATACAGCCAGGTTAAGTGAGGACTTGGCTATGAACCTGTGAACACAGGTTCACAGCCTTTTAAACCATGTCAGCCCCCAAGGATTCATTCACCCTATTACCTTATAAGGCATTTGTTGCTGCACCAATTGCTTACTTCAGAGTTCTGGTTTCTACGCCACCAGCGTGCCTGCAGCAGCCCTACCTGGATCTTACCTCTGGAGCTTTGCTTGATTTATCTGAAAGCTATCCTAATTTATCACTTTACGTGAAGAAGATGCAACTTATATAAGACATTCATGAAGGACCATCAACAACCCTCACGGCCTGGTGTATATCGTGCTATTGTACTTACTGCCCATTTCGTAACTATATCATTCAAAGAGGGTGAATATAGAGATAAACCTTAATATCATTTTTATTACGATGACTAAGCGGAAATAATGAAAACTCATTGCTCCGGGTATGAAGGCTCTGTTTCACCGCAGATAAAACCTCCCCGACTTTATTGACAATGGGAAAGCTGTTGAGAAGTGGCACTTGCTTAAAGAACCAAGTACTGAGAACGTCAGTCACCTACTAGAAGGACAAGCAACTAGTGCTTCTACCTGTACTTTTACTCAATTTAGTTTGAAATGTCTAAAGACACATATTTATATCCTGAAGCATAAAATGAGAGAGTTGAAAGCATTGAGAAATATCATTTTAGGCAAGCTGGAATCTTGAGAATAGATGGCTCATAGATAAAGGGTATAAGGAACCAGAGAACTCAACCCAGCAGACAGACACACTTCTGGCATATTCCATGCACATCTTTTGAGTGCCTCTGCAGAGGACGTCTCTTCTGTTTGAACTGTCTTCTCTGCCTATAAATCTCATTCATCATTTAAAGTTAAGTTCAAATAGTTCCTCCCCCGTAAAATAGTCTCCAGCCTCCTCAACCATTGGTCAGAATCAACAGCTCTGACCTCTCTTTCTTCAGTATGCGTTACTGCCATCATTAAAGAGCTCATCAAATTACATCATTGTCAGGCAGGTAAGGACAGGCAAGCTTACCAGAGTTCATTAAGGACATTTGGGGAATAAGGAGTAGGGGAGAACATTGGCCAGCTGCAATGGAGACCCAGAATTCAGACTGATAGAATGTGAATGATTGTAAGCCTAAGTTAAACCCTTATTTAGAGGAATTGAGAAAATATCTTCAACATACCAGAAGCACTGTCACCTCTCAAAAACTATTTATTAATCATTTCCTGACTCTTACACCAGGACTTGCAGTGCTCTGAAGAAGTAGAATGGACTCCGGGAGGTGTACTATGTCTAATAAAACCTCAGAGCTTGATGGAAAAACATCAAACCTCCCAAAATTGCTGAAGGATAAAGGTCATGGATTTTAGGCGTTGAAAACAAAGTAACTAAGAGTTTTCCTTCACGAATTTGGAGGCAGTTAGAATTATGAGGGACTAGAAGGGATTTTTCACATTACTTCAAAAAGACTGGGTGCTGGGAATTGTTCAAACTGAAAAGATAAAAGGTTTGGATTGCTGAAATTAGAAGCTATTATTAGGTTCTCTTTTCTGTGTGTCGACTTTACAATGATTACTGTAACTGCAAAGGAGACAGCGTGTTAAAGCACTTTGTTATTTTTTGTGTTCTTCCACCTGATTATCCCCAATTCAATATAGCTCAGATTTAGTAGGTATTACAGAATTTTGCTAAAGATTTTACTTGCAATCAATCTACTCAGAACACAGTAGTAGATACCTCAGAGATTGGACTGCATACTTGATACGAGCTCTCAAGTGGTTCATAATCCCAACAATTCAACTGCAAAAAGGTTCAACTATTAATGCAGAGCTGGAGCAGACTGAGATAATGTGTTTAGTACTTTGTGCTTACATGGTAATTTCTTTGGCTTAACACCGAGGGTATTTCAGAGTGCCTCAAATCAAATGCTATTTATTATGAGTGTGGAAACACATTTTCAGTAAGAACACCAAAGACCGTAAAGTGTTTTCCCTCACCTTAAAGCTCTATTAATAACTGGCCATATATATCCTCACCAAGGGATTTTCGTATGTAAATCAGATGACTATAAATTAATTGAGTAAACGATAATTCTAATAAATTGAAGTAAAGTTATTGTCGGCAATGAAATAAAGATCCAATTTCTTCCACCCTCACCCTAAGCCCTGTCCCGCCTCTCTGCCCCATTTCTGTGGGTGGCTTCTTGCAAACTTCTTCATTCTCTCTACACGGTCACCGGCCAGAGGCAGAAACAGAGACTTCCCCTTTTGAAAGTGAAAAGTATCAAGTGAAACCCTTAATACTCTCACTGTACAATGTCTTCCGCTTTCCTCTTTGGCATAAGCCACCACAATCCCTAAACCTCTGTCAGGCACAATTTCTCTTTAGTTATAATGGGGAAGAATTTCAGAGTACAGAACAGAGAGTACCTAATATAATTACTCGGCAACATATCATGTTATTCAAGCCTAAACCTTCCTCATTGAACACTGTCGTTCTCATTTCCTTTAGTAGTTATGAGCTGAGTAAGCCCCTGTCTAGTCTCTCCTAGGCACCTGAGTTTTTCACTCAGTCTCAGGTTTAAATAGTACTGAAATTACTGTCATATGCCTCACAAAACTTGAGATCTAGATGTGCTTGAACTTGGTAATTGCTTCCTGTGGCCATGACCTGGGCATTAATGCGGACCATGCGGACCATATATTCTCCTTTCTGAGTTTCTGAGAACAAATCTATGGGGGCTCTGACTCACCTCCCTATTGTTAGAATCCCTTATATATGTGTTTCTACCTTCTCCTCCCATTTCTAATTTCCTTAACCCTATCTGCCTCTTCTTTTTTCTCAGCTCTTCTTATGAGCTATAAGTCAATTGTAATTTACAAATAAAACTTTAAATGTATTTGCATCTACTTGTGACCATTTATAATAAACAAGTCACAAGCATCTCATGAGAAAACATTTCCACTTGCGAGTGGTCTTTAAACATACACACACACACACACACACACACACACACACACACACAGAGGCAACAGCAGAGAAAGCTCATATGGGAAAAAGAATGAAACTTTTTCATTCCTTGAACTATTTATTAAAATTAATTCCAGGTGAATTATAGATTTAACTGTGAAAAAAAAAGCAATAAAGCTACTAGAAGATAACATTAAAAAGGGGTTATAATCTTGGGAGATGGAAATCTTTCTTAAACAGGATCCAGGAAGCACCCTCAATAAAGAAAGTGGTAGAAAAAGTTCATTAACTTTCTGCTTTGCAACAAAACAGCATTAAAACCATGAAAAGGGAAGCCGAAGAGTAGGAGTGAACGTTTGCAACTGATCTAATTGACTAAAGACTTGCACCCATAATATATAAAATCCTACAAATTAGTAAAAACAGACAACCTAATAAAAAAGTGAACAAGAGGCTTAAACACATTCTTTATAAGAGGATAATATAATGGCCAACAAACATTTGAAAAGGACTCCAAACTCATTAGTCACCAGGGCAATGCAAATTATAATGGCAATGAGATAACACAATATGCCCAAGAGATAAAAATAAAATGACAGATTTCTGGTGAGGCTGAGAACAAATGAGACATCTTCTACACTGTAAATGAGCATAAACTAGCACAACTATGTTGGAAAACATTAGCATCATCTACTAAAGTTGAGTGCATGTAAATATATTTTTTCAATAACCAAACAGCTTGACTCCTGCATCTATACCCAACAGAAGTGCATGCTCATATACCCTAAAAGACATACACAAAATGTTTAGAACAACATTAATCATAAGATCCGAAATCTGGGATAAATGTACATCATTAGTAAATAAATTTACATTACATTACATTGGGTAATACTAAATACCAAATGTACATACTAAAACATACATAACATTAGGTACATTTGTGCAATAGAATTCTATAAAACAACGGAAAAGATCAACTACTGCTATGGTTTAATCTCACAAACACAAATGTGGGGAGTAAGAAGCTAGTCATGAGAGAACATACACCACGTGACTTTCTTTACCTAAAGTTCAAAAACAGTCATTAGAAGAAAGACCACTGCAAACTTTGGGCAGAAGAGAGCAGACAATGACAGACAGGTAATGCAGAGAGGCTTTTGGGTACTGTTAAGTTCTGTTTCTTAACCAAGTAGTGGAAATTGAATGTGTACACTTTGAGATAATTGAGCAATTATGATTTGTGCACTTCTCTCCATGGGTGTCATAATACGTGCCTTATTTTAAAAAGTCTGTCTCAGAGAAAAGATAAACGTCTAAATATGAGAACTGAGGTAAGGTCAAAGCTGGATCACTAGCATTAGGAGGGGAGCTTCTGCTGAGGTCTAGACAATTCGATGATCTAATACGCTGTACTACATCCTATGTAAGGATAGGATTGATCCTAAAGGTAGTGATATGAGCTTGTAGTTAAGGTTCAAATAGTCATAGCTGAGGCAAAATGAGGGCTATAGAGGCTAGGGTACATGCCTAGGATGACTTAACATTATTCTAGAACCTCTTGCTAGATTAGCAACCTTCTAAAGTTGACAAAGATGTTCATGAGCCACAAACTGACTAAAAATATTTAGAATTGCTCTAATTTAAGTCTTTGCATTAAATTAGGTAGAATTCTATCTTCCCTGTCTTTTCATAGAATAATAAATTAAGAATTAATTTATGCAATATTAAGTACAAGTCACACTTAATAAATTCAAATTGAGGATTTACAGCAAATTTCTAGATGTCATCTGAAATAGCTTAATTTTCTTCTCACAGCAGGAGTTAAGGTTTTACTTAAACAAAATGTTTTATGTTTCAAATGGAACTCTCACTTGTTATGTGACTTTATTTTTGTCAACTAGATTTCAACCAAGAAGTTCTCTTTTTAAATAATCACATTTTAATTGATAAATAAAATCATTTTGAATAACCAATTCGTAAGCAATCACTATATTTTTTCTACAGGTTATCAATGGAAGTGATATTGTTGGAGAGGACAAAAGCCTCATGAAATCTCTGTGATTTATCAAGATGAAAATCAAGACATTTGCATTTCAGGGCCATATATGACTGCCCATTGGGCTAATATACACAGTGTCAGAAGCACCTACACTCAAAAAGAGAAGGTGCAGATACAAATTGAGTAATGAGGGGAAAGGTCAAGGTAAGGTGAGCAGCTGTAGTTCAATTCATCAAACATCAAATGGAAGATGATTTGACAAATAGGAAAGAGCAGTGACCAAGCAGCCAGACCTGTCTTCTAGACCAGGCTTTCCCACTAACAGGTTGGGCGACCTTAGCCAAACCAGCCCTCTCTTCATCCCTGATAGCCTTTGTGGACTTTAATTAACAATGATGAAATGTTTACAAGATGCATTAGGAAAGAGCCAGGTAAAGTCAGCACCGGTATCACAAACTGGCCAAATTTTACCTGCAGAAATGTTTAGGTTCATGAGACATTAGTTCAACAGTGTCTTAAATATGACTTTGTTGATCACATTTAAAATTCGGAAAATACCACATAAAAATACATATCTCCAGTTCCCATTGAAAATAGACAGAGCAATAGTGGCCCTGTGTACTCACATCTAAAAAGTCATCTGAAGTGATAAGTAGCCATTTCTTTAGCACATATATCTCAGTCCACTTGGTGCTTACACTTTCTATTGTTGCCCTGATACTAAAATTGATTGATTTAATTTCTCCCAGTGGAGTCCCATCAAAGCCACTGCCACGCTCTGGAAGGGCTGTATCCCCAGGAAGCTGTAACACGGGGAGCCCAACCCTACAATTGTGAGGTGGAGTACCTCTAGCTAAGAAACCTGGGCGAGGGCTGTCTACCACCTGCCACCTGATAATGTCAACAAGGGTCGCCATACTTAGGGAAAAAGGGACATTTTCAGTGTTTCATGCTGTGAAGAGAGACAGTTGAGAAACAAGACCACCGCTTCTTTCAGGTTTTGTTGTGGGCAGAATTGTGTCCCTACCCTCACCCCAAAAGTCATATGTTGAGTTCTGACCCTTAGGACCTCAGAATGTGACTGCGTTTGGAGATAGGGACTTTAAAGAGGTAATTAAGTTAAAATGAAGTTATATGGGTGGGTTCTGATCCAATATAACTGTTGTCCCCATAAGAGATGAGGACACAGATGTACACAGAGAAAGCCACCTACAAGCAGAAACCAATTCTTCTGACACCTTGGTCTCAGACTTCTAGCCTCTAGAACTGTGAAGAAATAAATTTCTGCTATCTAAGCCAGGGGTCCCCAACCCTCAGGCCGCAGACCAGTACTGGTCCATAACCTGTTAGGAACCAGGCCGCACAGCAGGAGGTGGCAGGGCAGCGAACAAAGCTCCACTGTATTTGCAGCTGCTCCCCAGCACTAGAATCACTGCCTCAGCTCCAACCCAGATCATCAGGCATTAGATGCTCATAGGAGCACCAGTCCTTGGTGCCAAAAAGATAGGGGACAGCTGATCTAAGCCACTCAATCTGTGGTACTTTGTTATGGCAGCCTGAGCAAGTGAATATGTTTCTTGTGGGGTTTTTCTCTCTATTTATATCATAAAGCTACATTCTTCCAACAACGAAAGCATGGGTAAATCTATGGAATCTCTCCTGAGACTCTCCATGTCCAGACCCATTGCTCTACAAACCTGCTACATGGCTGTCGTCCTGGGACTAATTTTACTTCCTCTCCTACCTCTACTCCTTCTAGATCATATTTCTTCCTCTTTCTTGTTTTTTCCCTCATTTTACTGCAATACACCCTAAAATAACTTCCTGAGAAATAGTGAACTGGAAGTAAATTTTCTGAATACTTCTGTCAGAGAAAAGCCATCATTCAGCCCTCTTGCTTGATTAATAGTTTGGGCTAAGATTAGAATTCTAGATTAAAAGTCACACAGCCAGTCTGCATTTGTTTGTTAGGGCTGCTGCAACAAAATGTCACAAAGTTGGTGGCTTAAACAACAGAAACGTATTGTCTCACAGTTCTGGAAGTCAGAAGTCAAAGATCAGGATGCCAGCAGAGTTGTTTCCTTCCAAGTTCTGTGAGGGAGAAATCTGCCCATGCCTCTCGCCTAGCTTCTGGTGGTTTGCTGGCCACCTCTGTGTTCCTTGGCTTGTAGAAGCATCACTGCAATTTCTGCCTTCGCCTTTACATGGCATTCTTTCTGTGTGCATGTCTATATCCAAATTTCCCTTTTATAAGAACTCCAGTTTTATTGAATCAAGGGTTTCCCCTACCCCAATATGACCTCATCTTAACTAATTACACCTGCAATGACCCTATTTCAAATATAATCATATTCTTAGGCACCAGGGTTTAGGGCAGGAATATATGAATTTGGGGAGGGGGCCATTTAACCCTTTAAAACAAATAATGCTGGAATAATTGCCAGGTCCAAAAAATTTTAGATGCCCTGCCCCATAAGAATACACAGGAGAAAATCTTCATGACTTGGATTAGGCAAAGTGTTCTTAAATATAGTAGCAAAAATATGATTATAAAAGAAAAAATTGACAAATTACACTTCTTCAAAATTAAAATCTTTTGTGCTTCAGAAGATACCTTGAAAGATAAGGAAAAGAAAAACCACAGACGGAAAGAAAATATTTGTAAATCATGTATCTGCTAAAGCATTAGTGTCCATAACATAGAAAAGACACCACTCGATACTAAGAAGACAAAAAAATAAAAATTAAAAATGGACCAATCAGCTTCCAGTAAAGATGGCAGGCTAAGTGAAAGCTGGGCTTACCTTCTCCTATGACCACATTAAAATTACAACCAAATTATAAAACAAACAACTTCAACAACCACCTGAAGTCTGGTCATAATGCATACATCTGAGGATATAAAGGAAAAGCCACACTGAGACCAGTAGGAGGGGTGGAGACGCAAAGCAGGCTGGTCCCACACCTGCATGTGGTGGTTGAGCACAGGGAGGGAGAACACAGCTGCAGATCCCCTTCAACCCCCCACCCCTGAAGGAACAAGGGGCCATAGCTCCACACCAGGGCTCCCTAGCCTAGAGTTCCAGTCCTGGGAAAAGGATTTTCCACAAAATCTGACTGTAAAAATCAGTGGGGATTTCAGCCATCTGGGTGAGATGGAAGGAAACTGAAAACCGAGACGTCCCCCTTAAAGCGACCACGCACAGACTCACTTGCTTGCAGACACTCATCCTGGGCTCTGGTGGAGGAGGGTCAGCAGCTCAGAAGGCAAAAGAGACATACGGGGAAAGACTGAGCTGTGTGGCACTGGGACGAGGGCAGGAGGGACAGCCACCATTGTTCCTCTGTCAGCCCCTTCTGGGGTAGTCTGCAGATAAGCACCATCTGGCCCGTGTTGAACCCTCCCCTGCACGGCCAACTCTAAAGCCGCATTGGCCAGTGAGATCAGCCCACCCCACCCCATGTCTCCCTGGGACCCCGCCCCACCCAACCCACAAATTGCCCACAGCAGGCCTGTTGCTGGGCAGCCAGCCCCACCCTGTGCTTTCCCTGCGCCACAAATTCAACAGCAAACTAGTCCATCCACGGCCACGCATCTCAGGAGAGACTTTGAGTGGTGGGCCATAAGCCACACCCCAAGCTACAATACTTCATGAACAGATCTTGGGTGCCTGTGGGCCTGAGGTGGGCAGTGGCTGGCCTTGCTGTGATCTGAGACTTTTATAGGAAGCTGCAGATTCAGCACTGAAACAAAACCTAATTCTGCGTTGGCCAGGTGAAATCTGCGTGCTTTATCCTGGTGACTCCCTGGGGCCCTGCCCTGCCCTGCCCCACCCAATTCCCATGCCAACTTCAGACTCTTTCAGCTGTGCAGTCTTATGGGCAACTGGCAGGCCACCTCAGGCCTTGAGGTACACTGGACCATTTGGTAAGCTGCCCCAGGGCCAGGACTGCAGGTAACCAACCTTGGCTCTCTGTGTGGTCTCTCTCACTTGCCTCCAGATCCAGCACTGGCAGCAACTATCTGCAAATCACTTTGTAGGTCATTACCAGTAGCCCTAAATAATCAAAGGCAGTGCTGACCTTGGTCTATACCAGAGCCCCTCCCAAGGGGCTCAGAACCAACACACCCAGAGGCTGGCATCAGACCACAACAGAACACCAACTGACGAGCCCATAAGTTGCACACCCAAAAGATAATTTCAACAGGTATACCAGCCTGGTGGGGAGAATCCCACTGTGGTGTCAGCCCCCCCCAACAGCAGTTCATACCCTGTGGGCATGCCCAATCCCCACAGCCAGTCAGCCCGAGAGTCAATCCCAATCACTGACGTGTTACTAGCAATCAAGGCTTAGCTACAACAGCAGAGGAGATATAATCCACACAGGAACATGCCCAGAGACCCTGGCTCAGGTGATCAGGGCCACATAGGACACCTACTACCTAAGGCCAGCTGGCCAAGGCTGGGAGAAGTAACAAATCTTCCTAACATGGACATGAACACAGAGAGGCAACTAAAATGAGAAAACAAAGAAACATGCCACAAATGAAACAACAGGAGAAAACTCCAGAAAAATAACTACACAAAACGGAGGCAAGCAACCTACCAGAGACAGAGTTCAAAATATGGGTTACAAGGTGCTCAATGAACTTAGGAGGAATAGACGATTTCAGTGGGGACTTCAACAAAGAGAGAGTAAGCATTAAAAAAGGACATAGAAACCACAAAAAAGAACCAATCAGAAATGAAGAATACAATAATTGATATGAAGCATGCGTTAGAAGGAATCAACAGTAGATTAGATTAAGCAGAAGAGGACTGAATCAACAAGTTGGAAGTCAAGGTAATAGAAAACACCCAGTTGGAACAGCAAAAAAAAAGATAAAAGATTTTTAAAAATGAGGAAAGTTTAAAAGACTTCTGGGCAACGTCAAACATGCCAATATCTGCTTCATAAGAGCAGCGAGAGCTCAAGGGATTGAGAACTATTTGAAGAAATAATTATGGGCAACTGGCAGGCCACCTCAGGCCTTGCAGTGCACTGGACCATTTGGTAAGCTGCCCCAGGGCCAGTACTGCAGGTAACCAACCTTGGCAAAGGACATAGACATACAAGTCCAGAAAGCACGAGAGTCCCAAACAAGATGAACCCAAAGAGGTCCACACCAAGGCACCTCATAATTAAAATGCCAAATGTTAAAAACAAAGACAGAATCTTAAAAGCAGTAAGAGAAGGACAACTAGTTGCTTACGAGGGTACTCCCAAAAGAATGCCAGCTGATTTTTCAATAGAAATTTTGCAGGCCAGAAGGATGGCATGAAATATTCAAAGTGATGGGGGGAAAAGAACCTGCAACCAAGATTGCTCTACCTACCAAGGCTATCAACTAAAATTAAAGGAGAGATAAAAAGCTTCCCAGACAGGAAAAGCTAAAGGAATTCATCAACAACAAGCCAGAATTACCGGAAATGTTAAGGGAACTTCTGGAAAAAAGAAGGGGTGGGGAATTCATAAATACAAATACTAAAATGGCAATAACTATGTACCTATCAATAATCACTTTAAATGTAAATGGATTAAATGCTCCAATCAAAAGACACAGGGTAGCTGAATGTATAAAAAAACAAAACCCATATATATGCTGTCTACGGGAGACCCACTTCAGATCAAATGACACACACAGACAAAAAGGGATGGAAAAAGATATTCCATGCAAATGGAAATGAAGAAAGAGCTGGGGTAGCAATACTTATATCAGACAAAATAGACTTTAAAACAAAGGCTATAATAAGAGACAAGAAAGGGCATTACATAATGATGAAGGGGTCAATCCAACAGAGGACATAACCCTAGTAAACATATACACACCCAACATAGGAGTATGTACACATATAAAGCAATTATTGACCAGCATAAAGGGAGAGATTGACAGTAATAAATCATAATAAGAGGCTTTATCACCTGATTGACATCAAGGCACAGATCTCTCAGACAGAATATCAACAAAGAAACAGCAGCCTTAAAAGACACTAGATCAGATGGATTTAATTTATATTTTTAGAACGTTTTACCCCAAAGCAGCAGAATATGCATTCTTCTCAAGTGAACATGAAACATTTTCCAGGATAGACCACATGTTATGCCACAAAACAAGTCTCAACAAATCTAAGAAGATTGAAATCATATCAAGTGTCTCCTCCAACCACAATGGTATGAAACTAGAAATTAACTAAAAGAAAAAAAAAAAAGAAAAATACACAAAACATGGATGCTACTAAACAATTAATGGGTTAACAATGAGATCAAGGAAGATATCAAAAAATATCTAGAGACTAATGAAAATGAAAACGATTCAAAAATCTATGGGACATAGCAAGAGCAATCCCAAGAGGGAAATTCATAGCAATACAGTCTACCTCAAGAAACAAGAAAAATCTCAAATGAGCAATCTAACCTTACCCTAAAAGAACAGGAAAAAGAATAGCAACAAAAATCAAAGTGAATAGAAGGAAGGAAATATTAAAGATCAGAGCAAAAGCAAATGAAATAGAGTCTAGAAAAACAATACAAAGATCAATGAAACCAAGAGCTGGTTTTTTGGAAAGATAAACAAAATTGACAAACCTTTAACCAGACTCATCAAGAAATAAAGAGAACCTGAATAAATAAAATCAGAAATGAAAGAGGGAGTAACTAGGAACTCCACAGAAATACAAAGGATTATAAGAAAATACAATGAGCTATTATATGTCAACAAATTGGACAACCTGGAAAAAATGGATACATTCCTAGAAACATACAATCTCCCAAGACTGAGTCAAGAAAAAATAGATAATCAGAACTATCACCAACAAAATCAAATCAGTAAACAAATAACTTTCAAAAAACAGAAGTACTGGATCAAATGACTTTATATGAATTTTGCCAAACGTTCAAAGAAGAATTAACATCCGTTTTTCTCAAACTATTCCAAAAACTTCAAGAGCAGGGAAGGATCCTCTTTTACAAAGCCACTGTTACCCTGACTTCAAAACCAAAAAAGGCAGTACAAAAAAAGGAAACTATAGGCTGATACCCCTGATGAACATTGATGTAAAAATTCTCAAGACAATATTAGCAATCGTGAATTCGACAATATGTTAAAAATATCATATCCCATGATCAAGTTGGATTTATTCCTGGGATGCAAGTTCGGTTTAATATGCAAAAATCAATTAATGTGATATACTATATTAACAAATTGAAATATAAAAATCATATGACCATATCAGTAGATGCAGAAAAAGTGTTCAACAGAATCTAGCATCCATTTACGATAAAAACTCTCAGCAAAGTGTGAACAGAAGCCATATACGACAAACCTACAGCTAACATCATACTCAGTGGAGGAAGGCTAAAAGCGTTTTCCTTAAGATCAGGAACGAGATGAAGACTCCCTATTTTACCACTTCTATTCAACATAGTATTGAAAGTCCTAGCTGCAGAGATCAGATAAGAAAGAGAAATAAAAAGCATCCAAATTGGAAAAGAAAAAGTAATACTGTGAGTATTTGTAGATGGCATGATACTGTGTAGAGAACCCTAACGATTCCAACAACAACAACAAAAAAAACTGTTAGAACTGACAAATAAATCCAGTAAAGTAACAGGATACAAAATTAATATTCAGAAGTAGGTTGCATTTTTATATATCAATGGTGAACTATCAGAAAGAGAAATCAAGAAAACAATCCTATTTGTAATTTCATTAAAAACAATGAAATATCTAGGGTTAAAATTAACCAAGGAGTAAAAGACCTGTTCTCGGAAAATTATAGGTCATTAAAAAAAGAAATTGAAGAAGGTGCAAATATATAGAAGCCTATACCACCCTCATGTGTAGGAAGAATCAACGTCATTAAAATGGTCATCCTACTCAAAGCATTCAACAGATTCAATGCAATTCCTATCAAAATACCACTAGTATTTTTTAGAGAACTAAAACAAATAATCCAAAAATTTATATGAAACCATAAAAGATCCAGAAAAGCCACGGCAATCTTGAGGAAGAACAAAGTTGAAGGTATCTCACTATCTTATATCAAACTATACTACTAGGCTATAGTAATCAAAAGAGTATGGTACTGGCGTAAGAACAAACACATAGATTAATGGAACGGAATATAGAGCCCAGAAATAAATCCACACCTGTATGGTCATTTAATCTATGACAAAGGAGGCAAGACTATACCATGGGGTAAAGTCAGTCTATTCAGTAAATGGTATTGGGGAAACTGGACAAAATATATGCAAGAAAAATAAAACAGGGCCACCTTCTTACACTATATACAATAATAAACTCAAAACGGATTAAAGACTTAAATGTAAGACCTGAAATCATAAGTCTTCTAGAAGAAAACATAGGCAGTAAACTCTCAGATATTGCTATTAGTAATTTATATATATATATATATATATCAACTCAGACAAGGGAAACAAAAGAAAAATAAATAAATGAGGCTACATCAAACTAAAAAATTTTTGCACAGCAAAGGAAGCCATCAACAAAAATGAAAAGACGACCTACTCAATGGGGTAAGATATTTGCCTATGATACATCTGACAAGGGGTTAATATCCAAAATTTATAAAGAACTCATACAACTCAACAACAAGGAAACAAACAATACAATGAAAAAATAGGCAGAAGTCTTGAATAGGTATTTCTCCAGAGGACATACAGATGGCCAATAGGCATGTGAAAAGATGCTCAAGGTCACTAATCATCAGAGAAATGCAAATTAAAACCATAATGAGATATCCCCTCACACATGTTAGAATGGCTATCATCAATAAATCAACAAAGTGTTGGTGAGGATGTGGAGAAAAGGGAACCCTTGTGAACCATTAGTGGGATCGCAAATTGGTACAGCCACAATGGAAAACAGTTTGGAGGTTCTTCAAAAAATTAAAAATAGAACTAACTACCTTTTGACTCAGCAATTGTGTTTCTGGGTATTCATCCAAAGAAAACCAAAATACTACTTTGTAAAGATCTATGCACCTCCATGTTCACTGCAGCATTATTCACAATAGTCAAGATATGGAAGCAACCTAAGTGCCCACCAATAGACTATTAAATAAGAGAGTTATAGTACATATATACAATGGAATATTACTCAACCATAAAAAGTGAAATCTTACCATTTGCAATGAAATAGATGGACCTAGAGGTCATTATACCAAGTGAAATAAGTCAGACAGAGAAAAATAAATACTATATGATTTCACATATATGTAGAATCCAAAGAATAAAGAAACAAACTAAACAAAAGCACACTCACAGATATAGAGAACAAACTGGTGATTGCCTGAGGGTAAGGGTATTGGGAAAGCTGGCTGAAAACTGTAAAAGGTTGAAAGAATTACAAATTAGTAGGTACAAAACAGTCACAGGGACATAGAGTACAGCATAGGATATATAGTCAACATTATTGTAATGGCTGTGTGCAGTGCCTGATGAATTCCAGAGTAATCCGGGGATCACTTCATAAATTAGATAAGTGTGTAACCATTGTACTGTATACCTGAAACTAATATAAAGTAATTTTAAAAATCGCAGCAAAAAATAGACCAATCATTTTATTAGATATTTTATCAAACAAACTATATGAATTACTAATAAACTTATGAAAGATACTCAAGCCTATTAATCCCTAGGGAAATGCAATTAAAACCACAATGAGATGCTTCTCCACATGACTATATCTGAGAAGATTCAACAACAACAAGCATTAGCGAGGATGCAGAAAAACTTGAACCTCGTACATTACTGGTGAAATTGTTAAATGGTAAAACAACTTTAGAAAACAGTTAGGAAGTTTCTTTAAATTTAAATATAAACATAAAGAGGAACTTACTCCTGATCTGTGCTACAATACAGATAAACTTCAAACACATATAACTAGGTGAAAGAAGCTAGATGCAAAAGACAACGTGTTGTATAAATCCATTTACGTAAAAATGTATAGAAAAGGCATATCTATGGAGTGGGACTGAGAATTGACTACAAATAGTTATAAGGAATGTTTTTGGAGTGATGGAAGTTTTCTAAAACTGGATTGTGCTGGTAGTTTCACAACTTTGTGAACATACTAAGAATCGTTGACTTCGTCACTTAAGCTGGATGAGTTTTGTGGTACGTAAGTCATACCACAAAGCTGTTTATAAAATCATATAGCTTCAGATTTTTTATGTATTACCCCACATTTCCTAGTATATTCCATATGGCTATGAGAAGCCTACGCCTGTCTGATTCATGTTCTCTCTGGATGACTTGGATTGTTTCTTTGTTTTATTTAATCTCTGGAAGATTTTTTACTCCAATAGTGTATAATAATTTCCATTTCCTCACTCCCTCACTTCTATATTTCGACTTTTACATTTTGGAGGCAAAACACATTAGCTGCATGATAGAAAAGAAAATAATCCTTTAGCCTCAAGATTCTGAAATTTCACAATGACAGTTTAAGAAGTGTTGGATTTTGCATTCATTTTGTTGGGGCTTTAAATGTGAAGATGCAAATCTTTCAACTCTGAACAAATCTTATTTCCTCTTCTCTGCCATTTCTAATCTCTCTCTCCAAGTCCACACTGCACGGCAAGTTAGGAACTGCACAGCCGGCACAGTGATAAACAACTCACCTGTTGTTGAACCCACTAAATAATCCTCGCCTTATTTTTTTCAATCTCTTTTTCCTCAACTTCTTGAGAGCTGTATTCGATGATTTTCCCCCCAGATAGTCGAGAGCATTTTTGTTAGGAAAATCTTCTTATTCAAATGTCCATTTTTCAGAGTACCCTTCTTAGTGTAACAGACCTAGAATTTTAGAGAGACTATTAAATAGAGAAAAACAAAAATATGTTCTCTCATGTTTCTTGGATCATCTGCTTCCTCTCAGCTCAGTTTTCCTGCTCACTACTTTGTTTTCCCTCATTCATTGCTATAGTCTTTGTTCATTGTATTGAAGACTGGAGAGTTGGAAAAGTGAATTGGAAGCTCTGAATCCATGGATGAGTCTGTCAACTGGCGGGTGTTGCTTCAGCATGTGTAGACAGGGAGTAGTAACCTGTCCCAAAGTGCCAGAATGACAAAGCTGCCCTGATTTTGCCCAGACACTTCATCATAACAAAATAAAAAAGATTTTGTTCACTTTATTTGATACCTTTAGAAGAAGACATTATTATTGTTATTTCTCACATTAATTTCTCTGTTTTTAGCATCATCCATTGTATTTGGTGGTTGCAAATCCTGAGTGTCTTCAAAGTCATGTGTAGCAGATCAGTTCATTTTAACACTAGCACCCCTCTGCATGTTGTCTCTAGGGTAGAAGTTATCTACTCTGCTTTATTAGTTATTACTGTTTGATCTATTTTCCATTGCCCCCAAAGAAGTTAAAACCCTTGCCCATTCTTCCTTTTTTTTGTTGTGATGATTATATATATATATTTCTCCATTAATATAAATTTCCATAGAGATTCGGGAGAGAAAAGTAAAAAAGCATGAGTTCAGTTCGTCAATTTGAATCAGAAGTCTCAAAAATACATTTCAACATGAAAAAGAAATTTGTACCCCAATTTAATGAATTAGACTGTTTACATATAATTAGTTTACATATAATTAAGGCAACATATTTAAACATACTAAATTATAATCCATCATGCAACAAGCACAAGTTTAGTCTCTAAACTTTTTCTCTTTTTCTGTAGAGAAGAATATTATAAAATGGAAAAAAAAGTAGTGCCTTAAGGAGAGGAACCCACAAAGACACTGGAAAATAGCTCAGAAAATCAGGATTGGAAACAAGATAAACTGTTCAACTACTTTCTTAGATTTGGCCTCATTGTTTTCAACCTCATAAAGAGGCCACACCTGAGAAAAATTAGTTTTACATGATTTTGAAGTTTCTTTTTTTACATATATGGGAAATATTATAGAGGATCTCAGTTACTAGAGGCCTTATTCATCACTATCAATTGTCTCATTTCTACTCATTCACAATGTATTTATTGATGACTTCTTACTACATGCCAAGTACAACTGCTCTAGACACTAAAAAAATAACACGACAAACTAACAAAAGAAACAAAAACTCTTCACAATCTGAGCCTGAAATTGTTTACAGTCTCATGGTGAAATGGAGAGAGAAATTAACACAGGTACCCCATAAGACACCATGGAAACCTGGAGGAGGGAGCTCTTAAATTTATCCAAGACAAAAGAATAATTGTAGAGGCGATGATGTTTTCACCTAGACTTCAAGAGTAAGGTGAGCAAGGTGGGAAGAGCATCCCAAATGGCATGCGAGAAACACAAAGGGTTAGGACAGCGTGGTTCAGTTGGAGACTTATAGTGGTTTAATATTTCTGGAGCTTAAAGTGTAACAAGAGAAGAATCCTAAGCTGATACCACACACAGAAAATGCAAATGAGTGTGACCCGGACCATTGCTGTCACAGAAGTATTTATAAAGAAGGTTGTTATCAAACATGCAAAAATGCTTTGAAAATAGTACAGAAATGCTGGCATTTTCCTTCTAAGCTAAACTCGCAGTTCAGCTTCTTTAAAATCTTGTTAGATTATCTCTGAGCGACTTCTAACAAATTACTTTGGTCAGATTTTCTTCCTCTACAAAGGGACTTTTCTCTTCCCTTGGGAAATATGTTGAAGCTAAAACTAACTTTTCGTGCACCCTTCCCACTGCCGTAGATATGTTCCTATAAAAGTCTAAACAGTCATTTATTTTATCATTTTGATCAGATCAATGGAATAGAGATTAAACAGGAAACTTCATTTATTCTATTTCAAGTTGGAAAACTGTAGTTATTCGCTTCTTTCCCCATTTTAAGCATCAGAGGTAGCCTCTGTTTTCTCATTATCTTATAGAAGAAACATGTGGATTCTGAAGATGAACGGATACACCAAAAGGTAGTCAATAGTAAAATGAAATGAATTACTGATCAAACTCAAGTGGAAGAAGGCACTAGTATTAAATCAATATCCTACTCATTAAACTTTTTTATAAAAGCAAAATTGATCATGAAATTTAAGCTGTTTGGGTCCAGGCCTCACTTTTTCATTTCATATTTTTGGCTTACTTAAATATTCATGGGGATTTTGTTAATTTCTAATTTTGTTCCATCATCAATGCTTAAATATAGAATCTCTGATGTATAAGCACTTAACTAGGAATTTACTTCTAAACAATCCTCGTGTCCTTTTTCACTCTTACACTAAAGTTGTGTAATACACTTTTTTTATTCCTTTCCTAACCAAATAGAATATTGTAAACCAGAAAGTATTTGTTCTTCACAAATATTCCTATTAGGAATGATGTTGCAAATCGCATTTTTCAAAAAGGTTTTTCTAGACAAAGTTTTTACCAGATGATCCATTTATGTAGCTGGAGCTCGTAAAGCATCTACTATTAGCATAGTATTAGACATGAAGTAGCAATCAGAATAAATATAATAAATATAAATATAGTCCTTATAAAGCAAGAGTGTCCTCTCCCTGAGACGAAATACAGAGGAGACAGACAAGTAACAGTAAAAGACTATCACTGATTACATGACCAAAGAGAGTGCAATACTTTTGTTTCCTACATTTTTGTATCAGAAGTATCCCTTAGAGGAGATTAGGACTTGGGGGGAGTAAAGGAATGTGAATTTACAAGAGTTGGGTGTTGAATATTATTAAGATAAAAGCCAAAGCAAAGTAAGCTGGTGTGCCCAAGGAGTATTTCATTAAGAAAATGAGCAACCAGCTGAATGTAACAGGATGGAGAGGATTTAGTTCAGCTTGAAAGGCAGAAGACGGATGTGTGTGTGTGTGTGTGTGTGTGTGTGTGTGTGTGTGTGTGTGTGTGTTTTAAATGTGCTAAATGATGCGTTTGACTGGGGCCAGAGGACTCATTTTAGAAGTAGCAAGAGTTAAAAGTTACACAAGATTTTATTCGAGCCCAGTAAATTTTCACTTTGTAGACAATACAAAGGTTTTGGAGCGGAGGAATGATGTGAGGAAACCAGCTTTTTAGCAATATTTATCCAGGAACAGCATCTAGGATAAATGCATGGTGAAAGCCAGGAGACCTAGCCTACTCATTTATTCATTCACTTAAACGAGTATGTCTTGAACACCCAAATTATGTAAAATGCCCTGCACTGAGTAGGAAGAACATGCAGCTATAAGCACCAAAAGCCCAGAAAAACTAGAAGCTAATTCTGGGAGTTGTCTATATTTAATCGTTTTTGGTCACTTAAATTTTTTCTTGTAGCCTGACTTAATTTAGTACTCTCCTAACAGTTTTCAGTTCTGTATTTATGCTAATTTGCCTAGCTATTTAGAGTTACCGCATTTGCAATTAAAATGTTCTATGTAGTTGTCAGAAAACTATTCTGTGAGATGAAAAACAATTTTGTACCATCTAAAAATGTAAAAAGACTCTGAGAGAGGGGGAAAAAAAAATTAAAGTCACATTGGTGGGTAGCCAGATCTTGAAATGTAGAAAATAGTTAAGAAAATTGGTTTAATGTTAATGTGTTTATCGAAACAAAGGAGAGTCAACCTGTATACCGAATAATAAATACTAAAAAACGTTAACATTTAGAAGCGTGGTTAAGTATATCCTGATTGGAAACTTGTTCTCCAGAGTGATACTTGGTATATGTCATGTATTTTCAATTGCAGAACTTTTGAACTGTTAATAAAAAGAGACACAGCCAGATACCAAACTATTATTTGTGTTATGAGTTATTGTGAATATCACACATTTCAAACGGAAGAACTAGCATGTTTATCCATTTTCTTTAAAGCAACCTCAATCGCTTTTTGAGAACCACATCCCACCAAATAATGTTTTATTTAATCTGAATTGTCATCCCTGCTCAGCGTCAGAAGATATTAAAGCCATGTGTGTAACAGATGTTGCAAACTGGTGTCCATCAGCCTGGATTTAGCTTGTTGGTATATTTTATTGGCCGCAAAGTATACATGATGAATCAATAACTTTGTAACTACTAAAAAGCTACACCAAATCCTTTGATCTTCGCCTACAGTCACCACCTTCCCTTGTATTTCAATAAGGTTTAAAGTTGTTTTTTGCTTCGTGTCCAGACAGGCAAAGCAATCTTAAGAGCTCAAAAACGAGTGATGGGGACTGAAACGAGTTAAAATACACAAAAACACAAATCTTAAGTTTCTTATAAAATAAAGCAAATATTAAAGATTATTCTCAAAATGAGATTAGGTAATATTGAAAGGAATTTAATATTTATCTGAATTAACTTATGATTATATTAAAATAAGAAAACAAGGAGAAGGGGGTAGGAGAGGGAAGACTGAACAACGTATACTAAAACTGTTTGCCAAAAATGAGAGGGATTAGAAAGATTTCATCTCAGTGTTGGTGCTGACCATTATAGAAGTAGAGATAACAACTTGCTTTTGAAAAAATTAAAGGTCAACACTAGTCAACTTCAAAACATAATAGAGTAGTATACTCCAATAATAACTGCTAAAAATTTATCATAAAGTGTTTGCCAAGCATTGTACAAAATTCTTGATGCATATTATCTCTTTTTAGTCTCTATAATTGCTTTACAAAGTAGGAACTATGATTATTCCATTTTTACCGATGAGGAAACTGCAGCTTACAAGGTATAAGAAATGTATGTAAATTGATACAGTAAATCATTTGTAGAACAGGAATAAGAGCCAGGTATGCTTGATTCCAGAGCATGAGCTCATTATTATTCAAATCATATCCTTCTTCCTCCTAAAACATTAGAGAAAGTATACCAAACATAGCTCATATGCAAATTACAGGGAAGAGAGTAGAATAATAAACGTAAGACACAGTAAATCATTTCTTTAAGTATATTTGGGTAAAATTCCCACATTAAAAAGTTATAGTAGGCTTTAAAAAGATGCTAACTATGTGCTATTTCTTGATAAACACATAAAATGACACAAAATGATTAAAAGGCAAAAGCTATGGAAAAAAATATTAGTCAAGTGCAAAGAAATTTGTTATTCTTACATTAATATCATACAATGTACTCTCAAAGCAAGGACATCAAAAAGTGAGAATTATTTTCTAAATTGGTATATTATTAAAATATGTTCTTTATTTAATAAATTACATTATGAAATTGGACTTCAAGAAAAAAGAATAAGAAATTTATACAAACGAAACTATATTTCATAATAAACTATAACTTCCGTGAAGCTTGACTAAGTAACATTGGACCAGAACACATAGCATCCGACTATTTATGTAGCAAAATGGTTAGAAATGCTGGAAAGACTAGCATGTGCAAAAGTGGTAGAAAATTTAACAGACCTTTCTCCCCAATATGTGATGGGTGAAAAATAACTGAAGACATCAGAAGAAAAAAAAAAAGTACATCAATGAATTTAAAAGAACAAGTATCCAACAATAGCAAATTCTTTGTATCTTTGGAATATTTATAAAATTCTCTCTATTAGTCCATAAAAAGACTCTCACAGTATAGGCCAAGTGTCCAGTTCCAAAAAAGATGGTGAACTAGCTTAGGCTAGTAGCTCGAATCTAAGGGAATACAACATTAAGAATGATAATATAACCAAGATACAATTTCTAATGCCTTAAGATATATATATATATATGTATGTATGTATGTATGTAACTGGTAGATTAACAGGGGGATATTAGATAAATTGACAAATGTAGCTGAAGGTTTTAACAGACTCTCAGAAATTTATTGATAAAATGTGCTAAAAATAAGTGAAGACAGATGCTTTAAGTAACGTGATTAATGAATTTACATAAATAGCTACATAACCGAAAAAAAACAAAAATGCTTTTCAAGGATGCATGAAACTTGGACAAAAATTCTCCAGAAATACCCTCAGGAGCCTTTTGTCTATATCTCGCTGATCAGCTGTGTGTCTACTGGCCACTCCTCGCTACACAAAGCTTATAAACAAGCTTTAGGATTTACCAGCATCTATTGGAGAGGCAGCATGAGAGAAGGATGTTTAGGAATGAAAATGAGTCAGCCGATCTTCAGTGTCTGCCAAATCTTGCTTATATCATAGTTCTGCCCTAATGATCAAGAGCAACTGACTCTAACAATTCAAGTCCGAAGTTTTTTTGCTCAGAATTTTGAAGATGTTGCCAGCTGGCATCCTATGCATTAAAAGGGAAGTTTCATATCTATCTCTTCTAAGTTCCTCTGTAGTTGTCCTAATTTTCACTCTCGGGCAGTTGTTAGGATCTTATATTTATATCTATTCTTATGTTCTGCAAATGAGAATGACATAGGTCTAGGAGTGAGTCTTTTAAAAATTCATCCTATTCAGCAATGAGTGAGCTCTTTTAATCTGAAAACTTGCATTTAATTCTAAAAGTTTTCTTCTATTGTTTCTTTGAAAATATGTTCTCCATTTTCTTGAGACTTCAATTAGTGGCATATGTTGGCTCTCCTGGGTTGTCTTTCTCTCCTATTTTCTGTTTAGACATTTTGGAATCTTTTTTTTTTCTTTTTCTATATCTATGGCCTTTCTACTCAAAATGTGTTTGTGGACAAGCAGCATGGGCTCACCTGGGAGCTCGTTAGAAATGTAGACTTCAGGACTCACCTCAAAGCTACTGAATTTGAATCTTCATTAACAAGATCCCCAGGTGGTTCTCTGTACAGCAAAGTATGAGAGGTACTGTGGGATTCTTTCCAACTTCCAGTTCTATTGAAATATTTTGTTGTGGCATTTATATTACTAGTTTATAGTAGTCCTTTCTTGTATTGTTTCTTTAAGTTTTTTAAAAAATGTGTGTAATATTTTCTTGAGACTAATTTCATTTTAAGCCTTCTTCTGTTTCTTAAATTATCTCTTGCTCCTGGGATTTCTTTTCTTGTGTAGTTTGGTCTAGTTCTTTCATGTTGTTTTGGTTTCCTGATGTATCTGTTGATCCTTCATATTTAAGAATAAAAGAAGTGGTGGATTTTTTCATGTAGTTGTTATGGGTTTCTCCTACTCCCTACGTAAGTAGTTACATGTTGGAGGGACATGTTAAATGAGGATGCTGTATTTCACTATTAGTAGCCAAGTAATCAAACCCAGGATTTGCGTTGGAAAACTTAGGCCTTCTGTTTAATTTTCTTAGAAATCAGACTTTCTTCTCTTTTGTGTTGTAGCTCCTCCTGGGTGAGGAAAGAAGTTGGGAGTGGACTAGCCAGCTCTTCTGTACATTCAGCCCCACTTTGTGCTCCTACTCTCTGATTTGTAGATTCTAGCTGGTTTCCCAACTGCACTGCTACCCTATTGAACTATATGTAGTTTGAGCTCCATCTTACCCATCAATATACACCTGTCCCACTTTCTCTTCCAGAATTTGTTTGAAATTTCTTATCTGCTGATAAACCCCCTCATGGTTTTATCTATCACAATGTTTATGTGATTTTTTTTTCTTTCCATACTGTCATATCAGTGTAGTCTCAGAAGGGACATGAGGCAAATGCAGGCGCTTGGTCCATGATCTTGAGCCAGAGGCCCCTAAAGCCATATTTAAATCATAAAATGTGGTCCTTCTTAAAGTTATGACATCCACCATGGAGTTGTACTTAAAGAGAATTTATGAAAGAAATACTATAGCATTGAGAAGAAATGTAACTGCATTGCTGGATGCTTTTGTAGACAAGATGATGTAACGTGGGCAGATTTGTATTCAATGCAGTAATCAGAAAAGACCGAAACTGTTGTTTGATATCTAGATGGGAAAGGGCTTTAAAGCTAAAAAAGAGACTCCTTAATAATCAGACTTTTTTTTAAGCTATTGAAATAATGACATTGAGAGTGCGGCCGATTAAATCTTCAGATGAGGCAAAACCAGCAGGCTAATAGATTTAACAGCATCAGGATCAAAAAAAGGTAGTAGGTTGGAATGAGAGGTTTAATCTAAGAGAACAAAATTTAAATAGACAAGAGTAATGCTGATGCTTGGTCCAAGGAACCAACCACACAGGAGTATAGCTTAAGGGCGACAAGTATGATGTGATATTGGCGCTCAAAATAACAAATGAAATTTTAAGTTATCCAAAAAGAAGTATAATACAGGCCTTCATAGGTCTGCTCCTCTCTCAGGTAGGCAGTCCTTGTCTGTCGTACTGGATTCAGTCGTGAGAGTCACTATTTAGGAGCACGATTGCACTCTGGATTAGATCTGAAGACAATGGTTTGACTAATGAGAGGAGCATATGACAAACGACTAAAAAGAAGTGGAAAAAAGTACAGTTGTTTATGTCAAGCAGAAAACAATCATTTTTAAAAAATGTTTTTTGAAAGATTATGCTGTGGAAGACATCAAACCTATGGAGGGTCTGGAGGGTGTCTCAGGAATATAGGATGGAGACAAGTTGGGGCACATTTTAGCTCAGTTCGAGAACGAACTTGATAGCAAACAGCTGAAATAATTAATAAGTTGGACTTCCCCATCACTGGCACCACAAAAGCAGAAATTGTACTACCACGTGTCAAAAAATTCTCACAGGAGCTAAGCATTGGTGAATACTTATATTCTTTTCAACTCTGAGATTTTATGAAATATGAATGAGGAAGAAAGATGCTTTATTAAGTTAGAAATTAAAAAAAGTCAACTTAGTTATTTCTGAACAATTAATCATAGCTCTAGGAATTAGGGTCTTGTTTTTAGCAAGGCCTATGCTATGTCCTATAGCCTTGTGATATATATCTATATCTATTATATAGCTATACATCTATATACTTGATATATGTAGCTATGTAATGGACATATTTTATATCTTTAAATTGTCTTCTGCTTTCTAACTTAATTATTCATAACTTTATTGATATAAGATTTGATTTGTTTCCACTAGTGTAAATAATGTATCAGTGAGCACATTTAAAGATATTTATTGAGCTGAAGATTATTATTCTATCTTCAAATGTGTATGTATATATATCACACACACAACACATACATATAATAAATTTTAAACAATAAATTATGTAGAACATACCAATATCAACATGGATGAATCTTACAAGCATTATATTAATAAAAAATTTAAAAATACGTTATGCACTTATATCAAGTTCAAAACATTGCAGAACCAAAAATAAATTGCATAGACATACATACGTGTGTAATAAATCTGCAGGGAAAAAAGTAGAATAATAAATATTCACTTAATATGGTGGTTACTTGGTGGACCAAGAGGGAGTGTTTGGGATGGAGAGTGGCAGGATTTGGGATGGGCCTAAACAGGAAGTGGGTGGCAGAACAGATGGACAGCAGGCCCAAGACAGCTATCCTTAGAAAGACCCGCTTCCAAGTTTAGACCTTGGCGGGTGTCTGGGAGGTTGGATTTCATGTTGGGAGAGTTCCCACCGTTGCCTGCTATGAGTGGCTCGCTGAGCCTCAACTGTTTCTACAAACACGTGGTTTACGCCAAACACCTGCTTCCTTCCGGAAGTCTTGAATTTGTGTACATGCCAGGCAAAGGGAGCCTACGTGTCCCGCCCCAATAAAAACTCTGGCCAGTCTCTAATGAGCGTCTCTGATAAGGCGACATTTCGCACATGCTGTCACAGCTCATCGTTGGAAGAATTAAACGCGTCCTGGGTGACTCCTCTGGGAGAGGACTCTCGGAAGCTTACACCTGGCTTCCTTATGCCTTTCCCCTTTGCTGTTTTGCTTTGTGTCATTGCACTGTAATAAATCATAGCACGAATACGACTATTTTCTGAGTCTGGGAGTCCTCCTGGCTAACATCAAACTGGGGCTGTTTTTAGGAATCCCTTTCAGAGTGGGTTATACTGGTGTTCATTTTTAATTTTTTTATCAGTCATATTTTATAAATATTGTATATATTTTGCTAGTTAATCAAAAGGAAAACAAAAGTGTTGCAGCTGCCAGTCCCCAAAAGATACACAGACCACCAGAACTCAGTGAGTGAGTTATAGGAAACACGATTTATTCAGCCAGCTGGGTCTGCCAGGGGTATGCAGACCCCAAATTAAGCGGCCCCAAATGTAGAGGTACAGGGTTTTTAAGCCCCAAATCCCATTCTTCATTCTGTCTAAACACAAAGGTCTATCCTTCTTCTATTCATTACCTGTCAACTCACAGGTCAGGTGCGTAAGCAGGGGTACAGAAACAGAAAGCTTATTGTTAGGCTGTTATGTTCCTATGGGTGACGGCCTGTGTTCCATGGACATAGCCATGTTCCCATGGACACAGCCAAGCAGTAATTTTCCTGCAAGTAATAAATTTTTAGCAGTCATTTTTCAGCCACTACAAAAGAAAAAATGAATAGGAGTTACCCCAATAAAGATGAGATGTTTTATGTAGAAAGCATTCCAATAAATTGAAATAGCATAGCAATGTCTAAAATCAAACCACAGAATATTGCATTCAGGGAACTGAAATTATGGACAGGGGAATAGGAGGAAATGGTGAAACTAAAGATGTCATTACATGTAGCCGTGATTGTGACTTCCATGGGAGGGTCTTCAAGCCACCCCAACTCCATCCCCCCTCCATGAATGCACCCCCCGTAAGTTTATCCTATAGTGAGCTGTAAGCATTGAGGCACATTTTTCTTTCATATGAATCCCCCTTTTTTTCTATTGCCATTATTTAAGATTAAAAATGACCTTGGCACCTTTGTCGAAGACGAATAAACAATATATATGTGGGAATATATAATCCCCCCTCATCCCCGGGTTTTCTAGTCTCCTCTATTGATACATAGGTTTATTCATTGTCCAAAACCACATTGTCTTGAAGCTGTAGCTTTATAATAATTTTTATATCAGGCAGCGTAAGTCCTTCCAATTTTGTTCAAAATTGTTTTAGATGTTCTAAATTCTGTTCATCTTCATATAAAATTTAGAATCAGCCTGTTGATTTCTAGGGCAAAAACACTTTTTTGTTGTTGTTTTTAATTTCATTGAACCTTTCCGGTATTTTGAGAATTAACATCTTAACAACATTGTCTTTACTCCATCAGTGTGGTTATCACTCTTGTTTGGATTATAATTCAATACGAAGAAAGACAAATACTGTATAATCTCTTTTACGTGTAAAATCAATCAATCAAACAAACAAACCAAGCTTGTAAACAGAGAACAGGTTGCTTGTTGCCAGAGGCAAGGGTTGGGGGTTGAGAGAAATAGATGATGGGGGTCAAAAGGTAAAAAGAAAAAATATATAAATAAAAAACAAATAAATAAAATAACAGATAAAACAGGGCTGTTTGAGCCGGGGGCTTGGGGCGGGGGAATTAACCATGCAGACCACAGTGTTACAAAGTTTAAGTGCACAAGGAGTAATTCTCTTTAGTATCCATTTTATTACTTAGCTCTGTTTTCTTGCAAAGATTGTTTACCTTCATGACATTTTCATCATCTATAAAGTAGAGATGATAATAAGGCATTTAATTTTGTTAGCTGTTCGCGTGTATTAGAGCCTTTTAAAAATGTGTGACAGGTAAAAATTGGCACCATATTTATATAAAATAGTTACATTTCTTTCATTTTCTTTTTCTTTTTTGATGAAAGACTACTTAACTCTTCAGGAATCAAAAAACAGTGCTGTGAATACTTTGTAGAGACAAAGTGAGGAGTGTGGGTTAGGTTAAAGAAAAAAAGAATCACAGAGGCGGAAAGATAAAAAGGACCCCTTATATACTGCTGGTGGGATTGCAAATTGGTACAGCCACTATGGAAAACAGTATGGAGGTTCTCCAAAAAACTAAGAATTGATCTATCATATGATCTAGTAATCCCTCTACTGGATATTTACCTCAAAAACTTGAAAACATGTATCCGAAAAGATATTTGCACACCGATGTTCATAGCAGCATTATTCACAGTGGCCAGGACATGGAAGCAACTGGAGTGTCCTACGATAGATGATTGGATGAAGGAGATGTGGTACATATAAAAATGGAATATTACTCAGCTATAAGAAGAGATGATGCTGTCATTTGCGACATGGATGGACCTTGAGATAATTCTACTAAGTGAAATAACCCAGACAGAAAAAGTTGAAAACCACATGATATCACTTATACGTGGGATATAAACCTAAAAGCAATAAACAAACATGACAAGCAGAGACTCACGGACTTGGACAATAGACTCGTGGTTACCGAGGGTAGGGGAAGGGGGGTGTAAAAGGGGGTCAAATATGTGGTGACAGAGAGGAATCTAACTATATGCGGTGAACATACACTGCAAAATACTTATGACTTACTGTTGAATTGTACACTTGAAACTTAATGAATTTCATTAACTAATGGCACGTAATTAAAAAAAAGGATGCAAGAATTTGAACATTCTGTGGAGGATTACCTTCTCTCCATTAAGAGGTCCATAAAAAGAGCAAAATGACATCCATAAGGAGAGTCGGCGGGAGCCACGTTTGTTCTCTCTACTGCTGTGATAATGTGATAAGTTTTTGCTGAGGAGCCACTGCTGGTCCCTGCTGGCTCCCCTTCCTTTGGCCTGAGTTTACTTTTCTAAATCAAATCAAATCTAGCTTCACCCTCACCTGTCAGGTTAAAGTGTTCTTAGTATCTCAATAATTTTTTTTCATGCTTAGTCCCCTAGACCAAAATAAATACCTAACAGTTCCATTGTTATGTGGTTTGCTCCAAACAACTTACAAGTACTTAAGTCCTAACAACTCAGTATCACTTTGAAAAAATATGCACAATACTTTGAAGGAATTTTTTTTTTTCATTCTTAAATAGCATAATTACTTATCAACAGGCAGTGTCCCTTTGGGGACACTGCACAACTTCTCACTTTTGAAATCAGATTGGACACCTCCATCCTTACTTCTCGTTCCACACCGATTTTCACACAGTACTTCCTTTTAATGCCAGTGACTTCACAAACCCGGCTTCACAAAGGCATAACCTCACCGAAAGGCGGGCAGTACTATCTACCTCTGAAATTGCGAATTCCCTTGAGCTAGTAGTTCCTCTGGTATTCCAGGTATTGGCGTGTTTCCCTGGACATTTTCTTCGTCCATCATATGACACAGTTTGTTGCTGTTCTCCAGGGCACTGAGGTGCATAGTGTAGGAAGCATGGCTGTACTCCCTTGTCCCCTTTAATTCTCATGTTATATTTCTCCTGTCTTTACAGCAAACCTCTTGAAAAACGTTGTTTATAAATCATTCCCCATCCCATCGCACTTTGCGTTGTGCCGTCATTACCACACTGAAGCTGTTCTCACCAAAGTCACTGATGAATTTACTAAACCTAGTACTCAAACTACTCCTAGACTTCAAACTACCTGAATTTAGGGAAACGTGTTATATTTGACTGCCATCCCCCTAAGAGTCTTTTCTATTGGTTAAAAACTTCGCTCTTGGGCCCTTCTCTCATCTTTGTTGCTACTTTTTTTTTTTTTTTTAAATCACTGTTGTCATGTCTTTCTTCATTTTTGCATGTCCAATAGAATAGTCAAAATGCAAAAGTAGGAAGGCAGGAATAGATTGGAGATTTTGTAGGAGCCAAAGGAAAATCCTAGAGGAAAAGCTATAGAAACATAACACATCCATCTAGGAGGAATGGACTGTATCACTCACTGATGGACGTAAAAGGTTTCCTCAAACTGAGCGCTGAATCATTGCCAATGCAGTCGAGATGGCCTCATCTTCAGACAGCAGTATTTCCTTTACGGGGGAAATACAGTATTTTAAGCCTCCAACTTGCTTGCCTCCAAAAGTTTGTCTTTCACTGTGCCAACCTGTTTGAATGACAAGACAGTCCTAGAAGTTCTTCAGCCTATTAACTGAACTGCAGGGCTCATTTACCTCTAGACAACGGGGTGCCTTGGAACATTTTCCTTGGGGCTGTAAATCCCTCTAGGCTCAGTGAAAGGTGAAAATCCAATTTTTTGCATGCCAAAACTTAGTCCCAATGTCAAGTCAGCTTAATAACTTGCCAACAGTAAAGACACATTTTTACCAGATCACGCGGAGCAGCAGAACAGTGCTTCATGTTTCTAAACTTCATTTGGGAATAAAAATATGAATTTACTTTTGTAAAAAAAACAGTGTTTTCCCATCACCCCCACTCCCCCCAAATGATTTACTCACAAAAAGGAATCCAAATCTCTTCCCAGAAAATGAAAACCGTTGGCAGCTTTCCGCACTACTTTTAGCCTGCAAGGTTTAAGAAACACTGGGACCTCACTCTGAGGTTTACACGCCACCTGAATTAGCTTGTGAGGGCTGACATAACACAGTACTACAGACTGGGTGGCTTCAACAATGGAACTGTGTTTCCTCACGACTCTGGACGCTAGAAATCTGAGATCAAAGTGGCAGCAAGGTTGATTTCTCCTCGATCTCTCCTTGGCTTTTAGATGGCTGCCTTCCCCCTGTGTCTTCACGTGTCCCAGCCATGTGCGTATCTATGTCCTCATGTCTTCTTATAGAGACAGACACCAGTCATGTTGGATTAGAGTCCCTCCTAACGACCTCATTGTAACTTAATTATCTCTTTAAAGACTTTATTTCCAAATGACAACTCTGCATTCCTGACTTTAGGTACAGGAGAAAAACCCGTATCTTAACAGTGATTTACCTTTATGCTTAAGCTAGCTCGATTTGTTACAATGGCATTGGAACCTAACTAATACATTCATACAAGCACTGTGGGTGTGAGTACTGACATTTTCACATTGTACAGGTGTGTGGTTGTGCATAAACTCTGTATTTAATTGCTGGTCTGGGCCTCCAGCCTCCCTTTAGCCCCCTGTAATCTTCTCTACTTTTTCTTCTTGCTTTATCTCCTTTGTACCTGAAGAGCATGCTTAGGCTGTCCTCTGCGTTTTTCCTCTTTTCCTTTCCCTGATCAATGTCCTCTGCTATCTTCCTGGGTATGGAAACTTTATTAAGTCATGTAACATGTTACATCTGATTTATTCTTTCGCTTGAAATGCATTTAATCTTTCAGGCCTAAGTAATTCAGTCAACATTCATTAACGACTGATTGAATAAATAATCCCTCCTTGGCACAAGCAGTGAATGTTGAGCTTCAGAATCTGGCATGAATAGCGCTGAGTGGGGGACTTTTGCAAGTCCTAGCATGCTCGTTTACGTGGACTGATGGGAACCAACCTCTTGCAGGAGGGCAAAAGATGAGGAGTCAGCTATGAAAAGAACATGAGCAATATCACTCCCCTGAGGGAAGAGGCACAGACAAGTCTCCTCCTTGGTAGAAAGTGTTGTTAAGAAACCAAGGAGGTCATGCGGCCAGGGTGAAGTTGGTGGGTGGGGTAGGGGAGGCAAGTCCTGTGAGCTGAAGAGGCCTTCAGACCAGGGCAAAGGTTATGATAATATCTGAAATGCAAATGGGACATTTTTTAAAGGATTTACTAAGGCGCAACCTGATCTGATGTGTCTAAAAAACCCCACAAAACCCTCTGGCTACATTCTGGTGAATGAACTACAGTCATGCGCCACTTACTCACAGGGATCCGTTCTGAAAAATGCGAGGGGACGTAATTTCGTCCCTATGCAACATCAGAGGTACTTAACACAAACCTGGGTGGTACAGCTGGCCACACACCTAGGCTATGTGGGGTAGCGTATTGCTCCTAGGTTGCCAACTGTAGAACATGTGACTATACCAAACAACATGAGATTAAATCAAGCACAAGAGAAAATGATGCAAGCGAGAGCCCTGGTAAACACGAGATGTTATAAGGCTGCCGCTGGCGGCACACAGCATACTATTCTACAGCTAAGTCCTTTTTTTAAAAAGTGGAGAGTATACTCTAAAATAGCAATGAAAAGTATAGTATATAGTAACTATATAAGCCAGTGACAGTCATTTATCAGCAAGTATTATGCTATATATACATAATTGTAATGTGCTATAGTTTTATATGACTAGCAAGGAAGTAGGTTTGTTTACACCAGCATCACCACAAACACATGAACAATTCACTGTGCTCTGCTGTTAAGATGTTAAGTGATTATGATGACACTAGGTGATAGTAATTGTTCAACTCCATTTCGATCTTTTGGGACCACCATGTTACTTGCAGTCCTTGGTTATTCGAAGCGTCATTATGTGGGTCATGCCTGTGTAAGAAGATTATAGGGGACCAGTAGGCTACTGTAATTCTTGGCAAGAGATCACAATGGCTTGGCCTATGGGGGTGGGAGGAAGATGGAGAACTTTGTGACAGCATTTGAGATTTGAGGGTAGAATTTAAAACTGTTAGTGATGAAGTTATCCCTTTGACCCTGTAGCCAGTCCCTATAAAGGAGCTGTCATTGAAGCAGACTGAAAACCCTAAAAAGTCAAGAAGGGGAACTGCCTCAGTTTCACGAGGCTCTGGATCAGCTCTTACTTGAATACCTTGATTCCAAACAACTCTCCAGAGTAACCTTCTGCCCTCATTTCCCCCGCCCCTTTCCTCTGAACAAGGGAGCAGTGACTGCTGAAAACCAGACAGAGTGGGCAGAGGTGTTTTGGAGTTCAAGGGCACAACCCTAACTTTTCATTTTAAAGAAATGTTCACTTCTAATTTGGTATTGGTTATTTTACATTGAACGGAGAAGGCATTTTTGCTAGCATCTCCCACTTCATCTAGGAATACTGTATTTATCCGCTCACTGAAACAACCTGGGGCCAGATTCCTTTAGAGTAATTTACCTTCCACACAGGTTCCCTTTCTCTGATCCAAATCTGGTGTGTCTGGGGTCGGGCTTCCGGCCGCACAAATGCACTCATTGTCCGTGCCACAGCGGTCCCCCTGGATTTTATGCAGAGTGCATTTCCTGCGGGGAGCTGCTTGCGGGCTTCCCCGGGCCCCTGCCCCACCGAGTCAGAAGCTTTTGTATCTACTGTTTACTCCCGACTCTATTAAAATGCTTGGGCACATCGTTACCCATAACACGAATGATCAAGACCTTCCCTTTCATCTGTTAACCTTTAGGCCACAGTTCGTAAAGTTCTGAAGAGCAACTAAACCCAGCCTCTCGTGGAAAGGGGCCAATCCGCAGGGAAACCACAAAAACGTGGGCAGCGATCTTTCCTAAACCTGCAGCTTCGTGGGGACGTTTGGTGTGTCTTCTTCCAGCAGCGTTCGCCGTGGCCGCAAACGGCGGGCCGGGGCGCTCCCCCGGGGCTGCAGCGCTCGGCCCCGCGGCGGCCGGGCGCGGGGCGGCGAGGCGCTGCCCCCCCCCACGAGGCGGGGCGTCCGGCCTCCGGGCGGCGACGCTCTGGCCACCCGCTCGCTCGATGGTTTCGGCGCGGCCGCCCGGGCCGCGCGGTCCAGCCGCCAGGGGCGCGCTGGCGGGCGCCGCGGTCCCCGAGCTGCGCGGCCCGACTCGTTCCGCCATATTGGATGCCGCAGCCGCTGCTGCCAGCGCTTCCTCCTCCGTCTCCGCCGTGCGCTGCTGGTTCCTGCGGCCCGAGCCGCGGGAGGTGAAACAGGAGCCTGTCAAAGGAAGAGGAAGAAGGGGGTGGAGAGGGTAGGGCACAGGGCTGCAGGGCGGAGGGCCGAGGCGGAGCGCGGCGGAGGAGAGAAGGCGCCGCGGCCCAGCCCCCCCCCGCCCGCCGCCGACCCGCCCGGCAGCGCTGTGTTCCCCAGATCGGCGCTGCGCCCGCCCTCGCGGCCATGCCGGGGCCTCGCTGCCCCTAACGGGTCCCTTCCCCGCCAGGGCCTGCCCTTCCCCTCCCGCCCCGGGGTCGCGGCGGCCGGGCCTCCCGCTGCAGCCCCTTCTCGCGGCTGCGCCGCCGCCTCCGTCTCGCTCTCCCCACCCAGCGTAGTGGCCGCCGCCTCTTCCGCCGCCGGGCTTGAGGCCTCAGCATCGACAACATGGAGGCAGTGAAGACCTTCAATAGCGAGGTTGGTATCGCAGTGTAGCCTCTCCCCCGCCCCCCCCACCCGGGACGAGGTCTGCCCGAGGAGGGTGGGCGCGGCCTGCAGGGCTTTGCAGGGTGGGGCGAGCGGCGCCGGCTGTGTCCGTGGGGAGGGGTGCCTCTCTGTACCCCCGGCGCCCCTCCCCCGAGTCCGGGGGAGGGCTGGGGGAGGGCCGCCCAGCGCGGAGGGAGGTTCCGGCGGCTCCAGCGCCCCACTGAATGGCTGCGGGCTGGAGGCAAGGCCCCGTTGGGCCCTCCCCCCAGAGGCTCCCACGGGTCTCTCGGGGTCAGTTTCGCCAAGGCCCGGCCCGCCCACGTCTTCTTGGACATGCGGGGTTTTAACCGCGCATCGGACATCCCCGCCCGGCCTTCCCTGGGGTCCTCAATGAGGCCGGCACCGACAGGGGTGATGATCTGTAGTCACAGTACACATAGCGTTTGTTATCGAGTTTGGTGGCTAGGTAACCTGCCAGCGAGGGACTTATGCTAAGGGGATGGTTGGTCGGGAGGCAAGGTTATTCCGTGATTTATTATGTTCTCCTTCCCCCCACCCTCACGACATACACAAATGCTAGGAAGAGGTCTAGGTCTGAGCTTTACGGGAGGGAAGATGCCGGGGAAGCATTTCCTGTGTGCGCTTCATATGGCAAATCTAACACTACATTTTAACAAGCACGTGCCCAGTTTTCACTGATTGAATCTATCCGTTTGAAAGGAGCCAGGTTTTGATAAAACATATTAAAAAACTTTTTAACTCCGACGCAAATCGACCTTAATGCAAACGTTAAACATAGCAAGAACATATCTACGCAACTGGAATTATCCTAAACTTGTACGCCTTAGAAAAAAAATATCCTAATGTGATGTTAACTAAATTTGCATGAAATTTATGAATTTTAATGTGGAAATGCTAATACTTTTAAATAGTATGATTAACACAATCTAATTCATCTCTTAAAGTGCCAGACCTGTAATAATTCCAAGGGGATAGTACTTTTAAAAACTGTTTCACAGTTTTATTTTCTACCGTTCGCTCTCTTGTTCTCCTCTCTTGGTAAGAATTGCCATTTGGGAAGCTTAGCTAAAAGTTAAGTAACATGTGAATTGGACTTTCCATATTAGACAGCAGTGACAGTTATATGAAAACAAGTACTTTTTTTGTAGAGGACTTTTTGAATACTGGATTTTCTTTTTTCTTTTCCCACTTGATAGAGTAAGAGACTTGGGAACCTTTCATTTTGTTTATGAATTTATAGCTTATAATTTGGGGCAAATTAGAAAATTTAGTTCCACCCCTCAGTAGTGAATAGTGCTTAAAATCTGGACTAGGAATTACTTAATGATACAATATGTTCCAACTTAATAGTTTCCTGGTTGTGCAGGGGAAAAAAAACAACCTAGTTCTATGTAGCCTTTTAATTTGCTACATGGAGTGCTACAGCACTAATAGAATGTTAGTTTTTTAAAGTATATAAAAAAATTTTTACTTCCACTGCGATTTTCTTTCCTCCACGAAGTTTAAACAGGGTCCCTTTACGTGGTAGAAACATGGTGAGCACACCTCTGTGCTTGGTCAGGTGGAGCACAGTAGGCTAGAACTGTTAACAGTTGGATTTTCATTTCAGTATTGGCATTAAGTAGGAGGGGCCTAACTTTTACATGGCCTTTCACTTCTTATCTAATGTTTATGACTTGAGATTTGTAGTAGTATTCCCATTTTAGTTTATGTAGCACTCGTCCCTCCCACCTCGGACTTCAAATAACTTAAAAAACCCTTTAACTCTTATCAATAAACTCGAATTTCACCATTTTTGAAAGTGGGGCTACCTTAAAAGTAGTAGTAATATGAACTCACAGACAGTTGAAGGGAAATACATTGAAACAAGATTCGTGAGAACAATAGGCTTTTTAAAAATTATTTAAACAAATACATAATCTTGTTAGGTTTTTTCTGATTGTCGATTTGAAAATTTTGTCGCAGGGAAACATATTGGAAAATAGTTCAATAATATTTTCCATTAAAGCACATCGCAAAGTACAAAAATAAATTTTGAGTTAAAGGATTAGAATGTTAATTTCAGTGGATTTGGTTTTTAAAGGCATTTATCCTTGGGCTGAGACCCCTTTCTCTGCTACATTTAAAGATCTCTTTGAAGCATTGAATTGTGAAGAAATTCCATTTGCTTTATAAGGCTCCAAAATTTAGCCCTAATTAAAATCATTAATATTTGAAATGAGATATTTTGATATTTCACTTATAATGTTTCATTTAAAATATGAAGTGCTTAGCATTTATGGCTTGGTAATTCTCAGGTTTTTCAATCCCTTCCCCCACCTTCTCCAATTGATTTGAAAACAAAACATGCCAGAGATTTTAGTTAAGAATATAGCTTTTTAATTTGCAAACCGTGGTTGAGTTTCAGTCTGAAAATCCCTGCGTTATGCAGGATATGTATAAGTCATGATCGGCATGTCCCGTAATTTCTCAAGGGGATTCTGTAGCCTCCACACTCTTTCACTGTCAGAAGATCCTTCCTGTAGTAAATTATCATGAGTTAAATGAGGATGAGGCTCAAGAATTGATCTTTAGGTGCCCACTGTGCTAGTTTTGTGGAAAAACCCTAAATTTCTAGTGAAACGTCATAATTGCGATGAAAGTTAATCCTGTTGCCACTAACGTCAATTCTGAAATGAAAGTTTGTCCAGATTGGAATATTAAGACTCCCTCCTTGACCTGAGCAGTTAACTCTAGGGGAATTATCATATCTTATCACAAGATATCCTAGTTGCTGCTGCTCTAAGATGGTGGCATTTACTTGTTATGAATATGAGAGGGTCTCTCACTCATCTGCTTAAATCTGAACTCCTTTAGGACCACAGTTGATTCCTGGATTGCAGCTGTTTTCACGCGAGTCGCATATGTGTACTCTGACCTTAATGCTGCTGTGGGGGGGGGGTCACAGTAGAGTTTTGTTTTTGAAAAGAGAGAAAAGAGAACAGCAATGTGTGACCCTTTCCTTAGGAATTTATAATTTAATAGTACAGGTCACTTTCATAATATAGGAAATTCTAAATATATGGAAAACATGACTGTTATACATTTGTTATGCTTAGACAAGAAAGTAAGTGGTGGAGTTTTCTTGTGTGTTGGATTCTTTTAATTTTAAAGCACTTAAAAAAAACAAACATAGCCCCAGTACCATTATCACACTTACAAAAGGTAATGAATCTTTAACATAATCAAACCTCGGTCAGTGATCAGTTTGTTTTAGGTTCTTGGTATAGCGTTGCATTACTCTGGTCGTGTCCCTCCCCCGTCCCAGGATCCGCTTCTCTTGCTGCTCTGAATAGAATGAGTGGGAAGATAAAGGGTGAGATATGTAGGTATGAGATGTGTCAGAAAAATGACTGCCTTTTAATTTTGGATTTACTTTGGTTCATCAGTTCTGAGAGGATCCTAGTACCTGTTATCATCTTCAAGGGGCCTAAATTCTTAGCGTTTTGTCCTTAGGATCCTTTGGTAGTCAGATAGCTTACTCTTTAAACTGTTCCAGGATGCAGACTTTCCAGAATCACTTTCACACCCAGTACAGTTTTCATCTTTCATGCCTTGTCTTTCACATCACAAGTGAAATCCCATCATCTCCGTTTTACTCCATTTCCAATTTTGTATCCAGACGTTTTATTTGCCTAACTACAGGACTTTTTAGAACCTTTCCACAAATATCTGGTAATAGGCATGGGTTGCTAGAGAACAGTGGGAAAGGTGGAGGGAGGAATAAAAGCATGTGAAAAAAATTTATTTTTGTCTATAGTTATGGAAAGGAATTTATGTGAAGCAGCTGGAAAACAGTGCATTTTCATCTACCTGAGCACCTCGTTTTTCTTTCCTATTTTAACTTTCCAGTGGGAGTTGGGGTTAATTGTATTAATCAGGCCGTTTTTTTGTTTCTACCTTGTGAAAGTCTCTTAAAGGAAAGAAGCCTTCACTGATCCCGCCCCGCCCCAGTGGTCTAGATCAGGGCTTCTCAACCTCAGCACTAGTGATACTTTGGGCTGGATTTTTGCTGCGAGGAGCTGTCCTCTGCACTGTGGGGTTGGTGAGCAGCAACCCTGGCTGCTGCCTGCTATTGTGACAACCAGACATCTCTCCAGACATTACCAGATACCTCTTGGAGGGCAGAATTGACCTTGGTTGAAAATCGCTGATTTAGGTCTCCTGTTAGTCTTAAAGCACTCCGTACTATGCCTTCTAGTGTTTACTACAATAATTAGTGATTAGTGTTTGTCTTTCCTACCAGACTATAAGTTCCTTCAAGGACAGTGACCATATATTGTCATTGCTTCATACCCTTGGTACATAACACAGTGTCTTAATACATAGTATATGCTAAGTAAAGATACCTTGAGTGAATGCATGGTGACAGGCTAGGTAGCTGGATAACCTGGTCCAAGGCAGTTAACATTTCTGGACATTTGGTTTTCTTCATAAAATAAGTGATTGATTTTTTTAAACCAATATTTAAAAAATTCATAATACAAGGATAATTGAGTGATAATAATGATTTTGAGACTATGATCGAGAGTTATAGTCTTTAGTCATTCAAGATTAAATTTAAACTTTTTTTTTGGAGCATTTGAAATCATGTGAAATATATAGCTCAACCATTTTATTCTAGGCTTATGTTGAATTTGTAATAGTAATTTTGATTGAAATTTTGGGGACATCTGTTTTTCCCAGTATCTAAATAGTCATATTTTTGGTTACTTGCTCCTTATTTTAGAGGTGTAGTTGACTTAGAAGTAGTGATGATACTACTCTTATACGTGGACTTTCAGGTATTTCTTTCTAGGGCCAGTTTTGCTGTTATTGGACAACATCTAACTCATAATGGTATGAGAGAATGTAATCAACATGGACCTTGAACACTGGCTGAGCTCCTAAGCTCTTAAGTGAGATCCTTTTATCTGGTTTTGTTTTCTCAACATCTTTCTCTACTCCTCTCTCTCAGGATTGTGCCTCTACTCCTGCTTGTACAGACTGCTTTTCCAGCAGCATGGACACAAGAAGCATAGTAAGATGATTATAACCCACATAAGGCAGGCCCTTTGGAAAGTATTAGGTTTAAATTGATATTGAAATGATGTCTTGATTATATGGGCAGTGCTTGGGAAGTAGAATAAAACTGGCCCACTTAGTTACCTTAAAGGGAACATGTAGGGAGTAAGTTGAGTTCACAAAAAATAGGTTAAGTGAAAAAGTTATATGCTTAATAGTGAGTATAAATGATACGCTGTTGAATTTACTTGCATTCTGCTCCACATAATTTTACTGTATTTTTTTTGGTAAAATATAATATTGCCTATTTAATAATGAGTAAATTGCAAACTTCTTAATTTGATGTTTGGAAATAAAATACATCTTATATTTTGAGGAAGTTCTTCAAACTATAAGATGGCAAATCATTGGCAGATATGCTGCAGAAATAGAGAAACAAAAACAAATCAAATATTTGATTATCTGATTATAGAGGAGCAGATTTTAGTAGAGGTACTATTATGAGAAATAAATGCTGATGAGAAATGTTTTTGTAGCCTTTGATTTCTTATCTGAGTTAATTCTATCTCAAGTTTGATTGTAAACATACATTTGCTCTTTTTGATATTGATTTTATGTATTTATTTAATCTTTCTAATTCTGCTCTACATGAGTTTCCGATAACACCATATTTTAAACTCGGATATTTTAATGTGTAACAGTATCTACTATAGGTCAAGAAATATCTTAGGAGCGGTGATATTATTTAGTCAGAATGAGGACTATAGATTATTAGTTCATTTTTTTTAAAGACAATATGATTATTAAACTAATGTATGCCAAATTTGTTTTTAAAATAATTTTGTAACTTAATGGAATTTATGTAGATTGACTTGAAACACCTGGGTTTTCAATCTTTCATTTGTTCATTCATTTAACCAGTACTTAATAAATGCTTTTACTACATATCAGACATTTTTATGTCTGCCGGGATAGTGGTAAACGAGACAAGTGAAAAGCTTGCCCTCTTGGTGCTATGTTCTCGTGATCCTTTGTGTGCGGTGACCTTGTTGCACAGTAGGTGAGGCTGGGCAGGCGCCTCTGACTGGTTGCTAGGACCTGCTTGGGCTGCTGCCCTTCTCTCCAGGCTTGGCTCTTCCTGGCCTGTCCTCAGCATTTGCCTTACGGAGTCCACGTTGCTCGTCTACCATTCAGAATGGAGATTGAGCAAGTAGACTTATCTAAACAAGAATATGATATGTTTTCAACAGTGGTCTATTATGTATTTAAACTCCATTTGGTATTTTGGAATCATAACTCATAAAATACAGCTATTAGGAAGTTTTCTTTTGTCAATAAGACATTAGTTTCCGCGTGCAAATGATTAAACACATTTTTTAAGTGGTGACCAAACATACTCCTCTTTATGAGTTTGGAAGAATAAGTTAATATTTTTATTTTTAAACAAACTTTTACTTTAAATATACATAAAAAAAATTTGGCTGATTTGATCCTCAAGCTCATTTGAGTAGCTTGTGAGTGAAGGATGAAACAATTTGGATCATGTATTTTGTGTAGAAACTGGGAAATGATATAAAGATCTTTCTGTACTGGGTCACAGTATCTAAAAGGTTGACCACTACACTTGAAACTAATACAATGTTATGACAATTATATTTTAATTAAAAAAAGGTTGACCAAGTCCTGGTTAATGGCTCTTTCAATTTAGTAATGTTTTGGTACTATAAAGTTTTACAGTTAAAATAATAGATGATATACTTGAATTTATTGAAATATTTGAAGTTACATGGGTAAAAAGAATATTGAATAAGTTGAAATTTTTACAGACTAAACATATAGCAATTATCTAGTTTCTATAACAGCTGCTCGCTATAATGAAAAACCTAGCTTATGTATTTTTGTATACTTTTTATTTTCAAATGTTGTTATAAGCAGGCCACTGTAATATGTAGTGTTTCATAATCTGCTCCTCTTTTTTCCAACCATCATATTTCAGTGGATCTTTAAGATAACCTTTTGAGAAAAGTAGAATAGGTATGATCCCCATTTTACGAATGAGGAAACTGAGGTCCATTGTGTGTGTGTGTGTGTGTTTTTTTTTTTTTAAGCCCAAGAGATGCAGCTTTGTAAGTATTAGAGCTCAGACCAGAAGGACCTCGGTCTCAAATTCTGCTGCTTGAGAAGTTTTCTCACCCTTCTGTGTAAAGGAGAACCATCGTTTGATTTTTCATAATTTCTTTTTACTGGCATAATGTCCAAATACGATTTAACTTTATTTTTTTCTCACTTTTTAAGTTTGTTTTTACAACTTCAAATTTACAGAAAAGCTGCAAGAATGATAAGGAATTTTTATGTACAGTTCATCCTGATTCCTTTACTAATTATGTTAACCATATTTGCTTTCTTATTTTTTTCCACATACACATGAACACATGCAAACTTTTTTCAGAACATTTTGAGAGTAAATTGCAATTCATAATACCTTTTATTTCTAAACAACTATTTTTCTACGAACAAGAACATTCTCATATATAACCATAGTACAATTATGAAAATCAGGGAATTACACTGATATAATGCGATGGTTGCACAGCTTAGTCAGATTTCACTAATTGTACCAGGAATGTCCTTAAAGAATAAGTCCTACATCACACCTTGCATTCACTAGTCTCTTTAGTATCCTTTAGTCTGGAGCAAGTTGGTTATTTGTGTCTTTGTCTTTTTTGACCTTTGGTGATATTTGATGAGAATACGCCAGTTATTTTTAGAATTCTTTTAATATGGATTTGTCTGCTGTTGCTTCATGATTAGGTTCAGGTTATGCATTTTTGGCAGGAATACTCCAGAAGTGATGCTTGTCCTCTGGAAGTACATGATGTCCATTTATCCCGTTACTAGAGATGTTAACTTTTTCCTGCAAGGTTTCTCTGTTGTCAAGTTACTGTTTTTCTTTTGGAAACAACTATCTTAATGGAATATTTTTGAAACTATATAAATACTTGTTACTCATCAAACTTCACCTGTTTATTTTATAGCATCCATTTAATTCTTGCCTGAATCAGTTAGTACTAAGGTAGTGGTCAAATGGTGATTTTTTTAAGCCTATCATTTATTTATTGGCATTTCGTAAGAGTCTTTTTTCCCTCCCCATTTATTTATGTGTCTGTGTATATCGGTATGAACTCATGGGTTCTTTTGTATTCACTGGGATTTTTTATGCTTAGCTTGTCTCAGTTTTGATCAGTCAGAGCTCCTTTAACCTGGCTCCTGTGTCTTTTTGACATCAGCTCACCATTTTTTGAATACTTTCTTATTTTTGTGTATAATAACATATTCTCTAAGGAGCCCTAGTTTCTTCTGGTGGATATCTATTAACATTGAACTAGAAATTATATATGTGTGTGAATATGCATATATGTATATATACACAAATTTTAAGGTTTTTAAAATCTAGTTATCTGCCTATCTAAAGAGCTGTGAGTTCATCCTGATACTATTGCCATTTCAACATTGAAGAGTTCCCCTTTACGCTTTCCAAATGTGTAATTTGTTTTTCTGACAGTGATAGTTTCTGTATCCACAATATATTTATGTATTATTTGATCAGTCCTGAAATATGCAGAAAGTAGTTTCAGAGTTGCTAAACCATACGTCTGTGAGAAAAACCTATTAATTTGTTTATAGTTTTTTTTTTTTTTAACTTTAGGGTATATAGTCGAAATACTGTGTTCAAACATTGGTTAATTTTTTTCCCCTAAATGTGGTTCAGCTATTCATTTAAAATATAATTAGCTTCAGTTCTGTTTGTATTGTTTTTTTTATCTGTTTTTGTTATTCTTTGTATGCAACATTAAATAATAAACTATAATCCTTTTTTATTTTTTATTAGCTTGAATAGAATATCCATGTATGCTCTGGTTAAAAATTTTTTTCTTTAACATTCTTCAAATCAAATAACCAGCCAAAAATTTGGAGGATTAGATATGGAGAAAGTCCTAGGTAAAAGATGTGCTTCTAATAGCGTAGATTCATTCCATAGGTGAAAGTATGTATTCAGAAACTTCATTTCTCTTGTGAATTGAATCTTCATTCACAGACATTAATTGGTCTTCTGTAGAGAAGACCAGATGGTAAATATTTTAGGTTTCAGGTACCACTTAAGATCTTTTTGCATATTCTTGTTGGTCTTTCACAATACTTCTAAGTATATGAAAACTATTCTTGGCTTGAGGGCCTACAAAAGTAGGCCACAGGCCGTAGTTTGCTGAGGCTGCAGAGTCTGAAACCTGAAAACTTGATTACTAACCTGCTACTTATTAATCCAAATTAAAGTTGAGCAGGGAGATATATTCCTTATAGGCTTTATAAAGCTTATTTGAATTAAAAACAAAACAAAAGGCTGCATTAATGAAACTACTCAAATTTTGTGAGCACTTAACCATCATGTGCAGATACTATGCTGGATTTTACAAATGTAATAGTGTGCAGAACAGACCAAAAACAAACAAAAAAACTCCAAAGAATTGTGCAAAAAATCTTGCCCTCATGGAGTTCACATTCAGTTTTTGTGAGTGTTTACTGGAAATGCATGTTTCATTTTTACTTAGCGACATTTTATCTAAAAGTATTTATAGTAGTTACAGAGTGAGAATTCTTTCCTGAAAACTAGATTAAAACAGCAAAAGGGGCAAACTTAAAAGTTTGGGTCATTGCTTCCCAGCTCTCCTTTTTTTGTGAAATGATTTTTATTTGAAAATGATTCTTAATTGTAATGCTTTCAGTGTGTAGCTAAACTAACTCAAAGGAAGAAAAGTAAAGCCTCATTAATTGAGACAAAGAATCCAGACTTAATTTAGTAATAAGTACATGTGTATTAAAGACTAAGAAATATAATCAAGTACATAATAGTACTTCAACTAATCTGTCTTTAAGACTTTAATGAATAAATGAGATTGAGGATGGATAGAATTCTTAACTATCCATTGTTGAGGACCACTGAGAAAGTTGTTTCTTACGTAGTTTTCTTGAAATAGAAAGTCTCTTAATAATGTTAATATTTATTTACCAATTCTTAAAGCTTAAGAATTGTGTGCAGATTACTATTTTGTCCTTGTCTAAATATCAACATTGATGAATAAAAATCATCAAAGTGCATTTTTACTGTTACATGTTTGTTGCTGAGATGACTTCTATCTTTGAGTAGTTTATAGGTGTTTAATAAACCAGTAAGTGCCTTTTTTAAAAAAAAAAAAACATTGAGATATGAGTAACTGCTTTGTTTATTTTTTTTTTACACCAGGAAAAGTTTTTATTTTTAAAACATTTTTTCTTACTGAGCAGAATTTTTCAAATTCTTGTTCCTATTCTGTCAGAGAACTCAGAACTTCAGAACTTCTCTGCTTTGATGGCAGTTTAAAGAACAAAGGTTGTGACAGAGCTAAGGCATATGACATCCTGAAGGAGTTGGCCAGAGGCTGCTACTTCATTTCCTGTACTTTGAATCATTTGCAAAACGAAAGGATTAGGTGTCTCCGGCCTCTTGAAGCTGTAGCAATTAATGAATCCAAATAATTCTGTCAGTGCTACCATTATTTTGCTAATCCTTGAAGATCGACACATAGTTTTTCTATTTTAATTAAAATATCTTCAGATAGCTAGAATGCAATAATAGCCCAGGAAATGTTTAATGTAATAGCAACTAGTGGTTGGAAAGAATGCTAGAAAGTAGCTGCTGGCAGTTTGAGCTTTGTTATTTACGCATATTTGCCATCTGTCAGGCATTGTGTTCTGCAGAGTGGTTACCCATGGGAATTAGATGCCGACATTCTTTTTCTCAGGCAGCTCATAATCTAATGGGGTGGGGATGGCAGTCTATTTCCACAGTTAGAAGACGGTAATGTGGCGAATATTATGATATGAAGAGTAGCGATGTAGCTATTATGTACTCTGTGTACACTCTTCTGTGTGTATCATGATGTACAGTATGAGGGAGACATTGTGTGAGGCAAAGGATAAAGATCACTTTCAAGGAAATGTCCCCTTTGGGTAGGGGACAGGGGTGGAAAGAGTCATGGGCAAACAGGTAAGGATCTTCTGATGAAGGGAGATTCTTGTACACTATGCACAAGACCTCATTTTTAATCAAAAGGGAGCGGAGAATATGAAGGGTTTTAAATAAAAGCACAAGTTTTAAATTTGCGTATTAGATGGTTAGTATCTTTGTAGAGCAGGGCAGGGCATGAGGGGATGAGGTTGGGGGTAGAAGGAAGGTTAAATTAATGTACAGAGATGAGAGGCTCAACCAGGGTGATAATGGGGAGAAGACAGGGTGAATGCAAGAGAAATTTAGTAACAGTAGGGAGCTGGATATGAGGAAGAAGATGGTGGTTGCAGAGCTTCGGCTAAGTGACCAGGTAGATAAAATGGCGCAGTACTGGTCACTAAGAGGGGCAGGCCTGGAGGAGCAAAGCAAGGGCAAAGAAATCAGTGGATTGGATTGGATGGGGAATCATTTTCTTTTCCACCTGTAATGAAAGAAAGATCTTTTGTATGGAAGGAAGATTGAAATCACCTAATCACCTATATCTCAACCACCCAAAGACACTTACTATTACTCTTGTTGAATACAGTTGTAGTGCTATACATCTTGAAGGTTTGGTATCTGTGGGGCATTCAGGTGGAGATTTCCAGCTGGGTGTATAGGTCAGGCACTATACACCCAGGCTAGAGATGAAGATTTAGGAGAGGGTACAGTTGTCTGGGAGATGATGTAGAGAAAGAAGAGGAGCAAGCTTAGGGCACAGTCTTGTAGAATCTTTTTTCTTTCCTTTTTTTTTTTTTTTTTTAAGATAAGACTTTGGTCCTGTTTTTCCTATTATACTGTGTTTGCAAATACAAGGACGTTTAAAGCCATTCTGTGTGGAATATGTTTGGCTTTAAATTTTGCCTGTACAACCAGACGTTCTTGTGTGCAATTAAAATTTAAGTAGTAAATTGAATGATCTATGAATAAAAGTAAATATTTAAATTTTGTTTCGTGATTTTTTTTAGAATTTCTTATCATTAGGCCTATTCATATCATTCAGATTTCATTAGCTCCTCATAGTCAAATAATGCTTTACTTTAAATCTGTAAATAATAACAATTTATTATGAACATGGAATTGTGAATCTGAAGGCTGTATCATTAGAAGTAGAACCTGTATTTATTTGAGAAATTGCATCTGATATGGTTTATGGGAATTTGTTATGAAGAGGATTTGCAAATGAATTATTTATTTATTCTTCCTCTTGTTCTTATTTGGCCATTTCACTGTTACAAGTATTTCTAAAATTAAGAAGAAGTAAAATTCACATCTTTTCATTTGGATGTTTATAAAAGCATACGAAAGAAATTAAAGGAAGATGGATTGTTTTTGGATCTCAGGGAAAATCCAAACTGTAGAGTCATTTGTGTGTGTGTGTGTGTGTGTGTGTGTGTGTGTGTGTGTGTGTGTATATTTATGATTTTGTTTCTCATGGAGAATCATTTTTGTTCTCTTTGGGTTTAGAGTAGGGTAGCTAAAGCCCATTATAATTGTTATGCATTTGTAGCTAGGCGTAACTAAAGTTTGTGGTTCTGTGGTTGGGTTCCTTGTTTACTTTCATGCTTAAACTTGCTTTCCAGAATTACAAATTTTAGAGCTGAAAAGATTTGTGATAGTATGTCATTTAACAGACTTATTTTATGAATGGAAACTCGAGACCCAGAGATGATAAAACTTGGTTCAGAATTATGGCTTATCAGAGGCATGCACTTAGCAAATTAGAAGAAATTCTGCTCTCTGTTTCTCAGTTTATTCTTGTTTTCAGTTTTCCCATATGGGTTTTTTGAATGAAATTTTGGTAGTGTGTGTTGGAGGTGAAGGAGGAGTGGGAATTGGTGATTCTTAGTAGATTTTCATTGTTCCATGCTAACCCTAGGCCAGGACAAGGAATGAACTGCTGTCCTGCCCCTGATGCTCATGAAACAGGCTGCTGTAGGACAGCACGTGTGCTGTGGCTAGGAAGTGTCTATAGTCACACCCACACAGCCAGCAGCTTTCTGGCAACTCGTAAAAACACCCTTGAGTACAAAGCTCACGTATCTTCATCTTCCTAGAGGAGTGCAGTTACTCTGTAAGCCTGTGTCCTCAGGATGTTTTTAAATTTCAATTTAATAAGGGTGGCTACTTTGTAACTACTTTCTTTAGATTTCCCTAGATTACTGTTTAGAAGACTCCTGGTATAAGTGTGTTAAAGCATGATGGGTACAAAATTAATATGTTTGCGGTCAAAGACAAGATAGATGAAAGTTGACAAGGAAGAGGGTTGCTGTTCATGGTTTAAAAATGGGTTGAGACAAGATAAGCTTTGGGATCTCTTAACTATCAACCCTAATGAGCAAGTTTTCTAATTAATTTTTCTTAGTTTTAGTTTATTCATTTTAAAGATACGATAATGAGCCTTCCCTCACTGCCTCTCAGATTGGTTTATATATTTAAAATATTGGCTGGTTTTGAAATATTCAAAGAAATGGTTTGAATATATAAAATTATGAAATAATTCCATAAAGTATTTGGAAAACTAAATACTAGTTCTAAGTTTTCAAAAATAAGGTTTTTTAAAAAAATAGTTTTCTTAGAGAAAACTAAAGAATACTAAAGAAAAATAGTTTAGAAAAAAAGCCGCAACTGGGAACGTTCAGTGTCATCGTGACTATCTCTGTTGCCCTGGAAAAATCTCTGTATTATAACATACGTTGGTATTGGATAAAAGTTTTGGAGATTATTACTAAAATGGAAGTGCCAGATTGTATTCAGCATATTTTCCAAGTTAGAGAGATAGTTGAACAAAATTTTCAGTAGCAGAGAGTGTCAAAATACAGACCATGATGTATTTTGGACCAATAATATTACTGGTTAACATTTATAAGAATTTCAGTGTTTTACTAAATTCTACAAGGCTTTTAAGAAAATAATTTTAAGTAGTTATGAGGAAGATAATGTATAAAGTATTTCTCATACATATAAATATTTGTAATATTTATATATCTGTAGATGCATATAGAAAATGCTGGAAGGGAGCCTACCAGCCTATTAGTAGTGATTACTTCTTAAGAGAGCAGAAGGTAGTAGACAGGATGCAGTGAATGAGAACTTCCAATATTTGGAATTTCTAATAGCATTACCATATTACTTTTGTAATATTGCCCTCAAACCCAAAATATATGTGTCTTAGTTTTTGGGAGAAGGATCAAGTTGGTCTATTTTATTATTACTTTAATTAAATCCTTTAGAGAAAGGGAATTTCCTTGTTAAGGGGTGGACGACTCTTGTTGAGGATTGCTTAATATTTGTCTTATTGGGCCATTCTGAAGGTAAAAGTGATGTAGCAGTTGTGATAGTCCATAGAGGTGAAAAGTAATATTTATTACTATCTCTTATTAGGCTACTGCATTTCTGTTTTTTTAGTCTTTGTGTTTGTTCTTATTTCTGAAATGATTTTACCCTGGTGGGCTTTTGTTCTGTTTGCTCATTCTCTTTTGATGTTTAGTCTTTAGTATTTTATTCTATAGCCCTTCAGAATGACTTGTATTTTTGCTTTTCTCGCCGGGGATCCAGTCCTGTCTTCTAGGTATTTTGTGTAAATGTGCCTAAGAAATAGTATTCAAATCACCCCAAATCTAAACTTGTCTTTCGTTATAAACTTCTTACATTTAGATTTTCTTTTTATATCAGTAGTAAAATCATGTTCCCAAACACTGAGATTTGAAAACTGGAATTTTCCTAGGTCCTCTATCTTGTCTGTTATGATGAAATATAATAAATTATTTTTAAAACTTTTTTGCATTTTCCTTTCCTTTTCATTCTCAATATTAAATAATAAAAATACTTTAGTTCGCGTCCTCATCACTTCTCCCTTAGTTTAACTGTGCTTATCATATACATTGCATATGTGCAGCCTGTGAAAGAGGATTGGCTGTACACAAAGTTGTGTACTGTATATTCCCATCTCTGTGTATCGTTTGTTTTGGGTGCTCAGTAATTCTTCAGTAGGAAAGCACAGCATTCTGTTGCGCTTCTAATGAGGTCCCATTAGGAAGTAGCCACTTCAATCCTTTTTTAAATTTCTGTTTTTAAAGAAAGGTTTACTGTTGAGTGTGTTACACATATAAATCATTCGGAAGCAGAATCACAGCTATAACAGAAATGCTCTCCCCCCCCAGGTGGCCCATTTTACTTCCATTTACTTTATTAAGCATTTTTTTCCTGTTCTTTCCAACTAGACATACATTTCATTTGTCTGAATACCTCCCCCAGTAGCACTTATTTATTTTTTTTATTTTGGCTCTAAATTTGTCATTTGTTCGTGTTTTCATAAGGTCCTCATGGATCCCCAAATTTTTGTATACCACTTTAGTATATTATTCTCTGTTACATATGGGAATGTGAAGGGAAAAAAACAAAGATGCTGAGACACTGATAGTTAAGTAAATTGTTTCCTTATACACCAGCTTTTTAATATACAAATGTCAAATTAGTGTCTCGAAAATTACCTGTGATAACATTTTAGAGACCTTTGTGGTCACTAGTGAATTGTCAGAGCTGATAGTGGTAAATCTCAGAATTCTATGAATTTCTATATTTAGTGATTGGTATGTCTGACTCTCCCCTCACCTCAGTAGATTGTTAGAGATGTGGGGTGAAGGTCCTCATGTTATTTTTTTGTTTACTGAAGGGCTTAATATTGTGCCTGTCTATAGTAGTTAATCAGTGATTGTAGGTTTAATTTAAGTCACTGTGTGGCTTCGACTTTTATTAATCAGTTGAATTTGGCTTTGTATTTTTTAATTCTTTATATGTTTTAAGTTGATTTTACCTCGATAATAAAATTATTGATCTGCGCAAGAATATTGTACTTCTTATGATTAACTCTCAAAGTAAATTTGAAAATAGTATACAAGGATGATATTATACAACATTACATAAATGATAACAGGGATTATTTCAGAGTGAGACGTTCTGCTTTGAAATAGTTTATTTCTGTGAATATTGGTGTAGGATTATAGATATAGGGTTGCAAAGCTTACTAAAAGTAAGGTTCAGGTGGGGAAAATAAGAGAAATGTGTATTGTCATGGTTGGCTTTGGCGTTCCACTAATTTGAGCAAAATAGATTTATTACACTGAATTGAATGAATTTAGATGTGAAGAAGCTGGCTAAATTTATTTTGCTAGCTTGTATTTGGTTCCCTTTGGAACCCAGTAAGTCACTTTATCAAAGTTAAATCAGCATATATTTGAATACCTACTAAGGGCAAGGAACTGTTTTAGGCATTGTGGAAGATATGAAAAAAAAAAAAAGATACTGATATTGGTAACTATTGAGAGTTTACAGTGTGTAAGGTCAGTGTTTTCCAGAGTGGATGAATGCTTGGAGAGATGGATGGATGGATGGACAGATAGATGGAGAGGGAAATAGAGTAAACAAAATAAATTCGAAGCAAAATAATTCACATTGTGATTAGATTGATATGAAATGTAATAAGCAGGCGTATAAGTGTTTTTATACCTCAGTTTGTACTAAAAGGATGGCAGGTTGTCACGTGTAGCCCATGTTGGATTCTAACATGACATTTAGTGAGTTTTCTGATATGGACCATCCCTTCGATGCTGAAGGGAACAAATCTGTTGAAAGAAGTGATTGCAGGTTTACTCTGCATCTTTCAGTTTTCTGTTATCTTCCCAATTAATGTGCAATCTTGTGACTCTGGAATTAGATGCCAAAATGTTCCTTTGAAGCTTAGAAAAGTCTGGTTTTACTGACAGATTTTCCTTTAATTCTGTCTATTTGTTATTTTTACATAGTAGCCAGCTAATAGATTCTTGACCCCGATAGGAGCGTGGAATCAGCACAGCTGTGACACCTATGGCGTGCGCGTCTGGATGGGGTCCTGGATTAGGTGCATCAGCCTGAGATACAGACAGATGCCTTCGCAGGAACAGGGCCCACTGAGACAGAATCTGAAACTTTACCGTATTTTTCACTTTCTGTGGAGCCCGCAAGATAGTTTTCCATTCCAGTTCTTCAGATCGATCCTCAGTGCACTCCAAGGCGATCTTGTGCTGGAATGGGTTATGGAAAGGAGAATGGTTGTCCAGAGCCACATTGTTTACTGGAACCTTTACCATAGTTTGAAAAAACACGAACAATGGGGCCAGGAGCTGGTTCTGGCCCATGCCAAGTCCAGGCCCAAAGGTTGCACCTTAGACTCAAACTTTGGAAGCAGAATTATCCACCAGGGAATTTAATCATGCTGATTGTCCTTGTAATTAATTTTAGTATTACTTTCTACTTAGGGGCTAGAGCACTGTCTCTCAAATTTTTTTTTTATCCTTACAGTAAGAACAGTTTGTCATGAGCCAGTAGTCACAAATGTAAACATAACAGAAATGAAAGTTTCACCCAAGATTAGTCAGCATAATTTATTTATTTTTGCTGTTCTATTTTAATTGGACTAGAATTACCTGAGAGTTTTCACCTAGTGGGTTAGTTGGATTATGGCTTGAAGAAAAGTAAAAGACCATTCTAGGTAGAAAGAATGGCATGAAATAGAAAAAAAATGTATGGTAGGACTTCTGTTCATTTTAATTTTAAGAAAGTTGTCTATGCCCAAATTATACACGGTTGTTATAACAAATATTTTCTGAACAGTGTTTCCTGGTCTTGTTTTTATATTTAATTACATATGTAAATATGTAAAGTTATAATTGCAAATGTTTTATATCTGTCATGTAACATTAGACATTTTCATATTTGTATATTAATAATTGTGTATATTAGAATAACTTGCTATCTCTTAGTATACCTTACGAGATCTTTCTTCCTGGAGATTTTTTTTTTTTAAACTGTCATAAAATGTTGTGGTAAAAATAATCGAGATTATGGTCTTTTGCTTAAAATATGTAGTCACCAGTAAATAATTTTACAGCACTTGTGTTTAGCACCACACTATACTTTTTTCCAGGTACTGTAGTTTTTTTCAGTTAGGAAATTTGAGTTTTTTTGTAGTTTTTCTTTCTCTGCTGAAAACTGTCTTTGCATTTTGTCATTAAGTGTTTCTCCTTTACCCTATCGAGGATGATTTTGACTTAAAAGTCTTTAACTGATAATTCCAGCATCATTGTCATCTTGGTCTTGGCATCTGTTGGCTTATCTTGTCCTCTGAGCAGTATGGACACATTGCGTGCGTGTGTGGGGGGGTTATACAAGGAAGTTGGCTTGCACACTGGACATTTTCAGTATTGTAGGACCGCATTAAATTTTCTGAAGAGTGTGAATGTTTAGCAGGCATTCAGTATGTAAGCTCTGTTTTGCCATTTCGTGGTAGTTCCATTGCCACAGTTTTCAGACCATTTATTCTGCTGTTTAGGTTGTGCCCAGCACATGTGACACTCAGGAGTTAGTCTCTAGGTGTTGGGTTTACACAGATTTTCGTTCTCAGAGCCTTTGTTTGAGCTTCTTTGGCACCGTTTCGGGTGAGCCCGGACCTAAGTTAGTTCATACAGAGAATGAGGGCGTCCGCTGCTCCAGCTCTCCCTGGGGTTCCCTGTGCTGTGTCAGGTTCTGGAATACTCTTTCCCTGTTCTTCTGGCCAAAAAGGTCAGGTTTCTCTCCGGTTTAGCCTTCAGAGTGAAGTGGCAAGAAAGAAGAGGAAAAAAATGCGGCCTCCTCACCGTATTTTTGGATAATGGGAGCCCCTTCTCCTGGCTCCTCTTTCCGGCAGTGGCTCTTCTCTTGAGGTTCTAGGTGCTGGTGTGGCAACAGTGGCCGCCTTAGAAGGGCCAGCGGCGCCTCCCCTTCCCCAGAGCATGGGCGTCCTTTTGGTTAGGCCAAGGGGGTTTTCCCCTCTCTGTTTTGCTTCTAGTATTGGCAGCACCCTCTGATTCTGCCAGTTTTGGGATCAAAGCCAGGAGATAACAGAGGAACAGGGAACACGCAAAATTTACTTCAACACCCACTCACGGCCCCTCCCCCGCTCTCACTGGGCATTTGGGTTTGGCCGCCGCCTCCAGTAGCCCGCTGTTTTACTTTCCCTGGTCCTCTGGTGGTTGCTTTTGTAGCCTGGCGTTTTAGTTGTACTCAGTGTGAAAGAGGCTGCAGTTGACTTGCTTCATCTTGACTCACTGTAACTCCTGTGTATATTTTTGAGTATTTTTTTAACCCCTTTTAGTCCAAGGATTTGGAAAAGATATAAATTTGTGTGTTGAATTAAGTAAGGGACCATGCACATAAGTTTTTGTGGGCTAATTTAGTTCTTTATATTTTTTTGGGGGAGGAAGAACTGATAACAGTTTTTCCTTATCCACATTTTTAAAGTATAATTTAGATTCTCAAATAGCTTCCTTTTTAACAGTATTCAAAACCGCAGACATCTGCCATGCTTGAGAAATAAATATTCTGCTTAATAGAGTATCTTAATAGAAAAGGTTAATGATGTGAAAATGTTTATATCCCACAGGAAAGGATACTTAGTTATAAAGCACATAAACATTTGTATTGGTGATAATCTGTTAGCACTTTTATATATCAAATTCTGGCCTTACTTCCCTTTAATTTTTCTTTTTTTTTTAATAGAGGATATCTTTTTATCCCCTCAAAATTTAGTATCTAGGTTCACTCTTACTAGACAGATGTTTGCATACTTCAGATTTATAATGCTAAGAAAGTAGACATCATTTTCTTTTATGTGCTTGCACTTTTAGAAAAACAGATTCTGGATTTGAGATTCTGACAAAGATGTGTAATTTTGTGTATTCTTCACCACATACCGTTGTTTATTACCTTGATTGTGTACTTAATCGTATTCTGCAAACTGTTTATTAGAATATTATCGTCTCTAAAAGCACCCCACAGTTCCATGAGGACAGGCCTTGTCTGCCTGTTTTGTTGGATCCATAGTGCCTGGCACTAATAAATATGTTTGGAATAAGTGATTAATTGTTGGGTTATAGATAATTTGCATTTTCTGTCATTTTTGTGCTTTTTGTATTTTCCAACCTTTTTATAAACAGGAAAAAAGTTATATGGTTTTTAAAAGACAATTTCTGTGTTCACTTATCAGTGTTTTGGCATTATAACATTTCAGATTTTATGTGCTTTGGTGTTTGCAATTCCATAGGGTCTATTGTTCTTAAGGGTGCAGTTGAAACTTTGTTCTGAAGTTTTCCTGCTAACATGTAGTATAAATTGGGAGTGTGTCTTTGTTAAAAGCCTGATTGGGCGGGGTGGTGGGTGGTAATATCTGTAACTTAGCCTTTGTTCTTTAAAAATTTTGTTTGCCCAAGATTATTGCCACTTCAGTAAAAATGAACCCAAGTTGATATTGGTCGCATTATTCTTTTAGAGTTTCCTTTTTTTAATGTTGAATCTGTTACTGTTAAGTCTAATGTTTCTGGTTAAATTTTGTTGTGTCAAGGGCATCTAATTTTATATGTTACTTTGTTACATGCTTACATTGTTTTATTTACATTCTGTCACAAACCATGGAAGATCATGCTATATAGTAGCGATTCCCAACCTTTTTGGCACCAAGGGACCCATGCTCCTATGAGAATCTAGGAGCTGAGGCAGTAGCACTGGGGAGGGGCTGCAAATACAGATGAAGCTTGGCTACCCACCCCCCCCCCCCACCCCCTGCTGTGCGGCCTGGTTCCTAACAAGCCATAGACTGGTACCAGACTTGTGGCCCGGAGTTTGGGGACCCCTGCTACATAGGAAAGGAGAATTAGGGGGTAAGAAATTTTGGATATACAGAATACCTAGTTTTTGACTTGTTGAAGTAAAGCTTGTAGTAAGGTATTGGTTCTCAGATATTAAAGTTGGTGAATAATATGCTCTTAAAAATTAAAGTTATTAGGTTAACATTGGTTAATAACATGCTTTTCAGGTGTACAACATTATAATTCGACATCTGTATACTTTGTGTGTGCTTACCACCCATTACCATCTCTTTCACCCCCCCATAGCCTCCCTCCCTCCCCCTTCATCTCTGGTAACCACCATTCTGTTGTCTAAGTTTTTGTTCTGTAGTTCGTTTCTTTTTGTTTGGTATTTCACATATGAATGAAATCATTTGGTTTTTGTCCTTTTCCTTCCGACTTCTTTCACTTAGCATAATAACTCTCAGGATCCATCTATGCTATTGCAAATGGTCATGGCCATATTTCATCTTTTTTCTTTTTATGGACACAGGTTGTTTTTATGTCTTGGCTATTGTAACTAATGCTTCAGTAAACATAGGAGAGTGCATGTTATTATGAATAAGTGTTTTTAGTATTTTGGGCGGTAAATACAATATTCTCTTTAAAATGACTTGATCTTTGAAACAATTCTGATTTGTTTTTTTATTCCCATATGCAAAATACTGAATTGTTGTTTTTACCTTTTAAGTTATTTATGAAAGATCAGAGAAATGTTTTATTTTTCAAATTTATTTCTATATTGAATTATAAATTTCACAAAATATTTACAGAAAATTTAAAATCTATGCAAGTCATTAGAAAACGAAGCAAAATCATTCACAACTTTGTTTTACTGTATTAGTTTTCTGTTGCTGTGTAATACATTGCCACAAACTTTAGCTTGTGGCTTAAACCACCATACATTTATTTCAAAATTTCGATGGGTCAGGATCCAGGCACCGGTTTCACTGGGTCCTCTGCTGACGACCTCATCAGGCTGCAGTCAGAGTGTCAGCGAGTAGTCCTCTCATTTGAGACGTGGATTCCTCTTCCAAGCTCATTCAGGTTGTTAGCCAAATCAAATTCCTTGCTGTTGTACCACGAGGGTCTCTAGGGTCTCTGTTTAGTCAGCTGTGGGCTGTGGGCTAGGGGTCGCTCTCAGTTCCTGGCAGTCACCCTCAGGTCCTAGTGCCCATGTGGCCTTCTCACGTCTGTCCTTACATGACAATGAGTGTTCTGGTGTCTCTTCTTATAAGGACACTAAGCCTATGGGATCACGTCTCCCACTCTTATGACTTCATTTAACCTTAAGTACCTCCATAAAGGTCCTGTTTCCTCCCCACCCAAAAAAGTCATTTAGGGGTTGAGACTTCTAACATTTATTTTGTGGAGCAGAGGTATACTGTGGAGGGCCAGTGTTGGCAGTGGAGTTAGGACAAGATTGTATTGAAATATAATTATTATATTTTTCAAAGTAACATGTATGTAATTTTTTTTTAAGTACACAAGAGGTTCTATCGGAAGCTTTTCTTTTTGCCCCTATGCTGGATCCCCCAAAGAGAAGAATGTTTTAGTTCTTAACACTTTAGTGCTGATGGTTACTTTCCCATCACCAAACGATATTTTTGTACCAGTGTTTCTTGAATGGTCAGTTTTAGGCATTTATTGTCTTTTTGCAAGAATAGATGAAGCATCAGTTCATTTGTGCTACTCTTGCCCTTGGCGATACCTTGATTTTGAATGATGGGCCTCTGGAATTCTGCAGGACAAAGTATTTTCCTCTTTTGCTATATCTTATTGTGTGTACTGTGGCTTGAATATTTTATTTTCATCAGTAGCAATCAGTCCTTAAATATATCCATTTTCTGGAAGTTTGCCATGTCTGCTGATTCAACTCCTTATTTTGCTTTTCATTGCGAGTTGTTATACCTTTTATATTTATTGTCCTCCTGATAGAAGGAAGAAAAGACAAATGTCTAGTCAGCATGCTGTCTTGAACTGAAAGTCAAGATTGTGTTGGTTCCAGGAACTTTTGTGATTCCTGATTTTCGGATTCCTTCGGAGATATGAGGGGTCCTAATTGGTACTCTCAAGTCCCTAAAGGACCGTTGTTGGGAAAAATGGACTGGGTTGGTTACTATTATTTCACACTTAAGGTTAATTCTACTGGTCATAGAACTAACAATTTGAAGACATAAGATTAATCTGTAAATGAGCAATCTCTTATCCAGATTTGATGATTCTCTGGAGTATGTCGGATAATAAGTTTTTTCTTGGGTTCTTATAAGGTCATAGTAGAATTTACTAAATAGTGCTCAGACTGGGAAAGGCACTGATTTTTGAACCGAAGAATTTATTTGAAGTAACAAGCGTGGAGTACAACATTTTGTTAAGTTTTGGTTAATGAACCTCAGTGCGTAGATGAGGGATGTGTGAATGTGCTTTCCATGGATATGGGATTGCAGCGTTTATTAAAAAAAAAAAATTGTGTATATTTGTAGCATTAAGAAATATTGCCCACACTGTGTTGGCCTGCTTTTGCAAAAGTTTCCTTGGAACATGACCTGCACATTTACATATGAAGTGTTTGTGGCTGTTTTCATGCTACAGACATAGAGATAGAGACCATATGGCCTCCATAGCTTCAAATAATTACTGTACTGACCCTGAGCCTATTCTGTAATCAACAACTTTAAAAATATTTGTTAGAAATGAAAGTTTTTTGGTTGAGTAGCCAGCAGCAGCTAAGATATCTTGGTGTAGGTGAAAGATTCTGCAAACCTTGATTAAAGTAATTACAAACTGATTTAATTTGAAGAGGTTGTTTTCAGATCTAAAAATACGTGCATTGGTGCCTATAAGTAATAGAATGGAAATTTAAAATGTTACTGCTTCAGAGAGCACTTTTTATTGTACTTGAGGGCAACTGAAACATAAAGAGCCTGAATGAGTTAGACTGAAAACCCAGGCTGTTACTTAGCGTCTTTCCTTTGAGTTGATAAGTCTTGAGTATTGAGTAGCCAAAGGAAGGGGCAGGTTAATCCTGGGACTTCATTTCAGTTGCTGCAATCAGATGGATTTAATTTGTATAAATTAAGGGCTGTTCACATGATACTCAGTAACACTAAACATAGCATATGAGGGGAAAAAAGCTTGAATATGGAGAGCAGAGTTTAGCAGAGCAGGTATCAGTAGCCCTAGAAAAGTTAAAATAGTCTTAACTGAAGCGATAATTTGATGGAACACACTAACGAGATCAGCAGCCACTTTAGACTTTGGAAAACATGGTAGCAGGGAGCCAGACCCTAAGAAATAACAGGTGAGACTAAAACCTGTATATGAGAAAACTGGGTGTCTGGAGAGCCCCAAGCCTAGAGAGCATGCAGCAGTGCGCTTTGACTCAAGCATAGAGATGAGAATCACCGGGCAAAGGGAAAGAAAGTTCCCAGAATCAATTTTCATTCTTCTCCAGCATTCTCCATTGTAAACCATGTTTTCTGTGCCAGATCAAATTTGAGAATACAGAGAGAGCAGAGAGTTACGTTCCCAATTCTTGGTGCAGCTTGATAGATCTGGTTAGAATGAGGGTTGGAATGAAACTTGGTACTTCCTAATAGCAGTGTTATAGCAATATTAGTAAATTATCAATTGGGTAATAAAGGTTTATTAACTGTATCAGGCATTGCCATATCCTGTAGATCTAATACAATGTACGTTGTATTATTTATAGAGGTTTTTAAAAGCTTTGAATGGACTAGCAGCATGTTTCGTCACTATTTTTCTAAAATACTGAATGTTGTAGTGACATTCATAAAATTCTCAACAAGTAGTCTGATGGCGGTCCTAGAGGATTGAGTTTGATGCTTAGGATTGAGCAGTGGTGGAATGTGTGCAACGCTTGAATTTGGAGATAGGATGGAAGGAAATAGAAGGAAAGCCGGATGATGACAAGCTGTCTCTGAAGTCTTGTACTGGGTTCACATTAGTTTATCAACTGTATAAATTTATACGCCACTTATTTTAAAAAGAACTTTGAAGCATTTTACTTAGAGTTATTCACAGTTGAAAAATAGGTTTTATTATTGTACACAACAACACTAGTTAAATATAGCTGAGAAGTAATGTCAATAGACACTTGTGATATTTTCAAAACGAGTAAACATCAGCAACATCCCTAGAGAAAGGAAACGTTAAGTTATCCTTTTTTGATAGAAAGTAAGCACATGAAAATTAGCCAAGTCAATCTCTGAATTCAATGAAAATATACTTCGTGAATTCTCAATGAGAATTTTTGGGTGGAGGTAATTATTTCTTTAACAGATCAGTAAAAGACAATGTTCTAGGGGAAATTTTTAATCAGTCTTTGTAAGTTAAGTGTTTATTAAATTTTAGTACAGGTGTTTGGTGAGGAATTAGGTGAAAGGATCTATGCCTGTTTTCTGATGATCACATTTAATAACAGATTTTAGAAAATCTACAGAAATAGTTGGAAGCATACGTATCAGTGATCCTTTGACAAGTACAAAATTACGCAGTATTTCTTCGGGTAGTACCTTAAGTTTCTGCAGTAGATGCATTTTTGAAAGGGCTTCTCAGATGAGAGCTGACTTTTCAGACTGAAAATGTTTTACAAGTCTAAATTATATTTCCCTTACCTCTTCTCCCACATCCCCTAACCGCCCCCCAAAAGCAAGCAAGCAAGCAAAGCTTTGAGCTGCTAGAATGTGGACTGATGCTTGATTGAAACGTTAGGGCTTTATTAACACAAAATGGAAGAAGTGATGAATTGTTAACCGTAGGAAGAACCTAATATATCTTCGTTCCCTAGTAACAAGTTACTATAGAAAGGACCTTCAAGTAGCTAAGTGAATAAATAAATGATGGATCCGTTAATGGAGAATAACTACCAAAAGATGATTTTAATTTTAACAATGGCTAATTCTGCTGAGCTACTTTAGTGTGTTCTGAAAGCTTTATATGCAGTGTTTCTGTGAAATGAGTATCGTTTTTATTTTGTAAATGAGAAAACTAAGCTTCAGAGGTCTAGTAACTTGTAATAAGGTGACGTAGTGATAATTCAAATCCACGTCTTTCTGTGTAAAGCTTGTGCAATGCTATGTGTTGTTAATTTTAATTTATTCTTAACAAATATCTGTCGTTTGGACACAGTATACAGTTTGGAGCAAAAGAAAAAATCTAAACAGAGTCAGGGTTTCGTACTCTAGCAGGAGAGGGCAGGAGTGGATCGCGGGTGGGCAGCAGCCTGGGCCTAAGAAAGTCTTTGCTTTACATGGCTTGCTACCAGCAGTATAGGTGTGTTGATGTTATTTATTTTGCACCTGGTGAGTAGACTGGCATATGGGCAGGAATTGAAGCTCCACGTATATTAAAATTCTCTTAAGTTTGACAGAGGAAGCTTCTTAAAGGATCTGATGAGATCCTAACCCTGGTTGGGCAGAATCATCAAGAGGTGAGCACCTCTGTGGGAACTTAAAGGGAAAGACATTTGTATTTCTCCCAGGATTGATTTCAGCTTGGACAGCTCTTGGGGTACAGTTAAGCTCTTATTAACTTAAATTTCATTAAGGAACTTACATCCCTTGTCTTTTATTAATGCTCAGTATTAAATAATCATCATACAAGTAAATGTCAGATTACTGCAGGGAATGCTTCGAAGGCTAGTGACAGAGAGTGCAATGAGAGCATAAGAGGTTCTGATCTGGTTGGGAGGTCGGGAAGGCTTTCCTCATTAGGTGATGCTTTGACCAAGATGGATCATCTAGTGGGGACGATGTACTGAGGAGGCCCAGGTGGGGAGGATTCCAAATAGAGAGAACAAGCTCATATTAAAGGCTCTGTGTTAGGGAGCTGAGAAAGATCATTGTGACTGGAGCAGAAGGCTGGACTGGGAATAACTGGGTGAGAGGAAACTGCAAAGGTAGAGACAAGAGTTAGATCAGGCAGGGCCTTGTGTATACAGATTTTTTTATTTATCCAAAGAGTAGGAAGACATTGATCTTTTTAAGGGTAGAGGAATGGATATTAATCACCTGCGTAGATTAGTCTTTGAAAAGATACACATGCCACATCCTTTTGGGTATTCTCTATGTGAGAGATAAAGGTAATTTGGACTGTGGTTGTGGTGGTTGGAGGAAGAAGAGTGTACAAATGCGAGGGAAACTGGGTAAAAATCAGTAGAAATCAGGGGGGCTGGAGCAAAAGCTGTAGAGGACTTGCTAAATTTCTAGTTGATTAACCAACAAATTCGGTTTAATTTGCTTTTAAAGTTTGTATAAGTTGTTATTGTAGTGTCGTAATGGCCAAAGCTTAGTTTCTGGACTTATATTTAATATTCTAGCATATTGTTAGAATCTTAGCATCACTGAGTACAAGTTTTAATCAGTGTTCATTTAAACTTATTTGTCTCCTAATTTCTCACCTTGTCTTTAGCTGTTCTTGTTTATTTATTTATTTATTTATTTTTGTTAAAACAGTATTATTATCCTTTGCTTATATGAGAAATTTCAAAACAAAATATTTTGGGGGCAGATTATTGCTAAACATTATATCCCTTGATTTCTATAAAATTCTATTGAGGTATAATTCACTTACCATATAGTTAACCAATTTAAAGTATATGATTCAGTGGCTTTTAGTATGGTTGTACAACTATCACTATATTTGATTTTAGAATATTTTCATTACCCAGAAAAAAAAAAGTGCTCATTAGTAGTGACTCTTTATTTTTCTCCAGGTCGCCCAGTTGTAGACAGTCACCAAGAGATTACCTTTTCTGGATATTTCATTTAAATGTAATCCTATAATATGTTATTTTAAAAATTTGGACAGCATAGTATTTTTAAGGTTCATCTATTTTGTAGCATATATTAGTACTTCATTCCTTTTTTGTGGCTGATATTTCACTGAATAGTTATAACTCATTTTGTTCAATATTCATCAGTTGATGGCTTTGATGATTTCCACTTTTAAATGAATTTTTTATAAATGTTACGATTACCATTTGTGTATAAGTTTTTATGTGAACACGTGTTTTCAGTTCTCTTGGGTATGTATACCTGGGACTGGAATTGCTGGGGCATATCACATACTGTGTTTCGTATTTTGAGGAGCTACCAAACTGTTTCCCAAAGCTGTTGCTCCATTTTACATTCCCGCTGGCAGGTTCCAGTTTCTCCATGTCCCACTAACATATGTTGTTATCTGTCTTTTTGACTGTAAGCGAGTGTGAACTGATACCTCATTGTGGTTTTGAATTGCCTTTCCCAGATGGCTAATAATGGTCAACTTGATTTTTAAAAGGAAGGCAGCTCAGCAGTTTCATTGAGAATATGAAATTGGAAATTGTTTGGTAATTTCATGTAATTGCTTCGAGACAATTAGTTTTACTGAATTTAAAATTTGTTCTTTTTTTTTTTCATCAGTTGTATTCCCTGAATGACTACAAACCACCGATTTCTAAAGCGAAAATGACGCAAATTACTAAGGCAGCCATCAAAGCTATTAAGGTGAGTTATAAATTTTACTTCTGTATTTTCAAAAGAAAATACTACACAAATATTTTGGAGGTGGGATAATTTTTACAGATTATATATTTTCTTCCTTTTTACAGAGTTAATAAATGTTCATGGGGAAAAAACAAAAATGAAAATGTCACCTGCAAACTCTCCCACCTAGCGATAAACACATAACATTTTGATAAATATTCTTCCATAAACTTTGAAGCAGTTATTTTTCCTTACTTTTCTTAGGTAGGTAAGATTTTAGATATAGCCACATTGTGGAGAATGTGTTTAACACTGTTATTGGTACAGTGACTTTTACAGAATCTTGAAATCTTGAAATTATTTCTTAAAAGTTTTGTAAGTAAAAATTAATGTATTGATTTTTTTCTTATTGATTCTATTATAGATTTGGAAATGGGCCATTATGGAAAATAATTGAGCCTCATTGTACATAGGACATTTGAACTGTGGGAAGAGGCCACAGACATTTAGCCATTGCTCTGATACAGTGGTTTTGAACCTATGTTGACTCATGGATACTTCTGAAAATCTCAGGAAAAGGTTGGACCCTCTCTAGAGAAGTATACATATGCACAAAATTTTACATAAAGTTTCTTGGCTCTAAGGACCTTTTGAAACTCAACCATAGACATCTCTCCAAGAGGTTCCTGTCCCCAAAGCTAAGACTCCCTGCTTTAGTGGGGTTCTTAAAAACAAGAATGAATGAGTGCTTATTTTTAATTACGTAGGTATTAACCTATGGGTATTTGGTGATACGTTTTCCTACTATAAATAAGAACATCAGCCATAACCAGAAGCACCAGTTATTGTAATAAATTGTGTTTAACAGCATTATCTATTTACAGAGAATCACCACTAGGAGAAAATTCATATAATTAGATGATTTTGCAATGTTCTAATGACCAAATCATAGTTTTCAGACATGTAGTTAATATTTTACAGCATTACAGTTAAATTCCAGTATTTATATGCAGAAAATCAAAGAAGGGATAAGGACAGTCACCAGTAAACACATTTAAGCTAGAGAATTCTTCAAAGAAGTGATTTTTCAGACTATCTGATAGGCTTAGTGTAGAATGTTTAGTTTGTTGTGCTTTTTAATCTGTACTGTTCTACATTGTGATCTGGTTTTTTATCATCATGATCCTGAGAGTGTGCAAACATGTATATTATTATCATTTTGTGAATATTAGCAATTGATGCATTTGTACATATTTTTTTTGTTGATCACAATACTTTTTAATTAGGAGACTTCATAAGACATAGGTGTTGACATTATTTCCATTTGTTAGATGTTGGAAGGGTCTAAGAGAAATTAAGTAATTTGCAGTAGAATAAATACAGCTAGATTCGAATCCAGCTTTCTCTTGATCAGAATCTAACCATTATGACATACTGTATTGTTTTATTGTTGGTGTTCTAAATTTTTTTAATTTTGAAAAAAATTCAAATGTAAAATATTAAGTTTCCCCTTAGATTTGCCAGTTCCGAACATTTTGCTACATTTGGTGTATTTCTAAACACACACACATCGCACACACGCACGTGCGCACTCTTTTTGGCTAAATCATTTGAGCATTTCATATTTCATTCGTAACAATCTCTTAAGTACTTGAATTTGAATCTCCTAAAAACAAAGACATTCCTAAGTAATCATGATACACTGATCCCACGAGAGATTTCACTTTATTATACTTTTATCTAATATACAATCCATACTTACGTTTACCAGTTGCTTCAATATTGACTTTAGTAGCTGACACCCCTGCTTTTTCAGAATTCAGCCAAGGTCACACATTACATTTACTTCTAGATACTGTCACCGAGTCTTTTTGTTTTGTTTTGTTTATCTTATCACTGATGTTTTTGAAGAGTTCAGACCAACAATTTTGCAATACCGTGTTATTTTAAAACTGTATTTAGTACATATATAAATTGAGATTTGAACTGCCTTCTCATTCACATTTAAATAATACTATGTATCACATTGAGGTAAGTTGTTGGTTTTTTACATCAGCATTTAGAAGATTATTTTCATAGGTGCTTGTTAACATTGAACACTGTCAGCAAAACCGCACAGATAACTATTGTGGAAGGAGGTCTGTTTGAATTAATAAACTCTGAGTGAAAGTTTAGTAAGCATTTTTTACTCCGAATTACATGTAGTGTATGTAAAGTACCTAGAAGCAAGAAGCACTGTCAGAGATGTTTTCCAGTAGAATTATTACTTAATAAATATTACCTAGTAAATATTTTGTATATTGATCTTAAATGTTTATAGGTGCCTACCTATAAAGTGCCTAATAACTTTTAAGTAGTTGTTTTAGTTTTTTTACTTAAGTAACTTGAATGGTAAACAGTTAATTTCTAGTAAGGAAATTTTAGCCGAGCTTAAAGTTTTTGTAGGTTTTGATTGGTTGACTATGAATAATGAGGTTTTCTGTTATTTTTGATTTATAATATTGATTTTATGATGCAGTTTACTTGAGTGTCCTTTTTAGCCTAAGGGGATATCCCTTAAAAGCATAATTTATGAGATCAGAAGTATAAAGATAGACAATTCATGTTCTTTAAACAGAAGTGTGCTAATTATGAAAGTGCCATTGGGATATTAAAATTTAAGCACAAATTTTGGATACTTTTGGTTCAGTCTATAATTTCTATTCTTATTTTCAGGTTTATTCATAGTGTTGGTTATAAAACTTTGAGTTTTCTCATAATTGATAGTAGTCCATCACTCATTTTTAATCTGTGTGCTCATTTCACTTTTCCTGATATATTTTGGCTGATCCATTAGAACCTTATACATCTCTGGATCTAATTATATATACTTGCAGTTCCATATTCTGGGAGAAGCAGGAGATAATGAAATTGAAAACAACACCTTCGCTTATATTTATTAATGCTGTTTGTTGACAGTTATTTGGTTTTTCTTGTGTTGCTCTAATTTAGCTGAAAAAATAATACTATAAGAAATCTTTTCCTTCTGTGAAAGTAAGAATATACATTTGCCATTGTGCTTATCAGTAGTGTTTTGCTGGCAGCTATTCGTGAAAATATACTTTCATAAAGGTCGTGATAGAATTCTTTTGTATCTGTGTTAATGTAACACACTTTGGATATGCAGACCATCTGTCTACTTTAAGAATCCCTTTACTAATCAGATATATCATAGCTAGAGTGACTTGAGTGGCTGTCTCAAAATTCATGAATAAAATTCATTGTTTTAAAAGACCTTTGAAACTGTGTTGAAGCAAATCCTATGTTTAGCAGAAAAATCCTAAACTAATCAAACAGACCTTAAAACCATGCTCTGCTTTTTTCTTTTAGTTCTATAAACATGTGGTACAGAGTGTTGAGAAATTCATTCAGAAAGTAAGTATATAATTTTTCATGTATACACTTACTTAATGTACTATAATTATAGATCAGTGCCATGTGCTCTTCTTCTCTTTTAAATTAAGTACCTAGGTTTAAATTGTTTTGATGTACTGTTCAAGAAATGATTCCATCTATTTTCTAATTACAAAGTAAAATTAAGTGTTTTTGGATAACTTTAAAAACAATAGTTTTCAGGTAGACATTTTTGTTAATTTTTATTGCCATTGCATGTGTCCTTGAAAAAAATGGTGTCAATATGATTGATTTTTAATGAAATAATAAATTCATTGCTTTTTAAAGCCTTTAAGGAAATTCTTAAATTTCACCAAGTTGAATGCCTAGAGAGCAGCAATCTTTTTAGATAAGCTGTGGAGAAAATATTGCCTACCGTCATTTGGTGTTACCAGTGCTTTTTATTTTAGCCATTCTGATAGATGGGTAGTGATCATTTCGTTGTGTTTTCAGTTTCCATAAGGGCTGATCATGTTGGACATATTTTCACTTGCTTGTTTGCCATTGTCAGTGAATTGTCTTTCCATGTCTTCAGCCCATTTTCTAATTGGATGATTTGATTTTTTTACTGTTGACTCTTGAGAGTTCTTAATACGTTCTAGATGTCAGTCCTTTGTCAGATGTATAGTTTACAAAATTTTTTTCCCAGTCCTTTGTTTTTTCATTCTCTTAACACAGGTTTTTTGCAGAACACAGATTTTTAGTTTTGATGAGGTTCCAGATTGTGGATGTATTTTTAATACCAGAGGAAACCTTTTCCCCCTCCTTCTGGTCTTACTGGGACTTTAAAATCTGGGGAGATAACACATAAGTAAAAGGGAGCACAGTGGGCGGGGAGCCGATGATGCCACCCGCTTTGTTTCTTCCCCGTGGTCCTCGAGGCGCTTGCACAGACAGCGCTTTAAGTTGCTTCTATGGAACTCAGTGTGTAAAACCCACTGGATTAGAGTATTGTTTATAGTAGGAAATACTGTTTTAGCGAATTTATAAGAAAGTTAGTTTGTTGTGCACATTATAGTCAAGTGAGAGATCTAAGAAAAAATTTGAAGTATTATTTAACGAGAGTAAACTTGTAATTTTGGGTATCATCCACCCCTGGAACCTACCGATTATTCAGCTTCTCTGGTTTTTTTCTTCATCCACCATAAAGAAATAGTGCAAAGGAGAGAGGAGTGTGGCTGCAGTTTGATAATATGTTATCTGTTATTTTGTGTTTTAGCCATGAAAAATTTATAGATTGATGAATAAAGATAATAAATGAAAAGGTAAATTAGCAATAGAAGATGAGTTCCTGTAGGCCAGGGAAACTGCTTGAAAGAACACTCTGGCCTCTCACGAGGGGTACGTAAGGAATCGGGCACTTGGGCCCCATTGAAAGGAGTAGATTTCCAGATTCTCACTTTCTTTTTATACTTTTTACTAAAATTCCTCTGCCCTAAAGTATTTTAGATTGGTTTTTTTGTTCTACATCCCCTTAAATTTGCGTTTCAAATGTATCTTGAGCTTTTCAGTCATTGTTAATCATTAAGATAAGAAATTTTGCCTGTTTTGTTTTATTTAAGAAGTCAAGGATGTTTATGTAAATGTGTGTGTGTGTGTGTGTGTGTGTGTGTGTGTGTGTTGTGTGTGAAATAGGTGGACACATACAGAAAAGTGCAGAAAACACATGTAGCGAAATTTTTTATAGAGGAAAGACCTGTGTAACTGCCACTCACTTGATAAACAGAAATTTGCCTCACGTGTCCCAAGTCTCCAGTGCAGTGTCCCAAGTCTCCAGTGCCTCCTTCTGATCTATGACTCCCCAGGTGAACGGAGCGTGGAGTCTGACACGCGTGTTCGCTACATCCGTGCGTGCTGTCACAGTGTTGCTCTGTCAGTCGGAATTCTTAAATGCTTCACCTGCCTCTTACGTTTGCGTAAATCGAATCCTGTAGTATCTCTTCCTTCGTGTGCGTTCTCTCCATCAGTGTCCTGTATCTAGGGGACATTCCTATTGCGTGTGACAGTATCCATTTCTTCTCACCACTACGTACATGTTCCATTATGTGAATAAACACCTTATCCCTTTTGTCGACAGACGTTCATTTATGGAATTATGGACAGCACTGCTGGAACATTCTCTTATATGTATCCTGGTGCAGCTTGGGTTTCTGTGGGAGTGGAATTAGTGGGTTGTAGGCTATGCACTTCTTCAACTTGGCTAGATAATTAATACCAAATTAATTTCAAAATGATTGTACTAATTCACTCTCTACTGATGTTGAGTTTATGCTGCTCATCTTTACCAACCTGTGATATTTTTAGACTTAAGTTTTTAAAATCTAATGAGTCTTAAAGTTTACTTTAAAAAGATATTATCCGAATATCACCTTCACTCAAGGAGTTAAATTCCAGCCAGTATTAAAATGTCTAACAAGGTGTTTTTCAGACTCTTAATGACTCATCAAATAGAAGGAATTTCTATAGTTAAAGAGCAAAATGTTCTGGGTTTCCGAAATTAAAATATACTCACTTGCTTTATGACAGTTGTTACTTTTCTTCAGATTCAGTATATCACATCAAGTTCATCCTCAGATTTTGCAAAGCCGTGTGCTAACACTGAAGTTGGTGAGCTTTGTTTCATCAGGATCAGAAGTCTTGAAAATGACATAGAAGTAGTGTATTTGCCATTTAAAAGAAAATATCACTCGATCTATCCATTTATTTTGTAGTTTTAAGTTGCATAATTTAATGCTGTTTCTTTAAGAAATAAAATACTATGTAGATTGGTTCAAAGTTAGCAGTGAAGATCTCGTAGGCTCAATTAGTAGTAGTAGTATATAAATTTAGTTCTTGTTAACCCCTCCTTTCCAGTCTGTACACCTTTTATTCATGTCCTACTGCGTTCACTAGGACTTCCAGGGCGATGATGAGGAGCAGTGCTGAGAGGGGGCCATCCATACCTGGTCATAGTGGGAAAACTTCTAGTTTGTTACTGTTAAGTGTGATGTTAGTTGTAGTGTTTTTATACAGCCTGTACCTCTAGACTGTGAACTTCACACGGGCTTTTCAGGTTTTTTTAAATCCCCCTTTGGTGAAACAATGGCTGGAGTGGGCTGGAGTTGGCTGTTTACCTTCCCCCAGCTCAGTTAGGCTCCAGTTAAATGGTGTGTTCAGAGAGCACACCTTGTTAAGAACAGAGTGCTGTTGCTGGCCATCTCAGAATGATTCCTTTTCTCCTCCCCCTGCCAATAGCAGGAAGAGATTTTTTTCTAGTATTCACTGTGAGAACTCACGTGGTGTGTCAGGTTTGACTGTCTCGGGACAGGCCTCCCTTCTTACGTGCTAACTGCAGCATCGTTCAGTGCTTTGCAGGTACAGCCACGTGCTCCTGTTTTTACCATTGTAGCTCTGTTTAATGTCCACTGTTAGGAGCTGAAATTGGCAGCACGAATTCTAATAACAAAATCATTATTAAAAGTGTGTTCATATAATGCAGTGTGGTCCAACCACCTGAGGTTCTTTTGTCAGAAAACCCGACTTACGATAACAGTAGAGTGGACATCACACAGATGTGTTCAAAGGTGCATTCTCCCGATCTGTCATTGCCTTCTTCCCCCTCACCGCAAGGGTTATTTGTAACACAAGAAATTGGAAATTAATAGTGTGTAGTTTGAAGATTGTGTAGCTGAAAATTTAACATTACAGCTTTTTAGAACAAAATTATTCAGAGTAAAACCTCATGACATTGGAAAATCTTAAGAATTCTTGTTTTCAGTACTGATAGAACTTGAAGGGAAATTGAAAAACATTTCAGGTTTTTTGGTATTAATTCTTAAATCCAAGTTTCTAGTTGGTGACTTAGCCAAGTTTAGCAAGTATTAAAGTTTTTCAAACAAATTCTTAAAGGTTTTTTTGGCCATTTTACGTGGCGAAAATGACTGATCTACCCATGGAGGAAATTCTGTCCCACAACATCTTCGTATATAGTACGTCTAAAGATACTGTGGAGATGTTTTTTTTCTTAAGCTGTATAGCTTACTAGTAAAACTTCTGCTATGCTTTTGAAGCATTGTACTTTTTATGGTAGGCCAGAAAGGCCCATATTTATATTGTGAACTCATGATTCTTCTTTTTTGAGTTTGTAATTGCATTAAAAAAAAAATCAAAAATGTATTCATTATTTAAAAAAACTGTATTAATTACTTAGATTATTTACCATTCAGTATTTTTTAAAATTTATTTTTATAATGACATTGTTAACAAAATCCAGTAAGTTTCAGTTGTATATATGTACACACACACACACACACTCTTACACTTTGTATTTAGCTCCCATTGTTAAATTTCTTTCTGTTGCCACAGATTTGACCTCTCTTACCCTGTCTACCTCCTCCCTCCCCCTACCAGTATTAATTTTTAAAGCTCTTACCATGAACTTATAAATTTAATTCAGGTAATCATTTATATAAAATAATACATTATACATCAGGTTATTTTTTTCTTTGGGAAAATTAAAATGGCAGTAAATCTGTTAATAAATAATCACTTATCTATGTTTGTGTCATTAGGAAATAGATAATTTTTAACAAAGTAGATGTTCTTTAAAATTTTAAAAGTTTCCTGCTCTTTACTGAGATACATTTTTTGCCTAGCTAGGTAGCTATTTCTTTGAATGTATAGTAATCAGAGGAAAATAGTCTTGATCAGATAGATACATGAACTGAGAGGGACGAATATGCTAGGCTTTTTGGGAACTTGAAAGGAAAACCCACTATTTAAGACTTTCGAAAATGGTAATTTTCAATAGAGTAGATATTTAACCTTCATGTAGGTTAAACCAAAAATTTAATATTCAAACATCAACATTATTGGCCTTTTATGAAATACTTTAAGTACTTAACAGCCATAATCTTGCAGTGGATACTTGTGAATTGGTGCTAATGGTCTCTTCATTTTCTCGACTTAATAAAGACCTTAAGGAAAAGGTTCTTTTAAAGGATTTGAAGGAACATCTGAAATACCATGGTTTTTTGCAGAGTGAAATCACTCACTGTCTCAGCTAAAAGTCCCATAGAAACATGCGTGTGTCAGGAGATGTGTTGAAGATCTTTTTCTCACTGGTACTCGGTTTCTGAGAAGAGCTTTGCAAGAACAGTTTTGATTTAGTGTCATGTATGATTTCCAGGAAATTACTTGGGGTAAAATAATTTACCTATTTAGTCCCCAAAACGAAACTCGTTTTTACAGCCTTGATTCCATCATTTTAGTCAACACACGTTTGTGAAGCAGGTTTTCTCATGCTTCTGGATATGGAGACAAACTAAGAGGATTCTTCATTGTGCCCACTTAATCAGATAGGCTAGAAAAGCTTGTGGCAAAAGTAGGAGAGTTATGTTCCTCAGTTCGAGTAAAGGATAAGAAGGTTGAGAAACGTTTATCATGGGAGTCTCTGAAAAATGTTTTTAGGATTGATTGCCAGAATCCTAATGGTAGTGTCTTATCTTTCTTAGAGGTGTGGTGTTTGAGAAAAGTTTTGAAACGTTGGGCTCAGTGTTTATAGAATGTTACAGTTTTCCATTTGGCATTTGTTCCCGCGTTAGTGCAGAAGCCCTTGTCAGTGTTGGGTGCAGTCTGTCTGACGCACGCTGGCAGTGTTTTGACTAGGGCTCTTCTTTCCTGGATTTGCTGCTGCTTTCCATGTGGCTTTGCAAAATCATTAAACGGAGTTCTTAAAATGTACCTTATTTATCGGCTGCCCTTGTTTTTTCATTCAAGGCAGGTACACAGTCCTGTTTTGGAACTTAGGTGATTGGCAGTTGAACTGAGCCTGTAAAATAGCCAAAGCAGAGTCTTTAATATGCCCTTCCAGACAAAGATGGCGTGGAAGAGCAAGCATCCGAGTATCTGTTACCTTAGCATGAACAGCAATTTTGTGTTTGTATAGGATTTGTGGTGATTTCTGTCGAATCAGGAATTTACTTTCTCATTTCCTTTTCTTCCCACTCTTTTTCCATCAGTGTAAACCAGAATACAAGGTACCTGGACTTTATGTTATTGACTCCATTGTACGACAATCTCGACATCAGTTTGGTCAAGAAAAGGATGTGTTTGCACCCAGATTTAGTAATAACATCATTAGCACTTTCCAGAATTTATATCGTTGCCCTGGGGATGACAAGGTATGCTATTTTTTTTTAAAGTAGATACCTTTTAGTCTAAGGAGACTCTTCGTAGAATATCTTAATTTATGATGTTATGCTATCCTTTACTCTTAGTTATTCTGAATTTGTGTATTTAGTTATTACATTAGCTTTGTTCCTTTTTGTTCTTAAACAGAGTGGAAAGATGTAGTTGATTTTGCCACTTTTTAATTTATTGAAGCTATTGGTGGTGACCTTGTTATCATAAGCTTTGGCATTATACTAAAAACTTTTTTATTCACACACGACCAGTTCAGAATTTTGATTATTTGACCTCATCTCCCTACTTAGTGTTTGTGAAAAATGGATTTGCCAAGCAGTTAATAGAAAATAACTTAACTGCATATCAAAATTCTTTTATTATGGTAGAGTTTTATTAGTGCTAGAAACCACATCATTAGGTCTGCTAGATCTGAATGAATAAATACTTGATGCCACATAAAAAGAAGGCTTTTGACCCTGAGGGAGAATAAAAAGGGGTTGTTCATCTTCATATGTGCTCAAAGATATTAGAAGGTTACTTATTTTGGATGCTGATTTGGATATTTAGTGTGCTCTTCTGACAGAATTGATTGCAGTATTGATTATGTAGAAAAAGGTAAGCATAGATGAAGACGATAATGGTTGCTTCAAGGAAGAACCACAAAATTAGAAGCTCACCACAAATCTTTTACTTTAAGTACAACAGGATTAGGTAGTATTTATTTTGAATATAGTTCTTAATCAGAAAAAATCATGTTATAGATGGACCTAGAGGGTATTATGCTGAATGGAATAAGTCAGTGAAAGACAAATGTCATGTGATATCATTACATGTGGAATCTAAGGAACAAAGTAAACAAAACAGCAACAAATTCATAGATACAGAGAACATTTTGATGGCTGCCAGATGAGAGGAGATTTGGGGGTGGTGATGAAAAGGGGAAGGGATTCAGAAGTACAGATTGGTAATTACAAAATAGTTATGGGATGTAAAGTATAGCATAAAGAATATAATCGATACTATTGTAATAACTATGGTGTCAGGATGGTCATGTCATAAGTTATATAATCTCTAATCACTATGTTGTACATCTGAAACTAATATATGCCAACTAACTGAAAAATAAAAATTATTAAAAAAAATGTTATAGTGGTTATATATGGAGATAAACTATTATCATCTTTATTAATTAATGGATGTGCTTCTTGAGATGTTTTCTTTTTAATTACTTTGGTACTTTAATAATTGGATGCAGGCAGAAGAATGCTTCTAATTTTAAGTGACCTATCATAACTGATACTTAAAATAGATACCTTAGAATCCCACCTAAAACAATTTATTAAAAATTTTATGTATACATTTTTTGAAGTAAGTTAAACACTTTGATATAGAAATTTGAATATTTAATTGGATTTCTATCAGTTACTATGAATAAATCAGTGTTAAATTTGTAATCTTCATAATAATAGTGTTTCTCAGTTATAATAGAGTTTAAGATGTAGGATTTTTAAAAAATAGTAGGAAAGATTACATTGATATATAATCTCAATCATAAACTAGAGGCATTATTTGTTTGTATGTAGGTAGATACATAGAATGATACTTGTCAGAGACTGGCTAATTTTGAAGTACAGGATGTGTGTCTTGGGAACTGGAAGATTTTTTCTTTAAAGCAAAAAGCTGTAAGGTAATTTCTAAGTGCTCACGTCTTAGGAGAGTCAAATCATAAGGTATGAAGCATTTTTTTGTGTAATTTTCTTATGCTTCATTTTAAATAAACGTTTGCATGTTAATGTAGTTTGGACGTAGTTTGAAAATTCGTCAGTATAATACTGTAAGGGATTTAAAGATGAACTAGATCTTTATTCTTAAAATTGCTTATTTTACTTTTACAAAATATGTACATTTAACAGAAGTCTCTTTTTAATACTTAATTTCAGCCTGTCATTTAAATTATTTTCCTAAAGGAGTAAATAATGCTACATTAGTCAGTAACTAATACTTAACTGCTGTTTATATAGCTTTTATATGCTGAGCAGCTGTGAAAGAAAATAAATTTGGTTTAAATTCTTATGTGAAAATAACCTCCTCTGTCCTAAGTTTTAAAATGCATTTTTAAAAGTCATGTAAGACAAGACGTTTGTCTCGATGTTACTTATTTGTTTAAAAGAAAAGTGAAAATCAGCCGTGGCTCGTAGCTGTAGTGCCATGGCGACCGCGGACCTGCCTCGGCAGCCGTGTTCACACGGTTCTCCGGCCGTCGCCGTGATCTCGTGACACTTCACCGGAGGCTGAAACCCAGTTGCCATTTCACTTACTTTGTATATCTGGCAAAATGAACATGTTTTTTTTCAAGCGAGTTAAGGTTACCCAGTGCAGAATTATAGGACCATAACGTCAGGGGTGGCACGTACTGTAAAGTATTTTAAACCATCCATCCCGCCCCGCCCACTGCCCAAGTAGTCGCTATGCACTGTGAAATGAATGTGCTAAGGTTTTCAAAACAAAAAATCAAAATGTCGTGTTTCTTTTTTCCCTCTAGAGTAAAATAGTGAGAGTGTTAAACTTATGGCAGAAGAATAATGTATTTAAGAGTGAGATTATCCAGCCTCTTCTGGACATGGCGGCAGGGATCCCCCCGCCAGCGGTCACGCCCGTGCTGGCCAGCACCACTGCCGCCATGAGCAACACCCCAGGTACGCTGCCGGGTGGGGCTCGTCTTCCAGACGCTCTGCGCGTGCTTCTCTGGTCATCGCTCATGTGTGAAATGACACTTTGACTGCAGGAGAATTTGTCTAGCGGTAGAGTAACCGAAAGAAAAAGTATTTGAAGGCAACATGAAATCAACAATTATATTTGAGTGTAATTCTTTTCTAAAAATTAGGGAGCTAATTTTTTTAATCCTTAGGAACAAATACAATGAACTTCGGGAAGTGGTGTGTCTGTTAAGTTTCTTCTGATTTAGGTTGTCTGCAAGCTTTTAAACTCACATGCAAATCAACTTGATAGTTACAGTATACTAGAGAAAATTAATATTTATAAGGAACCGAATTCGTGGAGCCAGGAATCCTTTAGTAATAATCTTGAATTTTTTTGAGGTATTTAAATGACATTTGTAATTTTTTATAATCTAAGAATTATATTTGTTAAATTTTGTTATATATTTGCTTTTTGGGTGTGCATGCAAACACGTTTTTGAACAAAAATAATTCCATATTATACATAGTATTTTGTAATTTTTCATTGAAGATTATATTTTGAATCGTTCCTTATGTAATTGAATTTTCTTCTATGGTAAGATTATTAACAACAGCTAAGTAATGGCTTAGTTAATTGAAAACAAGTTTGGATGATCCTTTTGGTACCTTTTTTACCTACCTAATTCTGTATTGGTTTTTCAAAATGGGGACAGTAAAATAACATTTATATGAATTTCTGTGTATTTTATGAAGAGATAGCATATCCCTCTACCTTTTTAAGCCTTATTTATTTGTACATATTTATTGGAGTGGGTTTGATGTCTTTTTTAAAAGGAACTCCCGTGACACCCGTTACTCCAGCCAATGTGGTCCAAGGTTTACCTGACCCGTGGGTATCTCAGATAGCAAACACGGATACGCTTACGGCTGTAGCTCAGATCTTGCAAAGTCCTCAAGGCCAGCAGGTGAGCAGGCTTTTGTCATGTTGGCAAAGATTTAGAGCTTATTATTTTCCCAATGTATTGTTTCATTGTATACCACCTAAAGAGTATGTGTTTTTTATTTTGTAAAAATAGTATCACACTATATATAGTACTGTGTAACTTGTTTTTTTCATTTAGTAACTCATTAAGAACACATATCATTAAAGATTGATTTATAAAAAATTATTTTGCACCAAAATATTGGTTTTTAGTGTACACAGTTTGTGCTAAAATTATTAGGTACTATTGTTACTCCAGCAATGAGACAGGGAGGTCTTCTATATGGGAGAAGGTGTCGTCCTATTTTAGGGGAGACAGATAATAATAAAGTGTACACCATTGTTGATTTAAAATGGTAGATCTATAGAGTGACTAGCTAGGTTTGGGGGAAGAGGTCAGAAATAGAGAGGAGGGTAGTCATGAGAAGGTGTCTTTGAGGCAGTGACATTTGAATTGTGACTTCCAGTGGTAGCATATGAGGGTAGCTCATCTTTAGCATCTCTCTGTTCTTAACCTTTTCTAAAACCAGATTAACAATAAACTTCCTGAACTCTTTTCCCCACATATTAAAGTAGTTTGAGCTGCTTGTGAGGTTTTAAATGTCACCTCAATGAGGCCTTCAAATAGTGATTTAAAACTGCAAAGTCTGCCTTCCTTTTGGCTCCTTTTCTCTGTCACCTGTCTCATTTCCTTCCTTAGCACTTACTACCTTCTGTGATATTATGTAATTCTTTATTTTGTTTATTCTCTGCTTCTTCCCCCTGTAATGTATGATATACAAGGGCAAGGACTTTTGTCTGTTTTGTTCACTGCTGTATCTCCAGTTGCTAGGTTATAGCAGGTTCAATACATTTTTGTAGAATGAATGAATAATGTATAGAGGCATAGCAATATTGGATATATGAGAGAGATTTTAGGGTTGAGTTGTCTGGAGGATAAGGTGGCCTATGTATGTAAGTTATTAGTGACAAAGTTGAAATGGTAGACCTAAGTGTGGGACTTGGGTTTCAAAAGGCATCCATGATAGGCTGATAATAGAGGGTGGTTATGCTAGGCAGTGGGGAATTACCATAGATTTTTATGTCGAAGTTAGTCACATGATCTGAGCAATGCTTCAGCAGATGGGAGAGGGGAAGGTCTGGAGATGGGAGTATATTTGTTTTGGTAACTGATAATGGAAGGGAAGTAATGAATATGTGAAAAATAGGGTTATGGACTCTAAAATGACATTCTCAAAAAAAAAAAATGAGACCAATCTAGAGTTTTAAAAATACAAAAAATGATTCAGTTATAGTTATAGATTGGACCCAATTTCTACATTTTGGGGACAGTTGATAAATTTAATTGATAATACATAAATATTGAATTATAATTCTGTGATAATATTTTGAAAATCATAAAGCCAATGTTCTGATTAAAAAAAAACTATTGAATGCTTTTAGTAGGAGAGGGGATTCTCCGGAAGAAATAGTACATAGAGAGTCAAGAAGACATACTAATTGCTAGACTCTGAAGTCAGAGTAGAGGAGAAAGGATGCTGCAGTGGTTTGAACGTGGGGACTGAAGGCGCAACAGCGCTATTGGGGAAGATGGGGATGCCAAAGAGGCAGCTCAAATGTGCAAAGGAGAGAGCGAGCATTTCCTTCCTTCCTCCCTTCCCGCCCCTTTCCCCGCCCCTTTTCCCCCTGCCCCTTCAGTTTATTCCCTTCTCTCCTCTCTCCTGCCCTCCCTTCCTGTGACTCCCTCCCTCCCTTTCTTCATTTCATCTGTTCTGTAGCTTCCTCATTGCAGTAACTATCATGTATTTTTATTTATTTTCTTTGCTATTACATTAGTAGTCTGTGTTAATGTTTATTTGATAGCTAACTGATTTCTTTCTTTCTTAATGCTACTACAGATAGAAGTGAAGTTATTTTACTTATTGTCACCTTGGTTTGTGTTTGAACCTTCTCCCACCATAAGGTGAACTTAAAGAGTACAGATACCTTGTTCAGCAATAGCTTGGCTATTTCATGTTTCTATTCTAAACTGGTAATTTTCAGATTTAACTTGGGTTTAGATATTGATTAGGAAAGTTTTAGTTACTTCTAGAACGTATACAGGGTTCACTTAATTATGAAATATCTTCAGGATCTCACTATTTGATTCTGCTTTTTAAGAGGGTAGGTGGATAGGTAGGCTAGTAATTGCTTTCACTGTTGTTGACGCTGTTCACCTTTAGTTTAAGACTCTACTCAAAGGGACAGATTTTTTTGCTTTTCCTGCTATCAGGAAATGTGTTATCAGATGCAGATTTGAAAGAGAGCAAAAGCAGCTGTGGACAGTGCTTGTTCTACAGAGATTCAGTAGTTAATTGAAGGAATGAAATGCTTAGTGAAAAATATTAGCCTGCTTGTGATGAGTTCTTTATCTGATTTTCATCATGTGACCATATTATTTTGTTTAAAATTTTCTCGCTTTCCAGAAGCAAGACAGACTTATTAAGGATTGTGCTTATATAGCACACAAAATCTTTCGTGAAAAAATTAACTGTTGTTTTTGAGTAGTTCGTGCTTTTTATTGATCTCCAAAGACTAGCATGAATTTTATTGAGTAAAAGTTTTAGATGGACGTTCTCGTACATAAAACCCAGCACCCGTTTGTATTAATTTCCCTTTTCCCCCCTTCCAGTTTCAGCAGCTAATACAGACTTTACAGATCCAGCAGCAGAAGCCTCAGCCTTCCATTCTGCAGGCCCTGGACGCCGGCCTCGTGGTTCAGTTGCAGGCTCTCACGGCACAGCTGACGGCGGCGGCGGCAGCGGCCAGCACCCTCACTCCCTTAGAACAGGGAGTGCCCTTTAACAAGGTAGAAATTCAGACACTGAATCGTTCTGTGTGAATTACTGACTTTATACTCTCAAATAGTTCTACAATAAAATTACATTTGATACCAACCGTACTGTATTAAGACATAAGTTTTACAAAAGGTTCAAACTTCTGAAAGAAATTAAGTAATTTTATAATTTCACTTGAAAGATGTAGAATGTTTTCTTTTGGCTAAAGATAACGATTTACAGGTCTATAATATTTCGATAAATTGAGGCCTAAGTATAAAGTATAGTACTTTTAAAGGTGAAAATCTTACAATATGTAGTTTGTATTATGTTCTCAATATTCTTGTTAATTACGGAAAAATTAAATACCTTGGAAGTGTTATCCATATTATTTTTATTTCTGCTACTGTTATTTTCACAGGAAACTATTCATTGGGTTATTAGATTTTTTTAGCCAGCAGCTTCCAAGTATAATTTAGTCTGACTCTGCATAGCTAGATTACATTGAAAAGACTTTAAATTTAAATTGATCATTTGGAAACTGTGATCATTGGAAACATGAACGATTATATTTTAAGAACATACTAGGAATAGCGCTCTTGATTATAGTCCAGGGTGTTTTCTTTTTATTTTTTTATTTTTTATCATTTTATTAATTGTTTGAATTCTAACATTTACTTCTGTAAAGTTAGAGTATTAGTATTTTTCATGTCATTTGTTTTAAGGTACACACGGCAGTGTACATCAAAGTACTTTAAAGAAAAGATGTACTCACATAAAAGGCATTAGTATAAGTATATCATGATACATTCTCAATTAAGTTGATAAAGATAAATTAGTGGGATGGCATTTACTTTTAAATAAAATAGCATTGTAACGTATTTTTGTGAGAAACACTTTTTAACTTCTTTCTTTCTCCTTTTATTTCCCCCAACTTAGAAAAGTTGATGGATAGGTTTGATTTTGGGAAGATTCTGAGCATAGTGAAGAACCCAAAAAGGAAATTCCAACTCCTCAGCTGTAAGAGTTGTTACGTTTTCTTTTTAACCATAAAATCTCTCTGTTACTTGTGTGAACATTGGACGTGTACTTTGAATAAGCTGGGTTGTTTGGGCTGTTTCAGAAAGACGGTGGGATTAGTGTCTTTCCCTGACTATATTATTTTGATTCTCAGATCTTTGCAAATCATTGGACTTTATCAATAATCTCTATAGGAAAGTTGACAAATATTGATAAATAGAGTCATGGTATTTTCTGTATCTCTATTAGGCTCTGAGTTATTTAACTCACTTATAAGAATATTTGGAATAATGGTAGAGAAGCTTGGTTCTAGTGCTAGGGCTGCGTCTGGGCAGTGTACCAATTCTTGGAGTGTATGTCTGATACACTCAGAAGGGTTAGGGTTGTTGATTTTGTTTTTTTAAAGAAATGGATTGTGTTTTTATTTAGATCAGTTTCTTTCCCCCCAAACAGTTCTGCAGAGCTCAGGGTTCGATGAGGGTCGTGAAAGGGCTGCTGGGGAGGACAGTATTGGACAGGGGAGGTGGAGCGTGCGGAAGGTGGGAGAATGGAGGACTGACTGACGACTGGGGGAAGGCCTCTGAAAGTCTTGTTTCAAACAAGTTATTAGATTTATATATTGGGATAATCATTTAAAATTTTATATAATGTATAAAGATACAAATATATTCTTTTGATAGATTCTATTGAAAAAATAAAAACTAATATTTTAGATTATCAGTTGTAAAGTTAGAGGAAGCATTTGAGATTATGTAGATCAGCATCTGAACAATATAAAAATCTTAACAGTCCTGACAGGGCTTCTATCCAATGTGTTACTATGTTCCATTACAAGGAGTTAAGTAATTGTTAGTGCTCTGTGTTATTTTGTTACTGAATCCTGTTTGATTTGCTATCTACAGACTCATCTGTTTAGCTTTCTGAAGCGAGGAAAAACATTTGTTCCATTATCTTTTGAGACATAGCGCTTCAGTTGTTGAAGATAGGTATCATTCTTCCCCGTAGGTTTCTTTGCTCCAGAGACGTACTCTTTTTTTCACCTGTCTCAAGACTTCTCACCATCCTGATTGCCCCTTTTGGGATGCCCTCTTTTTTGTTCATGTCTTACCTGGTGGCACCCAGAATTCCAGGTGTATTCCAGGTGTGAATTTCCCAGAGTATAGTTAAATTATTTCCTCTTATCTAAACATCGTT